>WACJ01000274.1:0-1243957 GCA_008973525.1 Stenopsyche tienmushanensis
GGCTTTAAATTACACTTTCAATGAATTAATACTTTAATGGGCATAGAAAATTAAATCAATATCGTAAGAGTCGTTTGAGAAAATTAAAGCAAATCAATTGAACTTTGTGTAGACGGCGTAAAAGCTTCGTTCGTCGGAGCTTTCTCGCTGTAGTGCTATTTCCGATTTTATATGAATCGCGTTGAATTCGAAACCTCTTTAATTAACATTATTTTTGAGGGTTCTATTTCCACAATTGTAATAGTCTGGAGTAGGCTATATTAGTCGGTCGTTGAAACAATGAATTGGGCCAGGTTAATTTTGGACGGACTTGAAATGGCGAAATGACAAAGCCGCTGAACAAAGTTGCTTTAACGATTTGGCACCGCATTTCATATGCATTCAGAATTTTAGCTCACTCGGAGCAATTTAATTATCGATTGGTGTAACGAAGCGAAAACTTTTGCGAAGGAGTTTATTAATGTATCGCAGTCGTATTTGTTGTGCGTGTTGTTTTGCTCAATCGATTTTGCCAATTTAATGACCGCAGTTGTACGCGACGTCGGAAGAATATTAACGAAAAGCGACTAAACATGGGCTTTTTTTGTGGGTATTTGGAAATTTCTCGTTAACATTCCCGGAGCTTTATAAGATTGAGCACGCTCGCTCTGGGAGAGTATAAATAATGGCGGTAGTTGTTTTATCGTTCGGTGTATGTTCGCTAGACAAACGGGTGCGGAATTTACAGAGATTTATGTCCTTCACATTGTTTTGGGACTGACTGAAATAGCAGGTGAAGTGGCATCAACTTAGAAGGCTTCTGTTATCATCATCATCATCATGCTTCATACTGGCTTATTTATTATGTTGAAATTTTCTTGCAGAATACTTACGAAAAAACTAAGATTTCACTATCTAAATATGCACAGGGAAGATTAGTCATAGAAAATTGAAACGCTATTTTGAAGGCAAGCTAGAAAATTGTCATGGGTAATTGATTTAATTGAATCTTAATATAATCAAATTCAGTTTAGATCACCGATTTGGACAATTATGGTGTTGTTAGAATTATATTTTAATACAATTGGGCCTCGTATAACACGGTTTTATACAACACGTGTGTAATAATTGTGACATGTTTTCTATAGCACGATTTAAGGGAAAAAATATACATAATTTAATAAATAACATATCAAGGAATGAAAAATAAGCGAATGGATTCAAGGTGGCCATAAAAATAATATTTTTACTGTTATGTTCTATTTCTTCCGGAGATTTCATAATGATCTAATTATTTATTAATCGGTCTTTAAATTTGCGAGCGAATTATCGATTTTTTTCCTGCTGAAATAAGAAAAAATCACTTTAAATTTGGAAAAATCTGTGGCCAGAAGTAGTCTTCGGAGAAATTATTTTACTATCAATAGAAAATGAATACCAAAGGACAATAAAAATTTGTCATGATATTGGTACAGGTAGAAATTTTCTACAAATTCTTCTATAAACATGGCTATCAAATTATTAAAATTTTCCATCCGAATAAATCAAGTCATTTTTCTAAAGACCGTTATTCAATTGAGATGTATTCATGATTAAAGCAGACTTTCTTAGTAAATTGATAAATTATATGAGAAAAATATTAATATATTCAATTGGATGTACATAGATTTATCATGATTAAGGCATGATAATAAAATGATAAATGGATGATAGATGGATGGATGTTCAGTATGATTAACGCTATTAATAATATGCTCGGAATCGGATTAATGGATTTTGATCAAATCCACAGCTATTTAGACACCACCCTCTAATCTTTTCAACAATGAATAAGCGGATTCTTTGCAGCGATATCTAATGTAATCGTATTTGCCTGTCCGTATTTCACCCTTTTCACGACACACCCCCACTTGGAAACTCCTTAGACTTTTATTTACTCAGTACGGCAAATGTTCTGCAGTATTAAAGCAGTCTAATTTCGCGCAATTGCTTTGTTTTTATTTATCATTTTACCTGTAGAAAATTTACAAGACAAAAATGCGGACACACGTAGCTTATTTCTTGCGTTCGCAAAGGGCAAACAGTCGGAGGTCTTATAATGAGAATAATGTAGGGCCACAAATCTTCATTAGGCTAATATGACTAGGGGGAGTAAGGGGTGACTCGCCCTGCATTTCCAGTTATCTCGCTTCACCCCTTTGTCTGTTTTAGCTTTGGCACACGTACCTCGGCTCCTTAGTTACCTGCAATTACGTCCACGACTCGCCCGGAACGGCTCTCCGAATAAACGTCCAACTTTTCCATGTCCCGCACTAAAAAGCGCTCGAAAAAGTTCGACCATAAATCAGAACGCCTCTTTTGTACAAGGTGACTCGAGTTATATTCAATTTCGCATCGAGCTGCAAAAAATTTGATTCATTTTACTGCTTTGGCAACTGCTGTGGAAAAGACGCAGGCTGTGGAGGAAAATCCGCCCCGCTGAAATATTCAAAATAGTGCCTTTTTTTCATGATGTAACATATTCACTTTACAAAAACCCTTTAACTCTAAGCAATTTAAACAATCTATATATATATATATATATAAATCAATGTGTGTCCGTCCATCCGTCCGGCTGTCCAAAATTTGCTAAGGTAAACAAAGCCTTTTGTCAACTATGCCGAGAGACAATAATGCTATCAATCTAATGTCTGTTGAAGCGCTCGGCTGCGTCAGCCAAGGCCGCGCTGGACGGCTGGCGCGTCGTGGTGCTCGGCGGCTCGCCAGTCACTATACGAAGTGAGGGAGAGCGCACGCATCCTAACCTCTCACTCCCACACCAATACATCGCGTAGCTTTCCAACTAAGCGCGCGTTGCTAAGCAACCACATCCAAATCAATAAATAAACAAATCACTCATTCATGTATTCTAAAACCGAGTTGGATGCATCTTCACACATAACAAATCAATCAATAGCGAAATAAACTCCAGAATTCAACACGATATGAGGTACTATCATTGCCTCAAAATATATTAAGGACGAATGCGAACATCAAAATTTAAAAAAAAAAACTTTAACAATTTACAGTTCGGGTGTTCCGCGCTAAAATTCATGAAACTCTACTTCTTTCGTAAAATTGATATAATTCCTAAACCAGCTAATAGATTGAAACAAAATTTTAGCGGTGGCTCCAAAAGAGCTTACTGCACCGATATATTCAAACAAAACAGTGGTTTTCAATATGTGGTACGTTTATCAGCGAGATAAATTCAAAAGTGATTTTTTGATATGAATTGTATGTAAAGGCATTAATTAAATGACACGTAAACACACGAACAAAGCATAAGGACAATATTCAGTTAGTTTATCATTCTATATAAAAATATATTTGAATTGGATATTTTACTGAAAATTGGCGTGCCTGTAGTTCTTCTCTAAAACAGAAATCCGCCACGACATGTAGCAACTGTACCAGGTTTTTAATGAAAAAAAGATGAATCACCGGAGCTACAGTTTGAAATGCAAAATTTAAAAAGAGGTTTTGGTCCAACGATTCCGACTGATATGCTATTTGAATTGAAATGTGTGCAGTTTCCGGTGTGATCATCAACAAAGAATAGAAACACACAGGGTATGCGTGCATGCTTCTCACATGGACAGCTGTATGCGGGCTGCTCATGTTTAAAAAAATGCAAGAAATTCACCCCTAGGTGAAGATCGTAGAGCCCTGGGAATGCATTTTCCTTCAAAACTTTTACAAAAAGCCCTAAATGCCCTAAAATCAGAGAGAATGGCCACAAGGCTTCCGTGTCCAACTGATCCGAATTTCGGACCACTGACACAACGAAGGAACGCCTCGCGATTGGACGCCATGCCCGAAAATGTTCACAAAACATGGTCTGCGTCCATGGACGGATCTCTGCATGGACACTCTGAAGTTGTTGAAAGCCCAAGTGTCGCCTCAGGTGGTGCCTAACTGAGAGAAAGAAAGTAAGAGGTGGCGGCCGACGATCGACGCAGATCACCTCTCCTGCCATCTAAATAATGCCGCTTCCTTGTCAGCTTGTTTACAAAAATAATTATGAATTCTTAAAATGTTTACATAAATAAATTTATCACGTTTTCTTAATTTAGAAACTTTATTTAACCGTTGAATATTTATTTTAAAACTTTAGGAATTTTATAATCAATGTTAATCTTGGTATTGCGAAATAGAAAATTTGTTTGACCATTGAGCTGAAGTATTAGTTTGCTAATATTATATATATTTGGAATTTAATAAATAATTTATATTTTGCCATATCAAACTCAAAGGTTATCACGTAATTGGTTCAAATTGCAAATATGTTGTGTGAGTTTATATGTTTATTTTTTTTCTTTTAATTATATGTATAAATTGTTGTTCATCTCATCTTGAATACGAAATTCACTTGCAAAATTGCCTTTGGCGGATATTTATTTAACACTGTTTCAACATATCGTGCAATAGCAAGTCAATGCTGTAGAGAAAGCCAACAAAAGTGGATTAGAGAATTTGTCTGTTGAATTCCAAGTTTTCAGCAAACTCCAATTCCAGCTTAGTAGGAATTTGCTTCAATTAAACCTCGTAATTTATATTGGCTGCCATTGTAGATGTGTGCATGTTAAAAATATAGTTTTCGGTGTTTCATCTAGTTGAAAATATTTAATCTAATGTGATATGTATTATTTTTCACGTACATTAAATATCACATTTGACCAGGGCCGTAACAAGGGGGTGGCAAAGCAGGCGCTCGCCACACAAGGACCCCTTTTGACCCCATAAGGTTTTTAAGAATGTTGTTATCAAAACTAACAAGATGTCTTGAACGGGGTTCTTATATAAATGCTGCTCTCTTCAACTTTAATGTTTTTAATCATTTCTGGGCAGTCCTTACACTGATAGTATGTTCACCATGTTCAATATTAATTTTTATCAGTTTGTATTGATTATCGATATTAATTTTCTATGAGTGCTATCAGGGCCGTAACAAGGGGGTGGCAAAGCAGGCGCTTGCCACGGGCGCAACTGGACTTGGGGCGCAAAACACAGAACCAATGAACCAATACTGATTAACTGACCGTTTTTATAATATATACTAAGTTATCTAATCCCTATTTTCTTCATTATCACTTAAACATCGGGCCGACCCAACTGGCATTAGTTCGCAATAAAATAAAGACAAAAAATATTTTTGACCGTTTGTAAAATCTTGCATATAAACCCCCTAATAATGAGATAATAATAAAATTAAATTAAATTTTATAAAAGTAAGTACTATAAAATTTATAACACGTGCACGATCCTAAAAGTGACCCTTCCCCGAAAGAAATCCATTTTTTTACGTCCATGATTTTGATCCTAAAAGTGACCATTTCCCGAAAGAAATCCATTTTTTTACGTCCATGATTTTGATCCTAAAAGTGACCATTTCCCGAAAGAAATCCATTTTTTTCGTCCATGATTTTGATCCTAAAATTGACCATTTCCCGAAAGAAATCCATTTTTTTACGTCCATGATTTTGATCCTAAAAGTGACCCTTCCCCGAAAGAAATCCATTTTTTTACGTCCATGATTTTGATCCTAAAAGTGACCATTTGCCGAAAGAAATCCATTTTTTTACGTCCATGATTTTGATCCTAAAAGAGACCATTTCCCGAAAGAAATCCATTTTTTTACGTCCATGATTTTGATCCTAAAAGTGACCCTTTCCCGAAAGAAATCTTTTTTTTAATTTGAAATTATCTCATTTTCGGCATTTTTTTAAACCTTTTTTTGTTGGAGGGGGGGGGGGCGCAATTTAGATTCCTGCCACGGGCGCATCATACCCTAGTTACGGCCCTGCATTTGACAGCTAGCATTGTCATGATGTTATGCAACTGATTTTTGCAATCGAATAACTCCATTTTAATTCGATCTAAATAAAGTAGTGAGAAAGGGATTTGGTCAATTTAAGTTTGATAAATCTGAATTCCAGGTGGGAGAGACATACTGAAGGTACTCGCTGAAAGGATTAAGGGGAAGATAATAAGATTTCGTATAAACGTCGTATCCTGTATTCGTGTTGCGTCACTGAAGACACGAATTTACGATGAAATAAATAAAATTTTCATGTTTTCATGTCTGGAGCGTCAGATGGCTCCAGTGCGTGCGTACTCCACATTCAGCTGGAGCTTTGTAGCGCAATTGAATACAATGGAAGCGTTATATTCAGTTTTCCATTGTGCGTGAGGTCCCTGCCAAAGTAGCTGATGCTGATGAAGAAAGGCCATGAAAGAAAGAGGGTAGAATATAAAAAGGAGAGGATCATAATTTTGGCTGCGACGAATATATGAATTATGCCTTACGTGCCCTAGCGCGCTGCTGAAATTTATCAACGTCCGCAGGATCAATGTTTGGATAAACAGATTTCTATTATTTGTCCTTATCATTTCTGTTTGAGAAGAAAAACAATTTTATTCTTATAACTAAGATACCCAAATAAAAAATAAGCCTCGAAAAAAAATCGAGTTTTGATCAATTATCTCTTATTGTCCAGTTTTTGCTCAATATAATAACTTATAGAACTTTACTTCATCCAGGTCAAATTTGACAGTTTTTTTGAGGTAACTTTTAGCAATCCACTCAATTATGGGATTATTGCCAACCATTTTGATATGGTCTATCATAAAGACTAGAAATGTGGTCACCGACCACAACGTTTGTATATTTGTACCTATAGGTCAAGTTCTTCAAAGTTCGTAATCTGGATTTAAGCCCGAACTTTTATAATCAATAAAATAATATATTGGATTGCTTAAAATATCGAAGTATGATTATAACATTACTGAAAATAGTCTAAACGAATGATATAATTTTATGCAGTTAAGCAACAAACCACTCAATAAGTTCGTAGGACTTTTTTCAATTTATACTTTTTTTCATTTAGGGTCGTTTTTTTCGTGTAAAATTTGAATTATTTTTGAACCTTTGATTGATCCAAAATAAATTCCATCTATCAATGGTTGATTTTTTTCATAATATGTGCCAAAATTGATTCACAATAATTATGGCATCGCTTTCTTCGTCGGTCGTCCTTTTAGCGCATGAAACCTTTTGATGCGGTCTCGATCAGATCGCGAATGTCCTCCGTGAAAGGGCGGCGTTTCAGCAAGGTGTTTTTTAATGAAAAAGGTCTATATCAGTATATCACAACAATGTCATGGGAGCTCCATTTATGTATTTTCCCATAAAAGCTGGGTAAAGCAGCAGCCACCGTCTCTATTCAGCTACGACCGCTGGAAGCTGTTTTCACAGCCACGCCGCTATTTAAGCTCACAATGGCCACGGCGATCGACTTTTGTGAGGCAAACCTTTCACTGATATTCAAACAGTTTTCAAAATAATCGACGTATTCAAGAGTCTCCCAACGGCCATTCAATATGTTTCGAATGACCGCTATTACTCTTTGAACAACTTTAAATAGTGCCATTAACGGTGCTCTATGTTCCTTTTAAAAACTGCCCGTAAAATTAGCACCATAACTTCTCAAACGTTGAAAACATAGTGAAATATTGCCAAATATAACTTATAATATATATATATAGATATTTATGAGCATAGTATGTGTGTGTGTATTTAGAAGGCAGGTCTTAGATTCGCATTAACGCTAACAAGTGGCAATCTAGCCGAAGCGGAGTAAGGTTCCTAACCCTAAATATTTGGTTAGCGAGTCTCGGCACCTAATTAAGATTGATTACGGATAAAAGTTTATTGTTGTTAGAATTTTGCCGGAACTATCTCGTTATTTACCGGAAGACGAAGGATGGAAGTCCGGGAATTATGCGACAGCCCACAGGCGGACACTAAAACGTGTTTATCAGGAAAACTCCATATTTGGCAAAAACTTATTTTGTCACCCCTTAATTACGCCACTTATTTATATTGTACTTACATATGTATTAATATTAACATATAAAGTACGATATAAAGATATAATCTCTCTTCACCTATTTGATAACGATTTAATGTCATAAAACATCATAGGCTTTGAATGAAAATATTCTATAAGTTCACTTTTGACCTCATGGTTTTTTTTGTAATTTTTCCCATCAAAAAATGGTGCATAAGTTTAAAAGATGAAAATCAGACGGAGCGATGTCTGGAAAATAAGAATGATGTCAAATTGTCTTCCATCCAAGTTTGTTTATTTTTCCTCGCGTTATTTTCGTTGTAAACACTTGTCTTCGATGTACGAAAAAGAGTTGTTTTTTTTATATTTCCATCGTTAAACGGTCTAATTATTCACAATAAAATATTGCATTTATGGTCTGTCCAAGTTTAAGTGTCTCAAAATGATTGATACCCTTGCAGTCTTACCAAAAGGACCTTAATTTTTGCATTCATAATTAATATTAACACATCTTTCTTGTCTTCACACCTTTCCAATTTTTTTCAGATTTTTTTGAACCCTCCACTATGAGTATCCGAGATTGGCCAATATTTTTTTAATAGTTGCTGTTGGATTACTTTCGATTTTAGCAATCAGTGTGGTGGCATGTACCTTACAGAATCTTCCACTTTTAGGGCTATTTTTTAAATTAAAATTTCCAGACGAAAATTTCTGGAACCAATTTTAATATCTATGAACACCTAAAATATCCTCCAGTACAAATATTTTTAGTGAGGCGCGTTGCAGTCTTTTTTTTAGAAATTGATAAAGCATTAAATTTCGAACAAATTCTTCACTCGGCGAAAATAGGTCCATTGAAAATTGGGTTGTTAAATTTGAATTTTATAAATCAAAATTTGTCCTTGATGAGTATAGTCACTAAAAGAGTATAAAATACGACTTGAAAGTGCAGCAGCCAAAGTGCAGTTTAATCTACAAAAACGGTCAAGCAACAAAACGAAAACCATTTTGGGTTCTACTTATATTTAACTCTATTTAGGAAATCGCGATAACCACTTCGAACGGAGCTTTTTCGTGGACAAATGTTGATATAAAATGGTAAAAACGCTTCAATTTACGATCGATCAAAACTATTTTATCACCCTACGAATTTATTGAGTGATGTGTTTTGTAAAAATTGATCTTTGATTGTCATTCCTTTGTTGAATGTCTGCTTATGTAACAAATCGGATCTCAATCTTAACAAAACTTATCTGCATTTATCATTTTAAATTCATATCAAGATCAATAGATGTAATAAATTTGAATTGATCTATGACAATGACATTGATGGACATTTTACGAGCGCCGTTTTTAAAAAATCACTTTATATACGATTTCAACCTTAGGGTGTCCAATAAAATCTTATGATCGATCGTAAAGCGTCGACGCAAAAATACTGGTCCAGAAAATTGCACCGTTGGACAATAAAAGATTCCATAAGGGAATATTCCCCATGGGCGAACGATCGGTGCAATCTTGTCAAGTACTGGGCCTCGATAGTTCGTAATGTTCCAATTGAACAGGACTCGGGCCAAAGTGGCCACAACGACTAAGTCTTCCACTCGATCGGGACGCTTTATACATTTCAATGTTGCGGTTTATAATGTAGCCGTTTGTTTACATTCGCAACCTTCGGTCTTGAGCTCATCCGGGGTCTTCAGGTGCCCCCCTCAAAAACAACTTGGGAACTGTGATCAGCATTCGCGGCTCGTCTGCCGGATTAACGCCCTAAGTAAATGATCTTGAAGCCACGAGTGCTCCAGATCTTGGGTAGCTTCATTCCATTTCAAAGGTATTAAGGCGAACACAAACTGCAATGGAATTGATAACCCTCGACTGGCCAATTTTGCTAATATATTATCACGCCATTTTATTTATTCAATAATTTTCAATTTATAAACGGATTTCAAATAATTCATTTTTCCTGTTATTCTTGAATGGATTTGAAGAAACCTTGGTAATACTTTTTTGTGATTGTCAAAGTGTAGCTTTATTGAGCTAGATCCAGGACTCTAATTATAATGATTCTATTAATCAACTCGATTGTCTTGATCTAAGCTTAACCAAATTTCTAACTTTTGAAGACGTATATACTGAGGCAATTTATAATATATTATCCTATATTTATATGTTGCTTTACCTTATTGTTATCCTATAATTTATATCCTGTTGAATACTAAACTTCACAAGTAAAATTACAAAAAACTCGTATATTTCTTAGTATTTTTCGTTGATTATTATTTATGGAATGGTATATGAAACCAAATGTATGTCCCTCTCAAATTTGAAATTTAGAAGCTAATTTTTATCACCTCTATTCGTGCAAATATTTCTTCAGTAACAAATGTAAAACTAATCAGAACCTAAATAATTATAGACAATTGCCAAATATACGAAAATATTTAGTGTACGGTATTAGACTTATTATATTCATAAACTTATTTTTCAGCATTTTATAACGTAATTATATAAACAAATAGAACTTTAAGCTCTCTTATATACAGGTTATTTTGCAAAAATTTTTGGGGGGGGGGGGTTAAGGGATCTTTTGCTACTTTTCATACATAGACCCTATGTCCTAAGTGTCCGGGTTGTCGAAATATATTTTTTTTTTCAACAATTTAAAAATACCCAAAATTTCATAGTTCTTTAATCTGACGTCGTAATAGCACGAAATTACTATTTTTCTATTTTGCAATGTATTTTTGATCTAAATAAATCATTTTTTTATGCAATTGGTTAAAAAAATACTTCTGAGCTTCCAAAATCACACAAAATGTGCAAACGAACGAGAAATATCATCTAAATTCTTTGACTAACTAAGAATTATTTTGAACTTAATTTAGTTTTAAAGAGTTCTTTAGATTATATATTTTCAAAGCTACAGATTTACAAACAGATTATACAAAATGTATTCAAATTGGCCACTTCTGTTTCATATGCACGCACGACATCTTTTCCTTATTTAAACCGTAGTCGTCTGAAGTAGTATTTCTTCTTTCATTATTGCAAAGGTCAGGCTTATTCCTTCAATTAGGATTTCGTTTGTGAACATCTTTGTCGTGTAAAATAATTATTTTGGCTACCCTACTACGTGACTTGCACGGTCTCCAGATCTGACACCAATGGATTTCTTTGCTTGGGGATGGTCTCCATTCCGTGGCTGGCACGATCTACAGCATTTAGGATGGCTTCCGATTTGTCAATTTTGAAGCTTTCATCAATTGACATAGTTTTTGGTCGATTTGAATTTATGTAACCAGGTTATTATTGTATAACATATATTATTATAAATATATATATCATAAAATTAGTGTCGAATAAGTTCAAAATACTTTCTCATAAGTCTCTCACCAGGATAGAAAAGGCAAATGACGTTATATCGCCCGATAAAAAATATTTTTATGCAGTAATCGGTAAATTTGTAAATGTAGGTACCATGCTATACTTAGTCGAAAGCTTTCTCCATATCGAAGAGTACCAAGCCGATATCTTTCATCGAGATTCTTTCATCTGAGTAAAACTCGCTCGGTTTATTGAATATTATTTCTTCAAATATTTAATATTTTTGCTTTAGTAATTGTTTTAAAAAGAAGATTTATACTTCCTGAAGCTCCATTATGATCCACTTAATTATGAATTTTTAATATTATATCCTAATCGTCAGTGACTGATTTGAATATGGAGCATGATTTATGCTGTTTATGTTTGACAAGGTCGAGACGATGTTAAATGATTTTTTACCTTACAAACATTTATTAATATTGATCGATTCGTAAAACGTACATTGAACGATATTGTGCATCAAAAGGTTAACTATAGCGCAATTTCTATTTTTTTCAAATTAATCGTGTATTGTTTTTGGGACAAAATTATGTTATAGTTAGCACAAGAAAAGGAAACATCTTAAATACATGGAATACACATAGTTTTATCTAGGTATTATAAAAACAATAAAAACATTTTGATCATATCAACTGCAGCAATTTGATCGAAGCTTTGGAGCATAGCGTTCATCAAGTTTATGGAAAAGTCCTCTGAAAATACAGCAAAGTGAGTTATTGGAAAATACGTCAAATTTTTATAAGCCTCTTAAATGTATATTTGG
This sequence comes from Stenopsyche tienmushanensis, assembly GCA_008973525.1. Classification (NCBI taxonomy): domain Eukaryota; kingdom Metazoa; phylum Arthropoda; class Insecta; order Trichoptera; family Stenopsychidae; genus Stenopsyche; species Stenopsyche tienmushanensis. The sequence goes on from WACJ01000274.1 coordinate 12,022, forward strand.
TGGACACAGGGACGGATTTGTTCTTTTTTAAATTGCTACATAGATTGTGCCCCGGTACAAAACGGCAATATTGCTTTGTGCACTATATTGGATTTGTTCGGCAAAATGATGATGTATAGGACCAAAGGCTTTTATACTACGTATTTATATCTCACGAATTCCCACGATACTATGGTGAACCAATCAAAATTTTATTGCGATGCATTTTTTTACGGCGAAGAATCCGAAAATTGCATTCCCAAGTCGTGTTCGGAAATATTTTTTTAAGCCGGTAAAAATGGTACAGTACGACCGTAAATCCTGTTTATAGCCCTATAAATCGTATGAAATATGTTTTTGGTGTTTATGATTGCACGTTGACGTCCGAAAGCATAATGATTGATAGAAAGATTCCCTGAAAAATATCGCCGATCGATCGTCTTGATCAAATGGAGATCGTCAACGTTAATGTGTGAAATAAAATAGAATGACTGTCTTCTTGTAACGCTATTGCATTTTAAATGCAATTTTTAAAATCTGTACTTTATTGAATTTCTATTTGAAGTTAGCGGAAGCTGAAATCTGATTGCATTTTATGCTCACAACACAAAAGACGCCGAACAGAAATGTGGGCTCATGCAGACGTAAAGAAAGACAAATTGACTTTACGTGTTTCTGATATGCAAAACCTTTATATAGTTCGTACAACGTATTTTTCAAGGGAGAATTGTTCAAATAGTTTTTTCGGCGTATTCAATTAAATTCACCGGATTGACAGAAAACATATCAGACATGATAAAATGAGAAATTTTCCCCGGGAAACTTTGCTCATGTAAAAATTCGTTACTATGAAAGTTCTGTCTTTATTTGCTTGTCATTTATTGTTGCTTAAGTTAAGTGCTTGAAAAATTTGCTCTTGCAAGATGTTTTCATCTTTGAACAACAAAGTTTTGCTTATGACATGATGACATTGGTTCAAAACATTTTTTGTATCAAGATTTTTATATTTTTAGTAATTCTCAAGATTTTATCCAAATGTACATAAATTCAGTCAGAGATTTATTATGTACAATAAGAAGAAGTGCATTCAAATTGACTGCATGACGCATTCTAGTGCAAACGTTACATCTGACCTATTTTTATTCATCGTTTAATGCACAAATGTAAAGTCATATCGATGGTATTGACAAGTACGCGAAATGGGAATAACATAAATTGAAATACATTTCCTGAGTGTACCGAGTTCGTTACAGAGAGCTAAATACGACGGCTACGTTGAAACGTCCAGGAAGGAAACGTGGATGCAGTAAAGTGGCGTTTATTTGTACTAACTACGGAATGTCCTGGAAAGCTCTCTGTTGTCAGGACATCTGAGATGTTAAATGCGGAAATGTTTCCAGTTACCTTGCTTAAAATCTGTAATATATTACTGCATTAATTATTGATCAATTCAATATTCCTAAATATAACTTGAGATCCAATGCATCACACAAATGCACCCCTTCGTTTTTAATTAGAATTTATGTCAAATTTATATTTTATCATAGAACAAGCATTAAAATACAATGTTTAATATATGTAAATTCATACAAATGTATATTATTGTTTATCTACACCGATTAAATCCTTCAAAATATGTATAACCTTAATTTCAGATGAAAAAAGTATCAAAGTTAAACTTGCTTTATATGTAGTATTTCGGCTTCTCGGAAGGACATATCATTTTAAAACCTTCTCTATATATCCCCATTTAGTTGATATATTTTTCAGTATGATCCTAATTTAGATTTTGTCCTACTGGGAAGCATAATTCAATTATATGTAACGTTTATATGATACATCACTCAATAAGTTCGTAGGATGACATATAGTTGGTACCATTATTGACAAATCCGTAGATCCGTCTCGACTTTTAATGAGATAGAAAATGTCATAATGCGTATTGTGCAAACTTTTTCTAAGTCATGAGTTGATATGAAACCTTTAAAACTCAAACGTCACTCAGAGGCGAAGCATTGAGAACACACTAACAACTAAATCATTTTATCAATTTAACCAACGCATCATCCCAGTGTTAACCCACGAAGACGTGGAATCTAATATCAGGCATTTTACACAGAATAAAGTTTTCCCAGCGTGCCATAGAGAGATCTATGCTCGGAGTGTCTTTATAATATAGAATCAGAAACGAGGATATCCGAAGAAGAACTCGAGTAGTAGACGCTACTGAAAGAATTGACACACTTAAGTGGCAATGGGGGAGACAAATGTGTCGAAGAAACGACGGTCGATGGGGAAGAAAAGTATTGGAGTGGAGACCCCTGTAAGACTGACGACATAGAAAGAATAGCAGGATGAAGCTGGATGCGGAAAGCGGAGGATCGAGAGGGATGAAGACTCAAGCGTTCAACGGTGGACGAACAAAGACTGATGATGATGATGATGATTATGAATCTTTCCTCAGCGGTCAGACTGCATGACGATTTGAAGATACCGCCACGACCAGGCGCACAGCTCATCAGATACCCATTGAAACCATCCTACTGTATTCAACCATCGACATCTTATTCCGTACTCTATGTAAGAGTCTATTGTGACAATAAAACCAAAAGTTTATCGTGGCTTTAAAAAAAACATAATTTATCGGCTTTAAATCCTACATCTTAAAATATACATCAAGGACCTCCAATTTACTATAAGTCGCAGTACAAAACACTTAAAAAACTAAGAACACTTGCCTGAGTATCGACGCTGCATGACGTTCAGGATAGATCCTGGAGTACGGGACGCATTCTGGAACAACACTGCACTTTATTTATTAAGATATATCCCTCTGACGATTAAGCCAAACCGTATAACCTAAGAACCGAACACGCACTGATTGTCGCCTAGCTTAATTCGACGGCTCAACTGAGCGTACGAATATAAATGTAATACTAAATGTAAATTATTATGAAAAACTATTGAAAGAATGCATGAGATTCTCTCTGAGATGAGCTCTTTTGATATATTCCCAAAAATATTTTTATCAAATTTGAAATTCATTAAAAAATAATATATTTATGCAACGAAAAGGATGGTGATTTTTTTTGAAAAATAATATTTTTGAGAATATATCGCAGCAGCTTATTTAATACCATGATTTTTAAAAAATAGTTTTTCTTATAAATATTAATAATTTGTCATAAATGCGTTTCAATTTGTCCGTCCAGTTTAGGCGTCGAGTTTATGCTATGCAACAATATTCGGTGCAGAGCTATATTTTATTTTCACAGGTTAGGATGTGCATGTGCGTATGTTAAGTGATATTTTTTAATACACAGAGTGTTGTGCCGTTCCGGAATGTGATCCGTGTTCCAGACTGTATCCTGATCGTCATGCAGCTAAAATATTGATGCAAGTAGTCAAAGTTTTTAAGTATATTGTAATACGATTATTAGGCTTATTATCGAAATGTTTAATGGTGAACAATTGCATTGAAATTTCAAGAACACAGATCAGAAATAATACTCTGATGTCTATTTTAAGATATAGGATTTAGGTATGATTTTTGTATCATTTTTTTAAAGTCACGACTAACATTCAAATGTATATGTAAAATACCATATTCGGAAGTGATTCATTTAGCATTTCATAGCTAAAAGCTTCATTAGGCATCAATTTTTCCTTAGATTAAAGAAAATACATTATATATAATTTTAAAAATGTATCATCAGCTAAATAATTGGACTAAAATGTGTCAAATATTTAATTTCAGGTATGAAATCGTGTTTAATATAAAAGCAATCCGCAATTGTTTGATTACGAAATCGACCAGCTTTGATCAATCGATAGTCTTAAGTTTAGATGGACGTTGTGAAAAATTGTACAGTGTGGTTCAAAAAAACTGCTGGTGAGCCAAATTCCAAAGGTGTCCAGGACTTCAAAATTCATGCAGTAAGAGCTCTCAGGTAAGGATAATAAGATTTACAAGATAAATTTGAGCTATCATTTAATTTGTCATCTGAAATATACACACAAAATATTTGGTCTAATGGATGTTTAAATTCTTTGTTTTAGGTAAGTCTTTCGAATAGCGCAATATCAATCCGAAATACCGAAGTTTTCAAATATACTCATACTTTGAGTTGAATACATAATGCGTAAAAATACGTAAAACCGAAACATAAATATTCTTCAGAATATTGTCGATTATTTTTTCTGATTTTACTGGATACATTTTCTTTTGTATGAGACGTATGATGTCTAGTAATATCGTCACTACTTCTTTCACTTGTACTCCCTGTGTCATTAATATTTTGGTCTGATTCACGATTTCGTTTGGTAATAAATGTATCCATTGTAAGGTAGGCGAGAAGTCTCAGCTGAATACCGGGGCCCGTGTTGCTTCTGTGGACCAGTCCCAGTTACCTCCGTTCATAGAGCTTCTGACGGCCTGCGACTGCCGCGTCTCCCGTAAGGTTGACGAGAAGGATTCCACAGGGTGATGGTGCTGGATTTCAAAGACGATTGTTTCTCCACAGCATGTTTATTTACTCCACTTTGAACAGACTGCGGCTGCGAGGCGTAGAATACCCAAAGTCTACGTTAAACGGTTAACATACGCGCAATTTCGTTGACTTTCATAATTTCGCCAACGACTTTTTCGGTTTTCACTGTTTTACAGATTTTTTCGTTTTTACCAATTTTTTCGCGGTGCAGTTGTAATAAGCTCGCGGTGCACCAGTGCACCGCGGTGCACCGGTTGAGGAACACTGATCTAGACTAAGACAGCGTTATGGAATGCTTCCTTCGAAAAAAATATTGTATAAATATTTGCATAAATTTCGATTAAGATTTTATATTCAACGTGAACCAAATTTTGTGGAAATATATTGAGAAAAAATAAGGAAACAAATTTGCTTTCTTTGAGAATACGATCATTCCCAAGCATCGATTTACTTGAATAAATTAAATATTCAATCTTTGAGGATCTTTATATATCCTGCCATTAATATTTATTTTGTAGGATAACGCTATTTCCATCCGTGCAGGGATTTTTCGGGTAGAATGCCAGTTCTTTTATTTCATCAAAAATCCAATCCCAAAACTGTTTTTAAAGCCCAAATTTCATCGCAGCTCTGAGCTCAAATTGTTGTAGGCTTTGTTTCGTAAATATTATGGTAGACGTTTAAATATATTTAGATTGGAGCAACTTTGTGAGGCTGAACAACAAAATTTGATCCTTTATTCAATCACTATGCGTCCGCAGTGTAACGGGGACGAGCTTTATAAGCGACCCATAAAGGGAAATTCAATCTCAGTTTTGACAAAGCGCCGGTCGCGATCCGTCTTGGACCCTGATTATGGATGGAAAAATATTCAAGGCTGGGAAATGTGAAGGGTCCTGAGAAAGAATATGGATGACTATGATAATATCAATAACGATTGGGGGGCGACAATGCCTCGCAGACGAACGATATTCTCAAGAAATAAAACATCCAGGAGGTTGGAAGGGAATATGATCAAAATGAAGTGCACTCTAATTTCGGCAGAAGGTATCTTTGAATAGTTAATTTAATGACGGCTAGACATAATAAATTTGTAGATACCATGTACCTTTCTCCCATATGGCAATAAATATTATATGAACTATTTATCCTAACATAAATTACTATGAGACAATAGCGTATGTTAGTCGGTTATCTTGATAAAAGGACCTAATCTATGGAATTATAGTTCTTACATTTTAAAAGAAGGCGTTTATCTTAATAAAGGTTAAATATATCGTCACAAATATTTCTTGTTTAGCTCGCACCATTGTATTGTATGACCCTTACAGGTTCAAAGATTCTGCGCCTCCCAAGTAGCATTCGTATTTGAAGATTTATACGTCTGAGTTAAAGTAATGTCGGATTATAAATTTTGCCCGAAACTTAAGATAAATAACTGTTCGCTATAACAAAACAACGTATTTTTAAAAGTTAAAAGAGTTCTTTAATTAAAACAAAAAAGTTAGTTAAAGGAAACGAAAAATAGAATCCTTTTGTTGGGAAGAAACATATTTCCTTTCTTGTAGAAACTGTCGAAAAAGCACTGTGATGTTTGTTAAAGAATCTTTAAATTTAGATGAAACAAAGAGATTTTCTTGCTAATTTGGTCAGAAGGCAAAATTGAATTAATTGTCTTTTTAAAGGGCTATTTATTGTTTACAATATTTTCGAACAGATTTCGATTTTCGAGTTTAAAGTCCTCTAATTATTTATTTGCTTGCTTGCCTCTAGAATTTATATTGGATCAAATATATTGAAAATAGATATTCATTTAAAATTTATTCCATTTTTCAATATATTAAAATCATTATCATCATCAGGTCATCTCACCATAGGGTCATCCCACCAAGATGCCTTTCAGGCCAGGCTCGTTTCATCGAGTGCGTATGGTCTCTGGTACCAAAACATTTAATTTAAACTCATAAGTCTTATATTAAGAATAGAAACTTATGTTTTCATTTCGATTATCTTAATAAAGTGCATACAGTTAACCCTTCTATAGCGTCGGGACAGGGACCACGCCATAGAAAGTTTGGCGTCCATACAACATTCGTACGTGTTTAGTTAGTTGCAAGTGCAAGTGACTAACGCGCGCGATCGTACATATTTTAGCCGTTACTAAAAGACGCCGCACAAAAAGTGGACGCTATAGGAGGGTCTATTTTTAAGCATCCATAAAATTTAATTCGCATGCAAGAAAAAACTTTTTTTTAAACACCCAGTCGCCCGCATTTAAACGCAGCTTCGCGGTATGCCACTAAATTCATTTTATCGGTTGAAACGCGACATTTATGCGATCATAATATTTTTCATTCATGTTTTTGCGCTAATCTATATGGCATTAAGCTGCTCTTTGTGTCTTTGGAGAAATTAGCTTCATAAGAAACGGTACGCATTTTTTGTAGTGCTCCATAAAGTTGGTCGTATTTTCGATTTTATTCCCTTATACAAAGTAGGAAAAACGAGAGTATACAAGCAGTTTCCCTTTGATATCAACGTGATTAAAGTTGCACAACAATATCCCGTTGCTGAGTGTACGTACATACAGGTTTAGTGGAATACATTTATACGGGGAAGTATAGTAAAGGGTATGTAACGGTCTCTATGTAGTTTCAATTACTTTCAATCTGTGCTAGCCGGAGGATCTTTTATCTGCTCTTATATAGCCGCTGTATGTATGTAAGGGAGGACTTAGGCCACAAATAAGGGTTGTTTTTTCCCATCAAGTGTGCTTATACGTACATAGCATGGGAGTCCATTATCGTTATCATACATTATACGTAAGGGCCAAATAAAATTAACATTCATTCGCTGGATAAATAAAATTTATTTATAGTCATGAGGTGAAAGGGTTGGACGGAAATAAAAAAAACTGATTATTTAAAGTTGTATTTGTATTGCTTATAAATTCAAAAGGACTTTTATTGGGCATTTTTATTCAAATGCCTAATCGACCCACAAGTAAAAGGACTGTCGTATATTTTTTTGCGAGGAACGTTTTTTTGAAGCTGGAAGAACTTCTCGTACGTACCCCTATGGGGTGATTTGAGTCGTATAAATTAAGTATTTGACTCGGCCAAGCGTGGCTCTCTGAAATACTACTGAGAGAGGGAAGGATACAAAAGCCAGATGCTGTTGTTTTTTAGCCATCATTACGGTCAAAGTTTTTAACTGAACCGGGTCTTCTCCTCTCGCCTACCCCATCTCATTCACCGCCTTCAACTCCTCACTTTGGTGGCCAAAGTTTCAAACTTATCTTATTCGTTCTTCTTTGGCAATTATCCCCCGGGAGCTTTGTCTTGGGGCAAGTAGCGGGCGGTGCAGTACTACTGTGGGACAAAAGCTGATGGCGCTACGACAACTTTCAACCGACTAGAAAAATGTGATTTTCCTCAGATCTCGTCTTCAAATAGCTCATTTGAATAAATGTGAATTTTGCTTATTAACACGATTTAAGAGACGATAAACAAACGTATTAAATTTCAACAAATAATCCAACTTTTGACTGAATCGCATCGATATAAATACGAAAAATATGTTTGGGTTCAATTTAAAGAGCATATTACTCTTTTAGATATAACCCTGCACTGCCCTCGAGCATATCTTTCATATCTATATTCCAGCGTCTAAAAACCCCTATAAATCTACCCTTTTGCGTTTAGATAAGTCACGTACAAAACTTTGCATTTCAAGTGATGTGAAGATTTGAAATTTACAAATATACTTAAATTATTTGAAATAAATACGATTTTTTAATATATTATATAATAAAGCATATTGTATTAATAATCAAATATTTTTCTACAAGAATTTTAGAAACAAAATTGTTTTTGTAAAGTTTTAATCAAACAACTTATTTAAAAATTGACGTACCTATACGTACGTAAACGAAAATAATTTGACTTTAAAAAAATAAGGAATGAAAAGGCACTAACTTATCATAAATAATATATTTTATAAAACTATCTATTTAATTAAAATTATAAATATAGACGTAGAAGAACATATGTGTATGAATTCGAAAATATGTTTATACCATTTAAGTTTATTTTTTTGCATGGTATTATATGCTGAATTTTGTATGGAATATATAAAAAAATATAACCATCAAGATGATAAAAGTAAAAATCAGACAAATAAGTTCGATTAAACACTCAAAAATATCATTTAACTTCATTGATTGGACATTAACAACAATGTTGAAAGTTCTCAAAACTTCATCAGATATACGCACGAAGCATATTTACGCGCAAATTCAATGCATAGCGTAAAAATGTACACAATAATTTATTTCTTAGTATTGATTAAGTTGAAATCGTTTTAGGCTTTGTAATTAAGTGCTTCAAACATTTTAAGTCATGTAAAATCCTTATAATTTAAATATGCCCACATAGTCCTATTCCATTATGTCTAAATTTATAGTTGTAGGAACAAAACGGATATTAAAATTTTAACGTATTTAAAATTATTGTATAATAGTAACACGTCACTCAATAAATTCGTAGGATGACATATGAAACAACAACTTTTAGGCAAAATACGACTATATTCCTTGTATTTTGCCTATACATCTGCATCTGAAAACCCAATTTGAAAACCCAAATCATCGTGTGCTCATTATTTGAATGCAATTTTATTAAAATAAATCATGATTTAAACAAGTCTTCACATTTTCATGATCACTCATTGCTCAAAAATGTGTGCATGTAAGTTGAGTTATAGCTAAAATATAAACAACACTCAATAAGTTCGTAGGATGACTAATAAAACATATATTTTTTTAATAAACAGCAAAATAAAATAATGACTTTAGTCATTAAAATTGTATCCTTTAAGAGTGATATGTTTATTTCAACGTTTCTCTTATGTTTTTATACTTTTTTTGTAGCACGATTTATCTTTGGCCTCAAAATAGGCTTCAGTTTCGACAATCATGCCATAATTGGAGCCAAATCTCTTTTCTTTGAGTATTTTCTTTAAGATCTACAAACAGGTAATAGTCACTTGGAGTCAGATCTGGAGAATACGGTGAATAGGGAAATAATTCAAAGTGCAATTTATACAATTTTGTCATTGTTGCAATCGATTTGTGATACAGTGCATTGTCTAAGTGAAAGAACACTTCTTCTTCATTTGGGGTCGTTTTCTTTCCGTCAAACGCATCAATGACGCCATATAATATTCGCTTTGGATAATTCTTCCGTTCTCAAGGTAATCAAAAAAAATCATATGTATTTATCAACAACAGTGCCAACTATTAATTTGTATCATCCTACGAATTAATTGAGTTACATGATATGTATGTCACTTATAGAATTTTTTTTTTGAACAATCTATCTAATCTAGACGTGCGTTTTAAATTAGGAAGTTTTCCTGCCGCAGTTGTATATTTGAAATGGATTATTTCAATAGTGCTCGTTTTAAAAAAAACAAGTAATATTAAATGTTTCAAGGTGGAAAATTAGCTCATTTATCAGTTTTATTCTAGACTCTCTTATCTCAATCTGTGGAACCCTCTAGGCTACGAGAACATCCCTCTATCTATCCACTTGGTTGACTTTTTTTCTTTATTTCATGCCAAACTAATTTATATTGAGATTGTATAAATTCGTTAGTCAAAGACTAAGCATGATATTGTTGTAATTTATGTGACACAAAGCATTGACATATTGTAAAAATTCTACAAATAAAGATTATTTATACGCTTCGTCAACTTATTCTCTACTCACTAATAATAAAAGCTACAAAAAACTTTTACAAATAAGAGAAATAGTATTCACATAAATCACACTTAAAGGATTCGCCATTAAAGTCGCAATTTACCGAAAATTCATCTAAAGCTTTTAAAACACTTCAAGCAAATCCTCCAAAGTTATTGTAATAAATTTGTAAAATTTGCCTTTCTTGTTGAATTTCATCGGATCAAAATCCCTGTTTTTAAAGTTCAATTAACATACCCAAGATATTCAATCGATAAGTTTGTTAAAGATAAATGGCAAAACTACTTATGCTTTTCATACGCGTATAGAATATTCAAGCAGCATAACTTCAGAATTTATTAGACATTCAGTTAACCGTAACCGATATATTTGTACACATGAATAAACTGTTATTTGACTCTCAGCCGTGTTCCATTGTCGAATACCAAAATCATGGTTGATGAAATACAGTAATGTCTGGCGCAAAGTGATTTCAATCAGGGGATGACTCGATTCATTACAGATTACCTCCTCTGGAACCAACCCCTGTATTCATCAAGGTATATTGAATGTAATATTTCATATATATTGCCAGATTTTATGGTTTAAATTTAGATTAGATCGTAAAAATTAACGATGGAGTATTTTGTTCGTGCATCATTAATAATATTGTAGTAACATGTTTATTATGTTACGCCTTAAGGTCAACGGTTCCATCCCCTTGCTTTTGGGTTGCTCAATTAATTTCAAGTGAGTCATTTCTGTATGTCAGACACGCAACTCAAAGTCTACACGGACAACTATTTGACGGAATTGAACAATTTCGATTCAACAAAAATGCAAAGATAATGCATTCCCATTGTGGAACTGCAGTTCCGCTGCAAGTCGCTGCAGCGGCAGTCGATTATTTATGCAAATTCAAAAACGTACGCAGGGGAAAATTGTTTCTGAAACTGGCAACATCTATACAGTGCAGGTCTGAGTTATTGCTTTAATATATTCTTATAATTCCGTTCCAGGGAATGCTGAAAGCCACGCAGATATTAAGGCTTTCATGCCACTTTTCCGCTGAAATGGGAAACAGTCTGAATTATTTTAATGATGTAAATTCTGCACGTCGTTTTTCAACCCCCTTATCTTGAGCAGATATTAAATTTCAAAACGAAGCTCATGCATATACATTCGGGGCGTTTTAAGCGACGTTGGAAATAGGTATGTAATTGCTAGATTCTTTAGACGATCCTTCTTTTCTCCGTATGTCGCAAATGGTATTGCCCCAACGACCGCCAACATGCAGCGTTCTCTCACTATTTATTAAATTTTATGAAAGATGATGATACGGTTTTTCATATTGTTCTCCTGTAAGAAATTCAGCGGTGGAACAAAATTAATTTTCGCATTGCAAGGTTGTAACCGCTCTTCTTTGTCCCGTGATGATAACGTGCCTGTATTTTGTGTAATTTATGGCTGGGTGCATCCAACAACCGCTTTGTTAAATTTATTTAGCTCCACTATTCATGTTCATATTAAAAATTATCCTCTTTAAATGGATCATTTACCACATCTTCTCGTGCGGAAAAATTACTTAGCTGGGATACCTTTATCGTCTGCATACCGTGCAGACTTGAGATATTTTTGCCGCTGTTGATTCATTAATTTTAAATTATGAAGCAATTTTGAAAAATGAAACTATTATCTATTACACTGAAAGCTCTTATATCATTTTTTCAATTGTGCTTTCATGTAAATGAATGCAACTTTTTTACCTTGCCATTTCGTCATAGGTATTATATTTAATTTGTCGTTTTGCAAAAAAATGTTTGCAACAAGATTTAATATTCACGAATAGAAATATCATTCATTTCACTTGGGGAAAAAAAGACCAATGTATGACCTACCATTTGCCTATGGATAACGCAGCATATGACTGCTAGGTATAGAATTTAGTAAAAATAATATCGATATACATGATAATTTTATGGTGATAAGTGGAATACTTCAGTTAAATTTATATAATTCCAATATAATTTAAGGGGTTAATCTAGTCTAGATTTTTGAAAATGTTGATTTTTTTTGCATATTTTCAATGTTTAGACTTGTGAAATTATATCCTTTACAGGAATTTCCAAAAGTATAATAATTTACGGAGTTATAGCTATTTTAGTGACAGGGCAATTAAGTCAGTTATATCAGAATGAAATCTTTAAGCACGTTTTTCTCGAAACTACTTTTTTTTAGCACGGTTGACTTAATATCTCAAGTTTTAATTAATTGATTTATTTAAAACTTTGTAAGAATATTTTATATATAAATATCTATGGTTCCTACCAGATTTATGTCAATTTTTTTTAACTATTAAAAAAACTGAAATAATATAAAAAAAAGACTCGAAAAGACTTGAAATGTTAAAAAAAAGACTGACTTTTTTTAAAAAAAAGTCGCCCTTTTGTACACTAAAAATTTTTTTTTATGAGGTAGGGACTATAGTCACATTTTTACTTGTTACGAATCTTTTTTTTATTATTTATTATAGATGACTACAAGGTTTGGAGTCGTGTCAACCAAGACACAACCTTTTTTTACCTCTTACTAGCCTTTGATATTTTCAATTTTTTTTTTCATATTTTTAAAGAAGATTTATAAAAATCTTTTTCTCTCTGGTCGGTGGGTGGCGGCGCTGGGGATGTAGACGTTAGGGACGGGTGCAGGCACGTCTGCACAGGTCGAGCGCCCGTCGGCGATTGATTGTATATTGAAATGCACAGGCATTTATATACTTGTTTTATTATATTTATATTTTTTTATCCTCCAGTGCAGATTTTCACAAATGGAGTTAGAAGTGTTGGGTTGATTTAATATAGACAGCCTGGTTTATTGTTGTTTAATTCTGGGTTTTTGAAGTCTGAGTGGGATAATGAAGCTGCTCAGAGGATAATGTTAATTCGTTCATCTTGAGAGACTCCAGCTGCGAGAATAAAAGTTACGTCGGTGGAAAGAACACATCTTCTCGCAGTCAAGATAATTAATTTACTATCTCTTATTTTCTTTTTCTGTGCACCCACATTATAAATTCGTGCACGTTTAGGTGGGCAAAAAAGGTTTTAATTGCACTTCCACAGGTTAACATAGGATTCTTATTAAAATATTATTCCCCTCACGCTACTACAGCTAGCTGTGCAGAAGGTGGCCAGTGAGCTAGGATGGCTCATGCCCAATATCGGAGGGCCAAAGCCGTGCAGAAGACATACCATAAACGAGGTAATATCCTCAATTCTCCTGTACGAAGACCCGATATGGCATGAGTCGCCCAGACACGAAAGCTACAGAAGGAAGCTGGCCGGGGTCCAGCGACAGGGAGCGCTCCGAGTCACCGCAGCATACAGAACAGTATCTGAAGAAGCGGTGCTCGTGATCGCTGGAATATCCCCGCTTGATTTCCAGGCAAATAAAAGGGCCTTAGACTACAAAGATCCTAAAAATCTCAACAAACATGACCAGAAACTGATGGAAGTCTGGCAACGGAGATGGGATCAGTCCAGCAAGGGAAGATGAACCCACCAACTTATCGCAGAGACCCACCAACTTTTTTATAGAGAGACGCAGAGCGCCTCTTTAGGACCTAAAGCAATGTAAAAAACAATACCAGGGGTACAGAGAAGGATAAGGGAGGGGTTTAGTCAGTATAAATCTGACACTACCCACTATGGATGCAAAGATTCCACTCCCACAAGGAAAAAAAATCTTAAGAAGAAGAAAAATATATTATTAGTGAAAGTAATACAATTGAACAATTGAAACAATTCAAAATAAAGCTTTAGAAAATGAATATCAGCTTTCAAGCATTGAATCTATGATGTTCTTGCATGATGCTAATAATGATTTAAAAAAACTTAAGCATAATAGCAATAAAATTGTTCATTATGTTTTTATTTTTAATTCAAGATCCATAACGATTTAGTTATCATAATAATTCTTGGGATGTGTAAATGAAAAACTTATTTTTAACAGTGTTTAAAAGCTTCACCAAAAGCAAAAGGTAGAACACACAATGAGGTAAGCAGTCGAGTAGTTATTGGAGTTTAATGAATTTCAACTTGAAACTCTTCAAAATTAACCAAGTGTGAATGTTATCGATGAAATATTCCTACGGGAATACATCCGCGTTCTTAACTCGTTAAAATCCCCGATTCCACCCAAAGCTGACTAATTAAATGTAAACACTCACACAAAATTTACCTTCCGCAGCATTTCTAAATTTCCTTTTCTCCCTAACAGCGACCTCGACAACCAAATGGTTAATGTTAACTTTTCATTTAACTGTAAAACGAGCCTCCCTGAGGGTCTCGAGTGTACCGGGAAGAGACGTAGTCGTCGAACAAAATAACTCTCGAAAAATAGTGGCGAAAATATTAATTTGAAACTAAAATAATAAATTTGAAAATGCCTTCGTTAAAGTTCAAGCGGAATGCTTCCAAGTCGTGTAAATTATGATGAAGCTCTTCGCGGTCAGTAATTAAAAGCAGATGGGAACACCAAGTTTGCTTTTTTTCAGGAACTGAAACTGAAGTGCCGTTAAGTGCTCCGGCTGAAAATTAAACAGTCATGTTTAATAAATATGATATTTCACGATCTATATAAATTTCTTTACAGCCTTTATAAAAGCGCCTGGATACGATACGGAATACAAGCTTTATTGCAAGACTAATAAAATTTTATTCAAATTCAGCCATCAGAATATAAATTAATTCATAACATTACTTCGTCGCCTTTTAAGATGCATTTCGCGTGTCTTAGAGATTTTTCTTCGCAAAATATAGCTGTGTCGAGCTCAATTATCGTGTTTAATTTTCAAGAATGGCGTGACTTTCGGTTCGCTGGCTTCGTGGTCAGCGAAGACTACCTATGGGTCATTATTGTACTCGGTGGCCGGTAAAAAGTGTATGATAGAGGCAATTGAGACTAATGATACAAGTCCATATAGTTGAAGGCGGTAATGGTATCGCGTGCTTACGTTGACTATACCCGCCCAATAGCTTAATACACAATCTTGAGAGAAAGCTTTCTTTTTAATGGCTGCAATGAATATCGTATATAGCCATTATATCCAATATATGGAGTTGAATTTATCATTCAAAACCGGAATTCAATCATGGATGAAACATATTTATATATCAAAATATTCCTATAAATACTGCTATGAAATTATTGGCAAATGCAAAGAAACACGTTTTTCGAATATGGTGTCCTCTTATATAGATATTGTACCAAGAGCTTAATAAAATTTTCATATAATTGTGAAAGAAAGTTTGAACATCATTATATATATACAAAAGTACAATATAAATAAGTGGCGCAATTAAGGGATGACAAATTATATTTTTGCTAAATATGGATCTTTGAAAAAATATGAGTTGCAAGCAATTTGCTTCGTTTGCATCTTAAATGAGTATACTTCTTTTGGTGGCTGAATTTGGCGAAATCAGAATTTAATCATGTCATTGGTTTCATCCTTTACAAATATGCCGTACGAAGCTCACGCTCCAGAGAATCCTTTCATGCATTTTCTATCGCGATTCTTTCGTGGACTCTTGCATCAGACATCCGTGAATAATTCAGGCTGCTCTCCTTGTTTGTTAGCGGGGTGGAAGGGTGGCAGTCTCTGTATTATTAGGACGATGATATGAGAACCAGAGGGTTCAGGAGGATCCAGGACGACAAGGAAGAGGGGTGGAGACATCGGCAGCCCCAGACAAAGGAAGACTCCCGTTGTAATGACGCTCTTACACGGGAATACGAGGTATGCTTCACCGGCACTATTTAATTAGGTCTTAGCGAATGCATCCAATCTTATTGAATGCACCGGTATTGAAATTGCTCCAATAAAATATGACAATTTATAAGACCTCAACTGCAAATTAATGAAATACATAAAATATATATATATATATCTGCGGCAATGGGGTAAAATAAATAATCCGTCTAGACATCAAAGAGTATCTCGAACATTATAGAACTCTGGAGAAAAATAAATGAGGACATCTTGAGGTGTTTTTTTAACCATGCGAAAGGCAAATTTAATTCGGTCTAGTGAACAAAAGGAGAAAAAGTTATGATGGCTTTTAAAATACAATATAACTTGTACTTGGACGATAAAATATTTTAGTTTTTACGAAAGAAAGAGATTTGGCTTTGAGCAAATTATGTAGTTTTTTAACGTGATCTTCTTTGAAGTTAATTCGTAATATGATAGACATGATGATTATCACAATTTCAGAGAACTTAAGGCATGTGACTGATCTTTGATGGTTTAGTTGAATATCTTCAAAGGTAAATTTAAAGATACACATAAGGCTTTAGAACCATTTATATATGTATGTAAATTTTATATATCCAAATTTGAAAATATGTTATTAACACTTATGCTACTTACGCAAAAACTTACGCTAGGGGTTGGCGATTTTCTTTGAAAATGTTCATTAGGGTAATATTGTCTTGCTATTAACTTTTATAAGAATTACCAAAAATATCTCGACTCACAAGTTTATCCTATAATTTGCCTATAAAAATTCAATGTATTATTTTTAAGCCCAATTCCACAAATTCAAATTGTATAAGACAAATTCATATATCGATTTTTTAAAGTATAATATTAGTTTTGTGCGAAATATTCAATTTTAGCGCAAATATGTTAATCATGCGAGAGTTTTTATGGTTTTGAATACTTCGCTGATTCGCTTTCAAATTGAATTGTCTGAAAATCGCTTTGAGAATAAATTTGAATTCTGTTGCAGTTTTGAATGATTGAATTTCAAATTGATGGAGCTATAATACAACAGGGGAACAACCCCTCCTATTACTTATCTTTTTTTATAATGGGGGAAACAACCCATCGAATGTTTATATAAATGTAACAAATATTTGAGAATCTCTGAATGAATGAATTAATTTAGCTTTAAATGTATTTATGAATGTTTCATATGAAAAAAAATTGTTGATTATCTCGCGTTTCGCGATGGAAAACAACAAGGATTTGGATCCATTGGTTATCTATATTGGATTCTTTATTTCATTATTCCCTTTTCTATGACCAAAAACATTTAATTTAACAGCAAGTGAGTTTCAAAGAAAATTATAAGAACTTTGTTGGCAATGAAATCCAAGTATTCTCGAAAGGGATTTATTTTCGTGCCTCACTATCGCCGGCTATCCTTAGGGACCGAATTTCTTTTCTCGCTTAGTTAGCTCTGACTCGACAGTCATTTCGAGAAAGAGAGATGTCTCAGAAATCGATGTCGATGCTTTTCTAAGGTCACTTCATTACAACGGGTGAGGGGTCAAATAAATTTGTCGTGGGCGTTAGTCTCAGAAGCATACCTTATATTTCCATTGTTGAGTTGTCTCACGTACTTCACCGCAGACTACTGATGTCAGCAACTCATTACAGCTGCCTCGCCCTTTACACTTGCTTCCATTTTCGTAACCCATGGACTATGCATATGTTTATTAACTGCTTAAGCGTATGAGTTTTAAGCTTTTATAGTTCGTTTAAACTTGAAATTTGAATAACTGGTCCAAAAAATAAAGATTTCCTTATATAAAAGTACGAGGACTTGCATAGTTATGAGTGCAGATACACTACAATGACTCTTGTGGATTATGATTTGGAAATGGTTGCGATTAACGGGAAGGTGACGATCAACGAGGAAATGTTATTTAATCATTTCATTATTTTTCTTGCAACAACTCCACGCATTTTTGGCAATTAACTTTTACACAAGAAAAGCTTCTCAGATGCAATTTTCTTAAGACGAAAGATGATACTCTAATTCCTGCAGCCCTTGTTGGTTAAGGGTTCACCGTGTGATTTAAGCAAATTTTGAATATCATCCACATCAACACCTTCAATTCCTCAGGGAATGGCTGAATTATTAATTAATTTTATAGTATTTTGAAAGTCATTTTTGTAATTAATATGACCGTTACCAAATTTTATGAATAACTTGTTGCAATAATGCAATAAACGAAGATTATCTGTATAGGGTGATATCCGCAAAAGCAGATGTGGAAGTGTTTGAAAGCTTCAAATATCATGATAAATGTAAATAGCTCAGTGCGATTAAGTGATCAGACTAGTAGCTTGGGTTCAAATCAATATACACACCATGAAAAAACCATGTCAAAGTGTTGGGAAATAGTTCCGTAAAAAGGACTATTTAATATAGATCTGTTGTAAAGAATAAAAAGCTCGGTATGCAGCTTACTGCAATTGCAGAAAGCTCTGCAACAACGTTTTAATTTTCGGGCAATGTCGCTTCCATAATAGATTCATATCGAATAAATATTAATGACAATGTTAATGTCCATGTAATATCGCAGCCGTATAATATCCGTTTATATGCATACATTCTAAGTTACTTAGTAATGAAATCCTATTTCACGGATGCTGTAGCACTCAAACTGCTTTCTCTCTGGAGCACACTACTCACTATTAATCTGCATTACGCCACTTCATTGCTTTCATCCTCGAGTATGAAATTTTATCATGGAAAAGCTCGAATATACGCACGAAGCCGTGAACACTCTGAATGTATGCATGTTTCCTCGATTGTGAAAGCAATTTTAGTTTTATTGAATTGGAATTTCGAATGAATTGGACCTATTTATTGACAGTTATTTCTAAGGAATTATTTTTGTTCCGAAAAACCGCATTGGGATTGTTTATTGCCGACAAAATGAAATTCGGTGGTATGCCGCGAAGTGACGTGAAATCTGGACAATGCATTAATATTAATTTAGCGAATATTCCATTACTTTAGGGAACGATTGCCGCCATATTCGCAATATAAAAAAATCATAATTTTGAGCATATTTTCTTGTTCTGCAACTTTTTAGATTAAATAATGTCCATCTGCTGGTGATAAATTTGAAATATTAAATCGTTCGATAAGGGTTAACCATACATTTTTGATCAATATAATATTTGTATATATTATATCTAATCTACCCATTGTACTTTATTTAAAGTACTTTGTCCTTGATATATAATTTTCAATGGGTTATATCATGGGTCGTCAACCTGGTCCGTACCGCCCACTAGTGGGCGGTAAGGGCTTTCGTGGTGGGCTGTGGGAGATTTTTGCTTTTACCCAAAAATCTTTGATAATTTCATTTCACAATTTTTATTTTTCGGCATAGCTTTCTTCATCCATCTACTAAACATATTGCGATCGGATTACCTTTTTTCATTGCTACATTTAGAAAGTAACACGTGCCTAATTGCAAATTCTTAGAATTTCGTCCGTTATATGATTCATTGCTATGTTTTATTAAAATTTTATATACATTTTTGCACATTTTTTTTTAAAGAAATCATTATTTTATGTAATTACGTTAAAACATTGTTCTTAGTAGCTTCCAGTTACAAAGATGTGCGAACTAATGAGAAATATCAACTAACAACTATTTTGAATTTAGGTTAGTTTTAAAAATATCTCTAGTTTATTTCATTTACAACAATATGCTACATGTCATACAAATCATTCAATAAGTCGTTAAACTTGAAGAGTTACCAGTTTGCAAGGCTCACGGTTAAGAAAATACTTTTTATGTTTAAGATGTTTTTATTAAATTTATTTACAAAATTTGTTCCTTCAATTAGGATTTCTTTTGTGGGTACCTCTGTCGTGTAAATTAATTATTTCGGCAACCCTATTCCGTGGGTCGCACGGTCACCAGACCTGACACCACTGGATTTCTTTGTCTGGGGATGTGCCCTATTCTATGGCCTCGCACTCTCTCTCTAGACCTGACACCACTGGATTTTGTCTGTGTAGGGACGTGCAAAAAGATGAATATAAATGGCGATGCCTACAAAATAAATACTAATTGAATACAATAATAATAATTGCCTTTGCAAAAATGAAAGAGGAAATTCTACTTCAGACGATTACAATTGAGATAAGATTTTTATTATTTTTTTCTTTCTTTGGGATGTGCAAATCAATTATTTTGTATATCCCAAAGAAATCCGGTAGTGTCAGATTTGAAGACTATGGGAGCCATGGAATATGGCACGTTCCCAGGCAAATAAATCCAGTGGTGTCAGGTCGGGAGTCCGTGCGACCCACAAAATAGGGCACATCCCTAGACAAAAAAATCCAGTGCTATTAGGTATGTAGACCGTGCGAGGGCACGGTCTACATACCTAATAGCACTGGATAGGGCACGTTCCCAGATAAAGAAATCCAATGGTGTCAGAGATGCCCACAAAAGAAATCCTAATTGAAAGAATAATCGTCGTCTTTGCTACAATGAAAGAAGATATTGCTACTTCAAAAAAACTACAGTTGAAATAAGAAAAATAAATTTTGTCACTCCATGTGCAAAACCCCCTGTATGTAGTGGAATAAATTATGGTGTCTTAATCATTGGAATTATAAATCTGAAACAAATTATTATGATTGAATTAATATCTCCATCTTTACACTGTAAGGTGAATTATTCAAGTTCTTGAATATGTATATTGTTTAATCTTGACCTAAATACACAATCAGCTTAAATGCTTTGGATATCTCACCTCAAGATACCATTACGATGTAGTACTATTGTAAATGTACATAATAATGTGGTCAAATTAATACACATCATGTTGAGACCAGATATTCATGTCTCTCATGTTGCAATCGTTCTTACGATATTATAATTGATTCGCCCAAACGATATCGATGATGGACGATCAGTCTTCATGGATTGATTGCATGGTCGAAATGCATTAATTGTATGAATTTGCATGTGGGTTAGTTTGAATAATAAGCCATGATTAAATTTGTTCAATAATGTATTTGTTTGATTAACATAAAGAATAGAAAATCACCTACATTCTTTTGCAATTTCCTATTTCATTATACAAGTTTAAAATACCATTACGTCTTTTGGATTTTTAAAATATAACAATCTTATGTTACAACATAAAATATATGTATACAAATCTATTTACATTTTTTTCTTAAAAGTCTTCGTCCGCAGAATCGCGTATTCATGAATGGCCTATAAAAGTCTTAGCGATGTAAGGAATGAATATCGGATCGATTGTACGTCAACGTTTACGATTTATCGTTATTTACATACGTCGTTTATACAGATAAACTATCAGTTTTTTGATCTTTGCTGTTGAAACTTACAAATATGATTGTTTATTTTATTATTTTGTTACAATAAAAATTACTTACGTTATGACAGATGAAGGTTTAAAAGAGTTACATTTTTGAAGTCCAATTTCAATCCCAAATTAATACAATTTTTAATGAAGGAGATTTACGAAATAGGTGTTTCATTTATAGCACCATGAAAATAAATCATAAATTTTAGATAAATGTGTCAGAGTATGTTGAAAGGCAATATATGTGCATTGAAGCATTTTTGAAGCCATTAAAAGTAGCTGCATAATAATGTCTAAAATGGCACACATCAAATTATTTTGATATTAAAAATCAAATCTAAATTAATCTAATGACATTGAAGGCACTCAAAACCTCAAGGCATTATTATTAAAAGATAAATTGCAATAATTATTTGCTTAATTTATAGCATATAACATAAATTGAATGGATATTAAAATTTAAATCAAATGATTGCTTGTGGCTCTGTCTTGCATATTGTAAAATGGTTCAGATTAGATATTAAAAAATCGTCCATTTAAAATAATATTTATTTTTAACGTATTACATGATATGTTATCACAAATGGAAGTCAGAAATATTCATGATTAGCCCTTCAACACACTCGTACAAGTTTTCACATAGCATTCGCTGTAAAATTATTATCTATTCACAACTTTAATTCCTTATAGCCTACTTGGTTGTGTTACAAAAATGTACACGTCTCCACAAATCATTTTTGTACACGACCCTTAAAATATTCGGTTCGATAAGCACTCATAAAAAAATCAACTGCGATACGACTTTCGTTTTTTACCTATATTTTGCGATTTATAAGCGTTGCCGATCGATCTCTCAATAGTGATAAGTAGGCAAAAATGATAAAATGATATACCGTCCGTTTACATGTTATTATTACTCGTATGAATTATTCATTACAATTATCAATTTAATATTAGATGACAGTTCCACTGTATATAAAAATTCAGTCGATCTTATACAACAGTCATTATAAAGGTGGAAACCACAAAATCATATTCGAACGAAAACAACAGTGACACGTAAAACACAGTTAAAACACACATAACCGTTATCTAACAGGGCTAAACCGTGGTTTCCACCAGTTCAAGTTCTTGTCAACAAAAACTGTCCTTTCCTTCTATATACATATCTTCGGTGGAAGGTGCGTAGACACCTTTCGAACTACCGTATCTGGAACCCATTGTGTTGCTGTGATGGGTACCGTATCTTCCTAATGTTCCTCCGTATCTTAAATCTGGGGTGTCTTTCATATATCTATCATCGGTCTGGGGGTCATATCTGCTGTCTGTAGTGTTGAACCTCGCATCGTTTATCCCATATCTTTCCGCCGATGAATATTTTGATCCCATGTATTTGTCTATCGTTGCATATTTTTGGGTCGTGCCGTAATTTGGCTCGTTAGGCACGTAAGTGTCAGCCGCCGGTATCTGATACCGACCCATTCCAGCACCATTTGAGTGCATGTGATTGACGTGGAGATGGTTATTGGAACTCGAATTCGCCTCGAGCTGAGCCTTTATCTTCTTCTTCTCCTTACATTTTCGTTGACAGTACTTGATACAGAATGTGAAGAGTATCGGAACGAAAAAGACGAGGAATACTCCTCCACCGATCATGATGTACAGCGTCGGGATGCCAAATTGGAAGGCACAATTTGAGTCCTCTTCGTCGAATCCCGACGGGCAATGGTTGACCCCGTCGCACCAAAGCGTCGAAGAAATGCAAGCATTTAGCTCTGGACATCTGCAAAAAAACATTCATCATTAAAACGTGTCATTTAATCATTTTGATAAAAAAGCAGCCATTAAAACCATCAATAACGTCAATATTTTCCATTTCATTACGACAAAGAGACAATTCCATGACAGTTTTCTTTACGCGAGCAAATTTTTGATTTAAAAGTCTATTAATGAGGAGGCGGCAAAAATGGGCGATGACGGTTTGACACTGTGATTTCCTCAAGCAAGGAACGCAATGGTATTTTTTGCACAATACAGTCCTTTGAAAAGGGAGAATTTGGGACTAAAATATTTGAATAAAGCTTCTTTGTCAAATTTTCGTGTGGGTTGTAAGGAATAAAAAGAAATCACCTCAAGAATTCAACCTTTAAAATACGCAAATATTTTCATTTATGTAAAAATATTTCGCAAACATCTTCATTTATGAAACATTGCTAATAATTGTAGCTACAAAATGATATGCTACATATGATTATTTGCAATTTTTCTAATATTATAATTAAAAACCGATTTAATCCAATGTATAGAGATCAACAAGTTATTAAAATTTATGTAGTGTTTTGCCCATGGACCAACCATTTTTTTTTTTTTTGGGGATTTAGGGGATCATTTTCTACGTTTCACATATAATTCCTAAGATATAAGTTAGTTTTGAGATTCCAAAGTCACAAAAAATGTGCGAATAAATGAGAGATATCAACTTTTAAATTCTCTAAACAAAAAACTAACAACTATTTTGAACTTAATTTAGTTTTAAAAATATCTCTAGTTTATATCCTATCCAATGATATGCTACATATCATACAAATCATTCAATAAGTAGTCAAACTTGAAGAGTTACCAGTTTGGCAGGATCACGGGTAAGATAATAATTTTTATGTTTAAGATGTTTTTATTACATTTATTTTTAACATTTGTTAAAATTGGCCACCTTTGGTTCGTATGCAAGCACTACAACTTAATCTTATTTCAATTATAGTTGTCTGAAGTAGCATTTCCTCTTTAATTTTTGTAAAGGCGGGGCTTATTCCTTCAATTATTCCGTGGTTCGCACGGTCACCAGACCTGACACCACTGGATTTTTTTGTCTGGGGGATGTGCCCCGTTTCTGTGGCTCGCACTGTCTCATGACCTGACACCACTGGATTTCTCTATGTAGGGACGTGCAAAATAATGAATTTAAATGGAGATGCCCACAAAAGAACTACAGTTGAAATAAGATTTTTTTACATTTTGAAGGGAAAAAAATGTATTTCGACAACCTTGTTATTTAGGACATAGGGCCAATGTATGAAACGTAGCAAGTGAACTTCTTAACCTCAAAAAAAATTGTCGGTTCATGTGCAAAATGTGGTACTTTTACTTTTAACACATTTCAGGCGGGACCCCAATACTAGGTTTCTTTGTTTAATAACTAAATAAATATATTATGCATAGTTTAAAAGTAGTAAACATTTATTTTTTTGTCATGTCAATTGAGCGATGAAGATATATAAGTGTTATTTTTGAAATCATAGTAATTTTTACTGGAGATTATTTTGTGTTAATCAATTGTATTTGCCGATTTAAGGGACGAATACATTAGTAATGATTTTGTCTGATATATTATAATTGGAATTTTCATAGATTGTATTAACTAAAGTATAAATCCCGTAAAAATCATTGAAATCCTCCCCTATATGATTTGAGTAATGAATAATTTAATATTTACATAAATAGAATGATTTGGTTAAAGCTCATAAATCATAAAGGTGATACAGCTTATATTATTAAGGATCAAAGTTGGTTGAAAATATTTAAGGAAACGTTTCTATTTGGTTGATTGCACTCTGGTAGGCATTGGTGTTATAAAAATAAGATGGGAAATGGAACGGGGATGTAAGGCTTGAAATAAACTCATCAAGTTAATGGCCTGGCGCGACATTTTTTACAAATGTAAAATAAAATGTCGCATTTCCACGTCGACTGGATGTTTTCGACTCTAATTGCAATCACTCTTGTTTTTTTGCATTAATCTTCCAAAAAATACGCGACCTGACTCACAAACTTAAAACAGACAAACATAACTCAACACGATCATACATTTGGCATTTCAAAATAATTAATTGATACGACAAATTACCGTCGTCGAATATCAGTTATTGGATATTAAAGATATCTTTGATCATTTTTTTAAAACTTAGATAGAGGTATTCCCAAATTCTAATTGCCGGGCACCATCCGGCGTTAAAATAAAATGAAAAGTCTGCAACGTCAATTACTACAAATAATATTTGGCTTTGAAATTAATGGGATGGGGGCACGATATCTTCAGGTCTTCACTCTCGGATGGATTTATCTCGGGTAAGGTGGGTGCGAAGGTTGAGGAGAAGACGGGGACGATGTTCAATATCAGAAAATCTGTGCCAAAGCAAGAAGAAAACGAGGGGAAAACGCGAAATTAATTGATGTGGGACGCCGGATGGTCTCCGGGAAATAAAACTTGATTGCTTCATACCGAATGGGAGGAGAGTCGCCCCATGAGTGGATGCTAAGAGCCTATAATAAATGGTCCAGTAAAATTTTATATCATAGAAGCAATTTCTTGAATTTTCCAAGAGCGCTTCTTCCAGAAATTTTTAAAAGAGAACTCGTGTACGCTTCACATAACTCACGTGTATAATAACGCTAAGCCACTTTCCGTTTAAGCGCACCGCAGAGAAGCCAACTGTTTATATATTTATTTTTCCTGAGATAGTCTTAATCAAAGAAATTCCAGAGTGACCTGGGTAATAAAAACGGGAGATACCGAAATAAAAAGAGATAAAATAAGCACTGGGGAGGGCGATAAAAATAAATAAAATGAATGAAAACTTCTTACGAATATTAATTCAAGCTTTTAGGGATTTGCTTTAAAATTATGAAGTACCAAGCTATTAATATCCCTCTTCAACTACATAATATTATTCTCACTTACATCAAATATGCTAAATTTGTCAAGATTTCATCCTATACAGCAGAAGTATTATTGTAAAGGATTTATAAATCTTCCACATATGATAGGATATGGTATGCGTTTACAAATATATTTTAACTATTTATATTAACAATATGGATTTTTTTTCTTGAGTTTAATAATATTTTCCAAGTTATATTATCTGTTTTTCCTTTTGCTTTCTCATATCATGTTTCATATATTGACTTTAAAATGGTTGAAATATCTTTGATGATTCATAACAAAGCGTTCGATTTTTATCTGAAAGCTCGTGTGAATTTAAAAGCTTTGAGATGCGTTCTGTGCTTATACAAATGAATAAAAGCATTTTGATTTACACCAAAACCAATACAATAAAAATGATTTGATCTTCTTCATAATATTCTAAAACCTTTCAAAGGGATTTAAAGAGAAAAATGCGTAATTATTTCCCCACCAGATTTAATTTTCTAGGTATGTTAGAAAATGTTTATACAGGTAGTCCTTGACTTACGACGACTCAACTTGCGACTATTCGCACTTAATTAATAAGGAAGATAAAAGTATGGCTGGCTTCAAGGCATTTGAGGATGGTTTCACACTCTTATTGGGTGGCAATATTGATGGACACATCGGAAATTTACATCCTAACGTTAAAATTGTGTATTTGCTCCCTAATACCACCAGTATTTTGCAACCCATGGACCAGGGAGCTATTGGCACATTTAAAGCCTATTATTTAAAAACTACATTTGCTCAAGCAATCGTTTAAAGAATTTTAATATTCACCATGCGATTAAAAATATAGGAAAGGGCTAGAAAGAGATCACATCATCGTGCATGTAGGAGTATAGAAAAAAGTTAACTTAACACTTTCAAAATAAAACTCATTCGCAATTTGAAAAAGAAATTGAATACAGTACATAACTTATTGTAAAACTTTGCCAGAAACTTGACATTGATATTGATCATGAAGACATAAACCAACTTATAGAAAATGATTTGGAAGATCTTACAAATTAAGTATTATTATGCTTCAAAATTCAGGAATACAAAAATTTGCAACATTTAGTCTGGCGTATCGTATTACAAAATATAATTTTGTAGCGTACTGTGAATGTGATTTCAAATTTCGAAATGATTTCAAAAATATAAGTGTGAAAAATCTGCTGGAAATCCTATTGCTTCGGTTTTCTTGAATGATAAAAGACTTTTGTAGTTGAAAGTCATGCAAAATACAAGAAATACTTATGACCATACAATTACTTCTTTGCGAGAGGTTATCAAAGAAAAAAGATGAGGAAAGCTCAAACGCGCTAGTTCAAATATCCAACAAAGGTCAGGTTGCCATTCATGAATGTGGGTTCCAACAACTAAACCACCCATTTATAATGTGGGCTTCCTTAAGCTATATTTTTCTTTGATATTTTAAATTCGTATTGTGGGGCTGCTTTTTAAGCGACGATGAAATAATGACGAAGTTTTTCTTTTAATTAAAAATATTAAATTTGGTTTTTCTATTTGATCAAAAGCTAATTGAAGTATTATTCATATCTCAAACATTTTATAATGAATTTAGATTTAAATAAGGAATAAGTTTGGAAAATATATCATTTTATCCATACGATATTTTCCAGAGAATGTCAGTAATATGGGTCGTATTTGGGGAAGGTATTTGAATGATGACAGTTTATCAGCGGGCTTTCGATGTGAAAACGATACGGCTTCTGTGAATAATGCTACTATTTGCACTATGTGAAACCCAAAGGACGTATTTTGCGCGATCATGGATCAAAATACATGGCTTTTCAGCCGCATGAAAATGGATGAAAAGGGCGATGTTTGTACTTTGGCACGTATCATGTATACTCTCTCATCAGCCGTAATGCCACTTGTATTTCTGAAGTATTTGAGGATTATATCGAATAAAATTTTATACCGGAGTCTAGAGAAAAATGCTCATTTTTATTTATAAATTTACGACGCGCCCCGGGCGATATAATTTTATGCAAAGTAGCGATCGGGGCGACCTATATGTAAAATTAAACGTATTAAAAATGTTCAGGGGGCGGAAGCACAGGTGCACCTCAAATATACTTTATGGTAAAACGATACGTTTACGGTGTAAAGGAATAAGGAAATGGGACCCGATACATGGAATTGATTCAAATCTCTCCAAAGGCATCTGCTCTGAATGGGGCTTTTATTTCTTTTCCGGTGATCAAAATTGACCCGAGCATACAAATGGGCATCATGTGTGTGCGGCGTGTATAAAATAAAAAAAGATACCGACGGAGGAAATATAAGGAGGAAAAGAAAATGTCGGCAGGAAAAGGAAAATATGCCGGAAACGGCGGTTGGTCCTTCCGCCCTTGCGTAGGGATGTATTTCATTAATAGTATTTCGGCGAAGAAACGCATCGAAAATATTTTAAAGTGAGACTTTCTCTTCCCAGATATACTTTATTGACACATAAAGATGATTGCATTCAATAAAAGGTAGTTTTACTCGTAGATTTAAAGCAAATTAGTAATCATTTGAATCCTTACAATAAAATTTAGCATCTAAGAAAGAATCTACGAAAATATTGCATTAATCTCCATAAGAAATTTGAGATTATTTTGTTTTATGTATGCAATAATTGCAATAAATCTTTGATAAATTTCCAGCAAAATATTATCTAATGGATCGATTCAAATTACATGGAAAATAATATTATATGGGTATTTGTCGTAGGAAAATTGAGTGTTTTTGCTTTGATTTTTCTTTGAAAAAGTTGTGAAATGTTCTAGAAAATATTCTAAGGAAACTTATAAGTTTATTTGAAGTCATTCGTGTATCAGTTTATAACTTCTCTGAATGCTTTTAGTGTCTAAATGACCTTATCATGAACCAAAACATTGCTCCAACAAATCAGAGATAACGAAACAATATAATAAATGCGATCGTTCCACACTTGCTATGCTAAACACCGTGGCGAGTCAGTCGCCTTTTGAGAGTGAAGAAATCGAAAAGCTTTAGAGATATTTCGCAGAATTTCAAATAAAGCTTTATAAATTACGTTTAACTGTAATTAGGCATTCTCGCTTGTTAAGATTCCAAAATATTACTCCAAAATG
Organism: Stenopsyche tienmushanensis; assembly: GCA_008973525.1. NCBI lineage: Eukaryota > Metazoa > Arthropoda > Insecta > Trichoptera > Stenopsychidae > Stenopsyche > Stenopsyche tienmushanensis. Next base: position 41,241 of record WACJ01000274.1, read on the forward strand.
GCAAAAAGAAAGTCACCGAAAGAAGTGTAGTCAAAACCAGGACTGCATATTGGAGATTGCTTTCAAAAATATCACACAATGGAAAAGATAAAATATAATTTTTAAATAAAAACATGTAATTGAAACACATTATTATCTAAACCAGCGATTCTTAAATTTATGTAGTCTGCGGACCTCTTCTTGAGCAAAATTTGTTTCGCGGATCTCTTCATTTTTTTTGGTGGACCCGATCCCAACCCTTCTGACTTAGTTTTTCAATCAAATAAACATTCCTTAGTCAAATTTTGATCAAAATAGATCTTCTTACAGTGTTTTCTGTAAATAATTCCACGAAAATATCTTGTTCAAGTATAGATAAATGTTTTTATTTTTATTTTCGCAGACCCCGGTGGTAGTTTCGCGGACCCCAGGGATCCTCGGACTCCAGCTTAGGAACCGCTGGTCTAAACATACATCTAATATCAATAAAGGATTGATTAAAAATGTTTATCCTTTATAATCTTGCATGTTATGTATCAGTGCTCTTTCAATGGAGATTAATTCCGACCAAGATGACACCCATGACCAAATTTAGTACGTCCGCAAAGGGTTAAATCAATCTGAACACAGCATCAAATATATTTGAAAAATCTGCTAAATATGCGATAATATTGGATTTAACTATCATTAAGTTGCACGTAATAGCTGACAAAATGTTGTATTTATACATCTCCGGGGATTCATCACGGTCTAAACGAATTTATTATGGATTTTGTAACAAATTATAATGATAAAATGTATTGGATAGCTTTCAATTATCAGACTTTGTGTATTTATATTACTTAATAAGTTCGTAAGATGAAAAAATAGTTCAGAAAATAGTTTTGGCCGATCGTAAATCGTAAGTTACTTGATATAACTGACACATTAAAGACATCAAAAGGCAATGTATTCACCATTTAGTATTAGTATTTGTGCATGAGAAAGCTCTGTTAAAAGCTGATACCGTGTTTGCTCACAGTCGATCAAAAACAACAACGCATCAACAGTTCAGAGCACTGCTTCAGCGTAATAAAAAGAACCCAAGAATGAAAGAAAGCTACCAAAAGTTACCAAAAATGCAAATATCAGCCGTTAAGGTTTTGATCTCCGTATTACGTAATTGTATTCATTGATTACATTGTAAAAGGAAAAACATTGTTGGGTGCGTTTGAGGTAAGAAATTGCGATAATACGACTGAATAAAGATTCATATGTGATAAATATGAATCTTAAGCATATATAAATAATAAGTAAACATGATTTAAAGAATATCATATTTTGAGTTTGATTTAAATCAATAAAACATTTTTATTCTTTTTAGGGCAGCTTATCTTTTTTTGCACGGTAGACTTTTGGAACGTATTCCTCGTGCAAAAAGAGATGAACATGAAATTTGTATTGGAATTGGGTACATCGTTGAGGAGGATGAGTTATTAGAATGTTTGTATGAGTGTTTCCGTTCAGTTTCCACGAAAATGAGGATGAAAGTTTGCGACAACAATTTAATACAAGAAGAAATAGTTGAAATGTTTACCTGTAAGGACAATCCAGTATGATGTTGGGCGCGGAGGACATCGAAGAGACAAAAGACGAACTAGAGGCGCTCAGGGCAGGTCTTTTGGAGACCTCTATCCACTTCACTGCATACTTGCCCGCCTCTCTTTGTACGAACTCCACGACGAAACTCCTAGAGTTTGGCTCTAGTATTAACTCAGAGTCTGATTGGTCTCCGCTAAGTTTCCATCCTTTGGAAAACAATTCTACTGTTTGCACATCGAAGTTGGACTTATCGCCAGCGCTCGGCTCCGGGCAAATTTCCTTAGGATTACTTGTATCGAGTGCATAATAAATGAAAACTCGATTCGAAGTCGGACATACTGTGGATGAAATTTGGTTCATTTCGAAGCCTTTAATTTTTACGTAAATGAAGTTCAGATGGGCATCCATGGGTTCGATGAGCCACGGCTGATGGATGCAGTTGTCAATTGCAGGATCATCTGATCGGACACTTTCAGATACGATGTTCGTATCTGATATCAGCTCTGATATTGGCGAATCGTCCAATTTTGGATTTCTCAATAAAATTTCACCGCTCGATCCTTTCAATCTCTTATCAGACCAACCGTTCGAGCAAGTGTTATCTTCGAATGAATTGATCGGAACGAATTGATATTCGCCTTCGAATCCGAAATCATTGAAATCCTCCGTAATGTTCATCATGGTTATGGTCAAGTTAACTTCCACGACGGGTGATGTCAGAGTATGGATGGTTATAGATTCGGACATATTAGAACATATACAATCCCGTGGTAAAGCAATTCCGGGCCATGGGTATTCGGTAATTCGCAACTCTCCAAATCCCATACCACCCCTTGAAAATGGAGATCGATACGTTCGCGTAAATAAACGATCACACTTCCATCTCCCTGTTCTTGTATCTTTGTGTGAATAACACTCTTTATTGCCAAAGGCTGTTTTTGTAAACGTCAGTCTTATTCGTTCTCCAATTCCAGCCTCAAATCGTAAGATGCAACTCATATTTTGCGATCCACCTCTGCCGTAAAAAAATATGCTCTTTGGTGATTGGAAACGACCTGAAGAACTTTGAGAACCAGGAGTTGATCTGAAGACACGATCGCATAAATTGTGTGATCCACCTATTGGTTGACCTTGTAGACTTATATCCACAAATTCATATCTGATTAGAAAGACAATCGGATAAAGAGCTGATCCTTGGCGTAAAACCTGTAAAAATAATTTAAAATATGTATGCTTAATTTATAATAAATATTAATACAATTACTTGACAAGATCAAAATTATACAAACCTGCTCTATAGTCATCTGTGGGCCTGTGGTCACATAACTTTCTTGTAGGGAACACGGCCTTGTAGATCTTGTACTGTTGCTTAAGAGCGTGTGGTCACATAGTCTTGGAACTTCTTCCTTGCAGAATTCTCCGAGAAGGCTGGCGTTGTTCTGAAACAAAATCAATCGTTGAATAAATATGTTTTCGCAAGAAAAACATTAACTTCCACTGCCGGAAGAATTTTCACCCCACTGCACCGCATACTACTTCCACAGAACATTAACGATGCAAAATTCACAAAAGCGAATTTTTCCCGTCATCAAATTTAATTCATCATAAAATCCGTTCATTTTCTTCCCCTTTTTAAAATTTAATTAACAACGCAAGCAATAAGAGCAAATAAATTTCGGGCTTCTATGCCGTTACCATTTCATTAATCAATATGAGAGTAAATAAACTGCAACAGGCTGGAGGCTTCTTCAGAGTTCTCCGCTTCTAATGTACAACCAAATCAATTTTGTGCCTCCTCATCCTATGTTTCTTTGTGAGCTTATTCAACAGGGGGGTTTCTTTAAGGCAATAAATAATATGCATGCATTAATCATCGTTCATCGTTTCATTATACGAAGCTTTGCTTACAAAACGTGCATCCACCGCGCATCAAAACAAGAAAAACTCTTAAGCTGATTAAGTCCATCAAAGAAGACTATATTAACCCATTAGTTTCAACCAAATACTAAAAATATTAAAGAAACCTGATCGGTTTAATCTGGTAAGGTGATTTTAATACATAGTTTTTTTTATTCTAAAAACTAAATTCTATATAATAAACGATGTAAATAGAAAGACAATTTCTATTTTCAGATGGGGTTGAATTAATTATTTTCATGTTTTTGATTTCAAGTCAGTCTATAGAATTAAACTGAATGGACTAATTTTCTTTTATTCGCTAGACAGAGATTGAAAAGATTAAATTTGGTAAAACGATACTTTCTCCAAATTCAACTACCTCAAGTGTTATTCAACTTTTGCAACCGAAAACGCCGTCTTAAATTCACAAAAGCTTTAATTAAAACATTCCAATTTTATTCCAATCAAAAATAATTTAGCTTTTAAGACTTCTTATCTATTTAGATCAATATATTTGCAAATATTGCATCCCCGGCTTACAATATTGTATCTTAATGACAATATATAATTCATTGCACACTGCTCCACCTACACGTTTAAGAGGGTGCTAATTTTTCGACCCGGTTGAATACTATTGAAGGCTAATATTTCAGGGGCTAAAGACAACACAACAATGAGAAAATCCCGTCTTCCAAAGCATCGGCGAATAGGTGGCAAAAGGGTGGGCTTCCATATTTCAAAGTGTTAAACTTTCATGCGGCAATCAATTAACCCCTCAGTTTTCTCTTTACAGGGCGGGCAACAGTAGCGGGCGCCCGTGCACCTTAAATCTGCTGTAATTAATTTTGTTTAGCACTTTGTTTATTTCATTCAATTTTCTAGACGGGGTGTTAAATTTCAAAGGTGAACTTGCGCCCACGATATTTCACCCCCAGTGCGTTCTGATTGCAAACGTGTTAATTTGAACAAAAAATCTTCTCGAACGGAGATAGAACGAATTAATTTCATCTAGTTACAAATAGACGCATTGATCAAAAGAGCACATTTCGAATATATTTTTATAAGGCTTGCTTTTTTTTAATAGAAAATAAAACGGATTGAAGCATAATAGTGAGGGTAGAATTGATTGATGCCATATTCATGGCAAAATGAATAATGGTTGATGAATCACATCTAGAATTGTTATTAACTAAATCCAATTTCTAACTAGATGACTAAGGGTGACCAAAAAATTTCATTTATAAAAATGATCGAATATAATGTAAATGCAGACAATAATACAGGTTGTCAATACCTAAAATATGCTAAAATTATACGTTTAATTAACAGAAATGGCTCCTAAATTAAGATTCATAAACAAATCTAGTTAGATTTAAAACATTATTAGCGATCATCAGCAATTCCTGGCGATTTAAAACCTTATTCGAGAAGACGAAATTGTGCGGATGGTTATTGATAATTGTTTTATTATCAAGCACCAAAGATGCCTCATATCAGATGACTATATAATATTTTTTTGTAATAAATCAGTGTTTTATTACAAACATTTCCAAGTTTGAATAATTCTTGTGATAATGTAAAAACCTTCTTAGATACACGACCAATCACTCACCAAAGTTTCATCGCAATCGGATAAAGAGTATAGAAATGTATCTAAAGCTTTAAAACGGACAAACTGCATTGACAGACAGATTGACTGACACACAATTATTTATATATAAATATATATAGATTTAAAAATATCATCCTTGTGCCATAAATACTAAGCTGATACACACACATATTTTATTAATATCTTGAAATTAATCGATCGATTTACAGAGCGTCCAAATTTGTATTTTACGCTGAATGACATATATTGAGATTTGATGTTACAGTCTTCCACTGTCAATGCAGATCTCGGATGTCATACTTGAATATCATCTCCGTGTGATGAAGATGCCTCACCATGGCTAACTGGTTCAATCCCATCTTCAATGCAATCACCCTGTTGGTATGATGAGTATCTATTGTACTTCAATTATAGTCCTTGATATATCTACAGGCTATGATGTGTTCGTTAAAGAACATTTAAGACGATAAATTTGCAATCAATCGATATTTTGATCCAATCATGTATGTATCAAATATTCTGTGCATTATTTTACAGATTGAAGTATTTAAAATTGACATAAGCACTTTATTATTTAATTTTATGTAAATATGGAAACGTTTTCTATAACTTTTAACAGAGTGGCATCATCATGTTTCAGAGAAGATTTATAGGCAATTTTCAGTGTTAAAATATCCAATTCAAATATATTTTTATATAGAATGATAAACTAACTGAAAGTTGTCCTTGTGTTTTGTTCGTGTGTCATACTAAATTATTATCAACATTTTGTCCGAAAAGTGAATGCAACATAGGCTTAAATCATGCGTTAAATATTATATGCCACTGGCATAGATTGTAAAGCAAATATCGGACCGCGTTTATTAAAACTGATTTTAAGAATTTTATCTTTCTAAAAAAATAATTTGTAAAAAAGGTTGGCAATCACTGTCTAGAAAAAACCCATATTTCCAGACTAAGTAATATTTTGAGAATTTTATCTCCGTCTAAAAGTTGATTATGTGAAAAAAAGGTTGGCAAACCCTGTCCAGAAAAATTCCATATTTCGAGGTTTACAACCGTATATAGCCCAAAGGCTATGGGAATATTTTGAGAATTTAATCATTCTCTTAAAGTTAGATTTTCTTAACTTTTCCCTTTTCAAATGTAAAAAAGGTGGCAACCCCTGTCCAAAAACAGCGAATTAATTATTTAAGATTTAAAAAATCAAAAGGAACCTAAATTTTAATTTTTATTCAAGTCGGCTAAAAGGTTCAAATGTTATGCTAAATTTACGAAATTTATTATTTCAATCAAATCTTTCAAAAAACATGCGGTCTCAGGCAAATCATGCGGTCGGTAAAGTGTTAATATATTTGTCAGGAAGTGATAGCACCTCATATCGCGTTGAATCCTGGAGTTAATTTGGCTATTGATTGATTTGTCATGTGTGAAGATGCATCCAACTCGTTTTTAGAATACATGAATGAGTGATTTGTTTATTTATTGATTTGGATGTGGTTGCTTAGCAACACGCGCTTAGTTGGAAAGCTACGCGATGTATTGGTGTGGGAGTGAGAGGTTAGGATGCGTGCGCTCTCCCTCACTTCGTATAGCGACTGGCGAGCCGCCGAGCACCACGACGCGCCAGCCGTCCAGCGCGGCCTTGGCTGACGCAGCCGAGCGCTTGAACAAACATTAGATTGATAGCATTATCGCCTCTCGGCATAGTTGACAAAAGGCTTTGTTTACCTTAGCAAATTTTGAACAGGCGGACAGACACACATTGATTTATATATATATATATATAGATTATTTTTGATGATACTCTATAATTTGAATAGACTAATCGAAAATTTCTTTTACATAAGCTGTATATTTCATGGAACTATTAATATTCATCGGTAGTTTTCTTGTTTTATTCAAATGACAAAGGCTGTCATTCAAGCACAATTCATTGAATATAAAATTGAGGCTTGAAAAGTTCGTTCGGGAGTTTCTCATTTAACGGTCATTTGATATGCATGGAGCATCATATTTTTCTCCATCCCCAGTGAATGGGAGTGGGAGTATTTTTCCTCGGAGAATTATGTAAATGGCATTGCTCATGTTACAATAGGCTCAGCACTTGTATATTGTTAATCTCGCCTGTCAAGCCTTTCAGGTTGATGTAAGCCTCGTTTTGCTAACGGGCCGTAACTCCGACTTAGCCGGAGAACAAACACATAACTAACCGGGGCGCTGTTTCCGTTTCTCTTTAGCGCGATTTGGAGAATCCCGGCGAAAGAGCCCAAGCACAGAGTCGACAATGACGTCCCTGTCGGTACTCGACTTGTCGCTCAACTGTGCGAGGGGTTGTTTCATTTGAGCATAGTTCCCAGCTCGCATCAATCATAGTGCTAGCTAAATTCTAATATTAATTTAATTTTAAAGCACACCTAGACTAGGCACCGTGTGTTTCGCCACTTTTGGCGCACGCTCTTCGGGCGTATTTCAATGTCAGCGCCTTCTGCGGTTTCAGCCATGCTGAGTGCGTACACATCTACTTTCAAATTAATTTTCAGACCATTTTTGAAACGAAGCACCAAGCTGGCATTTCGTAATGAGAAAAAGACATGCTCTTGTAAAATATGTCACATAAAGAAAATTTGTATTAATCTACTTCAGCGCATAAAAAATAATTTAAAAAGAACGCCAAGAAAAGGTAACATTTGACACAGCAATATCTCTGATAAAAAACTTTTTCCGTAAAAGAGCTAACTAGAAATTATTATTTGTTCTTGATATCGAACGTGGGTGATCTCTATATGAGACTTTTCCGTGGAGAAAAATCTCAAATAATCGTTCAGCTGCCAAATCTGAAAAACGGAAACTGTTCAAACGAACCATTTGAATTTTTAACAAATAAACATATATACTTATCCTATGAGCGATTAATTAATAAAATTTAAGAATACCAGAATTAAAATATTAAATTTCAAGTCGCGTCTATAGACGCTAATGGCATATTGCCGGGTAACATTACTTTGCACATGTGATTGAGTTATGCTGAATTATTTTTAAATCATATTTAAATAGTCATAGCAAATAGTCACTCAAAGGCTGCGTGATTCTATTATATTAAATTTGACTGGGAAGAATAAAAGGCGCTTTAGTTTAATGTATATAGAAAAAAAACTTACAGTAAGTGGTATATATTCAACGAGATTACTTTTTTTAGATTTAGCCACTATAATTTTCATATAAAAGCTCATAAGAGGCGTTTTTATACAAGAAAACTGTATTTAGTAAATACAAGCATTTGGGATAAAACCTACTTTACCAACTTGTTTAACGCTCTCTTTAGGATTTTTTTTTTGATGAACTGAATAAACATACAACTGAAAAATTTGAAGTAAATGTTTATTCATATTTTAAACACGTTTTACAATTTTTTCAGATTGAAATCGTTTCTCATTGCTGAAATACACAGCAACTTAGACTCCATTGGTTATTGATGATTGTTTTATTGATGAAAAACGCATTTCAAGATTCCAATTCGTCTATCACCAAGAAAATTTTGAATCATCTTTAATCTACAATGTCTGTTCTATAAAGTAAACCTTCAGTTTTTTTTATAAAATCTTGCAAATCCAATTGTTGCTCCCTGACATTAGTTTTAGGTCTTTTAGTAAAGTCATTTGGAGCGGTAGTTTTTAGTTTAAGTTACAATAGATTTGACATCTTATTGTAACTTAAACTTTCAAAATGCCATTAAATCCTTCATTGAAGATAATCACAACAAGAAAAATTGCTATTTCAACGATTTTTGTGCCAGAATGCAAGTTTATAGGAGCGAAAATCCAGGCAATGAATTTGAGATTCATTGTTATTTTGTATAATATTTGCGCTTCTAAACATCTTGTCAAAAGTTCATGTCGTGGTAAATCTTCATAGATTGTTTTAATGCTTTTTTGAACTTCTGCAATCAAATATGGCTTATTGTGGTGAAAATTATTGAGTTCTCCTCTAGTTTCAACCTTACGCCATTTTGCGCCAGTTGTCTTCGCCTGATAATTTTGATGTTTAGGATTTGTGTCTGTAGAATGCAGAAATATAGAAGACATACGGGATGACCCCCTTAAATATTATTTGAATCACTCTGTCTCAACTGTCAAATTCTTGATATTTTGGTTGATAAACAGTGGCTACGATAAAGCAAGGACTTGCTTAGGTCATGATTTAGGAAGTAATGCTTGTTAAAATTTGCTTTCTGTATTCATATTTTTAGAAAATAATAACATAGGATGAGAGGCTTTTTATATGGAAGCATTAGATTCAATTACTGAATTCTGATCTTCTAAAAATGGGAATAAATTTGCAATTATTTTGCATAAATCAATTTATTTTCTTCACATTATAAATTTGTTCAGCATTATGAGCGAACACAAAGATACGTTTATATTAAAGAAAATGGAATCTAATTTTGTATGCAATCATAAATCTATAGCTCATCAAGAATGAGCGACCTCAAAATAATTGAATCGCATAAAAGAACAAAGCAATTTTAGAAAATTACATTTATTTCAGATTTTTAATCCAATTTCTTACAACGAATTAATGCAAATTTTCGAATTGAAATATTTCTAATCCCATTTAAAAAAATATGATATCTGAATTAAAAAGCGAAAAAATTTGCATTGAATTTAATCATCATCGTTATCATCATAATGTGAAATTTAAGATATTCAAATTAGATCTATTTAGCTTTGAAACGGGATTCAATTGATTTGTGAGCTATATGGAATAAAATTTTAAGCCTTATTATAATGATTTTGTTATCTCGATTGATACTTCGAATATAACAAAATAATTGTAGTTCTTTCTTGAAGAATCTTAAGTAATGTTGTTATGGTTCAATAAATTTAATATGACACAAAAGTAGAGTAACAGCTATTTACATAATTCAAATGGAAGTTTGATTTAGTGGCGGCAGCCACATATGAGGTGCGCTCGAGCGCCGACGATAACCAACGCCTGCAGAAACCGTGCTAAGGTAGATGAAGATATATAGTCACTCGACAACACGGTGGCAAAGCGTAGCTCAAATAAATCACAAATTCAAAGAAAACATTCGCCTCTATGAGATGTGGGGGCACAAACAATTCATTTGCGAAGCTGCCTCGCATATGAAAACAATTATTACTTAGCGGAATTCGCACAAATAAATCAACAAATTAAGTTTGCCCGCGAAACGCTCAGCTTGAGATGTTTAATCAGAGCTCTCCGCACAAAATATTAGGCAAATTAACTTCAGCTCCTGCACTCAATCTAGGCAGGGCTTTGCTCCGTCGGATAATCTGAAAGTGATATGCCCTGCCTGCTTTAATATATGCTCAAATGGCAATTAATTTAGTTATGCGCAGACTATAAATATATAGTATTGCAACCTTGCTTTTCCCACTTTACGATAGAGCTGACTTTGAAATTTGAAACGTACTACTAAGTGTATAACACATATGTAATATAATCGAAATGTTGAACGAATATGCTCAATATCAGTATTTAGTACATATTAGGTCTTTCCGAAAGAAATCCATTATTTCCGCACGCCTTCATTTGAATACACTTTGTGTCAATATACGATGAAAGAAAACACATATATAATCTATTTTATTCAATTGTTAAGGACAAACATGGCGAAGCCCGAAACCAACGAAGAACATTTTCAAGATTCTCATTTTCATCATTTCATTTCACTTTCACATCAAGATGATTTTCAAATTCTGATGAAGATGATTCAGAATTTTATATGGTGTACAAAATACACATCATAGTAGCATGATAAGGGAAAGGTTAAATATATCTTTCATGGCAGTATTATACGTTTAGTTCTATAACTACAGCATTTATTGATTATAAGTTACCATTTTTAAAATAGCGTTGTATGTACATATTATTTTGATGACTCTTGGATTTGCGAAATGATGGGTTTTGAATGGTTTTATAAATAAAATTATGCCTAATAATATTTCCATCTTCCAAAAGTATATATAATGCTTTGAGATCTATTATAATTTTAGCTTATGCGTGAACATAACCGAATATTTTGTATGAGAAAACGAATATTCCCTTGTATGTAAAACATATCTCATATTACAAAGTGAAAACCTGATTCTTGGAACAGTAATCGATTTTATGAAAGAATTTAATCTATTAATAGTACAAAAGAGTTAAATTTAGGGAATACAAAGAACATTTCAGCTCAACTTATCAAAAACTCATATTCATTAATAAGATTTTGACACGACTAATTAAATTATTAGTTAATAAGTTATTAAGGGTGGAAATGGGGAAAACTGTATTTATTGATATAACGACTATATTCGTGTCGAACATGCATTTATGCAGTTTTACATTAAAAATTTGGCGTTGAAGTAATTATTATGAAATGCAATTTTTGTACAAAAATCAGCTATAATTTATGTAATATTATCGAAATAATTATATTATATTTTTTATTAAAAAAATAATAAACTTGTATGCAAAACGTGTTTTTTGTCAATTTAAGAAGCAGGATACCAACTGGTATGTTTCCTTACAAGCAGATTATATTGAATTGAGTCTCCGAACACAAAGCAAGGAACAATAAACGAATATCCAATTTTTTCTTGTTGTATAATTTATTTTTCGACTTTATGGATGCTAAAATGTGGCCGTAAAAGTGCAAAATTAAATTGGTTCCTCAGCTTCGCATGAAACAACCACATGCTAGCAACAAATTTCAGCCCTCAAAGATACACCTGTTGCTGTTTTTGACGTTCAGAATGTTATGCCGGGTAAATCTCGGAATAAACTGAAAAGTTTCAGATTATATTACCATAATAATTTATTTCGGAGAGAACACAAATACCCTCGATATTCGGGCGAAAGAGCATTCCAGACACTTGTAATGCTAAATTTATGATAAAATTGTTTCAACTAATTATAATACACCGATGGCATTTGCCTCGGGCACAACAGGGGATGTATCGATTTCTGCGGGTTAATTTAAAAACGGAATAAAATCGCAATATTTTACGACACTCCATTGGAAAAAATGCCTGGGAAGCAAGCAAATGATACCAATCGTGTAAATAATTACCCATTGCTTCTACAGGCTCGGTTCTATGTGAGATAAGGTGTAATTTACGTATTCAGTGGCTTTTAAGTATTTTATTTTCACTTGAAAAAACGTTCAGCTATTTTTTTTAACTAGGTATTTGTATGTAAATCTGTATATTTTTAACGAAAATTTGACCTTTATACTTATGTATTGAAATAGGAATATGGAAGCGAAAATATTATTAAAAACACAATGACTTTAAATACTAAAAAGATGCTGAGACATCTGATTCTATTAAATTTTATATGGATTTTAATGCTTTTAGAACTAACACGAAGCAATTACTCTCTCAACATATTTTTTAACCTTATCCCAAATTCATTAAGAGTTGTTATAAAAGTTTTAAAATTAGATGACATGAAGAATTCAAATTATTATTATCGAAAGGATAACATCAAAATTAATAATGTTTTCAACAGGATGTTCTATAATACTTTAAGAAACGATTTGGCTCATCCGTTCATATTAATTGTAATACCAATTTAATGATTTTCTATTAATTAAAGCCAAGTCTAAAGAAAACATTTTTTGAATTAATTTCTGCGATGAAAATTAAATCTGTGGAGTTTCTAATACAAAGAACAGAAGATAGTCACCAGTACTTCATTAAAAGAAAATGGATTTCAGAAGGAAAAAAGCATTTAAAGATATACTATCTCATAAAAAATAAGTAAAATTATCAATCTCATTTTTAAAAAGCCACACTTAATCAAAACTATACAGATATTAAACACTATTGTTGGTCCATTTGTTGATATAGTGGATTAGATTTAAGGCTTCTATTATAAAAGTTTGGATTTAAGTCCAGATTGTGCATACGAATTTTATCAGGTCAGTCCAAAAATTCATGCGCATTTTTGAGATTTTTTTTAAATAGTATAAATAAAACACACTTTAACATGAGATTTCGAAACTGTCGATTTAGTTTCAAATTAATATTTTCCCTCAGATCTCAGGATAGAATTCAAAGCTAAAATATGAAGAGGCCTACTAGAATTATTGAGGCATGTATGACGATAACAATTCAATATTTATGAAGCAATTTTAACACTTAATATGTTATTAAACAATTTGAAAAATGTATGTATATTGCTTAGGTATGAGAGGAGCGTGTGAACACAAGGTGTGAACACTGCTTAAGTATTCATGAATTCATACGAGTGTGTTTGCTCTCTTTAATCGCCTAGGAACCAGGCTGTACGTTTAGGCATAAAATATCGTGGCTGCCTTATCATTACCGGGAAATTATGGTATCAAGAAATCGTCTGCAATCCGTTCTCATTTCTTTATTTATGGTGCTATTATCACCGATAAGCTCAGCACGGGGCGTCACCAACCAAGCGTATGCTTCTTCGAGAGCTTTGGACTCCCCGAGGAAAGCTCTCACTATTTGCGTGCGTACGGCCTGCAAATTATTCTATTTAAATTTTCAACGCGGAAAACACCCCTCGAGCATGTGATAAACTTATTTCAATATTTAATGCGATGCACAGCAAATTATTTTCGTATTCGATGCCAGCCCATTTGTGTAATTCGTGCTCCGCGGAACTTTTTAGCGTTTTATTTCAGCAATAAAGATTATTTTTGGGCCTGCGTTTTTATTTCGTCCTTATTCACATGGCATATCGTATTCAATTTTTTGGTCGTAATTTTTAAATGAATGATCCTCCATAAAAAAATAATGGCTTTACTAACGTATACCGTTATCTAAGGTACATTTCTAAAACGCATTCTTATATTTTTGTATAACAGACAACAGCGTACAATTTGATATAATACGTGAATTTAATATTCCATGTAATTCATATATATAAAACCCCAAAGATTGGATGCAAACGCGATTTTAAGGACTAGTCTTAAATATGACTCAATGATTTATGAAAATAAGGCTACCTTTTTAATGGAAGGATTTTTTTATTATTCTAATACAAATCATTAATAGTATATTAGTATTGGATATCAACGTTTTTTCGTAAATCCCTTTTATTTTCATGTTAAATTTAAACTTCTATGTGTATTTCATAAGTCAGTAAGTCAGCACGGACTTAAATCAAGTCATCGCTCACTATTTTTTATTTAAATCATAGCTAGATTTTCCTCAACAATTTGATAAGCAAATTTGCAGAATAACTGGACAAACACAAAAATGCATATTATTTCCAAAAATATTTAACAAATCTGCAAGAAAAACATATAAATACCTTCAAGATCAATGCTAATTTGCTGAAATCAGAACATATTTATAGTTTTGTGTTATTATTTGATAATTTTGAAGGTAAAAATTGTAAAGCATTTAAAGATGCATACACAAAAGATTTTTTCATTTACAGAAAAATTCCGCATTTGGTTAGAATTAAAAGAGATTTTTGTCATTTTTTCCATTATAACAAATACACTACCAATAAAATATTTTGAATCGCTTAGTACATTATGAAAACCAACTTATTCAAGAGGTTAATCAAAATTTCAAATTACAGCTCTTTTTACTTATTTCGAACCTCCTCTCAGACTCATAGACGCGGAATAACTGTAATTCCGCGTCCATAGTCTGGATGATCCTATTCAATTTTATGGCTAACTTAGGAGCTGTAAGGTGATAATTTTTTTGAATTACAATGGAATGAATTTTCTTTTTGCCATCCGTAATAAAATTTGGGAGGGCCGGTCTTTTTCTGTCCTTTAAATTCCCAGTCTCCTGATATTTTCTCAGGATTTAATGCATCTCTTTGATGGAAATCTTCGCTTTGTAGCAATAATCCTAATAGAGGTACAAATCGCAATACCTAATTTGGCTGATTTTGCTATTTCAATTTTTTTGTTTGTATTAATATTAAAATTAATATTATGAAGTATTTTTAAGTAGTAAGGGTCTAAAATTGAAAATAAGATAAAATGCATTATTTGTAATGTGGGTGGACGTGTGGCGATTACCATCCCCACGTAGTAGCGCTGTTAACAGCGACATCTTCCATCTCTCTTCAGGTGCAATGTGTTATTTTAACAGCGCCATCTCTTGTGGCCCTGCGGAGACATTGCACCTGCGTACCGATCGATCGCTTCTTGCGCGTGCACAGTTGCCGGTTGGGTAGTGACGCGCAGGAAGCGGGAATCGGGGGAGTCGTCGGTTAGCCTTGGCTGCGGGAGGTCGTCCCTCCTGCAGCCAAATCTCCATCTCTTTCGTGTGGAATAAATAGTTATTTAGAGAAGAAAATATTTCTATTCAACATCTGTCTATTCCCATCCATTCGTTCAGCAACATCACAGCCCGATAAAAGAACGGACCCGTGCGCTAGCGCAGTCATCACGACGAGTATATGGGGGCGGGGAGCCGCCCGGGGATTCTGCCCTCCGAGAACGCCCCCGCCTCAACGTTACAGTTCATTGTTATGTATGTACATGAAACTCGATATAATAGTTGTTTTCAAACTTGTTGTCGAAAATGCAGATAGTAAGAATAAGCAGAAAATGGTTTTTAAGCTCCCTCAAAACATAGATAACTAAATTTCCCATTAATAATAATGACGATGAACGCAGCAATCCTATACATCCTAGAAATTTGACCTGGTTGAATATAAATCCTATAGTTCAGTAGAGAGATAATGTATCCGGATTATACGAGGAAATTCGGTTGATTACAAATACGGTAAATTTGTTTTTTTCCAGATTGAAGCATTTTAGCTGTTTTTTTGATAAGACTGATTTGTTTTTAACATGAATAATTTTTGAATTAATTTTATCACATAAATTTTATTAGGACCCTCGTAGATACAATTTATTTCTCCCTAAGATGAGTTCCTTTAAGATTTTAATCAAGGAGATCACCACAAGAGTTATGATGACAGAGCTAAGATAACAGGGTAATATAAGTTCGACGTCTAGCACTCAACGAGTCTTCATCTTCATCTCACCACGATTAGCACGTGCCACAAGAATTTGAATGAATTATCACCCGCCATAAAATAAAATCAGAGCAAAGTGCCAAGGTTCTTGGTCTTAATTAAGCTAAAGTAATGTTTTGACTAATGACAGCGCTACATAGCCACCCCGGAGGGGGTGCCTTCATATGCAGGGCCGCCCCGCGCCCCTGGCTGTCACTATCTTTGCGACACCTCGCTAAATCAAACGTCACAACCGAGGCATGGTGCGCTTAAACAAATTAGCCCTCACACCCTGACCGTGTACCAACTGCCGAGACCCACATGGAGGTGTCTAACCAGGTTATGTGTCATCCTAATCCGGGGTGTAAATCAGAGTCGCAACCTGTACCGGATACCTCGAGGAGCTAAAGCAGTTTCCGATTTATTCCTTTACTCTATACTACAAGACACGTCGCCTTATCGGAAAATTATATCGCAGCAGATACAAACAGGCAGCCGAATATATGGCACCCTAAGTCTACATAATATCCTCGAGCTGAGCCCTCTATTACGTGCTCCATAATTATATTTGCTCGGGGATTAAAAGTTCTCATAAATCCTCATGTAATTTTACATATATAGCAAAACCTTAAATAAATGTGAGAAAATGCCAATCATTTACTCGAAACATAGAACCTTGCTTATGGGAAAGATTTTTAAATTTGTATTGATAAATGTCCAGGGTTACGTCGATGGTGTATATCGAGGGTGGGTAACAATCGTCCCCTGACGATATTGAATCCGGTCCGTTTCGCAAATCACCTAATTGATTTTAGTTGTTTAGCCGTTGTTTACCTTTTTTGTATGTCGATGCTTCCTTAAAAAAATAATCAGATCTTCATATATGTTACATCGAAAACTGAAATCACAATGTCCTATTTATTGTTAAATTATGGAATTGTTTTCAGATAAATAAAATTTTAATGCGTCATATTGGAATAATATTATTTTAAATTTTTGGAATAATTTTGTATGATGTTTTTTGTAATAATCTTTGACGTTCGTCACGGTGTAAAACATGACCACAATAAATCCTTTTCATTGTCACTCGCTATTTTGAATGTTTGTGATGCTTCTTTTTCAATCTCACTTTGAGTCCCATCCAATTGCGAATGCCATAGATAAAATAGTAATCCGGACAATCCCGTTTTTTCGATGCCAACAGGAAAATAATTCTGAATAATCAATATAAATATTTCTTCTTGAGGTTTGATTAGTTAATGTATCCAAAAACCAAATATTATGAATTGTCAATCATTGAATGCATAGCTCTAACTTGTATATCAATTGATGGTTGTCTATCTATGAGAACTATTTATATGTATGATTATTTTAATAAAAAATATATTTCTTCCTATATATACCCATCTATCCTATTTTCCCACACATCAGATTTATCACATTGTTATCTATATATATAAAAATCAATTTCTCAAATCTGTCTCCGACGCGTCCGAATCTGTCACGAAGCTCAAAGCTGTTCACTCGGCTGCGTTCGGCCGCATTCGGCCGCGTTCGGCTCGGCGGCCGGCGCGTCGTGGTGCTCGGCGGCTCGCCAGTCGCTATACGAAGTGAGGGAGAGCGCACGCATCCTAACCTCTCACTCCCACACCAATACATCGCGTAGCTTTCCAACTAAGCGCGCGTTGCTAAGCAACCACATCCAAATCAATAAATAAACAAATCACTCATTCGTGTATTCTAAAAGCCAGTTGGATGCATCTTCACACATAACAAATCAATTAATAGCCAAATTAACTCCAGGATTCAACACGATATGAGGTGCTATCAAAAATAAAAAAAAACTTTAACAATTTACAGTTCGGGTTTTCCGCGCTAAAATTCATGAAACTCTACTTCCTTCGTAAAATTGATATAATTCTTAAACCAGCTATTAGATTGAAAGGAAATTTTAGTGGTGCCTACAAAAAAGCTTACTGCACCGATATATTTAAACAAAACAGTGGTTTTCAATATGTGGTACGTTTATCAGCGAGATAAAATTCAAAAAGTGATTTTTGATATGAGTTGTATGTAAAGGCATTGATTAAATGGCACGTAAACACACGAAAAAAACATAAGGACAACATTCAGTTAGCTTATCGTCCTATATAAAAATATATTTGAAATTGGCGTGCCTATAATTCTTCTCAGAAACGGAAATCCGACACAACATGTAGCAACTGTACCAGGTTTTTAGTGAAAAAAAAAGATGAATTATATCATTGGAACTACAGTTTGAAATGGAAAATTTCAAAAAGAGGTTGTGGCCCAACGATTCCGACTGATATGCTATTCGAATTGAAACGTGTGCAGTTTCCGGTGTGAGCATCAACAAAGAATAGAAACACACAGGGTATGCGTGCATGCTTCTCACATGGACAGCTGTATGCGGGCTGCTCACGCTCAAATCATTTATTACCAGACGGTGCACACCATCCGGAAAAACATTTTGAATCTAAAAGTATTTCATTAGCACGGCATAAGCATAATCTTTGGGATGATTATAACAACAGCATGGGGAGCCTCCTATGACCCGAGCTGTGTGATTGGTCCCCATATTCGGGAGCATACCAGCCCGCTCGCAAAATGCACAGCATGGTGCAAAATCGTCAAATTAAAATTCCATGTCTGCAAGGACACGTTCCTTCTCCACTTCTAGCGGCCACTTGCGCTCTGAACGCGGGAGGAAGCTAGCTAAAGATTCTAATTTTACTTTGAGATTCAAGGCTAGAATAAATATATAGATAAAAATTGTTTAAAAATTAAATAGAAGAAAATAATTATATAAATATATGTTGTATAGGGTAGGAAAGAGTTTTGAGTCTTACTTATAGCTTCAAAAAAAAGGGGTGCGAGCCCACTAATTGTTACCGGTCGCAAGGAAGGACCTCTAGGTGGAGATCGTAGAAAGCCCCGGGAATGCATTTTCCCTCAAAACTATTACAAAAAGCCCTAAAATCAGAGAGAATAGCCACAAGGTTTCCATATTCAACTTGCGCTTCTATCTGGATTTATCTGAATCTTTGGGACGGAAAAAAATATAGGAAGTCTTCTGTCCAACAAAAATAACAAAGTGAAAAACGAAATTCAGGGAACTTACGTGATTTAATGCTCAGCCTTTATCATATCGTACATAGAACAAACCAATAAATATATCACCCACGGGGTGACAGTGCATCAGAACGCAGTCTTGGAATTGAATTACAAATTCGCAGAAGACGAACATGGAATGAAGAACGATCATCACATCAATTTTGCTGGTACAAAAACCATAGTAACCGTCGAAAATTTCGGCATCAGAATTGCGAGAGAAGCGATGGAAATCTAAAAACGAAGTAACTCCGTATTCAACGGAAGAGACGACGGAACTAGCATACCCGAAACGTGGTTACCAATTTTATCGAAAATTGAGGCACCAATAACCAAGCAAAAAAATTCAAAAGTGCAAACAATCTAGCAAGAAGCGACGGCAATGCATAGCCCAACATAGCACTGGACGGAGGATGCTCACAAGGAGCATCACCAAAACGCCGGCAGCTATTTCGCGTCCATGAGTCCGACAGGAGACTCGACGTATCGGAAAAATATATTTTTTAAATCCTTATGTACCTCTCAAATAATTTCTAAACCTTTTTTGAAGAGACTTGTCACTGGAGATGAAAGTTGGATACTCTATGAGAATATCCAACGTAAACGGTCTTGGAACAAGGGTACAGAAGCTTTAACTGTAGCTTAACCTGGCCTACATCCAAAAAAAGTTTTGCTATGCATTTGGTGGAACTGGAAGGGGGTAGTTTATTATGAGCTACTTCAGCAAGGTGAAACGATCAATTCAACAAAATATTGTTTCCAACTAGACAATCTAAAGGATGCAATTGCCAGAAAACGGCCAGAATTAACGAACAGACGAGGCGTTGTTTTTCATCACGATAACGCCAAGCCTCATGTGTCTTTGCTCGTCAGAAATAAATTATTATCATTTGACTGGGATGTTTTACATCATCTTCCATACTCTCCGGACATTGCCTCTTCAGATTATTATTTGTTTCTTTTATTAAAAAATTCTTTACGTAGTAAAAATTTTAATTCAAATATGATATAAAAATGTACCTTGATTAATATTTTGCCAACAAACTTGGTAAATTTTGGCAAGAAGGCATTATGAGGCTTCCGGAGAGATGGAGAAAGGTAATAGAACAGAATGGATCATATATTATTCAATAAATTTTGATTTAATACAAGTTATTGTTTATTTTTTTCTTAATATGAAAACGAAAGAAACTTATG
Organism: Stenopsyche tienmushanensis; assembly: GCA_008973525.1. Lineage (NCBI taxonomy): Eukaryota > Metazoa > Arthropoda > Insecta > Trichoptera > Stenopsychidae > Stenopsyche > Stenopsyche tienmushanensis. Next base: position 61,642 of record WACJ01000274.1, read on the forward strand.
GGGATATTTGTTGTGCTTTGAAAAAATCTAAAATTTAATAAACAATGTTCAGAAATGCTTTTACATTTGAATTTAAATAACCTTTTGAACCAAACCTATTTTAGCACTCTTTAAAGTTTCACAATATCGCACGGCAAGCTTAAATCTTTTTATTTAAAGCTTGAGATATTCGTAAAATGAATTAGTTTTTTTCCCGCTGTGTGCTATTTTATGGACCTTTTCATGAAAGTGAAAGACGTAAAAAATAATATCGCTTAAAATATTAATTCTGAGTAGTTTCTATTGAATTTAATTACAACTTTTCCTGGTAATTCCACGCTTATACAGGCTTCAATATAATTGCTTGTATTTCAGATGGTAATTAGACAGAATGGGGAGGGGTTTGATAAAAAGCGGCTGTAAGTCTGTTATTTGCATAATTAAAACCTGTGAAATTAAGCTACCATCTGGGGCTTTATATTTAGAAAACGTAAAGCTTAAATTTTTACATACTTTTCACTAGACGTCAATAGTTTAAATACTGATATAAATCATTTTTTTAATCCATTCACATTACCAGATGATCTGCCTATTATAATTTCAAATAAAACCACCCGAAAATATCGTTTCCACGACATTTCAAACAACTTTTTTGGACTTCATTCAAAACATAGAATTCATGTGTTTTATTCTTTTTTCTCTTTTTTTCTCATTTTTAGTTATTTGGAACATATTTATCATTTGTCTGCCAAAATCAAGTGATCCATTTTCTGACATATTTCTTGAGAAGTTGCTTTCAATCAACATCCAGTATAAGGGTCATCTTCAATCAATTATCATATTAGCTTAAATTAAGCTTTGTCGATTAAAGAAGCAAATTCCCTGTAAATTATCAGGTCAACAATTTTTAATTGATATTTTAATTTTTATAGCAAATTCTCATAAACGACCCTGCATGATTTTCTTAAGTTTTACTATCCTTTAAGTATTTATTTGTTCAGATCTAGAAAATCATAGTAATACTGGATTGATTCGATCTTTTAAAGCAGAGGTGGCCAACCGAAATGATCTTGCGGGCCACTTTGCAAATGCATCATAGCTCCGCGGGCCGCATATAAAATTATATATCCCCATTTTAGATTTAGATACACTATAGACATTTTTTTGAAGTGAAAAAATATATTTTGTAAAAGTGTAATAAATCTTGCGGGCTGGAAAAACATTCAAGGCGGGCCGCGGGTTGGCCACCCCTGTTTTAAAGCCTGTATAATGAGTCCAGGATCTAACTCAGCTCATCAACACTACAGATACGTCTCCATCTTCAGACATATTGACAATCAGAATGAAAATTTCATTGTGATTTGAAGGTTTTGAAACATGCTGATTGATATATTAAAATCAAGTTGGCAAATAAATTTGGCCTGCCTAGAATATATTCGTATACACAAAACGATTGTTTTCATTACCAAACGAAAATATTAGGACAAAATGCAAATATGTTGGAGGGTCAACTGTAAATTGATTGAAATTGAATACAAATAATGTGGAAGGCTATAATAACACAAATGCTGACAAGCTTTTGTTATTTTTCTTTGCAATTAAATTTGCGTGTCGATATTGCATTATTGCTGCGGTTTTCAAACATATGATGAAATATATGTTTTCATCTCTGGCCAATTTGAGGGTGCACATCCGAAGTTTTTCGAGTGGAAGCCATCCGTGGAATAAATAGCCTCTTATTCATCAGAATGACCTGGAGGTGTCGGTAAATTTTTTCACAGGGGCCCCATCGGTCCCGAGGCCCGGGGCGTACAAATTGCGATTTATTTTTATGAGGCCGTTATTGTAATAGTTCAGAATATAAAGCATGACGTATTTTACGGTTGATCGCGCAAAAATTTGTAGTTTATTCGACTGTCAGATTTATTTTATGCTTTTGACGCAAATGGCTGCGTGTGAGTGGCGTCGGTATTAATTTGCATTTTCCTCCGCCAGGGCTCGATTGTAGCTTCCCCGTTTTGTTGAATTACGACACCATTAGTCATGAACTTTTTTTAAATAACCGTCGCTTATAGGGTGAATCGATCGATTTTGAGATGTGATGGTGTTATTGTTATTCTGGAGTTCAATGGAAAAAGGAATTAGTTGTTTCGTGTGGTTTTAATAATTCTCGGTACAATAGACTATTCTCCAGCTTCCTTCCGGTCTTTCGTATTACTAGTGCGGTTGAGAGCATTAAAGCGAGCTGCCCTAAAAGCAGCATCCTGTAGGATGTTAAACAGTCTGCCTTAATGCTCTATACTCAATAATTCATATTTTGACCGGTGCATTAAGGTGAGTGGATTATTAGCAAGCAAACAAGGATATACATAATGGGTAATGAAGGATGCACTACAAGAATACATACAATTGACATAGCACATAGACAATGTAATAGAAGCAATAAAATGTATACATATAAACAGTATATTAATACAATTCTAATAGCATCAGGTAAAATAAACAATTTGTGCTTCCATGTTCGGATAATTTGAGCTTATTATTACATAAAACCACATGAAGATTCGGAATTTCAGTTAATCAAGGATCGATTGTAATTAGGAAGGCCCTATGCAATTATTTACAAATTCAATTATTTAAAATTGACATAAGTACTATAGTCTTCAAATTTCTTTAAGGGGTCATATCACTTTGACGGCCAAAAAAATAAGCAATTTTTAATAAAAAAAATTTCAGTAAATACACCATATAATGAAATGAATCTTTTTGAGGTTTATTATGGCTCTCTTATATCAATATATATAAAAATCAATGTGTGTCCGTCCATCCGTCCGGCTGTCCAAAATTTGCTAAGGTAAACAAAGCCTTTTGTCAACTATGCCGAGAGGCGATAATGCTATAAATCTTATGTCTGTTGAAGCGCTCGGCTGCGTCAGCCAAGGCCGCGCTGGACGGCTGGCGCGTCGTGGTGCTCGGCGGCTCGCCAGTCGCTATACGAAGTGAGGGAGAGCGCACGCATCCTAACCTCTCACTCCCACACCAATACATCGCGTAGCTTTCCAACTAAGCGCGCGTTGCTAAGCAACCACATCCAAATCAATAAATAAACAAATCACTCATTCATGTATTCTAAAAGCCAGTTGGATGCATCTTCACACGGGACAAATCAATCAATAGCGAAATAAACTCCAGGATTCAACACGATATGAGGTGCTATCATATCTCAAAAATATATTAACACTTTCCCGACCGCACGATTTCGCTTGAAACCGCATGTTTTTTGAAAAAATTGATTGAAACAATAAATTACGTAAATTTAGTATAACATTTGAACCTTTCAACCTTTTGCACTCCAGCCACATTTTCTGAAAATCAATTAGCTACTTCAGCTCGCGCTAGCACCTGTTTTCGGCCAGACTGCCTGGCCGTCGGAGCTACCCGCAAGAATCCTTTAGGCCAGACAGTCTGGCCATATGAGCTGTAAGTGTTAACCGACTTGAATAAAAATTAGAATTTAGGTTCCTATTGATTTTTAGAAACTTAAATAATTAATTCGTGCGCTCTCCCTCACTTCGTATAGCGACTGGCGAGCCGCCGAGCACCACGACGCGCCGCCCGCCGAGCAGAACGCGGCCAAACGGGCCGAGCGGACAGATTTGAGCTTCGTGACAGATTCGGACGCGTCGGAGACAGATTTGAGAAATTGATTTTTATATATATAGATGTAGAAATTCAGTATATTTTTCATGTAATATAATGTAAATAGCTATATTTCGCCTTGAATATAAACAAACAGATTGAAAAGTATACACTGTGTAATCAAATTAGAATAATCATAAAATAATTATAGTGCAAAATATCAAAATTTTGCTCAAAGCAAGTTAATTTTTTTTTTCCGTCAAAATATTACACAAAAATTAAGTTTTTTAAGATTACGATTACGATAAATTTGATCTAGAAGTTCTAAACCAGGGGTGGCCAACCCGCGGCCCGCGACCTTGAATATTTTTCCAGCTCACAAGATTTGTTATACTTTTACAAAATATATTTTTCACTTCAAAAAAATATCTATAGTGTATCTAAATATAAGAAAATCGGTGACATTCTAATTTCCAGGATTCATAAAATTGATTGCTTATTTAGGATTAAAAAGGATAGGATCTTAAATTTATTCCAGGATTTTAGAGTGCAATTGAGCAATATTTTTAAAGGACGACAATCAAAATAACTGACGTTGATATTGCAGAAGAAAGGAATGCATGGTCTACCCCACGAGCATATTTTGAACAGACATATTCATATTGAACGGATGGACAAACAACTATTCAAATTTATACTCATTTAAAAAGATTATCTTATAAATTCGATGATAAATTCTCGATCTGGAAAAAAATACTGGAAGACATTGTTATATTCACAAAAAGTATTTGTCAATCTTCAAACATTATTCAAATCCTCTCGGGGAAAGAAGATTCAAGCTTTGAAGATATGAAATCTTCTATGCTTTTTTTGGCTTGTTCTTCGTTGTTGCAGTATAGTTTAGACCAGGGGTAGCTAACCCGCGGCCCGCGGGCCGCATGCGGCCCGCCTTGAATATTTTTCCAGCCCGCAAGATTTATTACACTTTTACAAAATATATTTTTTCACTTCAAAAAAATGTCTATAGTGTATCTAAATCTAAAATGGGGATATATAATTTTATATGCGGCCCGCGGAGCTATGATGCATTTCCAAAGTGGCCCGCAAGATCATTTGGGTTGGCCACCCCTGCTCTAAACAATGATTGTAGCAATAGTCTTTTAGACAAGGTATACAATAATGCAATAATTTATTCGAAGTTCGATAGAATAGAAATTATCAAAGGGGATTTTATCAAGTGTGTATTCGCCCGAACTGTTCATATCAAAAGACGCATTGGCTGTTTCTGGAAATAATCTAATGTATACGGATCTTCATTTAAATATTGACATAATTAGATCCCGGATTCAAATTGTTTCAAAGAAATGACAACGAAGTTACATAATAAAGTAAGACACATCTCATATAAATCTCATCTTATTTATATGCCATGTATAGAAAATATCCGTAAATCACCGTATAAAACTCAACCGTTCTTAAAAGGATCTTCTGCGGAGATAGCAACCCTCAACAATGAGTGGCTTAAACGTAAAAAGACACGGATCTTAAAAAGCATTTTTTCGTCATAATTCTATTATGGCGCCGATGGAAATGCAAATCTTGATGGTTATTGATACTATAAATTTTGGCGGTAAAAATAATTCGGAAATCTCGGAATTGGTACGTATAATGGAAGCTTTAAAAATTGGCTTTTTACAAGTCTGGGTTATACATTTGAAAAATTTTTGCCATCTTGAAGATAGTGAATTTTATAGGAGACCCAAAAAGTATTTAAAATCTTCAGAGTTTCCTTTTGAGCCAGTTTGTATTGAGTCACGGTTCAGGAAACACATATTTTTCATTAGCATTAAAAGGTGAAAGTTGTCATTTTTTTAAAAAAAGTATTTTTTAACAATATCAAAGCGTTTCAGTCATTGCATGCTATTTTTAATATCCCCATCACCGTCTAATAGGATCTAAATTGTTTTTGAAAATCAATAAAAATAATATTTCTTTAGATTAGATTCTGTGTCATATATTAAACAATAAGCAAGATTTGAAGCAGCAACAATACCAATTTTGTACCCTATGTTGTCTATACGTGAAGACAAAAACTCACATGTAGCAGTAAATAGGGAAGCAGCCAGCTTGGAAACAATGTCACCGAAATATTTATAGTAAACCGAATGCAGTCGGATGCAAGTGTTCTGCAATTCGGGTCCGAGTCACCGGGGGCCTGAATAAATAGGATGCAACACCTGCCGTGCATTCACCGTAGCCCGTGTATCCTATGGGACGCGATTCCAGGATTCGTTTGCTGCAGAGCAGAAACAATAACGATGCACCTTCGTTGACAACACTCCCCGCTTTAAATTTGTATGTAGCGAGCATACAGCCACTATCTGGTTAATCTACATATGCAGTCTGAGTGCATTTATAAGGATTTTAAACCAAATAATGCACAAATGTACTGTTTAAAATTGCAAAAAAATTGCGATTTTCGATAATATTTTTGAAAGACAACCTTTCAATAAATGATTCAAAATATCTGATTAAAAAGTCACCAAAAAAACGTGTAAGTTTTTTTTTCATTTTGAGCTTTTATCGTACAATTTTAGTTATTTCAAACAAACACACCATCAAAAGGAAAGTTAATGGGGAGCGAGGAAATCTTTAAAATGGACAAAAAACGCTTTGTCCCAACTGTCTTTTGAATCCTTAAATGGCAACAATTTGGCGATACTTAAGTATCAATTTTTTGTCAAAATAAAAGTGTATAACGCTCAAAAGGGACGCAGAAAGGTAAAAAAAGGAATTATTTTTAAGTACTATTGACTTTGTTGTATTCATTCGAGCAATTGAAATTTAATTGATAGGAGTGTTCAGAAGTAGAAAGTTCATTTTTTTACATTAAAAGAGCGTAATGATGTTAGGTCGGACTGTACTGTTTGTATCATATTTTGTAAATTTATTTTTCACTTTTAGCCTTTTGCTCACAAAGTTAGCGAAACGCGCTTATTAGTGCTTGAGCGTTTTTTTAAATTTAAAAGTATCCCATTTTGATTCATTAAAACAACTTTATTCCCCAACGGGGAACTCAACCCAGGGGGAAAAACGTGTTTTTTCCATCCCTTTAAGTTTTAATTTAGACTAATTACCGACAGTCAAATTTAATACAAAGAAAATCACAATTGCATTAAAAATGTCACATTATCGCGGAAGGCTGATCTCATTCAAATTTAATACATTTGTAAAATGGCTGTTAATCTTCATCAATTCTGATGGAAATATTACTTTGAAGCTTGCGTATCAGTTACGTTTTAAATATTCATTAACCTCAGGACGTCGTGTAGTTCTCTTCACTTTCACTTTATAATTTCGCATTTGCTTGCAAGTACTAATCATAAGCAATGTGAAAGGAGTGCCCTTAATAAGTTAAATTAATTTGAAAACCACATTATCTAAATGTCACCCGTAAATTATATAGCAACCGAAATTAATATCAGTTATTCAGCGATCTTGGATGTTCAAATAATGAAAATACATTATGAAGTTTCAGCCAATTTTCGAAATCAAGATAAATTTCAATCAATGTCCAATACCCAACCATCTAATTATGATTAATATTTGAAGATAATATTAAAAATTATAGTTATATTATAGGTAAAATATGAATTTTTTTATGATTATTTAAAAATAATTACCTTGTCCTCTAAATCCCCATCGACAACTCGACCGTCCCATATTCTCAGTTGTGCATTGCAATCAGTTCCTTGATCAAATGCAGCAGGATCTGGAGAAGCAGCATAGTATTTGATGAAGGATATCCATACAATTTCATTGTTGCGTCCCTGAAATATTTAAATATAAATTAAATAACCACAGGACAAATTTAATTTCATTCGATTTAGAAAAAAACATTTGCGGTTAATATGCAATTATTATTGTATAATGTAGTGTAAAAATATTGTTATGGCAGATCAGATCTGAGATCATTGGAAAATAATCTCCATATCGATAATTTTGAGAGATCGAATGAGAGATCGCTCCTCAGAAATAAATTATTATCATTTTACTAGGATGTTTTACTTCATCCTCCATACTCTCCGCATATTGCTCCTTCAGATTATTATTTATTTTTTCATTGAAAAATTCTTTACGTGGTAAAACATTTTAATTCAAAAAATGATATAAAAATGTACCTTGATCAATATTTTGCCAACAAACCTGGGAAATTTTAGCAAGAAGGATGAGGTTTATGAAGCTTCCGGAGAGATGGATAAAGGTAATAGAACTTATAGGACACCCTAATATATAAGATATTCATTCAGAAAAAACCGGGTATTCGATCGCGTTTAAGTTATTTTTTATTCCTTTTATTTATTCTATAAAATATTCGAATATTTTACCAATTTCATATAAGATATTCGAATAGTTGATTTTACAAATATTTATTAAATATTACAAATATACCATTTGGTGGCTTTCCACATGAACGTTCGGAATTCGTAGGTGGAAATTAAAATGCCATAACTTTTACAAAACCTAATAAATTCAATAAAAATAATCTCCATTAGCATAAGCATTTTGTCAACTAAAAACTAAATTGTTTAATCCGTTTTCATAAATGTCCGCATTTTTTGAACCAATAAATTCTTCGATCAATTAAATTGCCTCATCCCGGTTTGGGAGCATTTTATCTCCTAAGTATTCCGGTTGGCAAAAAAAGGTGAAAATCTGTTGGAGAGCGATTCGGTGAATAAGATGGATGAGGTTAAATCCCGTAATTTAAAATATTTAATTTGAAAGTAGTTATTCGCTATTTATCGTTGTTTTGGAGCAGTATGAGTTCAAGCCCATTTATAAGAACTTTCCTGCTTATTTTTTATTAGGTCAGTCCAAAAATTCGTTCGAATTTTTGGGAAATATTTAAATAATGTAAATAAAACACAATTCAACATTAGATTTTGAATCTTTCGAAACTGTCGTAGCTTGACTAATGTATTAGTCAGTCTGTCACCAATTTTCGTAAATATCGGACTCATAATAGCACTCAGGGCCGTAACTAGGGTATGATGCGCCCGTGGCAGGAATCTATTGCGCCCCCCCCCCCCTCCAACAAAAAAAGGTTTAAAAAAATGCCGAAAATGAGATAATTTCAAATAAAAAAATTGATTTCTTTCGGGAAATGATCTCTTTTAGGATCAAAATCATGGACGTAAAATAATGGATTTCTTTCGAGAAATGGTCACTTTTAGGATCAAAATCATGGACGTAAAAAAATGGATTTCTTTCGGGAAAGGGTCACTTTTAGGATCAAAATCATGGACGTAAAAAAATGGATTTCTTTCGGGAAATGGTCACTTTTAGGATCAAAATCATGGACGTAAAAAAATGAATTTCTTTCGGGAAATGGTCACTTTTAGGATCGTGCACGTGTTATAAATTTTATAGTACTTACTTTTATAAAATTTAATTTATTTTTTGTTATTATCTCATTATTAGGGGGTTTATATGCAAGATTTTACAAACGGTCAAAAATATTTTTTGTCTTTATTTTATTGCGAACTAATGCCAGTTGGGTCGGCCCGATATTTAAGTGATAATGAAGAAAATAGAGATTAGATAACTTAGTATATATTATAAAAACGGTCAGTTAATCAGTATTGGTTAATTGGTTCTGTGTTTTGCGCCCCAAGTCCAGTTGCGCCCGTGGCAAGCGCCTGCTTTGCCACCCCCTTGTTACGGCCCTAATAGCACTCATAGAAAATTAATATCGATAATCAATACAAACTGATAAAAATTAATATTGAACATGGTGAACATACTATCAGTGTAAGGACTGCCCAGAAATGATTAAAAAAATTAAAGTTGAAGAGAGCAGCATTTATATAAGAACCCCGTTCAAGACATCTTGTTAATTTTGATAACAACATTCTTAAAAACCTTGTGGGGTCAAAAGGGGTCCTTGTGTGAGCTTTTTTTTGTATTAAAAGCTTTGGTGAGAGTTTTGAAGAATCATCGGCATTCAATCATCGGTCTGTAATTTTAGTATTGTCGTATAAAATCCTTTTTGATCACAATCAATGATAATTTCAAGATGGAGAATTGTCATTGCCAATCAAAATTAACATATTTCTAAGTACATCAGCTTTTTACCGTTTGACAATTGCGGAACTCACAAGCAACAATTATAACTATTTTATGTGGATTAGTTTCCACTTTGGCTTTTAAATCTGTATCACTAATGAGGGTTTTGTGTCTTTTTAGAGGTTTATTGTTGAGATTCATATCACTGAAATAAAATTCTCTACCAGTTTTTGAACTATTCTCTCATAAATCGATCAATTTCTCAAAGTTCTATTAATATTTTTATCTGCTGCAGAAACAAACTGTAATCTCTGTTGACTCCATCCCGATGATAATTATAGAAAACAATAGAAATAGCATATATTTCTTAGTATTTAGAGATAATTAAAAAATACTGTAATCAAAAACTACTGTAAATCTTAGAAATTTCATATAGTCGAACATGAAGAATATTGCATATTGTCTTTTTTGATTACAGTTGTACTGCGACTGATTGAAATATCAACTGATATTTTCATCTTCATTTATGATTTGGCTTAAAACTAAAGTTTTCACATAAAATACGTCGTTATTACTATCTAAAAAAGAAGAAAAATTGAAAAATGCTTTTACCTGGAAGTGATATCGACATGTGGTATTCGGCGGAAGCGAATGACGTGGATTTCTCAATATTCCAGAGCTCGCGTCAAAAGTATTCAGTAGAAATTCACAACGTCCATCTTCCCTGACGTAGCTGTGAGAATTCGTATCCATAAACAGCACCTGTGAATCACAAAATATACACAGCTTCAATATTGTGGCGAATCCCAAGCGAAAGAAGATGACGCAATACGCTTCGAGATAAGTCAATCCGGATCATTAGATTTGCGACACGCGGCGTCATAGCCATTCAAGGGCGAAATACAATTATCGCCCAAGGGGTTATATCAATTTTACGATTTGGAAGAGAGACACGTGCTTCACAAAAGCAATTTTGCATAATTCCAAACGTTTAGCGACAAAAGCAGATCCGTCAGGTATATTACACGCCCGGGCGCCTGCCGTTTGTCTCCTGCCGCTGACGTTTACAGTCCTATATTAATATTTGAAATTACACGTGTGTACGCATGGCAACTCGCTCACCTATGCCCAATTGACGCGATGTATATTTGATTCCGAGTTACGTCGTTTCTGTGCCCTTTGTCGTGGTGTTTGATATGGAGAAACAATATCCCGCGCGGGCGGGGTTCATCACTCTAGGGGTAATTTCGACTGGGTTCAAACAATGCTGAGGGATGCTGCGCTCCCCAGAGCTCGAGGGAGAGTTTCCGGCCGTTTCCATATAAGATATGATGATTTAACTTGCGTCTTATTTGAAAATGTGTTTCCGAGGAGCCATTTTCAAAACAATGACAATTCCATTGAATAATACATTTTCAAACATAATATACATATATCATACTAACATCATAAATAAGGTTTTGGCATACTATACGAAATGGATTCGCAACTATGAGTATTATATATTGTTTTCAGATATTACATTTTGCAAAAAAAAAATGCTTTTCGACTATCATTTATATTATATATCTGTGGGAACGCTCTAAAAGAACACTTGCTTACATTGGTGGTTTTTATCAATCATTAATAATACTATTGCCAACCATTTTGATATGGTTTTCTGCTGATAAACTCTGCATCGAATTTCGAGAATATTCACAAAGAGAACATTTGCAACCCGATCAAATTTATAATGCAGATGAGACAGAGCTGTGCTGAAAGTGTTTGCCAAAAAGTACTAATTACTAACGGCCACTAATGTGTTAAACTACGAGTAAGATTCAAATATAACCCGGAATTTTGTTATATAAATTTATTAATGTTATATAAAAATACAAAGGATTCCATTTTGATCTTGTTTCTTCTATTGATCTTGAAGAAAGAAGGTGAAAAGTAGCATCCTATGTTGCGCAACGCGTAATTATTCTTTTTCTCATAAACGAAGGCGTTAAATTTTGATGAGATTAAAGGCACAGTTTAGTAATGCTACTCTAAGTTTGTAATTGAGCCCAAAAGTTTCGCAAAGGTCTGAAATTCGAGAAACAGTCTGCGGAAAAGTGATGACTAGGATATTTTGGTACTTCAAAGGTATTTTATTGATTGATTTTCTACATGAAAAACAGACAATGAATGAGGTTTACTACTGTCAGCTGCAAGATAACGTTAAGTCTGATTTAAATAAAAACGAATAATTACAAGTTGCGCAACAAATGATGCTATTTATCGTCTTATTTTTTCAGTAACGGGGTCAAGAAACTTCCTATTCGATGGAATAAATGTATTCCTAATGAATTATGTACACAAATAAGCTACTGAGTTATATTTGAATCGCCCTCGTAGTATTGAAATTATGAAACAAAAAATTCAGTTATCCGTGCTCTTCCTTCTCAGAATTGGCCCGGAAAATCGATATTGTTTTGTATTTGTTTTAAAAATGTGGTCGCCAGGCATAATTCCTCTAGATTTAAGCCCATGACGATTGATTTATTAGTTTTATCGCTAAATCGCGGGGCTAATTTTAGCCTAAGAGAATAGAACTACCAAATTTTATTACAAAATTAGTTCCATTTACCAATATTATTCATTTAAATTAAATTTAACAACATAGTTGAAATCAACGCGTCAATATTATTTTAACTGTATACACTTTAAATTATTTTCTTCTCTAATTGTTTGTACAATTTATGGAAGATCTAATTTTACTCTATAGAATTTTACACATGCATGGATTTAAATTGAATTTGAAAACAATGCCGTCTATGGTCTGATTCGTCTATTTTATTATGTCTCGTCTTCAAATCCAATCAATTAAATTTCATATGGCAGAAGGATCGACTGAACATCACTCTGACAGGCGATTGTTTGTTTTTAAGCTATCCTTTGTCCTGAAAATCAATTTTCAGAATTAATTTAACCGCAAGTAATTTAATCATCCATCTCGATCGACCTCCAAAGGTCAAATCTTATGCATCTAAAGCAGGGGTGGCCAACCCAAATGATCTTGCGGGCCACTTTGGAAATGCATCATAGCTCCGCGGGCCGCATATAAAATTATATATCCCCATTTTAGATTTAGAAACACTTAAGACATTTTTTTGAAGTGAAAAAATATATTTTGTAAAAGTGTAATAAATCTTGCGGGCTGGAAAAATATTCAAGGTCGCGGACCGCGGGTTGGCCACCCCTGGTTTAGAACTTCTAGATCAAATTTATCGTAATCTTAAAAAACGTAATTTTTGTGTAATATTTTGATGGAAAAAAATATAATATTTACTTGCTGTAAGCAAATTTTTGATATTTTGCACTATAATTATTTTATGATTATTCTAATTGGATTACACAGTGTTTACTTTTTCAATCTGTTTGTTTATATTCAAGGCGAAATATAGCTATTTACATTATATTACATGAAAAATACACTGAATGTCTACATCTATATATATAAAAATCAATTTCTCAAATCTGTCTCCGACGTGTCCGGATCTGTCGCGAAGCTCAAAGCTGTCCGCAGGGCCGCGTTCGGCCGCGTTCGGCTCGGCAGCCGGCGCGTCGTGGTGCTCGGCGACTCGCCAGTCGCTATACGAAGTGAGGGAGAGCGCACGCATCCTAACCTCTCACTCCCACACCAATACATCGCGTAGCTTTCCAACTAAGCGCGCGTTGCTAAGCAACCACATCCAAATCAATAAATAAACAAATCACTCATTCATGTATTCTAAAAGCCAGTTGGATGCATCTTCACACATAACAAATCAATCAATAGCGAAATAAACTCCAGGATTTAACACAATATGAGGTGCTATCATATCTCAAAAATATATTAACACTTTCCCGACCGCACGATTTCGCTTGAAACCGCATGTTTTTTGAAACAATAAATTACGTAAATTTAGCATAACATTTGAATAAATTACGTAAATTTAGCGAGTTGGCCACCCCTGATCTAAAGCATTCAATGCTATTTAGTTTTTACATGTACTTTGATATCGAAGCTTTAATTGATTGAATTTCTCTCGTATAATTGCAAAGTGCTTAAATAATAATTTAATAGTATTAGGGGGACCCATAAGTAATCAGTTATTTTGAGAGCGTGTGGTTACATGTATGTTATCGCTAAGGCGTCGACTAGAGAGGTTGTGCATTTGTTTGTATCTTATTGAGTAGACTCTAAACATAATTTATTCACCAACAGATGAAAGTAAAGTAAACAGATTCAAAATTAAGTAGACGCCTTAACGAGCAATTTTTATACCGGATTATAGCATTTGAGGAAAAATGGATATTATACGACAATATTAAAAGAACTAAGCAGTGGCTTTCAACTAATCAACCGGCTGTACCAACTCCTAAACTTTCTTTGATTATAAAAAAGGTCCTCTTAAGCGTATGGTTGGATTGTGGTGGGATAATACATTTTGAGTTTCTAAAACTAGGAGAAACTATTCATGCACAAATTTATTGCTCAAAATTAGACAGAGTAAATGCAAAATTATTAGAAAAACATACAAATTTCGACAACCGAAAAGGCGTGATATTGCATCATGATAATGCCAGACCCCATGCAACTAAGTAACCCAAGAAAAAATTAGGGAATTCAATGGAGAACTGCTACCTCGTCCGCCATATTCACCAGATATTGCGGCGTCTGATTATTATTTATTCAAAGTTCTGGGCACTCCATTGAAAATAAGACGTTTTGAAATATAAATGAAGTTGAAATTCATCTAAATAACTATTTTTCATCAAAGTCAGCCTCTTTTTATAAAAGAGAGATTGAAACTTTGCCTGAAAGATGGCAAAGAGTTCTAAATAATAATGGAAATTATATAATTTATTGAATAGTTAAAATAAAATTGCAACGATTTTTTCCCGTTTTAATTCGAAATAATTGATTACTTATGGGTCCCCCTAATAGATGATTTGACGATCAACATATCAAGAAAATTCATCCCCCCTGAATGTATATGTTTTCATTGCATTTTTTTCAGCATTGGATACATTTTATATTGGCCATTGACTGCGACAGGCATATTTTTATTGCATATTTAGTATGGTATGAATATTGTCGTAAAATTTTATTTATACACAATAAAATATTAGAACAGCATATTTATGCCCCTGTTTGCTCAAGAGGCGGCTACGAATCAGAAGGCAGCCGGAAGGAAACACTCTGTATCAATCTAACGACTTGAGCTTTATTGAAAGAAATATCATATACATATGTATATTTATGGATCATGGGGAGAGGATCAACATTGCCAAGCATAGAAAAGTTTCAATGACAGCCAATCGTAGAAGTTACTTTATGGTTTTTATTTTGGGGGGGGGGGGAGATTGCTGTTTTGTATTATCATCTTTATTAGGTACAATTGCCACTGCATGACATCCGCTTGTAAGAAATATGCTCCCTTTTTTTTAGAGGGAAAAATATTTCATCTAGATAACATCCATATGTACATAAAAAAAATCTTGAAAACGTTTTCGTTTTATGCATGCAGGATAAATATGAACAACATATTTGCTTTGAATTCACGAACGAATATTTTAAAGAGTGAATTAAATAAAATAATTTCTTGGAAAAGTTAAACTGAAGCCCATTCAGAAATGTAATAAAGCATTTTATCTTATGACCAACAATCCCTAGACGTCATAAAGTTAGAGGGATGATGGAGCTAAGATGCCCCTTAAGTACACTGGATTAGATAAATGGAGTCGTTTCAATTTACCTATGGATAAATGCAGCTATTTGCATTATGCGAGACCACCCCAGCTTTTCTGAATAATAAAACAACGATATTCAAATTTAAAGACAGAAAACTTTAAACTGTACCATTGACATTTTTATGATAGATATACATTTAAATATTTTACATTATGTTGTTGATATAATTATTAAAGGAAGCACTCATATTTGCTGAAAAAATATAGTAGGGGAGGAACCCAGAAAAAAATCGCCTGGGGATATTTTCAAGGAACTACACGGATATTTGTCTTTACCTATTAGAGAGACCGGAAAAATATTATTGAAGATTACCATTTGGGGAATAACCCCTGCACAATTCCCCTTTTTCTTACTTCTTCATATATTCAAAGTGAATATGCTTGCTCAACATAAATATCCTTCGATAATATATTTTCATTCACAATATTAGCTTTGTGATTTTTATTGAATAAGCATACGAAATCTATAAAGTATATTTGCATTGAAAACAATATCCCGATCCTTTATTTGAAAGTCGTGGAATTTTAAATGAACGCCTGTAATCCTTTGATGTTTCGCTTAAAATTTCATTTGAAATTTCGTATTCCTCGAATGTGTATATCGGCGAGTCTTTCATATTCAATTCATATTCACGTTCAATAAAAACAATGTTTTCATAGAAGGGTTGAATTTTTCTTAAAAATACTCACATTTTAAAAGTATTTGATATGTGAAATGAATTTAAAAAAGATTTATCCTCAGCTATATTAGCCCTCAAAAATGCGAAATAATAATGTGCAAAGTTTTAGAGATATGTTTAAGGTCTTCTTCGTAGCATAAAGGAAATATTGCTCCAGCTCCTCTCTTGTGCTGTGTTAATATAAAATATAAGTGTTCATCAATACTACTTAAAGCCAGATATTTATGTTTTTAAACTTTGTGGTATATTGTTTTTTAATCAATAAATGATTTTAAATCAATTATGTAGTAATTTTTCCTAATATTTAGGGGTAAGATCTTTGAGTCCTTAATTGATCTACATCAGACATCTTATATTTTTTTACATTTCCAATAAGGCGACTGAAGCATCCTAAATGATTAATGGCCATTAAGGGAAAAAAATTACATCCAATAATGTCTGAAGGTTCAAAAGTTGCATCAAGATCGTAAAAAACGTCAAATTTTGATAATCATTTGTTGAACTAGATCCATACCAAATTATTCTAGAATCATCATGGATATTAGGAAATCTTTGGTTTGTACATAATTATTTAAAATTAAACAGACATTGATCAATACTGTATGCTAGTAATGCGTATATATTATATCCAGTAAAATAAAGGGAGTTTTTGGCGTCTTAAACGTTTATGGTCAAGGATAAAAATCTTTCACATATCTAATGATGAGCCATCCCATCACGCCATTATACCATTATCGATTCTTAACGCATTTTTGAGAGGCGTCAAATTTGCAAGTTTGACGATTCATTTTCGTCAAATTGAAATTTTCGCTTAGGCAAGGTACGCATTAGGGCCTCGGCGAAGCTTTTCCGTTCATTTTAGCGCCATTTCTATTCCGACACACGTGCGACTCCCCATTAACTTCCTTCCATATGGAATGCTCGCGGAAGGAGATAAGTCCTTTGATATTTTCCCGCCAACATGGCACTTTTAACGGAGGACCCCTCAGTTTTTGTGTCTGAAGACGCTGCAGACATGGAGATATACTTTTATCGCACCCTTCTTCGCCTGCCACGCTCGCATCTTCTATTCAATCTTATCGCACGCCGGTACCGCACGTACCGCTCTTATTCCACTAAAGCCCGAAACAATATACTACAAGAGCTAGGAAATATATTATTTTATTCAAATGTTGGCAAGACGATTCATCACCATCATGAATAATTATTATCAGCATTTATAGGAATCAAAAAATAAAACTTCAGTCGTATGTATATTACTATTATAATACAAATATTTTCCAAAAAAAATACATATATATACATGGAAAACAACATAGAAATAATGGAGATTTTTTGATTATTTCATAATATTATCAGATGTCAATATGTCTATATTAAAAAAATAGTAACAAATATTTTGTTACATAGGGGTGACGGTCTCTGGGTTGCAAAGAAAACATCTTTCCACGCCCAAGACTATCGGTCGACCTATTTTTCCTCGCTGCGTGACCAAATCATGACTTATACATGTGCAAGATGAAGATAAAACGCCGCTATTAATATCGTATATTTCAATGTAAGATTAATAGCAGTTTGCAGTGGATAATATTTGCCTAGTTTAAGAACAGAAACAGACGACAAACAGCGACTAACGAGCGTGCAGGGTCTTTAAATACGACCCCATTGCAGGCGCTACTGTGCAGTCTATTTCGGACTTCTCCGGACTAGCCACACAGAGATTCTTCCACTGATTTTTTTATCCTACAGGAAACTTTACGCGCAGTGTCCAGATGCCCACCCCTTTTGTTTCGCGCCCTCCAGAGGAGGCGATATTGCCGCAAGAAGACCAGCTTCAGACTACGTTTACGAAGGTGCGTTGGAGGAAAATGGCCACAGGTTAATCTAAATTCATGCCACGACAAGTCCAACCTTAGTTTGAAGGGGACTGCAGCTGATGACGGGCTGAAGAGGCTACCACTAACTAGGGGTCCTAATCGAATATTCGATATTCGAATATAATTGCCCCTTTTCCAAAATCCGTATATTCGAATATTTGTAAAATTAATCAAATATTATTCGTTTTATATTTTTAAGAAAATTGCTCGATGTTCTTCTGCCAATCGAAATAGCAACAAAGAAATGCAAAAAAGTGCCAAGTTTATTGAAATTATTTTATTGAATTTGTGTAAAGTTTATTAAAAAACTATTCAAAAATATCGATCATGCCAAAAAAAAGGGTGATATTTTAGATACTGTCGATTAAACCAAACTCAATGACAACTGAGAGGGTTTTTACAACAGCAGGCTCAATAAAAATGAAATTACGGTCAAGCTTAAAAGTAGAACGTTCAATGCACTTTTTTTTAAAAATATGTATTGCTGAAAAGTAAATAAAATTCTGATCCTTTTGATTTCGCTAAAACCAAAAACCTCAAAATTTCACTTGATTTCGAGCCTTTGTCTACGAGAAAACGCGTTGCGCAACAGAAGATGATGCTTCTCGCCCTCTTTGTGTGATGGAATCAAGAACCTTCCTTCCTGAGGGAATAAATGTATTTCTAATTAAGGGAACTTTATAGAAAAATAAGATGCTCCATTTATATTTTTATATAAAAACACTAATGAAAAATTCCGGGTTATATTTGAACCACCCTCGTCTACATATATAAAATATTCGAATATTTTACCAATTTCACATTCGATATTCGAATAATTGATTTTACGAATATTTGAGACCCACCCCTACCACTAACCCATGGGATTCGTATCGGTTCGGTCATTTGTAGTACCAAGTCACGAAGACGAGTCGCCATTCAAGTAGCCTCCTTTGAAAGCACTAGGCTGTCGAGGATAGTGGTGATGCCTTTGACTCCACCAACTTCTTTAATCAGCAGTTCTATACATCCATTTACGGGTACGCAGCACAGGGTGAGCTAGTTGCGCTTACCCCTGCAGCGTTTGATGAGCTAACCGACGAGGCTGCTTTCGTATACCTCTACTCTACATCATTACCCCAATGGTTCAACCATTACCCACGGGCATAAAGTTGGCTTTTGTTGGAAAAAAATGCGTATTCACAATCATATATAGCCATGATAGAAGCCATGATCATGTAGTTCTTAATATACCAAACACAATAATACTTCATTGAATATTACTTAATAAAATGATCTCACATCTTACAATTTGGAACAATGAGTGACCACAAAATAGATGATACCTTTTTATGTTCGTATAACGTGCGATATGTTCATCATATAGCTCGATACTCTTATTCAAAATTTTAAGTATTGTTAACATGTTGAAAATTTTCAATCAACAATATTTTTTTGCTTAAAATAAAAAAAAATCGGTCATCGTATTTTGATCTTTAATGTGTTAAAATTTCAATACACAGTTAAAAAATGCCCAAAATACTATAAAATATATTATATAGATGTTTCCTATCGTCGTAAATCGATCTTGCGATGAGCTCTATAGGGTTTATGGAACGATGACAATCATGTATAGATATTCCAATAAAAATAATAGTAAATAGCATAAATGACTGAATTTGACCGAAGTCGAAATGTATTTGGTATGCTCAAAATAGCGGCTCTTTGATCACCCTAAGGATTATTTCTCATCCATTGTGACGAGGATAAATAAGTTGTTCCTTTTGTTCGGCGATCAATTTATCCGCGGGTTCGGTGACTGATAACTTTAATAAATCGCTGTTCTCCAACCCCTGAGCAATTCGAGTATTTGTTTTTCTCGTGCAAGACCATGTGTTTGCTGGAAACTTCAGCCTCCGTATCACACTACAGGATCTTCGCCTTTTATGCGTGCCTCTCCACCCCTTCAAATACTTAGCTAATTTGATAAGTTTTATACGATTCCATCGTCATGCTTACGCCCCGGGCGCGCTATGTACAAAACGTGACGAAGTAAGTTTCAATATTTTTTACATGTCCTAACAAGGTGTTTGGGGGTGGGCTCATGCGCACTGAGTCGCTTTGAAAGCCCACGCAAAGCGTACATTTGGCACAGGGTGAATTTTATTCCGCTTATATATGAGAAACTTTTAAATGGGTATTATAAATTCGTTTTAAATATATTGGGGATGTTTTGCGAATAATATAAGCACGATCAGCGTGGTGAGCAACGCCTCGCTAACACGATTTTTTTCAAACACGAATTTGTTTATCGATTTACATGCTTGTTTGCCGAGAGCAATTAATTTAATTATACGAGCCATCGCTTTAGCTTTCGGTCTGCTTGATGCGAGCTCTACTAAGCTTGACTCTTTTTTTTACTTCCTTGGTGAAAATATTTAAAATCCTTGTCCTATCCTGAAAATAAAGGCTAAAATAACAACAGAGGAATTCGGATTCTACAGCAATGATAGTAAATAATCATTACTGTCCACATACTAACCTAGTTTCTATTCAGGTCAAATTACAACGGAAGACAATCAAATGGATCATGCACAATAATCCTTGCAAGATATAACTATGGCTATAACAAGAATTACTTTTTATTTTAGCCTCAGTTAGTTGAGTCCCAAGGCCTACAAAAGCATTGTAAAGGTTCTTTGTGCACTTGTTGGGATGTTATCAGAATTATTTATTTTAAAAGGCTGAACTCAGGTTATTTTTTTCATAATAGATTAGATTAAAATTTAAAAGAACTAAATCCATGGTTTATATTGTATGTGAGCTTACGACAGGACAAGATGTTTTTGATACTATTTCTTGATATTTAGAACAATTTAAAATATCATGGGAGTTGGAGTGTAAGAACTTTTACAGATGGTGCTCCTTTAATGGTTCTTTACATTTCTATGGAAGCCAAGTACGAGTGTTTGCTTTTTCACACTAAAGTCAGGTGGTTTATCTAGGGGTAAAGTTGTATGTCGATTCATAGAACTTAATAATGAATTGTTAATCTTTTTTCGAAATGAAGGTATGGATGATTTTGTAAAATGTCTTCAGAATAATGATTGGTGTGCTAAAGTGGCATATATAGCAGATATTTTTAATTATTAAATAAAGTTGACATAAGCATTCAAGGGAAAAACGAAAAAAAAACTAACATCCATTGACAAAATGACAGGATTTCTGAAAAATATAACTCTTTGGAATAATAGAATAATAGGGGAAAAAAGTAAATGTGTTTCCTTCACTTAACGAAAACCTTTCTAAGGGAATTGCACATTATTTTCCTTCCTTAAATATAGAAGAATTAGTTTCATTATCGACTGATCGTACTCTAAAAAACAAATTTTCCGAAATGACAATGGAGAACTTTTGGATTTTTGTCCAAAAGGAATATCCAGCTCTTCACACGTAGCCAGTGAAAATTTTGTTACAGTTTTCGACATCATATTTGTGTGAGTTTGGTTTTTTAACAATAACTAATATGAAAACTAAAAAACGAAAGAGACTTACGAATTTAAACGAAGAATTGCTCTATTAAATATTCGACCTAATATTTTTGACATCTGTAAAAGCCAACAAGCTCAGGTAGCACATCAATTGATTTTTGATTGATCATATAACTTCTATTGTGTTAAGCAGGGACCTAATTTTGGGTGGACAACGGGAGAAAAATACCCCCCCCCCTCTTCCTAGATTTACCACTTAAACAGAGCAAATACTTTTAATAAAACGCTTGTAAATATAATACTGTTTCTAGGGAAACATTTTTTATATAATTTCACTTATTATTTTTTTTTAAATATGTAATAAAAAATATGTCCGCCGTGACTTCAAAAAGGTTGAAAATCACTGTATTAAATGATTATTGATAATTATAAGCATTTTAATTCACAAATTTTAAATAATTCAGATATTTTACCAGATACAAATCTTTTAATGTATCGATCCTAGAACTGACAATTAATTTGATGAATGACTTATTCAATTATCGTTTTCATTGGAGGTTTCATAAAATTCCAATTATCAAAACGATCTGAGAGCATCTTGTATTGAAATTTTTGTTGAAAATGGTTTTAGTAGACTTGTTTGCATTCCAAACTTAATAGTATGAAAGTAACACACAATGTCTGATTCATCAAGTCATAATATCTTACCCCTAAAATGTTAAATCACGTGATTAAATGTTAGTAATTTTAGTGTTGAAAACTTTAAAAACCATGGATTAACTAAATCTTATATACATTTTTATGGAGGAAATTCTCTTCACAAACAAAAATATTGTTTCTTTTCTGGCTTATCTAACATGTCTGCTGTTGACATTTAGTTCAGCTTCACGCATCGTCTTCTGCTAACATCATTCAGTTTTTCATTTCATTGCTTTGACGCAATATTTTTTATGCTGCATTTAAATTTTTCCATTTACAAACCAAATTCTCAATGGAATTCAAATCGATAGAAGGGATTAAAACAATATTTGAGAGTACTGAATGGAAAATATGGCAAGGAGAAAATGCGTACGTGCATCGTTTGGACAAGGAGTCCACTTTTTCAGTTCAATCAAAACAATTTTTCTATATCATTCATCCCCCGCTGCTTCACAGATAAAGCGAAGGGGTGAGAAGTAGGCTATACATATCCGCCTCGTCTGACGAGATTAAGGTGTAAGAACATAAAGCACTTCCCCATCCGTCTCCTCATGCCGGAATGAATTTAAACAAAGAAAGAGTACGTGTATCGGCTGTGCTAGATAAAACAATGTATTCTGTCCTATAAATCACACCTAACCTTTCTTTGCCATATCTTTATCCCCCATCGGGGTGGACGCAACGCACCCACACCCGCTGCGATCGCAACAAGGGGTGGCCCGTGTACAACCTGAAAAAAGAATGCGAACAAAACAAAACTCAGGCCTGAAATGTATTATTCATTCCTCCCCGGGACTTCTCTTGTGGTATGTCGTCCGCTGGAGTGAAGGGATTCACATCTTAATCGTATCAAAGGGCACGCGTCGGGTTCGCATAGAAAGGTGGCAGGAAAGGCCGCGCAGAATCATGGCGGGGGCGCTGAGGGGTTGGAAAAAACACCCCGGGAAAACAATCGGTTGATTTAAACCGGAGGATTTTTCTCGCGAGGAAAACAAATGTACAGTGCAGGAGATAAAATTATATGAAACGTTAGTCGTGACATTTGAAAGACCCTCGTCTTGATAAAGCCATACGTTTCGAGTTGTCGAAGAAATAGAAATAAGGACCCTTGAATAAAATGGTGTAATAAAATGTGTTCTGACAAGATTTTATTCAAATATACAGAACAAATACTTTTTATACAGAAGTATTTTCACGCGACTTATTTGATAGCTATTATATTTCATGCATGATCGTTTTAAATCTATGAAGACTTGTTCATAAAAATCCCTATTTGAGAATAGGAAACGATAGATCATACGAACGTATTAACATTAGACTAAAATATACATGCGGAATTGCGGGCAAATTCATACTAATTAATATAATGACGGGATATATAAAATTCAGTTATTGTGGCCGATCCCAATATTTGATTGCTTAATGGACCAATTTGCTATTATGAAAGTCTATCTATTTTATATCAATAAGATAATCAATCTTCAATATCGTTTATGGATGATTTTCAAATCATCATAAATGGATACAAGTGCTATTTGCTCCATTTAAAACTATTTTCATTCTAATCTACTTATCTATTTCGCCACTTATCATCAGTACAAATCCACTTATCTGTCAGAACCGCATCAGCGCGTATGACGCTTATATTTAACACTCTCGTCGCCCAACATGAATCGATGTCGGCCCAAATTCGATATTCGGAGCATAAACAGAAAGAATAGCGATGCGATATTATAACGCACGGGATAAACATGGATGACATTTGGCGCATCTTCTCTCAGATGTTGTTTTATCTTAGATCAAAAGTCATTAGTCAAATTAACAAGATAAACAAGTGCGAACAGACAATGGTAGGAATGCAAGTTTCGAGATCGACCTCGAAAGATATTTAGACAATTGTCATCTGGAAGACATTATAGAAAGACGTTCGTAAAGTTAACATTTGCAAGTCGTTATAGAAATACGTGAACAATCAGACGCTGGATTCGCTTTTCGGAGACTCTGATTTTGGAGACGCCCATATCTGATGGATGCAGCAACGAACGAGTTAAGGCATCATCTCACTTTGACGGGCCAAAAAATGGGCAAATTTTAACAATTTTTTTCTCAGTAAATACACCACATAATGAAATGAATCTTTTTGAGATTTATTATGGCACTCTTATATAATACTAAAAAGATAAATTCGTAATTTTAAAAATATATATTATATCGTTTTTAAAAGATCAAAATGAAATTTCAAAAAATATGCATGTCCATGGTGTGGAACAATTTTTTCATTTGGGCTTACTTGAAACAAAAAAATCAAAAATATTCTTAATCTGTAAGTGTGTCGCTATGGCAGTAGCGTTAATGAATAGTTTTTGTTTAAAAGTAACAAAATGGCGCTGATTTGAAAAAAGTTTTGGAAAAAACACCACCACCCAAAGACACCCTTAAGACACAAACATCCTCCCTTATAACTTTGAAGAGTTTCATTTCTTTATTATTAACCTGTGTATATAACACTTCATTTAATGTTCGGGAGTTGCCTCATTATCCGAATATCACCATATTTTTTAGAATTGTGTTCATTTTGTCGTGTACTTCTCATAATCATATTTAAAAATAATTAATATTTTTTTAGGTGCGTATAATCTGCAAACTGGATAATCCGCACCCGGATAATGGAGAGTATACTGTATATAAGTTGGAAATTATTCCAACTGAATATAGTATAAAAGTGAAAAATTGAAATAAAAATGTAAGAAATAACCTAAAATGCCAACAATTATTATTTGCTTTGTTCAAGGTAATAAAAGCTTCAGGTCGAGTTCGTTTGGGAATATCTCAAACTTGATAAGGGTGGCTTTGAGGGAGTACTATTTAGATGCATTTCCGGTTAACGTATACACTTGACTGCACCGGAACTAACGCCAAAATTTTCCACCTCAGATCGGAATAAAACGACAAATGAGCTGCCGTCTCGCTCAATTGTTTGAGTCCTGAGAAACGTTCGGAAATTACTAAATGAGTGCATTTTAATGAGGTAGAGCTCTCATAACTCCTGTTGTTGGCAGCTCGACTCTGAGAGTGGTGTTCGTCCCATGAAAGGAATCCGTTCTATACAGATGCAAATTTGCAAAACGGCCTCCGGCAAAAAAGCGTTTTAAAATCGACTAAGCACTCTTTGAAAGCCTAAATTTTTAATGGACGGCAAATTGGTCGATAGCGAAAGGGCTGTTAGAGTGATTGTAAAAACGCCTGATTATTTTAGCATGTGAAGAATATAAAATTTTACATGGAACAAAGGATAATTGGAAAGCAATTTAATGCCATTTGAATCCAATCACCGTTCGAGCACTTTCTCTAATTAATGCAAAGTACCATCGACAAAGGAATTGTAAAAGGGAAGTTAGACGATTGATAATCAATCTTAAAGAATTAAGCTAACCGCATGTTTTAAAATGACCGGAAAGAAAGCCATTATTTTTGCGAAACACATAATATCAGTTTTTGTTAGAAATATTGAAACACAAACCATTTTTAAATATAAAATTTAATTTCAAGGCTTCAAATATAAATTTCTTCGTTTTAGCAACGGTCTCTCATCTTCTATCTGAAACTTTTATTCGTTTATAATACAATTGAATTTTTTTGTATGTAGAAAGGTATTAATAGTGTCATATTTATTTCGAAATCTTCGATTCAAAATTTTCTAACGGCTGTTTAAAAAGGAAGTTTTAATAAAATCCTTACTTAATTCGTTCTACAATTTGGACTTGCTTTTATTTAAATAGAATAATGCATGATGGACGAATCCTTGCATATTATATTAGGGAGACCCATATGTAATCAAATATTTCGAATTAAAACGAAAAAAAATCGTTACGATTTTATTTTAAATTATTCAATTAATTATATAATTTCCATTATTATTTACAACTCTTTGCCGTCTTTCAGGCAAAGTTTCAATCTCTCTTTTATAAAAAAAGGAGAGACTTTGAAGAAAAATAGTTATTTAGGTGAATTTCAACTTCATTTACATTTCAAAACATCTTATTTTCTGACGAATATGGCGGATGAGGTAGCAGATCCCAATTGAGTTCCCTATTTTTTTCCTGGGTTACTTTAGCTGCATGGGGTCTGGCATTACCATGAAGCAATATCACACCTTTTCGGTTGACGAAATTTGTATGTTTTTCTAATAACTTTGCATTTACTCTGTTTAATTGTGAGCAATAAATTTGTGCATTGATAGTTTCTCCTAAATTTAGAAATGCAAAGTGTATTATACCACCACAATCCTACCATATGCTTAAGAGGACCTTTTTTATAATCAAAGAAGGTTTAGGAGTTGGTACAGCCGGTTGATTAGTTGAAAGCCACTGCTTAGTTCTTTTAACATTGTCGTATAATATCCATTTTTCATCACAAGTTATAATCCGGTATAGAAATTGCTGAATCCACTAGCGATTTCAGCAGCTCGGTATCGAATTCAGTAGGTTTCCCACTTCGGTTGTCATTAACTAGACTAAAATGGCCACTTCAGAATCTTCAAAACCATCGTTGATACTTGTGGACTTTAAGAATTTTGCCGTAAACACCACAAATTTTCTTAGATGTCTGTATTGCTTTACAACCCATTTTAAAGTGGAAGAGCATAAGATGACGAATATGTTCTTCTGATGATTGTGTGTCTGACATGATGTAGATAACTAGTTTACTTTTATCTGTTGGTGAATAAATGAGGTTTAGAGTCTACTCAATAAGTTACAACCAAATGCACAACCTCTCTAGCCGACGCGCCAGTGATAACTGACAAGTAACGAAACGCTCTCAAAATAATTGATTACTTATGGGTCCCCCTAATACTAAGCATATCTGCTAGACGATGAATCTGACTTCCTTTGATAAAATTCTCATTTATAGAAAATATCCGATTTATTTCAATACTATGGGTAGGTGAAATCTTTGTAGGAAGAGCGCCAACTAGGCAACGAAAGCGCCGGGCTCATCAAAGAGGAGCTACCACGCTAGAAATAAAGGCTTCGGGAGTTAAATTTATTCGTTAGCTCACATAAGTGCAAACTATTTGGAAGAGGAGACTGCCTTACAAAGAGGATACCCTCATTTCCTTGGCGTTGAAAGTCTTTTGCGAATATTTTATGGTCTCTTGGCAAACAGCGAGGCGTCGAAGTGATAAAACACATACAGATGGGTTGATCTCGTCGCCATCCACGGCTGATGCCGAAGCGATTGATTCTGCATTTTCGCAACCCCGGGGGGTATCTCTTAACACTGATGAGACAAAAGGGGATCGCTTAGCTCTGATGAGGCTCCTTCATGGGTATCACTATTAAAACGGGTGTTCATATATGGAAGACTGTATCGAAGAGATCCAACACTATCAAATGCTGAAAAATTCACTCTATATTAGCTGCCAAACTATATGATTAAATTAAATATGAATTTGACAGTGAACGAAACATTTCTCGTGATATTGGTGGAGAAGGTTTTGATGACATGGATATTCAAGACATCCGAAAATATTGGAGGAATCGAGGTTTAAAATTTAATAGAGAATCGCAACAAATTTTGAAACCTTATAATGAAATACGTAAAGATTTATATCAGAATATAAGAATTTTTGAAGGCTAAAACCAGAAATACTCTAAAGTTCTCTGATGATGGAAATCCATAACAGATCTCGAAAAAGAATAAAACATATATGATTATATGGGATAGCAATGATGAATGAATGGTATATTATATGTTAATAAAGTTTTTAAACCTTGCCTAACACGGATTTAACGATATTTTCACTAATAATTTGAAGCACAGAGTGGAATTGAGAATGAAATGACCTGCTTGGGTTTTAATTTAGGTCACAGTGCTAGCATTCACTATCAGATTGTGTCTTGACCGATTTTGAAATGCACTCTATCTTATGTCAATTTTATCCTTATACCACAACATTTATGTATCACATCTTCAGTTAATTCTACACGAATATAAAATATTTTCAGTTAATGCTCTATCAATTATAAATTGAGTGTACATGATGTCGAAAATCAAATTAAGGTGACTTTTAGCAATCCCTGTAATATGATTATTGTCAACCATTTTTACATGGACTTTCATAGCGAATATATGTTTTAAAAATATGCTTGACCACCTTATCTCCTATAGATTTGAATCCAAGATGATTGAGTTACGAGTCCAACCGCTTGACAGCCGTAATACAAATCCGTGCTATACGAGGTATACACCTGAACGCAATCAAATAAAAATATTATTTTTTTAATCGTAGTAAATCGTACTAATTCAAAACCGTGTTGTATAATGTCAGTATTATACGAGGCCAAGGTGTATATATATATTATACAATCATTATGAAAATAGTTCCAAATACGCCTGTGTAAATGTTTGACAAATTCCATATAGTATTCCATATAGTACATGACATAAAATATGAGTGAGTGAAAATAACTGAGCTTTGAACTCAAAGTCTTTTGAAATAGGACATGTTAGTTACATAGATGAACTCGAATTTTATTAAGCGAGTACACATTCATTTTAAAATGAGTTTATTTGAAAATTTGCACGTTAAATTGCAATATAACGTCGAATGAAGTCAGTTGAAAAAAATGATGGAGACAGGTCTTGTACAATATTATGTTCGGTATTATTTTATAAGCAATTAAGTATTTTAATGGTTATTGGACAAAATATGATGTGAATAAGTGGTCCATTTGTTATAAAATCTTGACTATCGATCAACATCAATCTTTCGGTCAACATTTGAGAGGCTATGGTTATCTACTATTCAATATTCACGAAGCAGAACTGCTTGTAGCGCAACTCGCATACAAGTGGAGCGTTTATCAGTCGTTCTACAGTTTTATATTCATGAATGGCGTCCCTCTGAGTAAGCCGAGCTTAATATTAAGCAAAAAAATCAAACATTGAAATTTTGCTGCACACTTTGACTCCATTAAACTCCCATTCAAGTCCTCAATCATTAATATAAATGGGCCATAGACCTCGAGCGATAGATATTAATCGACACTTCGCATTCTGGATCCCCATCCGCAGCTCGAAAATGGACGCTGTACTTTATTTACGGTCTCTTATTGAACGGATCATCCGGGGGCGAATTCCTTCTTCTCGTATAATTAATAGTAGCATTTAAATTATCTTCTTTGCTACGACTCGTGATTAGCATAACGAATTAGAGCTCCCGGTTCCGATTTTTATGGGCGATCGGGCTGCGGGAAGACAAAGCGAAGAAAGCGTTGAGAATGGAAGACGGCGGTACGGCGGAAGACAAAGGAAGAAAAGGCGATCGTTTAAGCTTACCGGGGCAGAATGGAAGGTTCCTGCTATCGCGAACTTCTTATAAAACGAAAGATATCTGTCTAAGCAAATTCCGGACATAAGGTATTGTCGGACTGCTCGTAAAGATTTCCTCATAATAGACTCGCCGAAAGTTGGAACGCTTTGTGCATATTTGGACTCATCGAGCGATCCCCCTTTTGAAGGAATTTTCGATCGAGATGAAAAACAGAATATTTATCGAATGAAAATTTCATACAAATCGACTGGAAAATCACTAAAATTGACAATTTCGCTTTTAGCAATATGAAATTTTAGCACAGATATCAAAATAATCATTTCTTAAAGATTAAAAATATAATTATGAAAATATATTTTTAATGATGTATTGCTTCTTTATCAGCTTATTTGATATTGCTTGATTTACACAGCCTTAATTAAACACGATATTAATGTATTTTCGCGGGTCAAATACTCAGATCATGTAATTATTTGTGATTTAAAAGCATAATATGGTTTTGGTACAATTTTCGTACACATGAATACGACAACGCTGTCAAATTATAATACAAAACTATCGATTCAAAATGCCTGCTATATGACCAGAAATAGGCTTGAGGGTGGACATGGTAATCAACCACGAGTCCATTGATCAGTTAAAATTGATTGAAAGTCCTTTAATTAGTATAGTCCTATATAGAGTGAAGGATAGTGAATGGTCTGTTAATTAAAAAAAAATGGAAATCATTAATTTTATAAGAGCTCACGTTAATTATTTGCAGCCTTCTAAATTTTTAAGAATACATAAATAGACAGTTAAGCTAAGCATCTTAAAGCTAATAAGTATATTAGGTTGAATTAATAATTCACACGTTTTTGTAGTTATATAAATGTATTGGATTTCATAAACATCTTATTAGGATCCTTGTTAAAATGAAAAAGTTAAGTTTCAATATCAAGACAAAAACTTTACTATTGTTCATGTTTCTTCAGGGTATAATATTTCAAATAAATTCTTGGTATTTTAACGACTAGTGCATAAACTTTTCAGAATGCCACCATCAAGAAATAGTATTTCTGAGAATTAATCCATGAAGACTTTGACAATAAATAGCGTTGGGAATAAGGGAATAATTTACTGATGCGGAATCAAGTGAAAATCCTAATTGGTATTGTTGAGAAATAACATGGGGAAAAAGACGACAGGCTAAAAGAATATCAGCCTGATAAACCATACTTCTGACAAAGATAAAAAAATATTGTAGAGTTTTCAATTATAAATTTAATAAAACGTATTTCAAAATTGTTTTTGAGTCTTTAAAATTGAAATTCACAACCTTTTTGTGAATTTAATTTAATTTATTGCTTTCCAACTTCAAATCTGATGAAGTCCATATTATATAAAGCAAGTATAAGAAATCCCGGGGTGAAAATTAAACCTTTAATGATTGGTAATGCAAATAAACCTCGATCTTTTAAGGCAACTCCAATGAAAAATCATCCTGTCAATTATTATAGCCGGAAAAGGGCACGGATGGACATGGAGATTTTTCAAGATTGGTTAAAAAATAAATGGCTTTCAGAGGTGCAAGATTTAAAAAAACCAAGTGGTACAACCAACGTTTATTATTGTCACAGTTTTCTTATAACTTTACTGAGAAACTTTATCAAAAAATTACGATATTGGATGCTATAAGCAGAATAACACAATTTTTGGTCAAAATTAAAGCCAGATAAACTAGTTCGATCATGGAGAAAGATTCTTGGAAACAGAATAAAGCATTCTGAATATAATGAAATGATATAACTGAAATATGTGGATTATTGGAAAATTTAAATGTATTGAAAACGTGGATAGGGAAAACATTGAGGAGTGGCTCGATCATGATTTAAATGATCCAGGTTTTGAATGCATGGATGATGCAAATATTCTTTCTGCAAATAACATTGGTCATAAAAATACATTGAATTCTGTTGAAACATTGCTAGATTACACTGAACGAAAAGGATTTGGATATAATAAGTATAATCTAATAAGAAAAAATGGAAATGATAATACAGTAACGGACAAAATGGACGTTAATAGAGGGACCGCCGCAAAAAAACGGAGATTTATATAGAGAAAAAGCCGGTATAGAAGTGTTCGTTGATTAATGTTTTTCTTGATAAATAATAAGTATTAAAATGATGAAATTTGTATTGCAATTATTATATTTGAAACCAAGTGTAAAATTTGATGATTTGGATTATCCGTATTTTCTAGTTATTCAAGTCCGTCTTCCCCAGCATTAACCCGGATAATCGAAAGTCTACTTTATTAGCAATTTCTTATCATCAAAACAAAAAAAATAGAGGCGAGAAACTGATATTTTAACGTGAATGAAACGAAGTAATCTTCAAAAGATCATATTAATTTTATCTTATAAGCTCGGATTAACTACGAGAAAAGTTCTTTTAAATACTTCATGGAATATTTAAAAAAAAAAACTACTACAAATTATTTATGTTATGGATCACGACAATGCTTCATAGTGCAAAAACATTCAATATTAATCCCCAGGAATTAAATAGGGTTGTTTTATCATATATTCCCTATTTAACTAATGATGCCCTTGGAATATTATATGGACAGGGCTTTAGAATATTGTATTCAAAATGGATTCAAAAACTTAAAGCTTTCGTTGTAGTTATTTCAATTAAAAATCACAGTTATTTACATAAAAATGGGTTGAAAAGCATTCACATTTATAATAATATCAATTAGCTATTCTGCTTGAAGTGAAGCATTTGTCTAGGGGAAAAAAATGATGAATCGCTTGAAGTACTTTAAAGCAGGAAAGAGGAAAATGCATTCACCATAGAAACACACGATGCATCCATTCCGCTTCAATTAATTTCCTCTTGCGGTCTGCTGCTGTTACATGTTCCCCAGGGAATTTTAAACATTTGCTTTGAGCTCTAAGAACTAAATATGCATTTTAAATCTTTTGAGGTCAAGCTGCTACTCTGAGTAAACGCAGGCTTTACCTTAGCGCTATGGTTGAAGCTATTATGAGAGATTTAATCTGTTTTCCTAATGTGGAATTTTTATTCTAAAATTTCTAGACATTGCTACATATTCGCGTTTGTGAATCTGATGTTTTGAATTACATTTGATATAATTATAAAATAATTAAGATTATCAATGAAGGATGCAGCTCTGCTGGAAAAACTATTGTTGATATTCATAGCTTTAAACCGATAGATGATCAAACTTTTATTAATCCTGGCGGATAAAAGGCACTTTTCCAGCGTTTTGTGAGTTTCTTAATGACTTTAAAAGCAATTAAAACTTCTCTTTGAATTTCTCCGCGGAAAGGTCAAAGCTTGAGGTCTCTATGTGTAAATCAGGTGTTCCAAATATTAAGTCTTCATGCAATGAAATAACCTCGAAAATTCTGAATCGTCCTGCCTTTTTACTCATGCAAATATAACAGGCGTAATTGTATAGAGACGACGAATAGAAACGCTATTTCCACGGAAGGCACTCAAGATATTCCAAAGAACTTTTACATAAAATAATGGCTAGCGGAACGGAAAATTCAATATTAGATGATCCAACGTCATGTCTGGGGCACGTATGACCCATTTTCCTCACTTGGAAAGACTGAGGAGTTATATCGACAGCAATCTACCCGCGCAGAAAGAAAATGTACAAAGAATGCATTAAGAATTCGGGAAATATTGGGGTAAGCGAAATGCAGCAGCCACTTTGAATTTTCGATAAAATTGAGCATAAAACTATATTTGCGATTATTTTTCTTTTATCTTTATTTTGTTGTGGTCTCCGCACAAATCAATTTTAAATGGACCAATTCATATTCAGCATCCGGTACTTTGTCATTGATTAAAATTAAATTTGTTTAATTGAAGAGAAAAAAACCACCAATAAGTAGGAGCAGTGACTGACCATGACAATATAAGGATCTCACTAGATCATGATTTAGATCGCAGTGACGGCCAACAGCGATTTTTTGTTCGAGTTTGTAAAATATTTTTGCAATAGTTATTAATTCATACTGTTTATTTGCAAGCCATGATTATTTTCATGCTAACGTCTTTCATTGTAGCCATTTATTGTTCAAGATGTTTAATTTATCTTTTTATTGCGAGCATCAACGCTGTACTTTCCTAAGTGATATTGAAATTCTCAAGAAAAACTTGTATTGTATTTGCGAAAGCTCATAATGGAAGTCCAGCTATAAATGCTTTCATCTTCTCCTCTCTAAATTTATTAAGTTTGCCCTTTGAAAAACGCATTCTTGCAATTTCGACTAGCGAATGGGAATAATTTAGACTTCTTTGAGATATTGTGTCGATGCAGTTCCTTGTGAAATTAGATTAAAAATGGCGCCCCTTTGTTATATTTCAGTTTTTAGTGCAGAAAGTCTTCAAATGTAATTCACCGAAATGTATGTTAATATTAATGATGAATTTAGAATGTTTAAAAAATATCAATATATTTAATGCTTGCAAAATCATTTAAATTTAAAGCTTCTTTTAATGAATGTCCTAAATCTTTTGTCGACAGGATAATCTTGGCTATGACCTTTTGCCTCGCTTTCATCCTTTCGCAGAACAAACACAGCCTTCATTCTTCTTTGTTGACCGACCGAAAATTTATTCCCATGTGTAATTCATAATATAGCGAATATTAAATTTGTATCTATAAAACAAGGACGGCCGACCTTAAATAATTCCGTTTGCATATTTAAGACAATAATAAATGTATTCTGGATCCTTACCTGCACTTCGAGCTC
Source organism: Stenopsyche tienmushanensis (assembly GCA_008973525.1). NCBI lineage: Eukaryota > Metazoa > Arthropoda > Insecta > Trichoptera > Stenopsychidae > Stenopsyche > Stenopsyche tienmushanensis. The sequence goes on from WACJ01000274.1 coordinate 95,931, forward strand.
GAATCCCGGTAAGAAGCTCAGAGGAACGGGGTGGAAAGGGTTATCATACGGGGATGTATGAAATTCCAGCAACATTTTAGAACCACTGCTGACTATATCTGGAACAGCGTCTCCTCCGCATAATCTGACGAGAACCGGTGAACTTCTGGTTCCGCCGTCATAAACTGTCAGATAATCTTGTACCACGTTGCACTGGTCCCATATCCTATAAGCCAAGTAAAATATTATGATTAGCTTTGGGAAAAGTTTTTAATTAAATATGGCGAACTTGTAAAAACTGTCAATGTTTTATTTCACATTAAAGTTCTGAGCTTAATCCGCTAATTTTTACAGCAACATATAAGCCTATTCAAATAAGGTTACATACTACTGCAAAACATGATACCAATCATCGATTTAGATCAATTTTACGATCGTCTACATTTTTATATCTTTTAATGTGTATATCGTCTGAAAAGTTCAAAGGAGCCAAAATCGTGGAATATAAGGGGTGTGTTAACACCTCCCAGTTCAACTCCTGACCTCCCCCACGTCCCCATAAATAGCTCACCGTATATTTGTAATTTAAATAAACATAAAAGATATTTAATATTAAATATCGATGTTATAGTAATTTTATATGGGCTTATAAAGGCTTTAAAAAATTGGCACACTTAAATTTATGTTTTATGATTTCAAGCGAATAATCAAATGTATTTCAATCAAAAATTATTATTTATTAGTTAGAATTTTTATTTATGTGGCTTTTGTAACTGAATCTATCGATTACTTAATATTTGATTGAGTTTATAACAACGCTAAATTAGGTAGGTGATATAAAATCATTGAATTGCGTCGCTGAATCATAAGGAAGGTTTCTTCAAATACTTCTTTGAAACGCGTCCTAAATCCAGGATGAACAAACTTCGATATTCATCTTCAGAATAAACGAGCTCAAATCGCATAATAGAAGTCAAATTCCAAAATTTGTAAATTCAAATGTTGATTTGTCGACACGGTCTTGTAAATATTTAGACTCGGGAGTCATCTATCAGAGGGTGAATAGAGGCGGGCGTTTGGTGCAATAAAACGTCTCTTCTTCATTATGTCGTGACGAAGAATTCCTTCTTTTGTTTGTTCCCCCATTTAGCCCGCATTCCCGAGAATTTCGTCGTCCTGATCCGGCAATGGATATACGATTAGCTCCGGTGAAATCACCATTCGGCAAGTGTTAATTATTAGCGCTGGAACAAGGCGGCGCTCCCCCGGGAGTGCTGAGTCAACAAATGGTAAAGTATTGAAACTGTTCAAACGAACTGAGTGCTAATGGATTATTGAGATAAAATGTGCCAAACAGGGATGTTGCCAATAACGTCAGAATTATTATCCCGAATGCTATTTTTTAATTACGGACTAAAAAGCTATAAATATTAAATAAATCATATGTTAAAAGATAAAATACGGCCGAAGGAATCTTCGCATTTAATCTAATTAATGTTGTTTCATTCAGGTAAACAAGAAATTTATCCATATTTGATGAATGTAAAACGGCACATAAAGCGCACATACAACTACAAGCAATCTACGCGGAGGAAGATGAATTGAATTAAGTTAGATATGAGGGGTAATTCCCACATATATTGTTAATACACCAGGATATTAGGATATCTAAATTGTCTAACCCCTAGATTACGGCGCAAAGTCAAATAGCAAAGTTTAATTAGCAAAGCGTGTGGTACGTCCGCGGGTAATTACGAAGTTTTGCCCAGGTCCTGTACGTTGAATTAGTTATTTCCTATGCCCAATATCCATTCAAGGTGTGTTGGACGCTATTTGCGAGAGGCTTTTTAATTATTATCAACTTTTGGGTCGTCTGCAATTGGAACACCGTAATTTGAACAGGGCGAAAAGCTCCGTATATGGATATGAAGCCAATATGCTTTGATTCTTTTTATATCTTGGCAGCATTGCTTCGTAACTAAATTGAAAAAAATCAATGATTCAATACGTTTCAGCTCACTTCTATATTTAAAGATGTACACTCAAACCTCTTTTAGTGCGATTTCAAAGTTATACAGTATTTGTAAAACGATTTTTTTAAATAGCACGTATCGAGATATTTATATATAAAATAAATCCTCAACACTACCCAAAATTTTGAAAAAAAATACAATTTTGGATTGTTTAAAAGATGCATCAGCTGTCACTGAGTTACAACTACACTTTAAGGGAGTATTCCAGTCTAGAATTTTGAAAAAATTCGATTTCGTTTTTTTGCATTTTTACAAAGTTTAGATTATTAAAAATGTATTTTCCAAAGAAATTTCCAAAATTACAATTTCTTACGGAGTTACAGCTATTTTAGCGAGGCGGTAACTAATTTCTCGAAACTACGTTTTTAAACACGGTTGACATGATATCTCTAAATTTAATTAAGTGATTTACTTCTAATTATGTACAGATCTTTTCTATATAACTTTCTATTGTTCCTACCATATTTATATCAAAATTTAATTTAAAACTATTTTAAAAAAAAATAAAACTGTGTGCCGAAAAAGGACTTAGCGCATACAGAATTGGTTGATAGTTTATAATTAAAATAATAATTATTTTTCTAGTAGATGTCTGGAATTAGAGATTTCAGATGCCAGACATCCTTAAAATGTTGGCAAAATTTTTATTTTTTAATTGCCTCACCGTTTTTCTGATTTTTGTGCGATTTTAGTTATTTTATATAGCTGTTTCAAAGTTATGCGGTTTTTAAAATCCATGCAACCCGAAAGAAATCCATTTTTTTACGTCCATGATTTTGATCCTAAAAGTGACCCTTTCCCGAAAGAAATTCATTTTTTTACGTCCATGATTTTGATCCTAAAAGTGACCCTTTCCCGAAAGAAATTCATTTTTTTACGTCCATGATTTTGATCCTAAAAGTGACCCTTTCCCGAAAAAAATCCATTTTTTTACGTCCATGATTTTGATCCTAAAAAGTGACCCTTTCCCGAAAGAAATCCATTTTTTTACGTCCATGATTTTGATCCTAAAAGTGACCATTTCCCGAAAGAAATCCATTTTTTTACGTCCATGATTTTGATCCTAAAAGTGATCATTTCCCGAAAGAAATCCATTTTTTTACGTCCATGATTTTGATCCTAAAAGTGACCCTTTCCCGAAAGAAATCCATTTTTTTAACGTCCATGATTTTGATCCTAAAAGTGACCCTTTCCCGAAAGAATCCATTTTTTTACGTCCATGATTTTGATCCTAAAAGTGACCATTTCCCGAAAGAAATCCATTTTTTACGTCCATGATTTTGATCCTAAAAGTGATCATTTCCCGAAAGAAATCCATTTTTTTACGTCCATGATTTTGATCCTAAAAGTGACCCTTTCCCGAAAGAAATCCATTTTTTTACGTCCATGATTTTGATCCTAAAAGTGACCATTTCCCGAAAGAAATCCATTTTTTACGTCCATGATTTTGATCCTAAAATTGACCCTTTCCCGAAAGAAATCCATTTTTTTACGTCCATGATTTTGATCCTAAAAGTGACTCTTTCCCGAAAGAAATCCATTTTTTTACGCCCATGATTTTGATCTTAAAAGTGACCATTTCCCGAAAGAAATCCATTTTTTTACGTCCATGATTTGAACATAACGATAATGAAGAAAAGAGGGATTAGACAACCTAATATAAAAACGGGCAAAGTCAATCAGTGATGGTACTTGTAAAAAATAATGGTCGAGTAAAATAAAAACCATGCACAACCCTCGACCGGGTCGGTATTCTACGTTTTGCGCCCCAGGCCCATTTGCGCCCATGGCGCCCTGACAATCATAGATATTGAGTTAACCCCCTTTACATGGTGATATTGACACTTTAAAGACCGTTCACAACAATGTCAAAATGTATTGCATGCTTTCATCAATGGTCACTATCTGATAACACCTAATTTATTTTTTACGTTTTTCCTCAAATATATTTATACGATTCTTAAAAAAATACTAACCCGAAAGAAGGTTAGTCGTATATAGTATTAATGATTGTATTGTGTGTTTGGATCTCTTTATTATATTTTTGATATTATTTTTATTTTATATAAACGAGATCTTTTATTTTGCATTAATACGATTTGTGCTATTTTAAAAGCACGTTAAAATTACATTTTATAGGAATAAATCCTTCAGGCGTTTAAAAGCTTTTAATGTAATGTTATTTTGGGTGAATTGCATATAGAGTGGTTAGTTAGACAATGGTTTTGCTATATATTAATCATCACAACTATTTTTTTTTGCTGGTATATTGTATGAGCGATTCTATCGTTCAAAAAATGTTTGTGAATGCATCCTGTGATCCAAATACGTTTGATTTTAAATGGTTTTGTCAATATTTGTTCGAACCTAACAATTTGACAGGGGTTAAAAAGAGTGCTGTGACCATTGATACCGAATCTGGTTGGAAAAATGAAATTTAAATATGATTATTTCGGTATGGATATTTCATATAGGATTTTGCTTTATATATGCCAGCTGAAGTGCGCCCATATATTATATTAGCTGTCTGCAAAGTAAACGTTTCAGTATTCGCTCTCGGTGCAAATTTACACTCGACTTGATTGTTTGCTCATTGTGTTGCACAATTTGAATTCACATTTCCTCTTCCTGTGCTTACACACATCTTCAATTAAGTTTCCTCCGATGATATGCTGCTTCTGAGCTCCGACCCTCATTTTTGGCTAATGTTCAACAGAGGCTTCCTAACAAGGTTGTTATGAGCAAATGATAATAAAATATAGATGTAGTGAGCAAAGACCGCACTTGAATTTAAAGCGAGGAAACTGAAGACCCGGTGGAGAGAAAAGCCGGTCTTCTCCGTCGTAAACATCAAACGGCAGGAACAATTGTCTTCAAAGCGGATAAATGAAGCTCCCCGAAGATTGAAAGACTGCTCCGACGATCGTTCTATTCAATAACGCCCTTGAGGAATTTCAAAATTAAACAGCACGCGCTAAAAAGCGATCATAAATTTTGGATTTTATAACTTCAAACTTTTTCAAAAGCTCGTATTTCTGATTTGAGCGCTTGAAAGTTTTCGGAACGGAGCGGATATGAACAACTAAGCCGCCCAGGGCGAGTTGGATATTATTATAATTGGGCTTGGCAAACAAAGAATTTTCGTACAGCGATGTAATGAAATGAAACCACAAAATCCCTCCCGGTGTTTAGAGCTCAAACACATATCCACTCCGGTGGGGTGCTGACAACTTATCTGGGGCTGAAATTACATTTTTATTCATTCAGAATGCAAATATTTCATAAATGCAAGACGTACTTTTATTAGACAATGCAACTATATAAACCAAATGTTCTTTCCGATTAACCCTTTGCGGACGTATTAAATTTGGACATGGGCGTTGTGATGGTCGGAATTAATTTCCATTGAAAGAGCACTGATACCTAACATGCAAGATTATGAAGGATTAACAAGATTTACCAACTTTTTATTGGCATTAGATGTATGTTTAGACTAGCGGTTCTTAAACTGGAGTCTGAGGATCCCTGGGGGTCCGCGAAACCATTACGAGGGGTCCACGAAAATATAAAATAAACATTTATCTATACTTGAACAAGATATTTTCGTGGAACTATTTACAGAAAACACTGTAAGAAGATCTATTTTGATCAATATTTGACCAAGAAATGTTTGTTTGTTTGAAAAATTAAGTCAGAAGGGTTGGGATAGGGTCCGACAAAAAAAATTGAGGAGGTTCGCGAAAGAAATTTTGCTCAAAAAGGCATCCGCAGACTACATAAATTTAAGAACCGCTGGTTTAGACAATAATTTATTTCAATAACTATAATATTTTTAGTTCAGTTTAAGTCTCCAATATGCAGTCCTGGTTTTCGACTACACTTTTTTCGGTGAATTTCTTTTTGCCATTTTGGAGTATTATTTTGGAATATCTTAATAAGCGAGAATGCTTAATTACAGTTAAACGTAATTTGCAAAGCTTTATTTGAAATTCTGCGAAGTATCTCTGAAGCTTTTCGATTTCTTCACTCTCAAAAGGCGACTGACTCGCCACGGTGTTTTGCATAGCAAGTGTGGAACGATCGCATTTTTTATATTGTTTCGTTATATCTGATTTGTCGGAGCAATGTTTTGGTTCATGATAAGGTCACTTAGACACTTAAGAACATTCAGAGATGTTATAACCTGATACATTAATGAATAGAGTTAAGATTCGTATAGTTCCTTATATGTGCGGCTGAGAGTAGACGATCGATCGCAAAGGATTAATTGCAGTTTCTATTAACAAAGTAATGACCTACAAATTCAACTATTTTTGTCTTTAGTATCTTCATTTATAAACCTATTTATAATCATTTAAATACTAATTTGAGTTTAAATTTTCAAGACTCAATCAAATAAAACAATGCTCCAATGTGTTATCTGCTATTTGATTGATGTTTATGACTCCGAACAACCTTCTTATGTACAGGAATATCTATATTTTAACATGGGAGGAGGGGGCTAGTCCTAATTTTTATTTTTTACTCTATTTTAAGTTGTACTTAAAATAATAATGGGAATCATATACTGAAAATAGGCTTCAAAGTAAAAAAATATAATCTTATCCAAGATGATCGGTTTGTGATCCAATTATGATAAAGTTCGTTAATAAATTAATTGAAAAATTCTGATTATGACAAGGGAGAGAGAGATAATGAAAATATATTTAAGGATACTTGAGGATTGATTGAAAATTAAAGAAAATATATAGGGGTAGTTCTCTCCATCAAAAAATATCTTCAGAACAAAGGATCATTGTTCAAACATCACATCGTTCATTAAACGGCAAATCATTCCGCGTATATAGATATTAATTCTGTATGCGTATATGAATGCCTATATAGAAATATATGGCATGTATAGTCTACGGTATGGTCGGACAATTAGTAATCACGTCGGGCTGTCAATTAGCGAAACCTGGCGAAAACTTGCCCAATATGGCTACCCCTGTAAGCCTTCAGCGTAAGCTTCCTGCCACCCCTGCGGGAACTACCCGCTCGCATATGTAAAGCGCAAATGGTCACGCAATTTCCATCGGATTTGATTTCGAGCCCTCAATCTAAATTTGTGCGCTACTGCGAATCTCGAATTTCTCGAAAATTTGTTTCCACTTTGACAGATGCTGTCAATGAATAATAGACCGAAATTGAATAATGCCGCGCTCTGCTCTTATCTGAGTATTGTGCAGAAAATTTTCCGTGATAGCATCGTGACTTTCATTCGGTATGGATATATTTAGGATGAATATATTTTTTGATAGAAAAAAGTTTTTTATACGGGAAAGAAACTAATTGTCTTGCATGGAAATGAAGGGGAAGAAAACTAATATCCTATATTTTATCTCGGCCATCGCTCAGAAGCGACCAAAGGAAAATCAATTTTCCCCTTCGATACGTTTTGGAAAACTTTCGTATTATTTTTCATTCTTTGACAGTCAATAATTTCAGGGCTTATCTTTGAAGAAAATCGGCGTTATTGGAAAGTTACATTTTTATCATGAAAGTTTTTATAGGGGTTGAATTTCTTAATGCTTTTTTTTCTTATTTATTTAGAACAATTAGTTATATTTTGAATAATTTTTGAAAATTTTTTATAAACAATGTTAAGGACAAGACATGATAGAGAATTTTACGTCATTAAGTTTGCTTAAAAATGAAAAAGACAATGATAGTAACATCATTCATGAAATCAAATTCATGTCAAATAATTAGGATATTACCAAGTAAGCTTGATGTTCTTAGCTCAAAGTTTAGGAGTCATACTAACGTATAAGTAAATTTAGTAAACAAGAAATTTGGAAACAATGAATTGTATCTTATGATAAGAAGCGGGTTTTATTATAATATATTAAATGATAATATTAAAGGAATAAAAAGCCACATATTTTAGTAATTTACGACTTCATTAATGCATTTTCATATAATTGAAAAAATATATATTCACAAAAGATACACAATTCGATAAAAAAATCTAGCTGAACATCAGAAATATTTTGGTATGAGGGTTAATTATAATTATTCGATGAGGTGGATGATTAGGAGCAGATTCTTATACCTTGGATTACGAATCAAATACAAATGTATGATATGAATTTGTATACATTTATATTAAAATTCATTCAAAATATTTCAATCTAAGTTGATATGACATTCTGCAAAATTTACACATCTTGCGTGTATATTTTTTTAAGTAATAAGATTTGGGGAAATATATTTGGGAACACAATTCAAAGGCAGAAAAAGAATGAAGCTATTTCTGTTTTGATGTATCGTAGATTGATCCAAGCTAGATATCACATAATATCGATTCGACGTGTTTATTCAGGCTTTATTTATAGAATATCAAATTACATCATAATGTATTTTGTATTGGCGTTTCAATATTCTATTTTTGACTAACGTAGATGTTTTCTTAAGATCCTATGGAGATCGCCCGAGATCTTTGGTGTGGTACAAAAATACTCTTACTACAAATTTGAGAGATTAGAAATCGGTCCAAATTTGCTCTTATAATTAAAACGTAATGATATTTTATTACTCACTCATAAATGCTTTCCTCCTACATATAATGGTAAACTACTATTCAAATTTTATAACAAATCATACATTGTACCTCACTCAATAAGTTCGTAGGATAACACATAATTGGCGCTAATATTGACAACTCCATATGATTTCCATAACAAGCTGATGTTTCATTTTTTAAGTTACGGTGCTTTTAGTGAGGGTTTTTTTAAAAATTAAAAAAAATGGAAAAATCTGAATTTCGTGTGTGCAACATTGCTTTTTTAGTCCATCAAAAACAACAGCGCGTCAAAAATTCAGAGTGCCGTTTAAAGCTATATCAGATGGATGGATAAAATATATATACTCAATATATACTCCAAAGTCAAATTGATAGTCAATTAGATGGATAGCAATCAACGAAAGCCGCCAAAAGCGACCAAAAACCTAAATTTTAGCTGGTAAGATGTAGGCCTCCATATTTTGGGATGTGCATGGTATTTTATTCATTGATTTTTTTGAAAATGAAAGAATCATCAATAGGGAATATTGTATAGAATTTTGGTGCATTTGATAGAAGAAATAGCGACAAAACAACCCCCAAATGAAGAAGAAAAATGCATCATGTGTTGTAAGTCTTTTTGGCTCTAATAAAGAAGTGATTGCCGAAATTGAAGCCTATTTTGGAGCCGAAGATAAATCATTCTACAAAAGAGCATCACTATGTTAGAGAAGCATTGGAATTAATGTATTACTTTTGAAAGAGACTACGTTGATGAATTAAGTCGTAGTTTTATTAGACTTCTTACGAACTTATTGAGTGGTGTTTTATTACAAGATAAGGTTTATAATCGAACAAACATTGTCTACATTCCTTGATTTTTTCAATCAAATATTCCAAATCCAAATAAAAAATCAGGATTATGTTTGTCATCATCTTAATGTTAATCTCAAGATGGCGTATCAACGAATTATCGTATTCAGCCATAATATTTTTCATTGTAATAAGACTACTCTTTTATATTAAAAAAAAATGGAAACGGATGTGCCCAAAGTATTCAAATAAACACTCTTCATTTTTCAAGCCGGATCATTTCCAGCTCTCATCACATGTCATTCAAATTATATTTTATATTTGCCATTGACACGTTAAAAAGATTATTTTGGAGGTGTTTAGCTGCGAGACATCGGCGGGGCCCTGAGGAAATTCTCTTTCTTATGAAAAGCAATTTATTTTGAACGAGCAACAAAGTTTCATATTTAATGTTGGCAAGATGGAAGGTTTTACTCGTCAACGTCATTTGCCTTCTCATATTACAGTCCTGAACTTCCAACTGGGACCACTAATGGCCTGGATGAACAACAAAGCCTTGTACCCTTAAACATATAATAACACAAAGCAATGCCACTGGAAGATAGATACCCTTAATTTGTAGCCTTCAAACAGGCCATGAGCCAAAAAAGAACTCGCTCGAATACGCTAACGACGATGTCACACAGGATATGTGACACGAAAATGACAGAAAACTGCTACCAACATGTTGTTTAAATTTTCAATAGTATATTTATAGAACAAAATATCATACATATATGAAAATGTAATTAAAATAAATTTTAGCAACACTTGTTCGGCCAAAACTGCATGGCTTTGATTCGGCTTATATTTAGCAAATAATAATTCGACTCGGATACCGAAATAAACCAGGCTTTTGTTCAAAGTAACGTTCAATACCTGTTTCCAATAGCGAAGTCAAATAAATAATAGTGGTTTCATGGAATAACCATAAACCATGGAAATGTTTCCTAATTCAAGATAACCAAGAGTACAATTTCCTATTCATTAAATTACTTCCCGCAGCAAATAACAATTTCTATGTGGATATTACTAAGAACACAGCGTTATCATTTCTATATTTTAATATTTATACTTGATACAGCAAATCCTATTATACCAATATAATCAAAATAACATTGTATTTAATTTAAGAATATGCATTACTTTGAAGTAAATTTTGTAAAATATATTATAAGTACTTGTAATTTTTGTGTGGTGGCTTAATAAGTGTAGTTAAATTTGTCTTTTATTTATAACTAGCGAATACCCGGAATGATTCGCAATATCACACTTAAGATATAAAGTGTATGTATTTTAATTCAGTTTATTGGAATGAATTTATATATTTTTAATTACACTGAAAAACGGGTATACGGTCGCGCTTAGTAATTATTTGAAAGGTACATTAAGATTTCAAATATATATCTTTCCGATACTTCGAGTCTCCTGACGGACTCGTGGACGCGGAATAGCTGCTGGCGCCTTGGTGATGCTCCGTGTGAGTATCCTCCGTCCAGTGCTATGTTGGGCTATGCATTGCCGTCGCTTCGTGGTAGATTGTTTGCACTTTCAGATTTTTTTGCTTGGTTATTGATGCCTTCATTTTCGATAAAATTGGTAGCCAAGTTCTGGGTATGCTAGTGCCGTCGTCTCGTCCATTGAATGTGGAGCTTCTTCGTTTTTCGATTTCCATCACTCTCTCGCAATTCGTTGCTATGTTTTTGTACCATCAAAATTGATGTGATGATCATTCTTCATACCATGTTCGTGTACTGCGGATTTGTAATTCAATTCAAAGACTGTATTCTGATGCACTGTCATCCCGTGGGTGATATATCTATTGGTTTGTTCGATGTACGATATGATACAGGCTGAGCATTCAATCACCACAGCTCCCTGAATTTCGTTTTTTACTTTGTTCTTTTTGTTGAACAGAAGACTTGCTATATTTTCTCCCGTCCCAAAGATTCAGAAAAATCCAGATAGAGGCGGATGCCTCAGACGCTCTCGGCAATCTCCGTCGTCGCGTCAAGGAAGCTTTATTTAGATGGCAGGAGAGGTGGTTTGCGTCGGTCGTCGGCCGCCACCTCTCACTTTCTTCCTCTCGGTTAGGCACCGCCTGAGACCATGTTTTGTGGACATTTTCGGATATGGCGTCCGACCGCGAGGAGTTCCTTCGTTATATCAGCGGTCCGAAATTCAGTCCGGTTGGATACCCAAAATTTGTAGTCTCTCCCTCTAATTTTAGGACATTTTGGGCTTTTTGTAAAAGCTTTGAGGGGAAACGCTTCCCTGGGGCTTTCTACGATCTCCATCGGGCCCTTCCTTGCGACCGGTAGCGATTAGTGGGTTCGCATCCTTTTTATTCAAGTCGATTAAAAGGTTCAAATGTTATGCTAAGTTTACGAAATTTATTATTTCAACCAAATCTTTCGAAAAACATGCGGTTTCAGGCAAATCATGTGGTCGGTAAAGTGTTAATATATTTTTAAGGAAATGATAGCACCTCATATCGTGTTGAATCCTGGAGTTAATTTGGCTATTGATTGATTTGTTATGTGTGAAGATGCATCCAACTCGCTTTTAGAATACATGAATGAGTGATTTGTTTATTTATTGATTTGGATGTGGTTGCTTAGCAACGCGCGCTTAGTTGGAAAGCTAGGCGATGTATTGGTGTGGGAGTGAGAGGTTAGGATGCGTGCGCTCTCCCTCACTTTGTATAGTGACTGGCGAGCCGCCGAGCACCACGACGCGTCAGCCGTCCAGCGCGGCCTTGGCTGACGCAGCCGAACGCTTGAACAAACATTAGATTGATAGCATTATCGCCTCTCGGCATAGTTGACAAAAGGCTTTGTTTACCTTAGCAAATTTTGAACAGGCGGACAGACACATATTGATTTTTATATATATAGCCAACATGTAACAACAATATAATTAACAGCATGAAAACCTGATTTTACAAGATAAGATATAAGAAAGAGTATTATCAAATTGAATATAATTTTTCACATATTCGTACATAATGAAGGCATTTTTTATGTTGTTATGATGTTCATATTCATCAGTATCAAAATCTTAAATGATTAATGACGTTAAATGATTTTTCATCCGGCAATACACCTTCAAGCTCAAAATATCGTAAAGGTGCTCACCGAATCATTCAATATTATCTGGAGTTACATCATCTTTCATAGATGCAATAACATGATAAAAACCCTACCACCCACCATGAATGTTTGTATAATTAATGAATAGGCTTGATGAATCCATCTTTAGATCGGATGATAGTAATAATATAGCCTGTAATCCATTTCATTGAATCTAGTATGAAATGGATTACACGCTGCACAAGGACACATTGGGTTTCAAATTCAATTCACATTCGGACATCACTGCTATCAAGATCATTTGGTCTGGTGTTCCCAATGTAAATGAATTTGCTATTTTTAAATTATTTTTGAAATGCAAATGCATCGAAACCAGGAGAAATGGATTTATGTATTCGATATATTTTCCCCAAAATGTCTATTTATTTTCTATGACCATTTTACTTAAATTATATCTATCTTAAATAATCCGATAAGTCAGATTATAGCAAAAATGTTATTTTTAATTGCTTTGAACAATTAATTTTATGTCAATTAATCAGTTGTAAATAAATATGAGTATTTATTTATTAATTGATGCCTGTTGGAATTCGCATCATTAACAATTTGATGAAAAAACTATGAATACAAAATGGCATTCATGAGCTTACGTCGGCTTACGTCGACTTGATAATATCAAAGCTTTGTTCGCCACTTTTTCTTAATATTTGGAGCTTATTCCACAGATTCAGTTGAGTAAAAATTTATTAAAAAATTAAAAAGCAGCTTTACTGGAAAACTCCGTTGGTTTTCTCGAAAGGATATGAATAATTCAACAATGCGCTTGACCTTTTCATTATATTTTAATGTTTGGCAAAATAAAGATGATATTATGACCCTTGTGTTTCGGTGTTATTAAACTGCGTACCTGCCTTTTGATGTTACCCAGATGTGAGTGCGAGTCAACCGAGTGTTAATCCGAGCTGAAGACGATTGTTTTGCAAATGCGTGCTTCCGTTTCGCGAGAGTTTATTTCTGATTCCGAAGTTGAGAACAAATAATCGGTTCGCGTTTAACCCTTTGCGCTATAAATTAAAACCGAGTTGTTGGAGCGTTTATTGATATTTCTGCAGCTTAATCGAAACGTAGACGGAACAAATTAATCCTAGCTTAGCTCCATTCTTGTTGCTTATTGAACGCCTCTGGGGAAGAGCAGAGTCTTCCTGTTCTCAGTTTTAATCAAGATGGGGGAGACCCATATGCTTATTTTCCTCTTTCCATTTTGATAATCGTAAATACGGGGTGACGAACAATTGTGGTTGCTCCCGTCTGGAATACTTTTGCTAATTATTTTTTAAACAGAAATAAGAAAGTGCGGCACGAGAAACTACTTCGGTAAATGGGCGACGATTCCAGTTTATATTCGACCATGTCCTGGAGTTGACTTTACACTTTTCCCCTGGAAAGTGTCCCTGTTTAAACTTTTTCATTGTGTTATCTACACCTAGCTGCCATCAAACAGGGAACTTCTTTTGTTAGCCACAGCCACTCCGTTTCTTCCGCACTCTTCTCTCTAAGCTACCGAAGTTATAAAACGCGAGAAATTTGTACTTTAGCAAGTGCTTTCCACGACAGTTGCAGAATCTCTTTATATATCCATATAATTTAAACTTTTCCATTACCGAAGAAGTTCGATCTGTGCTAAAATTATCTAAGACTTGATTGCTCTACTATACACTTAGATCTAGTGAACACTGATAAAAATAACACATCGAATATTTTATGCTGTAATGTCAATTTTTAAAAGGTTAACTCAAAAATGTATTAATGTGGATATTTCAAGATCAAGTGGTGATATAATAGATAATGGAATAAAATATCGCGAATTACCAAATTTGGGAGGTTAGAAATATTGACATTTCCTTCTTTGGATTGAACTGTGTATGAAAAGTTATGTAAAACATGAATTAGTGTCGGTAAATGGGCTTTTATATATGGAAGAAGGCTTAGGATTCAAATCAAGATTATGAAAATATTACCGTATCTACAAATTTGGGAGATCTGAAACCTCGTTACAAGTTTTCTATTATAATTAAAAAAATATTATAATAACTGTTTTCATTAAAAAATAAACTTTTAGCATCAATACTGATGCCACTAGAAGAATGAATTTATCTTAATTCTAACCTTAGGTTGTGTTAATTAATATCCATTTTAAATATTATAAATTATGACATACGATATGGAATAAATGATTTCATAAAATCAATAATGTAAAAAAGTGTGACTTACTTTAGCACTCGCTGACTTCTATCATATTTGTTGATTTGATCTTTGATGTATATTTTGTGGCTGGTTGTTTGTCTCACTGCCAGAAGTGCATGCTTTCCCTTGGGGACCTGCAATTAAATTTTCGATCATAATTAAGATGTCAAACATGTCTGTCTTTTACAAAATGTTTGTTTGTTTAGATTGAGTTTCGATCAAACGACATTCTTGGCTTGTATCAATATAATCTTGATTTAGCCCCCAACACTACATTGGGCGGGGTGTTTTGCATATCTTTGAAGATGTGTGGGGGTGCGAGGTGGCGGATTGTACCTCCCAGCGATAGCGTTAATTGAATGTCAAATTTCCAATTTCGCAACTGGGCTTTATACACAAAACTAAGAATCTTTGTCTTCCGCCAGGGGCAAAACAAACTGTCTGCGCCGAAAAATAAACTTTCGGGGCGGTACTAAGTTTGGGAACCTAATTTAACGCTGGGATCGGCTCGTGACAACTTCCCTTTGAATTTTGAATGACACAGGGGCACGAGAACAAAGAAAAATCCATGTAAGAAAACTTTTTAGGTCCACAAATAATCCGCCCCACATCTTAGCTTAGCTATATTATTGTCAATTAAGTTTTGCACCCCCCGGGGATAAAAATGGACGGAGCAGTTTTCCATATTGCCTATAAAATTCTACCGTATAATAAAAGCCAGTTAATAAAGATGTTGAAATATTTCTTACCTTGCTATGCTCTATTTTGTAAAGGCACGTGACGTTCCTGGGGTAGACACCGGGATAATTCGGCGATTGTATCCTGCAGGGCTTTCTATCACAGTTGGTCAAAACTCTATCACAATATGTATCTTCAACGAGATCGCCTCTCCAAACTGATGTTGAAGAATTTCCATATCGCAGTTTTGCTTCTGATTTCTTCAAAAATTTGTAAGCCAGTTTGAAATCAAAGTTATATCCGATACCCTGCGAAAAAAAACATATTATTAGTATTGTACGTTTTTAGATTGCTGAAATATTATCTTGATCATTAAAGAAATAGGTCAATAGGTAGGTTATTCCGTTTAAAATGTAATTGTAAGTAAACATTACTCAAAAATACTCAAAAACAAAAAATGCTGACGTATCTTGCTGATTTTTTCAATGAACAGTCTGATGAGAAGGAAATAGGATAAATATTTGGACATGGACAATCGTCAGCTCAATTCTTGGATATTAGGACTATTCTCAACTGTTGATGAAATTTTTAAAGATGAAGATAAGTAGAATTTCTCTGACTACTCGAGAATAGTACTTTCAGAGAAGTGCAATTTCAAAACTATGACCTCAGTACATTTTAGCAAAAAGTAACTACTCAATATGCCATTATAACTGACAGCTCTAAGAATGTGCGTTGAGTGAAACTAAACCTAATATATAAAAATTTGCAAATGCAAAACACATTAACCATCATTAATTAATCAAGGAAGTATGTTAAAATTGTAATTTCTATATAGTTTTGTACAATTTCATGATAAATAAAGGTTATTTATATGTTGTTTTCTTCAACAAAATTTTAAAGGGGGGGGGGGGTAAAAACAATTTCCTTAATAGGCAACAGGGGTAAAGAGACTGAAAATATATATTAAATTATAGTATTTCGTTTGAAGAAGAGAGCGATTTTTAGTCATCTCGAAAATCGCAAGAAATATAATCATACAGTTATTAAAGTTTGTAATTAAAATAATTATAATTGTCAGATATTCTTAAAACTTTACCAATAATGTGATTATTAATGTTATTATTTAATTGCCTTATTGTCTTACCGATTTTTTATTAACTTTTTTGTGCGATTTTGGGTATATTTTATATAACTGTTTCAAAGTTATGCAATTTTTAAAGTCCATGGAACACATCTTCATTTTTTACGTCTATATTTTATTGGAATTTCTTAATTTCCATCCAGAATCCAAAAAATGTCTAAGTGGAAGATAAATTATAGTCAATTCATTATTAATAGATACATCGTTGGGAATTCGATAAAACAATCATGATCTAATTCATGAAAAAATTAGCTTGAGTTTCAATTTCAATATGAAAAATTTTAGGTCTAAGGATGTTAAACGAATCAACATTATATATAATAAATAATGGTTTTTATTACCAATTATCTGCGTGCGTAATTATCGTGTTTTACTGTATTTTAATATATTTTTTCAAATAAGTTAAATTATTTTTTTTAGTATTTGTAAAGAAAAATGAGTAAGTTGTGTCACAAATAAAAATGATATAATATATAGATCTTGTTCTCGGAATGTTTTAATGTAATGTTTCATTTCTTTGGTCGTGTTTTAAAAGGAAAAAAGTTATAGGGATGGAAAAGATCAAAAAAGCCTCCCATGTAAAAAGTTCGTTTTACGATAATCCGTTATTGAATGTCCTAAGTGCTGTAATACACGTAAATAAAAATGTACATGGCTGTTGGCGAGTCCTTGAGATCCGGATGCTTTTCGTTAAGTAGCATAATAAAATTCAAAATTATTTATCCATTAAACGACGGAATGGCTAATGCAAAAGTTTGAGCAGAGCCCAAAGTTTGACAATGAAATGTTATACTAGATTCGAGAGAGAGCCCCAGGACATGGAGCCGGAACGGAAGATACCTTGAGTTGATTTTTATGTTCAGAAGTGACAAGATATGCCACTCAGAAAATATGAAATCCTTTTGCGCTCCTTTCGTCACCCCCCGCCTAGAATTAATTCTTATCCTACTGCGACATCCTGCTTTTGACTTGCCGGATTTTCGAGGCGCAAATAGCCGAAATATATCCTCAAGGTGAAAAAATAAAAACGTTTCGAATCGTACGATTATAACTTATTTAAGGATCCCTTTTTCGGCTCAAGTTAATGTCAATCGCAAAATTTCTCCGTGTGTGCGGTGTTTGATCCTTTTTTCGCTTCACATATTTTGAAACGAGATTTGCCCAACGTCGTCTGACAAACGAAGATAAAACTTTCAACTTTGACAATTGTCTGGGCTGTAACAAAAATGTCTACCTGTGAAGGAAAAAGCTCTTGACAGGTAGTTTCGGCAATTGCGAAAAGAAAAAAACTCCCTCTCCCAGATAAGGAAAAAAAAACTATGTTTGTGATAAGGAAACTTTTGGAAGTGTTTTCTTTTCACATGTGTCACACGTTACATGGAAAGAAAGCCGTGACCCAAATTTTATTGTAGAATAAACATTTTCGCAAAATATAAAATGGAAATTTTCTTTAAAGCATTCTAAAATTAAAAGAGAGCTTAACAGCTGAAAACATAAAAGGATATGCAACTTTGATGATTGGTATTTCTCTTTTGCGACTTTAACCGTTTTCCTTTGAAAAAAGAAAAGCGGAAAAGCGCGCTCGAAAAATCCCACTTGGGCACGAGCGTGACAAAAGTTCAATGGTCTTATGGAACCCTTGAGACAAAGTACGGAAAAAAGATCTTACAAGTGTTTACCGCAAGAGGAAAAATCAAACAATCAAACAAAGAAAAACAAAAGAGGAAGAGATCCTCTTCGCCAACGTTTTAATCTTTACGAGTTGACAAGGGCTCACGTCAGAAGTAATTGGACTCGGTTCGAAAGCACCCGACCGGAGTGTTCAAGGAAAAATTAATAGATAGTTTCAAGTGGTTATCATGACATAATTACATAAGCCTCTGTCACGTTTGATTTATTGCACCGACCCAATAAAAGTTAATAAAAGTCAAATATCTACACAAAAAAGGCAAAAAATTATTTTAAGACATTCTCGCATGAAATAAGGCTCGCATTCCCGGTTTATCGGCAAATCAACAAAAAATTCATCGGTAATTACCGGTAAATTGGGAAAATTACCGATAATTAGTGAAATATATTTTATCACGAATCAAGTATAAATTAGAAATTAAAAGATTTGTAAACAGAAATTCCATTTAATATAATTTTAATACTAGACAATGCACCAGGACATTTACCACATATCGGAAATTTACATCCTAACATTAAAATCGTGTATTTACCCCCTATCAGTATTTTGCAACCCATTGACCAGGGAGCTATTGCCACATTTAAAGCCTATTATTTAAAAACTACATTTGCTCAAGCAATACTAGCGCTCGACGATGGAAAATCGCTTAAAGAATTTTGGAAGAATTTTAACATTAACCATGTGATTAAAAATATTGGAAAAGGATGGAAAGAGCTCACATCGTGCATGTATAAAATATAGAAAAAGTTAACTAAACATTTTGAAAATATAACTCATTCGCAATTTGAAAAAGAAAATGAAATTGAACACACTACAACTCTTATTGTAGAACTTTTGCCAGAAACTTGATATTAATATTGATCAGGAAGACATAAACCAATTTATAGAAAATGATTTGGAAGATCTTACAAATGAATAATTATTATGCATCGAAAATCAAAAGGTTGAAGAAGAGTAATCTCCAAAAAAAATGATATTGAAAGAAATGGACGCAGAGTTCTTTCAAATTGACCAAGGAATGCAAAAATTTGCAAAAATGGATTCGGATAACGAAAGATTTTTGACTATAAGCCACCATATTCAAGAAGATTTTGCTTTCTTCCACTACTGATGATGAGCCAATGGATTGTACTTATAAAAGTATAGGTGACGAAAGATCTTAAATATTGATTTAGTATATAATATATTTTATATTAATAAATAAAAAAATAATTAACAATAAATAAATACACATATTTTATTTTAACACAATTTAAGTTACATATTTTGTATGAAATTCGACTAATTTGACTTGGACAACCTGTATTTTGCTATTTAGCCATCGATCATTCATCATCACTAGCACTTATAATCCAATTTATTCGACTCTTTCTATAAAAAGATGTTCTAAATTATCATCCAATTCCGAATTATTATTTATTTTGGCAGATTTTAAATTGATCAATCCAAATTTTTCTCGGAACTTCATATTATGTAATGAAAATCGCTACAAGTGGATAAAAATCCAAAATTTGCAAAGAAATCCACCAGTATTTATTTTTTTTGATATGTGTAATATAAATTAAATTAAAAGATTTTTTTAATTATATTAAGAAAATCATACAAATATTTGCTAAATGAGATCTTCTTCTTCTTCAAGTGCCATCTCCTCTTCGAAGGTTGGCTATCATCAGGGCTATCTCCACCTTGGAGACAGCAGCTCTGAAAAGAGACATTGTGCTCCTCCCGAACCACTGTCTTAGGTTTTTCAGCCACGAGGTGCGTCGTCTTCCGGGTCCCCTTCTTCCTACAATTTTCCCCTGGATAACAAGCTGCAGAAGCTCGTATCTGTCTCCTCTCATCACATGACCAAAGTACTCTAGTTTTTTGATTTTCAAATTTTCTAATACTTCAAGAGATTTATTCATACGCTGCAATATCACGTCGTTCTGAACTCTATCCATCCACGAAACTTTGAGCATTCTTCTGTAAATCCAGAACTCAAATGATTCTATTCGTTTGGATGTAGCTTCTGTAAGAGTCCATGCTTCTGCACCATAGTAGAGAACGGGAAGTATATAGCAGCGTACTAACCGCATTCGAAGTTCAAGGGATAAATCTTTTGTAGTCAGGACTTTTTTCATTTTTACAAAAACGTTACGTGCCTGTTCAATTCTACACTTTATTTCCTGACTGTGATCCCACTGTTCATTGATCATGGATCCGAGATATTTGTACCTACTGACCTGCTCCAGCTGCATGCCACCAGCACCGACATTAATTTTTATATTTGGTGTTTTGCTTACTACCATTACTTTTGTCTTCTTGATATTCAAATTAAGTCCATACTGATTGCTCACAGAATTCACCCGGTCAATAAGTACTTGCAGATCGCCTTCACTTGTTGCTAGCAGCACAGTATCATCCGCATAGCGCAAATTATTCAACATTATTCCGTTGGCGGATATTCCCACGTCGACTTGTAGTGCCTCCTCGAAAATTGCTTCTGAGTATACATTGAATAGTATCGGTGACAGAATGCAGCCCTGTCTAACTCCTCTTAATATTTTCATTTCTTGAGACATAGTATTCTCAACTCGAACCGTAGCTGTCTGATTCCAGTACAGATTTGCAATAATTCTAATATCATTATCATCGAGGCCAATTCGTTTTAGAATTTCCAGTAATTTGGTATGTGATACCCGATCAAAAGCCTTTTCATAATCGATGAAACACATGTAGATATCACAATTCACATCACGGCATCGCTGTATTAGAACCTGGAGAGAAAACAGGGCTTCTCTTGTACCTAAGCCATTACGGAAACCAAATTGTGTGTTGGAGATTTTTTCTTCACACTTTCTAAATATTCTATTGTGAATTATTTTTAGAAATACCTTTAGGACATGACTCATAAGGCTGATTGTTCTGTACTGTTCACATTTTTTCGCATTCGGCATCTTCGGAAGAGTAATAAACGTTGATTTTAACCAATCCATTGGGATAATACCAGATGAATAAATTTTATTGAATAAATTCAAAAATATTTCTATATTTGAAGGGTCAATTAGTTTAATTATTTCAGAGTAAATATCATCCATTCCAGGGGCTTTCCCATTTTTGGAGATTTTAATTGCGTACATTATTTCATCTTTTGTGATTGGCGGTCCTGAACCTTTAATGCAATCATGATTTTCCGCTCTAATATCCCCAAACAGTTTCCGAACATAAACCTCCCAAGTCGTCAATTTCTCTTCTAAGGATGCACATAAATTACCGTCCTCCTTCAGAAGAGTGCTATTACTGGTCGATTTACTCCCGGTAACCTCGCGGATTTTAAATGAGATCGGATAAGAAAATTAAGTTGCATAGTCACATAACCCAAATTCATAGATTAAATTAGTCTTGTATATGAACGATACTTTATATATTTTTCATTGCCTCGGATTATTTAATAAATATAGAACATAAATTCGTATTTGGACCAAATTTAAATAAGATGAGTTTTTTCGCAAATAAGAGTGTCATTTGAGTCTTAAGTACCTAAGAAAAGAATACGATAGAGTGCATATTTAATAGTCTGTTCTGTAATGTCTGAAAGGATATCCGACAGAAGACACAAACTAATTGCTCCAGTTTCCTGCAAAAACAGAGGATCTTTCCATGTTTTAAAAGTCCTCCAACTGTCAGCCTGAAAATTGAGACTACATAACAATGATTTTTTCCATTCTTTATTTCTTCCTTCTTAGGGATAATGATACGAAAAAACATTTGTTTATAATGAGGACGAGCAAAATGAATTCTCGGATGTCAAGATTACAATGTTATAAGCTCGAATTTTTTTGGGTAAAAATAAAAGCGGAGGCTGTTGAAATTAGTGTGTGCGCTATGACGTGATCATGGTGGCTATTCATCTTATCGCTACCCCCGTAGGGATGGTTAATGTTCGACGTCGTTATGCACACGTACCACAGTTTTGCTTTTAGGATGTAATTGTAGTCTTCCATGGACCGTTTTAAGGTCGACAACACTATTGTTCCCAGCATTCGTGTATGCTTAATTATTTACGATGGTTACGTGTTGGCAGTCACTCCTGGATGCTGCCACGTGTATATGTGCGGACATGGTATTCCAAAACGGGGGGATACCTTGTTCCGGTGAAAGTTTTACGGTGACACGCCATGGTGAGGTCTGGAACCTTCGAGCTGTGGCTCCAGAGGAGTAAGGATGTACTCCAGAGTCAGGGAAGGCTTTCCGCGCTATATAATTCGGAGTCATAATTGCCTGCTTGGCAACTCGTTGCGGTGTCTCTACAAATGGAATTGTCGTGTACGCCGAGTTAATTGCAAAGACAATCGTGTCTTTATCATCTCGACGTGTACTGGCGATGATGTGTCCCAGTGTTTTCCAAATGAGGGTATCGACAAAACGAGGCAACTTTTTAATTATTCTGCAAATAATGAACATGCTAAAAGCATGCGCCCGGATGAACAACGTAATCGCAATGTACATCCAATTTTTTTACGATTTAACTTTAAGTCTAAGCCTAACCTAACCTAATGGATCCCGGTTTATTAGGCCACTTTTATCAGATCAGTCCAAAAATTCATACGCATTTTTGGGATTTAAGTGTTTGGTGGGATATGTATGGAGTGATTTATTATGAATTTATAGAACCAAATCAAACCATCAATGCAGTGTCGTTTAAACTTAGAATTGATTAAAAATGCCCACAAACGATTAATTTAAAATGAACCAATACTAATTAAATAAGTGATCGATTTCGAGATTAAATCTGCATTAATTTTGGAATGAACGGTTGAAATTTTTATTTATGCACACATTTCAGAGGCTAAAATTAAAATTAACAGCATATTATAATCAAGGTTCAATTCAAATAGGGTCATTGAAATGAACTTATACATTTTGGGTGACCACACAACAGCCATCATCATTCCGAAAATACATTGCAGCCTTTCATACAAACATTGCAATTCGTTTCATTGCTAATCACTATACCAACTATATTCTAATTGGAATGAAAAATACGAAATGTAGAGGCAATACGAATGTTTTAATTATCCATTATGCATGGCGGAACGATTATGGTTGATAGTTGTAGTATCAATTTGCGTAATTTAGCATCGTTACAACCGGGCTTAAAATTATAAAATCACTTCCCTGGTGTATGAGTGTTTTTTCATTAAAAAAAAAAATGGCGTAATGAAATTATGTTACATGATTGTTAACTTATGTATATGCAAATCTGCCGTAATTAAGTTCGCAATAAACGGAGGAAGGTCTACATTGACATTGCATGCACGCGAGAAGATAAGCCATATCGATGATTCATACCTAAATACATTATTGAGTAATAAATGGGGATTATGTTCTCTCTAAAAATAAATACCTAACAATTTATTAACAATAACATAACCTTGAAAATGTTCTGTTCGAGCAAAATAAGTTAGGTCTTAACAAGTAGCTTGTTAAGAGTTTACAACACAATGTTTTTCGGAATCATCAAAATGTTGGCGGCAATGTTTTCCTCAGCCCTTGTACAATAAAATGTATTTTTTAATGAACATAAATGTCCTTTAATTAAATTGGAGGGAAACATTTTGCAATGACAGCACGATCTTTATTTTAGATATTGACCCTGCACTCGAAATAGCGACAGAGTATTTCGTTTGCTTTGTCCTCGGTGGTGTTTGCATCCTTTGATGATGCGTTGTATCCTTTTGCACCAACCTGCAGGAATAAAGCGCAGGAGACAAGTGCAGAGCTTAAGAAAATGCATTCGCGTAAAATGTGATTCGGCACTTAAAATGCAAACTCAATGAGACAGTTTGCTACAAATCCTTTGTGCTCAACGTCACAATTGCATGAGCCCGGATTGCTATACAGTTATGCTGCTCCCGGGGGAAAATGTAATAATAAACTTGCTGAATGAACGCTGAATAGGAAAATATGCATACATTTACTCGATCGTGGTTGTGGCAATCCCTACTTAATATTTTTCTTTGGGAAAGTTTTAAAAGAATAGGGAAATTCAGTTATAAAACAGCCAAGCTTGGAAACTTAACTAAACAACATGATTTTTTTATAATATACTATGAATTATACATTTATTTTTAAATAAAAATTGCTTTTGCTCTCTATGAACATAATATATTTGTGATTTTAATGACACATCACACATGTTTTATATTTTGATATTAGCAATATTGCTCAATCATTTTGATCCAATTTATTCCAGATGATCTTAGTATAAAAAAATATATAAGAACGGTAGGCCAATAAACGACTAATAAGAACAAAAAAATAGCTAAAAACGTAATTTTAAAGAATGATTTTGCCAGCAAAGGTTAACAACATTTGTAATTTTGAAGATTTCTAAAAAATAATACACGGAGATGTTGAACTATTGGTATTTATGACCCTCAGAAAGTGGCTCGCGAAACGTCTCTTGGCAGTTCCTCCAAGTTAAAATACAATTTCTGATGTAGAACACAACCTCCAAATTTCAAGAATTCCTCCGAGATTCCACAAACTCCCATTGCTCTCTCTCCCTGACGCTCACAAAAGCAGGTTAGCTTAATGTTTAAGGCTAAATTAGGAAATAATTAATATTTTGGTATGCTGCATTTTATTTCTAAAATGGGATGATAAATGGGTTGTCTATAACAATCTAACATGGAAATTAACCATTAATGGGAATTAAAAGTCAACAGAACAATGGAATATGTAATTGATTAATTCAATTTTTATAAAAAAGTTACTTTTATTTTCTTAAAAAATACGATATTATTTATGCATCATCCTTATAATAATCATTTTTTTAGTACGAAATAATATTCATAGATGGCACTAAAAATAAATTTTAATTAAAACGTATTTTCGCGAGATTCAGATAAACTAATGGCACATGCAATATTTTACATAGGGATGAAAATTTTTCAACAATAAATTAACCCCCATGTGCGACTTTTGCTAATGCACATTATTGCATCGCCAGTGCGAACATTTGTTTTCGTTCGATTACTGTGGGACAATTATGACCGCCGTAGGGAACATCGTTGATTATGTGGATAGTTGCTCGAAAATAATAATATGTTTTGCTGATAGTGCCGCAATATGTAATGGAGTAGTGCAGGCCGGTAGTAAATAAAGACTACCAAAAACGATAGCCATAAATCTAGTGTAATGTATGCGAAACGTAGCGGGCTGGTTGGGCGTTGTTGCGCTATGAAAGTCTGGAATAGCCAACCTTTTTTTGTTATGTTGAGTAGTTGCGGCTGAAACTTTACAGCGTAAATGCGGAAAATTTTACTACATAGAATATTGCTTCGAATACTGATATAGAATATGCATGTAAGGAAGGTTATTAGGAAGGATGTAAGTATCTATGCACTTGTATCATTTATTGTCGAACCATTCAAATTATACAATCAGAAGAATTGAACATATTCATTTTCTAATGGGTATCAAAAAGTACTGATATATTAAATCAATTGATAGCATTTATACGTTCTTATTCGCTTGAGGGCAATGTTAATATTTTGTGATACAAATTGACAAATATATCCTTCAAAAATTTGGAGTTTGAATTTGAATTGTACATGAAAAAAAGATAATTAAATCAGGCGATTTCTGAATATGCAAACATAGCTAAAAATACCTGAAATCATTCATGCGAATGTATAATTTTGAATAATAAAATATACTGCAAATTGCAATAATATTTTTGTAATTGAAATTTTGCATATTTATTGTTCTGGAAAGCAAATTAAAATTTTCTTGCGATTTTACAAACAGAAATAATCTTATTTGATACAGTGTAAAATCAGCTTTCAGCGAAACTCCCGCAGTTCCAGAAACAGATCCTTTGCTCCTGGACTGAAAAACAACGTTTCAATTAAATCGTAACCGGGCACGCCCCTTAAAAGTTCTTTCCCAACATTTTTATCTTGCGTTCATTGTTAAGCCTTATGAAAGGGTGTCACAAAGGATCCTTTAAGAAGAATTTAACAGAAGTTTCTTCTACGCGAAGTAATTTAAATTAACGCCTTTGTTAATTTAATAAGTCTCGGTACTTTGTGTACTAAGTATGGTGAAATAGAATTTGGCGGTTCAGTTGAATAAATTTAAACACCATAATCGATGGTACTCTTTATATATAGGATGACTATGAATTATTTCTTAATCTGAAAACAAAAAAGTATCCCCTCCAAATATATCGCCAATTAATAAAAAGTCCCTAATTATTAAACAGGATTTCGTTTGCATTCAAAATTATGATCGGAGCTAGTTAAGCTAAATAAGGTGTTTGGGTCCCACATGCATTGACCGACCGCAACATGACCCCACGGCTCAAAATCAGCAGATTTTTGCACAAAATAACTATTGAGCTTATTTCTTCGTGATTTAGTAACCGATGATGAGAAATGGGCTTTATATTCAAACACGAAGAAAAAAAACTATGGTTAGATTTATATTTCAACCCCTCACTTTTAGTAAAAACACGTTAATGATTGCGCTAAACGTCAAGAATTCCTTCAACTATCGAGTTAATAGAAAAATAGTGACGGCAAGCGTTCAACAGGGGTCGGTGCTCGGACCCGCCCTGCGGGACTTAATGTAGGACGTCGCTAACGGGCGGAGCCAAAATAGTCACCTTTGCTGATGACGTTGCCATCCTAGTCACATCCAAATCCATGGAAATCCTGCGAACGACCTGCGAGGACGCGCTGAGGAAGGCCAAGAAGTAGTTGACAGGAGCTGGTCTGGAGCTCGCTATCCAAAAAAGGAGGTCCTCTTTTTCACAAGACGCAGGAAGCTTGCGTCCCCACCCTTGAGAATCGGGGGTTGCGAGGTTAAATACTCAAGATCTATTCAGGATTTGGGGGTGGAGATTGATGACAATATCCGATTCGTTACCCACACGAAGAAGGCGGCAGCCAAAGCGGCCAGCATCGCGGAAAATCTGGCCAGGTTGATGCCCAACATTGGTGGCCCAAAAACAAACAGGAGGTGACCCTGCAACGAGGTAGTGCACTCGGTACTGTTGTACCACTACAAATTGAAAGGGCCAGGTTCAATATGGCCAGAGTCCAGAAAAGGAGTGCAATTAGAGTGGCTGCTGCATATCGCACAGTGTCGGAAGACGCCGTCTTGGCACTGACTGCCAAACCGCCAATCAACCTGCTCGCTTACGAGAGACAGGCAATACAGAAAAGCAAAGACAAGAATAAGGCTAAGCAAAGCACCATGGCGGCGTGGCAGTCCCGATGGGACAACTCCGTTAAAGGTCGGTGGATACACGAGCTAATACCGAACCTGAAAACCTGGGTAGCCAGAAGTACGGTCAACTGCGCTACCATTTAACCCAGATCCTCACCGGGTACGGCTGTTTTGGTAGCTACCTACACAAAATAGGCAAAGAGACGATGCTGCACACACGATATCTGTCTGCGCAGCATGGAGCACCGAAAGGAACATCCTACGGGAGATGCTGGGAATCAGCTCGCTCTCCCCTAGCAACATGGTACGACGAACTTTAGCAGTAGAATGATATCCAGAAGGAAACAAATGAAAAGCCCTTGAGGGACACATTGCTGCCACTCTTGTGCAATACTTAATTAGTAGCTGGGTGGCAGCCGAAGAGGAGGAGGATTTAGTGGATAAAAATCCCACACTACCACCAAAATGGTGGTGTCACAAAATGCAAGCTGCAGTATATGTTACGACTATTAGTATTTTTTGCCACAGAAAAAAGCCCTTAAACTTTCACTTGAAGGTAATTTTTTTTTATTTCGTGTTTTTTTTTAAATTCCGGGTTATTCTTTTTAAACTATGTTATTTTTCTTTAACCGTCATTTTAACAGGTTTTTTTTAATTTTAAGTATTAAAAAAAAAATTAAAACCATAATATGTGTTTCCTGAACCGTGACTCGATACAAATTGACTGTAAATAGATACATCAAATGATAATGAACCAAATCGATCATATTTTAAAAACATTTACAAAATTGAAATAAAAATACAATGGTCCATTAGGGGCATAAATGTTTTATTTAACGCACCCACCTTCATAATGCCAGTGATAAAACAAAACGTCAAGGGTCTTAAATGCTGTTTTATAGTTCCAAAAGGGGCATTCTTTGAGTAATGATTGTTTACTTATCGCATAATTTCCCTCGTAAGGTTTAAAGTTTTTATTAGTACCGTGGGGGCGTAATTTCGTGAATCAATTTGATGGTTTAAGTGTCGAGTACGGGCCTAGGGCTCACATTAGGGCTCATAAGGTATGCCACACACGTTGCGAATATATAAAGTGCGTCAAACACTCTCGCGAATTGCCCTTCCCATAAATACGGGTGATAAAATAACCGTCCTGCCAAAGAAGCCATTACCGTCGCCTTCCTTCCAAAAACGGACGAGAGGAATAATCCGGGTCGTAACCGACCCGGGCGCCCGGTTTGCGCAAATGACTCTGCCAGAATGAATGGCCTGTAAAATTTTAAAAGTGCCATGAAGCGAAAAAACAAGTAAGCAAAACGGAAATATCAGATTATAGAGCGAGAGTGAAAAGTGGAAAAAGCTCAGCCGATCGATTATTTCAGGCTCCGCTTACTTTTTAGTGTTTAACGGGGTATTAATTGCCTGCGTTATGACCGCATAAATTTCAGCTGAGTTTCAAACAATAAATTTGAAATTATGGCCATTTTCAAATTAATGAGTTTGCAATTTTAAAATAAATATCAATTTATATCGAAGCAGCCTACGAAATATTTCACAATTAATGCTAAAAGTATGACCGATCCGCCGTCGCACATTTAATTCGAATTAATGCACGAGTGACCTGGTCGCACTTGTGACCAGAATTATTGAGAGTCATCACAGACGCTTAAGTTCAGATAATATTGAGATGAACCTGGGGTCAGGCAGATCGATAACCATAGTAATCTGGCGAGCTCCGATTTAGCATGTGGAACTCCAATTTAGCGTCGTTCGGTTAACATATGCAAGCAGCTTTGGGTCAAGTTCTCGAATAATTCAGGAGCTGATTGGATATTCATACAAGATTTGAACTGGCAAGCAATCGCAATGATTTGATGTCTTAATATGTTTATTCAAGGAGCTGCCTCTAATCAGAATTAAGCAAAGAGAATCGAAATACAACCATAATGCATTCACCGAATGTTCGAATATATCTGCTCTTTTTTCAATGTACGTAAATTCGAATATTTATAAAATTAATCGGATATCAATCTTTTTTGTTAGGTAATTTAAAAGTTCATTCGTAATAAGTTCAATAAACATAACTTATTTGAAATCTTTGAGGCGGGGGCGCTCTCGGGGGCAGAGTCTCCGGGTGGCAGCGAATGATGGTGATTTTCTTTTACCGCAAGCGATGTGTTAAAGTGGCAAATCCGTTATCAAACGTAGACAATCATAAGAGGACAGGGTTGATTGAATAGACAATTTATAAAGAAAAGAGTCCATGACTACTTAGAGAAATTATCATTATTTTTACTTTTTTCATATGCAGAATATCAGATTAAACCTGAATCAAAGAGATCGATCACAAGTATCTCCAGTTTTACAAATTTGTTGGTACGGTGAAATATTTTTTCTATCTTTCGTTTTATAATAAGATTCCAAGATCTAAATTATCTTAATATTTTATTTAATGAAATTTAATTTGGCCTTCAAAAACATTCCAACAAGTTTGATGAATTCTTACTTTTTAGTAAGAAAGTGTCACGATAAAAGTAAACTGGCATTAAAACTCACCCCATGGCTCATCTAAATATTTAAAAAAATGCATTTATTATTTATTATTTGCATCATCCACTTACATTCATTTAAAAAATCAGTATATTTTAATTGAAATTTGCTTTTTATGATATCGCTTAAATGTAATTTATTTTTCCTTCCGCAAGCAAATATTCATTCCAATTTCACCCTTTTACCGGAATGCATTAATTTTCTTAATTTCATTACGTATTTAAATTATTTCATAGAGATCAGAAAGCCAAACACCATTTGTATTCAGAATCAACCCATTTGATTTGTGATCATTGTATGGATATATTTGATTATTTTTTAAAAAAAATATGGACGCATGTCGTTTCAATCTTGTTCTATATTGTCAATTCGTAGCATTCGTTCTACAACAGGAAGTCTTCAATAAAATCTACGTTTGATGCTGCTTTCTTTGAACGAACGGGCGATACGACCTATTTTTTACAACGCTGCCCAAAAAAAGGGGACAGACCCCAATACAAATATATATTAAATTCCCCCTTTAAAAAATGCGACAGGACAGGGATGTTTACCTCTCTTTAAAGGCCACCTCTTATTATTCTTTCAATCTAATCTTTTAACCCGAAGAGGCGAACTAACCTCGAATGTGTCGTGAAGGATTCCGCAGTCGAGTTTGTGTCCCATGAGACAGATTTTGTAATTGTTCTTCGGGGAGTCGAAGTGTGCTTTTGAGTATGTCCTTTGTCTTTTTTAAGGCACGATAAGGAATTTTGAGACCTAGTTTTGTTGAGGGTCGTATATTTTTGCGGAAAATAATATGGACGGAAACTTCAGTTGAAATTTGCATTCAAAAATACGTTTGGCAATAAGTTGGAGCGCGAAACTATAATTTAAAAAGCATGAAAATATGCTTCCATTTTCCTAAATCCTTACAATAAATTTTTTTTATAAATATAAATGCTATTTATATTTACATAATACATTAAAAAAATCGTATCTAAAATTATACGTATCCAGATTGAATTTCAAACATGTTGAGGCTATTATCATTTTAAATAATTTTAGCATTTAAGCAAATTATGTGTTTCATAATGAAGTCGCAGAAAAATTCATTTGATTTTAAATATTTAATAAGCACCTTTTAAAAGGACTTTTCATGAATATTTCTACTGGAATATCCGAAATGAAAGCCTACCGCAAAGGGTGGCTCTTCCTTGCGTCGAGCCTTCGAGGACTATTTGCGTAACGCAAAGCTCACATACCACACATGAAAATATTCAAATTTTACAAAAGGTTGAAACATTTTCCAGAGGATAACATTCGCCAGACAACTGTAAAATAATTTACATAGAAGAGCGCTCCGAGAAAATCCCATTGGATGAAAATGTCTCTCTAAATGATGACAGCCACGTCAGTTTGAATAAAAACAATTTCCCGCAGGTAGAAACTATTGTATCTATTGTTTTCTAGTGGGACCGTGCGGGGTGAAATATGTCAATAGGAAATGAAAAAAAGTATGTAAAAATCCATATTTCCGTTTGGGTATGGAGTAAACCTGGAAATGAAAACCGGAATAGATTGTACGAACATTTGGCAGTTTTATACTCAAGTTCGAATGTATCGAAAATATTAATACGTATACGATCGAATATTTTGACTTTAAATACTTTATATAAAAGTCTCCAATTAAAAACGAAATTAATATGGATCAATCCACATGAGCCTAGGCTAAAAATTTATAGTGAACTTATCTTGGGTACTGCAAGTTTCAATAATGATACTTTAAAAGCTTATTATCATACTCTGTTTAAAGTTGATTTGTAAAATTGGATGAAACACTAATAGATCTTTCAATATAAACTTGAAATGAAACGATAATCATAATATTAAAGATGGTTTCTTGAAGAATCAATTTTATCATAAACAGATTCTAGAAATTTTAAAAAATGAGGATCAGATGGAATTAGAAAAAAATCACTATTAAAAAGAAGTACAACGAACTATTCATTGCTCTCAGTAAAGCAGTGTTTGACTTAGAAAAACCTCAAAAAAGTTTTAATACCCTAGGGAGGGTATTCTTCAGAATAAATTCCATGTGTCTTTTTTATTTTACTTTACAACAATTCCACTCTCAAATGAATCTGTTTTTATTAAGCTTTGGAGACAACCTGATGAAAATATCCAAAGCACAGATTCATGGTCAGTCTTTTTATTATTGAAGAAATCGATGGATATAAAACATAATAAGCCTCAGTAAACCACTCCGTGTCCAATTTTAGATGCTTTATATTTATGAATGTTCCCACGGAAGCAGTAACGACCTAAAAGTTCCTATATTCCCAATTAGGATTTTTTAAGAATGTATTTAAAACCAAAACCGAAATGAAAAAGATAACAGGGCCTCGAACCGGAACGAAACCAACGTAAACTGCATCGAAATTGGTTAGGACGTATATATACGTCCTCGTAATATATGTTGAGTCCTAATGCAGACGGAACTTTTTTATTGTTTAACGAATGTGTAAGTTGTCCTATACATATTTCGACATGAATTTAAGATACGTAGCAAATTAGTTGCACTTCGATATTGTGTCAGAGTGGACGATTTAGTAAACGGTGACTAGTAGAATTAGGTAAAATTCAAAGGCAAACTTATAGTTGTAAAATGGAACGACAAAAAAGACGTATTGATGTTCAGTATCAGACAACATAATAAAAAACCAACCTATGCCATCAAAAAACAGTTAAAACAACGCTTAGTTGAAGGTCAAAGAACAGATGAAAAGGAACTAAATCTAGGAAATGTCGAATTTATTACAAAAAAAGGAAAGAATCTAAATACTGATGTCCGGATTGTGAGGTAGAAGTTGAGTTTTGCATTTATGTATGGAGATAATTTATTTTTTTAAACTGTATGTTTCCAATTTATTTATGTATTTTTGTTTATTGTTTTGTATTTGTTAACTTCTCTATATGTTTATGTATCTAAATCAATAAAAAAATATACGTTTCATAATTTTTTTTGTAAATTTTAAGCATCGTTAAAAAAATTAATAATATGAACTCACGCCAGGTGGGCAGGACGTATATGCACGTCATAACGAAAATGTGCCCGCCCACTTTATGTTGCGTTATTGAAAAGGACTTTCCCCGCTTAAAGGACTTTAATAAAATTGAATGCTAAACAGATCATCTAATGGGCCGTTGTACACAGTGAAAAATTGCTTAAATTCGTATGGATTTTATGGCAAGCTCTAAAGAAACCCAAATCAAACAAATTGACTAAAAAAAACAGACTGTTCTTAGCACAAAAACACAAAAATCTGACCGTTTTTGCACGGAAAATATTTTGTGGATGGACGAATCCAAATGTATTTATTTTTTTTATTCAAGAGAATAGTTTTTGTTCGCCGAGTAAAGTTGGATCGTGCTTTAAAAGTTGTATACAGTACCTACAATTGAACACGTAAGTAAAAATGTGATAGTGTAAGGTTGTTTTGGAGTTGAATAAACTGTAGATTTAATAAAAACCGATGGAAAATCAAATAAAGGGATTCCCTTGAAAATATTTCAAGATAGTATGCAAAGGTTTCTTCGAAGGATTTTATTGTGTATAATAATTAACTGAAATTTTTATTATAAGAGATAAATAAATTTACAATGCTTTATTCTTCGGATTGTTTCCATTATTCTGCACAGCCATTTGGTGATGTAACCATGCATCGTTTTAATAAACAGTGCCACATTTCCAGCAGCACGTTACGAGCTAAGATATATATTCCCATTCCAAAACAGCGCTAACTTTAATATGCCCTAGCCGAAGACAGGGCCGCAAAGGTGTAATTTAGTGGGCGCATAAATCTATTGGTGCCATTGTAAATAGTGTAAAAAGTGTCCGTGCAACTTACTGCGTTTTTCGATTACGGAATACTTTGCCATTTTCTGAGGGGGAATCGGTTTCGGGGAAGGTTTCCTTTAAAATGAATGGAATCGTTTATCATACGAAATGTGGGGGATCGAAAAATAAACTCTTGGAAAATTGTGGAAAACATGCTGGGTTTGAGGGAGACATGGACGAACTCAATTCTTATAATGGCAAAGAAGATTGTTTTTATTTCAATGAAAATCAATTTTATATTTCATGAACGACCTATGATCTCATTCGTAATTTAAGGATTTTATTAAACGATTAAACCAATAGCTATATATACATAGGATATTCGATTTTCTTACATTTCTAAAACATGAAAGTGGATATAATTTTTGAGCTCATTCGTATGGAAACACATTTATAATAGAATCGAGAGTCGGTCTGTCATCGCCAAAAACTGTGGAAGATTCATAGATTCTTTTTAAATGGCATAAAAACGTATTTTCGATTTGCAACCCTAGATTTATTTTCAAAACAAATTTGTTCCACTGATTCCGAGTTTCTCCCTCGGCGTATAATTTTTATGTTTTCCATTTATAATTCCGTTCAACATCAAACATTCGTTATGGAAAAATCATGGATAAATCCCATATTGTCCGGTTAAGACCGTAAGCGTAGGTTTCGAAATCCCACGGGAAATTACCGTGGACGTTGTTCGTTTCCAGACATTTATGTATTTAAACTTTACGGATATATTTTGTCTTTCGCATGTTTCCAGCTTAAACCCTAGACAGAATAATTGCTCTTTTGGACATAAATCGTCTCGAGCAAAATATTATTCCAACCTAAATGCTGAAAATTCAATTGAAAAATTACACATAAATTACATTGGAAATTTCGCAAACGATTCCATTATAGCGATAAAAATATTGGATATTGGAAAATAAACTGTCCATAATCAATTAAAGTATCGCTAATGCGGTCGATATTCATGCGTGAAGCCATTAGTTGGTGCGGGTGTTGGCATATGACAAAAAATATTGATGTACATATTTAATCTGATTTTAATACTAATATACCACATTTTCCATGTATCGTCTTCATCACATATGCTGCATTACTGATGATCATGTCCACCATGTAGGTCGAATCTC
This sequence comes from Stenopsyche tienmushanensis, assembly GCA_008973525.1. Taxonomy (NCBI): domain Eukaryota; kingdom Metazoa; phylum Arthropoda; class Insecta; order Trichoptera; family Stenopsychidae; genus Stenopsyche; species Stenopsyche tienmushanensis. Next base: position 130,963 of record WACJ01000274.1, read on the forward strand.
ATATTTGTCTCTGAGATAAATATGATACGTATGAATTATTCAAATGGTTAAAAGCCGTATGTTCAAGTATATTTAAGATAGTCTGATTATTTTCTATAAAATATATTAGGGCCAAGAGTCAAACATTCTGACCTCAGCGCAACTTTAGCGATTACGCCCAAAGCCTGGAGGTTTATTTTATTATTTTTCACCATAAATAGCCATATAAATCATTCTTAGCGCACGAGCGAGGAGCATATCGTTACCCGAATCGCTTCCGATGAAATATGGATAATATAAAAAGTTGGATAGGAGCGATCCACATCTGGAGAAGAGTATCTTCGGCTAATGTGGCAAATTATTTACCAAACGTTGAGCGATGGTGGCCATAGAAGGACCCAATCAACCGAGACAGCCAAACCATCCCGACGAAATTATTTCACGTTATGGGGTTATAAATAATTCCAGTCGATGGGGAGACGGGGTTGCGTAATCGGGATAGGTTTCATGATTCGGATGAGCTCGCATTACGAATAATCCACGTAAATTTTTTCTTCAGATTCGTCGATCTAACCGAAGAATAAATGTTATGGTAAAATAATTTGGCGATTTATTTGTCTGACTGTGATATTTCTATGATGAATTTGTATGTATTATAAATATCGGTATAAGATCGATATTATTTTGATACCAAAGCAAATAGTTGGATTTAACATTATTAATATAACTATGAGGCAAAATGGACATTGATAAAATTGAATCACAATGATACATACAAAAATCTTTTTATTAATATGTATTGTTGGAAATGTCTCATAAATATTAAATGGCGGCTCTTCGTGAGGTCCCTTACGATATTGGATAGTTTTCTTGTTATAAATTCTATTACCCGAAAGCGAAATAACTAGATAAATGCGAAAGTAGGGTTTGATAATGAACGCGAAACTTCTCATCGAGTATACACATACATTGGGTCGAATAGACCCAATTATATACCTTTTCCGAACTATTGGTAAATTTCTGCTTTTCAGACTCATCATTTTCACAAAGCCTCGATGGGTCGACATCGCTTAGCAACGACACGTTCGGATGCCTCGAAGGCTCGAATAGATGGAAATTTGCGTAAATTTTGCACTTAAAGCCTTAGAGAAATTTATACAATACATTTTCTGTGTAGGGTAGAAAAGCGATCGAGACATATTCAATAAAGACTGTGGAGAAAAATAATAGTTCCGCCATATTGAAACGGAATACGAAATATCGGAGTAGAATTTTTGCGAAAAATACAGAAACTCCGAATTGTTTCTCATACAAATATAAACATGTTCAAATTATTATGCTACATTATTTCGTCCGAATGATTTTACATATTGCAAAATTTACAAGGAAATAAATTCTAAATTCATACCTTCATTTTTGTTTAACAGCAATTAAATCAATATTTTACTTGAACTTTAGCATAATCAATATTTCGCTTGATAATTGATAATTTGGAGCTCATATTACATATTCTTGATATAAATATTTGTATTTATTAATTTTATTCCAAATTAAGGGATTTTCAAACGATTCATCAATTCAATACACTCTACACCAAAATAGACATTGAATGTCTTAAAAACTAATACAAATACAGTTTTGGAAGTTTATTTCGGTCGTCTATTAACACATCACTCAATAAGTTCGTAGGATTTTTTTTTTTTGGGAAAAATGCGAAAAAACGACCCCAAATGTAGAAGAAAAGATAACGTATTGAAAATAAACATAACGAACTTATTGAGTGATGTGTTGTAAATATTGACTCATTATTGAACCATATTTAGAGTACGAAAACTTAGTTCTATGATAAAAAATCAAGGCTTCGGATCGTTATTTTTTCATGTGAGTTGTGGTTTCAAGTGCTTCGAACCGGAACGAAAACCGTAATTGAACCAATATAAATGATAGAAACGTAACCGAAACCAAAATCGAGGTGAGAGGAATAACGATACGAAGCCCTGTGTGTCAAATAAACTTGTCTCTTGAATAACACGCTCGATAAATAGTGCAAAATATATTGATTTTATAAGTCTAGTAATATAAAGACTTTCAAGATCTGGATAGAATGTTACAATAACAAAAACGTATTACTGGATAGAAGCTTTATTAAATCATATTGATCAAACATCATATTTTTAATAAACGATGATTTAAACTCACTACGTAATATATTTTTCTACGTATATTTATTTCTACTTTCCCGAAATTCTAGCCCATAATGATAATTTTATGCATTTTTATTTAATTAGCATTTAAATATTGCTATACTGTATATTATTCTAAAAATTTTAATACGTCTGTAATGCATTTCAATGAGTCACAATTACGTTATGTATTAATCGATTTATTTAGTTTGTGAAAAATTTAACTATGAACATGCTACAGTAGAAAAACATCAACTAAGTTGTGCAAAAAGCTATTAAAAAAATCCAGGCTATCTTGGTCTAGAACTGCAATGGCAACTAAACTTTGTTCAAAGTCTTGACTACTTTAATAAAAAGAAAATATGTCAAAAGGAATGTGAATGATACCAGCAAAGATATTTTCTTTAGATTTCTTCCTGTATTTTAGTCTTTATATGAAATATTTTCGTTTCTATTTAAAATTTATATATAAAGTATTTTTAATTTAAATTCCCAGGCGTTTTAAGACAGATACATTAATATATGGTAGCATAAATTTGCATTTGTAGTTTCGTATTTATATTTATTCCAACGAAAGAATTTCAGCTTATGTAGAAATTGGGTTTAAATAACCATACTGAAAATTCATCCCACGATGGAATCATTGCAATGAAGAAGGACGACTATGAATCCATTAATGTCATAGAGCCATGGAATCACTCTACGATTTTGGAGTGGATTTACATCATAATTTCATCCATCAATTAAAGTATACCGTCGATATTGAATGCATGCTAGTTAAAATTATGAACAGATTCAGATCAACGTGCAAGTCTAATTGAATCATCTGGATACATAGTGGATGCAGTAATAGAATTTATCGAATCTATAACGACATAAATGCCGATTGTATTCATGAATTACTGATGTAATGGCATGTGAGATGAAAAATATGAATTTGTTAATGATTTTTCCATAAAAGCATTCAAAAAATACCTAATATTGGCCGTATTTATATTGTTTAAATGGAGATTTTTTGCTACAATAATCACGAAGGCTAAGAGAAAAAAAATTGCTTAAATTTATTAAACGAATTTTTAAAAAAATCTTTCAGCTGAAATAAATAATCAAAAACTACAGCTTCTAAAAAGACTACAAAAATGAAATATTTATAGATTATACAGAATTTTTTTTTTAGAAGTTAACCCTTTCGAACCGGAGAGCATAAAAGGACAGGGTTACCGTGCAAGCCTGCAAGTCTACTTCTGAAGGAGTAGATTTTGTAAAGGAGTGATGATACTCAGCTAATGACGCCACTCCAGAACAGTCAAAGAGGAATAACAAAATTGGTCAACGATAAGAATTATGCGAATATCTTAATTATCTAAACAAACGCCTGCTCTCAGGACACCACGAACGAATGTCGTCTTACGATTTCAGTTAATAATACCTACATTTTATGACGGCTAAAATATTCTTTAGAATACGATTTATTGTTAAATAGCAAGTATCAACATTTACGAGTCTCTATAATAAAAATACACATATACACTTTGCCATCGATGCACGAGTGTATGTTGAGACGCAAGACACCCGTCTCTTTTTTCAGTTAAGGGATTCTTTTGCTAGGCTTCACACATGGGCCCTCTAACCTAAGTGTCAAAGTTGTCGAATATTTTATTTTAAACATTTTAAAAAATACCCAAAATTTCACTTTTCCTTCATATTTAGGACATACAGCCTATGTGTAAAACGTAGTAAATGACCCCCTTTACATCCAAAAAAATTCCGTCGATCCATGTGTTAAACACCCTGTATATTGGAATATAGAAATGAAAGTAAATGATTTTAAGAAACGATTTTTTTCTAGGAACCTATCTACTATGTTGTATAGGAATTACTTGTAATTTAAAAATAAGTTTAATGTATCCTGATTGATACTCTCATTTCGACCGAATAAAGACTACTAAATACTGATATCCTGATTTTTTTTAATGTTACTGAAACTATTAAAATTTAAAAAAATACATAATGTTTAGTATAATCATCTGCATTACAAAATATGATTGGATCTTGCCATACAACGTACAAAAGAGCGGCATTGTTTTACAACATTTTTAGCTTTTTATCGCATTTCAAAGCAATTGAGCGGCTCTCAATGTGTTTTACACATATAATATGATGAATTTTAATGTTCTGTTGAAACATATTCGATAAGATCATTCAAAACGTGACCCACGCTATCCACAAAACGATAGCCATCTGTCAAACAAATTTTGATTAATTCCACAACATGATAAAACCGCGCACATTTCTAACGATAATGTTCTTACAATGAAACGATTTCGAAGCGGGTGGCAAAAAATCAGGGTGTTAATATAAAAAATAATTTATTCGTTTATCTTCCTCGTCGTTATAAGAGTCATTGCCACGTCCCAAAGGGTCATAAACGTGTTTAATGAAATTTCGATAGCGCTGATGAGCCCAATGAGGTACACTCCCGCACAAATTATACACAGACCCTTAATTACTTTTCTGCTTTCTATCAAAGGATAAATTTACATTTAATATATCAGCGTTCAAATTGCGCAAAACAAATTCGCATTAAATATTGAAATTTGCCATAAATTGGGCCATATTAAATTTTCATCCGTGGGTCGCATTGAAATCTCGCTGCGCATGAAATATGAAAGCTACAAAGTTTATCATAGAGTCTATTCCGTGACAATAGAAGATGTTGGTTCCCTTGTGATATATCCATTTGGATATTATCCGAAATTAAAGTAAAGAAACTTTCGAATCTGTGCGGAACGTGGAGTTTCATTTTACAACACGACTTCGGTCGTATAAACTTGAACAATTACACGGGACAGTAGCAAGAAGCAAACTTCCTCGTAAACTTCACTTATATTAATTAATTATTCGCAATTCGGATCCTCAAGCATCCCCATTTATTTCCATCGGAAATATTATATAATTTATGAATTCAAAAATATTTGAGGAACATCGCTCGGTTTGAGGATGAATTAAATATAGCGTGCAAAGATCAATTATTGCGTACTTATGTAATGCGAAAATAATGATCGAACGCTTGTTTATTATCTTGCGAAACGGCGATAACCCCTAATTATATATAAATATATATGTTTTTTTAACAATGTCTGCATTTTTTGCTTCCGATCTGGTTCAATAATCGTTGTAATCGACATACGATAAGAATTAAAACAACGTTTACTAACCTGCTGGCTCAATTTATCCAAATGAAGTGTAAGATTGAGGCTAGATCTTTCGCTGTAATAAACTGTATAACCCCATGCTGATCCACACCATTGACCCTGCGATGCTGGAAGACCTTCTTCTCTGATGCTCATGTGTCCATCAGGACAACCATCCGAAATGAAAGACACAAATTTTCCCACTGTAAATGTGTCGAACGTCAACTGCAAAGATAAAAACAATCAATTTAATACACAAATAGATTTGTGAGCATTCCATGTAAATTAATGAATTCAAAGCCTTCATTTTACGCGGAAAAAATATGTCGTTCGTGATATTAAAATACCATTTTGTATTTACTATATACAAATGCATTATTATCAGGCGTTAATTGCAATGCACGGTTTTGCATTAAAATGCAATTCCATGACTCCACATTCATCATTAATCATCCAAATAACATATTGAATAGATTCTAGAATGCTTTTACATTTAAAATAACATAATTGAGGAGCATAATCATGAATTGTCGATATGCATGAATACGAAATATCGATGGGGATCAACAAAAAGCGCATGACCAAATGTATTGTGATGACAAACAATTTATCATCGAAGCAATGAAACAATTCCAGCAATTGGAAAAGATCAAAGGCTTCGCAAAACATATTTATTGTAACAACGCCGAGTGACTCAAGTATTAAGATGCATTTAAATTACTTCATATGCATTTCATGCAATCCATCAAAAATGTCCAATGAATCAATTTTTGTGCTATCATTCGATTTTGATGCTCATTTACAATGAAATCCAATATATGTATCTAATTTAATATTTTATTAGAGTATATAACACCAGATTAGAGGTATCAGTTTTCCACCACCAGTTTTTTCAGGATTAAGGCTAAGAAAATACATTTAATACTAAAATGTGTTCAAATTGGCCACCTCTATTTTGTATGCACGCACAACACCTTATACCACATAATAATACAAGACCATAAAAATCCAAGCTTCCAAGGTAAGTGAATTAATAAATATTCGCACACATCTACTTTATATTGTCACATAGACGTATGAACACTAAGATCAGTAGACAAACTTACAGAACTTGGCTCGCGGTCCAACCGCCAAAGGACTGTTTCGACTGCTCCCATACTACAATCTTGAACCATTTGATCTTATTGATATGGACCTGATTAGTTGATATTACTTGATACTTGACTTTCACCTATTTGTTCCAGCTATGTCTATTTTTTCCAGTTTGCTCCCAGTCTGACCAATTAATTATTATTTGATTGTGCCTATGATTTCGGTACCAAGAAGCCTTAGGAACAGAACAAGGATAAGAAGAAGAGGGTCAAACTGAAATGAGGAACCACAGCCTGGAATTCGCTCGAATAAGTTGTACGAGGACGGGGAGACACCCTCAGTTGGTGTAGGAGCGAATCCGAAATGCACTTAAGCGTCACGTATGTCTTAACCCTATACCGGCAAAGCCCTTGCGAGGAAAGGAGAGACTGGACTCTTTGCACTCCAGAAAGGCCTTTCCAGTAGAATCAAACAAGTCATCTAGAGTGGATTTCCACTGTCTTCCGAAGAAAACTACTCAGTATTAGAAGAAAACTACTCAGACCCATAGTTAGGCTGCTCTATAAGGATGATGATATGAAGTAGCATTTTCTCTTTAATTTTAGCAAAGGCGGCGCTTGTTCCTAAAATAAGAATTTCTTTTGTAGGCACCTCTGCCATTTAAATGAATTATTTGGCTTCCCTAGCACGATTTCCAGACCTGACACCAGTGGATTTCTTTTTCTGGGGACAACCTATTCCATGACTTGCACAGTCTACAGACCTGACACCACTGGATTCCTTTGCCTGCTTTTTTTTGAATATTGAGTAATTTTTGCTATTTCTATTGTTGGCAGAATGGCGTCAATAAAAAAAAATCCATTAGCTTTTTGTATAAGTTCAAATTGGGACATAATACAGTGAAACCAGGTGGATATTATTAGTATTTACAATCAATTGGCATGCTAAAATTTTACATTTATCAAAAGCAAAAATTTTACAATTTGATCCACTCACTTTAATTTAAAATGTCTTCTATAGTAAACACGGATTGATATCTGTATTAAGTTATTTTTAACATGATATAGTGGCGGTCGTTAATGTGTTACATGAACAGTGGTGGCAGTTTCTAGTCATGAAATGTGTTATTATACTCGCAGTTTAATGGTCGATATTGAAGTGCGAACACAATATTATTGGCCGTTCCATCATCCATGACATAAACAATCGATTTGGGAATAAAATATTTTTTTGTAATGTGCTAAAAATTGTTTGTTAGTGATCTTTATCTGAAAAAGATAACAAAACTCTGCTAAAAGGTATGTATTATTTTTTGGCTTTATTTCGCCCAAAATGAAAACAACATCGTATGAACATGTTCAGATAAAGTTGAAGATATATCATTTTATATTAAAAAAACATATTATATAGTCCTTTAATATTTTCACTACTATTGTATCCATTTAAAAATTTGACTTGTAAACTCATCAAGCAGAAAATATTTATCTATGACACAAATATAAAATTATAACAATGTGCAATCAAATACCGGTTTTTATATAATTAGCATCATATTGAATATATGAAAATCATTAACAACTTATATAATTGATTACAGATGAAGATATGGCCATTTATGGTATGTTGTACCATTTTTCTGCGGCATACATTTGGAGCTCGAATTTTAGCCTTAATGCCATATTCAGGAAAATCTCATTATTTAAGCATTCAACCTTTAGTACAAGAGCTATCTAATCGAGGTCATGATTTAACTATGGTATCTCCAATGTCCATAGAAAATGCCAACTATCGTCAAATAATAACGGATAAGAAGCGATTCTGGGATTATCGTGCGTATATTAACGTGTAATTAGCGTGCAAAAATTGCACTTTTATAATGATTTCATTTGTCAATTTCAGTCGGTAAGCCTGTGGATATTTTTACTATTGACAACTTTTTGTACCATGAAACATTGTCGTTGGTGTATGGCGGTACTTATTATACAAGCGAAGTGGCTTTCAATTCGACACCGCTGAAAGACTTCATCAAAAATGACAATTCGCATTTTGATCTCATACTGACTGAGCTTTTCTATCAGGAATCGATGTATATGTTTGCTCATAAATACAAAGCACCCTTAGTTGGTATTTCCACGATGGGATTCGTCCATCATGCCGCAGACGTAATGGGAAATCCGATAGCCTATCAATATATGAACCATGAATACTCTGGTTTCGGTAAAAAGATGTCGTTCTTTCAAACTGCGAAGAATGTCTATCATAACGTATTGGAGATGATGTTCAGACGATTTTATTTCTTACCAAAGCATCAAGCATTGGCCGAGAGAAGCTTTCCCGATTTGCCAAGACCATTGCCTAGTTTGATTGATTTGCAAAAAAATATGACCGTATTGCTATTGAATTCACATTTTAGTTACGATGTTGCTAAACCTTATCTACCGGGGATCGTAGAAGTTGGTGGATTGCACATCAAGAAGCCGAAACCATTAACGCCAGTAAGTTCGAAATTATTTCATCAACAATTTTGTAGCGATAAATCTGATATGGCATAATTTATTTAGGATATCAGAAAGTTCATGGATGAAGCACAGCATGGTGTTATATTCTTCAGCCTTGGATCAAATGTACAATCCAAAGATATGGACAAAGACAGATTGAATGTATTCTTAAACGTATTTGCCAAATTGAAACAAAGAGTATTAATGAAATGGGAGGAAGATAAATTGGAAGGCAAACCCGACAATGTCATGATCGGAAAATGGCTTCCACAGAGTGACATATTAGGTACATTTATTTGCATTGAATATGCCATTTATTATACATGTCCTCTATATTAAAGCATTCAATTATGGTGTTAAAATCAAATAAAATTATATTTCAGCCCATCCAAATTTGAAAGTTTTCATAACCCACGGCGGTCTGTTGAGTACGCAAGAATCATTCTATCATGGCGTACCAATTGTAGGAATTCCATTCTTCGGCGACCAGAGTCTCAATGCGCAAAAAGTCGAAGAACTGGGCTTCGGAATCAAGCTTCATTATTTAACGATGACTGAAGAAATTCTCTATGATGCTCTCAACAGGATCATTTATGAGCCCAACTTCAAGAAGATCGCCCAAGAATTATCGTTTAGATTCAGAGACAGACCTTCAACGGCAATGGAAACAGCCGTTTATTGGATAGAATATGCCATCAGGCATAAAGGGGCACCATTTATGAAATCGCCAATTTTGAACGAACCACTAATTGCCTATTATATGCTGGACGTACTAGCCTTCTATTTATTATCTGGCCTAATATTGATTATTACATTGTTATTTATATTTATAAAATTGATCACTTGCATACTATGTAGACAAAAGCAAAAACCAATAGGCGGTAATAAAAAATATAAATAAATAATTAATTTGAAAATGGTTTAAAAATTGACTAATTTATCGGAAATTTCATACATTCAATATCGATATTTAGCCATTTATCTCAATAGATGGCGCTGTTATATTTGCTAAATATTGATTTATTTCATAGATGGCACTAGTTAATTATTAATTTAATTTATAGCCTATTTTTTTGTATGCAAATTCTCAAATAATGGCCATTATTTAATATGCACAATGAAAAATTATTAAATACCGGGATTTATAAAGGTGTTCCAGGCTATTATGGAATACATAATTAAAAGCAAAGTTTAAGAGCCCAATTATTTACTTGGAAAATCAAATAAGCGACGCGTTTTACGAGTACCGAGATTACAGCACGAGGCAAAGCTAATTATGGCTTATTAATTTTAATTATGATTCTTATGAATGTCTATTTTTCATTAAATCTTCGCTGGGTCGCATTTTCGCTGTTGGCCGCTTGAATATTTCCAAATTAAAATGAGATGATATTTTTACAGCTTCACGCCATATAATCGACCCATCCGGTTAATTGGGACACTTTTTAAAATTTATATTTGGACATATCCACTATCTAAATTGGACATGGATATCAATGATTAATTAATGCAAACAATTTTTTCAGAACACTTTCAATTTATTTATTTCAAAAGGATTAATCATTTGATTGGTATGGTGTTTTTTGATAAACATCTTTGATGTTTTTTGATATCATCCTATATTTTTTTGATGGTGCTAGCATGTGAGCAAGATGTACTATAAAGTTAATCATAGGATACCGCGACGAAAAAAAACTATTAACACATATTATACGGCTAATATTTATGGGCAATCGGTACGCGTAGCGGGCAAAAACCATCGAAGCCCGATAAATAAATACACTTTGAAAAAATGGCTTTATCTTTTAAGCCAGCTATTTTTAAACTCGGGTACGCGAACATATCAAAAAACATTTATCTATACTTGAACAAGACACTTTCTTCGAATTATTTATAGAAAACATTATAGAAGATCTATTTTTAACTATATTTGACCAAGTAATGCTTGTTTGTTTGAAAAATTAAGTCTCAAGAACGACGTAAAATGTTAGGATAGGACAAAGGATTGGGATGGGGGTCGCAAAAAACTTGTTTAAGAGGGGTCTGCGAATTTTTTTTTACTCAAGATGGGGTCCGCGGACTACATAAGTTTAAGAACCGCAGTTTAAAACTGTTTATAATTTTGTAATGAAATTTAAAATAATCACTTACCACCTTATTCTCCTTAATTCTGTGTATTTATTTAAACCTAAACACTAAGTCATTCAGTCCCGGAAAGTGTGCCCTACGTAAATTAGTAATCAAATGGTTAAAAAATGTGTTAAACCAATAAAACGTATACTTTATTTAGCATTAAAATATAGTTTGGACCTTTGTAAAAAAAATTAAGTACAAAAACCATACAAAAAATGTCGAGTAGTCGAGTAGTCTTGAGAGTAGGCGTTTGTTTAGATAATTAAGATACTCGCATAATTCTTATCGTTGACCAATATTGTTATTCCTCTTTGACTGTTCTGGGGTGGCGTCATTAGCTGAGTATCACCACTCCTTTCCAAAACCTACTCCTTCAGAAGTAAATTTGCAGGATTGCGCGGTAACCCTGTCTTCTTATTTTGGCAACACATTAACAGGCAAAAATAGCTGAACAACAGAAAGCAGATGCCATGAAGGTGAACATTAAGAGTTTAGGGCATAGCGTGTATGTTTGCAGTCCTCTTTAGTTTCACAATCGACGATATATCGTTGCTCAGCATCCAGAGTATTAAGACATCCGCTTAAATAAGCCAAATACCAGCATTTGTCAATGAATCATATTGAAATATTCAAAAACATTGCCAAAAGATTCAGAGATGAATTATCTTTATTTAGTAAGCATCTTAAAAACTTTTTTTTCCATGCAAAATTAAATGATTCATCGAATCGAAGTTTAACTATGACACAATGAATCTTTGAAGCCACCGAAAGTACTAAGTTCAAAATTTCAATATTAGCATGATTTTTTTCGTTTGTAAATTGACAATAATGATTCTTAATATTTAACGTTTGTCATACGTATTTTTAAAAAATCAGTTGAAATAATTATTTTAGTAATAATATGTAAATTTAAAACTTTCACCATTGCTATAAACCAGTGTTTTCTCAATCATGAAGTTATGCTTCAGAACCTTTACCATAATTCAAGACGCATTTGAATGGAATAAAAGTTTGACAATAACTGGTTTGTCTGGATTCCATAATCAGCTGATAAATATGTGATGTGAACAGGAAAGTCACAGCAGATTCAAGACAGTCTGTACGTTTGCTTCTCAACGCGCACAACTAAAGCACTTTATTTATCAGTGAATCTACAATTTTATCAACAATTCGGAATATTGTTGTTAAATTAACAACTGTTTCCAACGAAATGTGTTAAAAATATTAGCAGTGTGCCTTAATTTAGATTTGTAAGAAGCTAATCACCAAAAAAAGTAAGTATTTTTCATTAATAGCTCTTGATTCTATATTGTTATTAAATTATAAGAATTATCATTGTATATGCATATATATATATTTAATTATAATTTTAGATGGTTTCCTGGTTAAAATATATTATACCGGCTCTACTTATCAGTCAAGAATGTCATTCAGCTCGAATTTTAGCATTAATTCCTTTCCCAGGAAAATCCCATTACATCAATATTCAACCAATAATGCAAAAATTAGCAGAAATAGGTCATGATGTAACTGTGGTAACGAGTTATGCCGAAAAAGAAACATTGCCGAATTATCACCAAATCATCGTAGACCGCAAGACAATTTGGGATTACTGTGAGTATATCCAAATTATTAAGAATCACATTTCTTAATACCTACATTCCTTATTGATTTTCTGATAGTCGTATATTGTTGTGATCTATGCACTTTGCACGTAAAATTAAAAAAAAAAAATCTAAAATTAATTTATTCACAAGGTCGTTAGGACATCCAGGTGTATTATACCAATATTTGGCTAAGAACACCAACCAAAATTTGCTTTGAAATAATACTATGATATTAAAACCTTATGGCAATTTACTCTATAATCACAGCAACAAACCTACTTCACGATTATTTTTATTACATTTGAGATACGTGTTTGCTATCAAAAATGAATAGTGTTATAAAATATAAATGAATGAAAATGTATATGGCATAACATATGTTACGTAGATTTTTAATGTTTATAACTGGATTGCTTGAAAATTAATTTCTTTAAAAATATTAATAGAGATTACATACGGGAATTTGAAAGATATTCATACCCAAATATGAAAAATGGCCATCAAATTTACTTCATAACATTTGGATCCAGATCATCGATTTTTTTTAAATATTTTTATAAAAACTTTTTATACAAGACTACATATTGAATGAGTTTCATTTTGACATGTAATTTCATAATTATTTGCAAGTGATAAAAAAATATATTCCTTTATGCCTGAATATAAATCAATTCAATTGATAATTTTTGCATTTTATTTTATTATATATTATTTATAACCAGAACTTAAAACTGGACTGAACCGATAATCGATAAAACCATTATTTTTACCGTAACCGTGACCGAGCCGATATAAATGTTAGGAGCGTAACCGAAATAAAAAATAAACGGTTCGAAGCCGAATTAAGCGAAATTCACTATAAATAAATGTCAAAATAGCTCACAAAACGAATTTGATTTAAGTCAAATAATGATTTATTCACACGAGAGAGAGAGAGAGGTCTGGCTGCAGGAGGGACGACCTCCCGCAGCCAAGGCTAACCGATGCCTCTCCCGACTCCCGCCTCCTGCGCGTCACTACCCAATCGGCAACGGTGCAAGCGCAAGAAGCGATGCGTCGGTATGCAGGTGCAATGTCTCCGCAGGGCCACAAGAGATGGCGCTGTTAAAATAACACATTGCACCTGAGGAGAGATGAAAGATGTCGCTGTTAACAGCGCTATTATGTGGGAATTATAAAACGCCCACGCTATACTTTTTTGAGAAATTTTCGATACCTACATATTTTGGAAGGGAGGAGGGTCTTAGTCTGACTGTGAATAGTCAAGGTCCATCTGTGGTCACCATTTTTGTTTCAGATATTTGGTGAACAAATGTGCAAAAAGGCTGCTCGTCGATGATCCTTTGCAATTTAACATTTAGTTTCAACGATTGCAATGCGCTTTGTCGTCTGGATCATACTTGAAATGTTTCCACCCATTTGATTTTGTAGAACCCATTGATACCTAAACAATTGTGTTGGTGTATCTCTTAACTTGTTCCCGCTGAATTTCGGTAAAAGATCGAGGACACATTAGTTTACAATATCGAAGAAATTTGACATTTGGGTTTTTTTTTTTCAATTATGTAGAAATAGTAATGGATGTAATCGTGAAAGATGATAAGCAGTCCATAAAACCTTTCGCCTAAGGGCAAAAATTTCGTATAAGGTATTCGTATTTTATTCCAGCCTGCTTATTGTAAAGATAAGAATTAGTTACGAAAAAGGTTCAAAACTAGTTAAAAACTCTTCTGAATAGAACTTTGTCTTAATTAAAACTGATTTTGAAACCCCACAAGTCCTAATGTACACAGCCAAATATTGTCTATATCTTTTTATCGCGTTTAAAGTGCTCTGTGATTTCAAGACAATTCAGTCAATCAATTCAGTAATCAAATCAGAGTCAATCCAGCTTTACTTATTTTTGTTGAAGAACTAACTTTTTACTGTGCACATCGAAGCGATATATAATTTATGTATATCGCTTCGATATCAATTATTGATCGTAATATTGTTGTATCTCTGCCGGTGTATTTACTATAACATTTTCTATTTCAGTCGGGACCAAGCTTGATAAATTTTCATTTGAATCCATGCCGTTTTGGAAAGAGATCAGGCACATCTGGGATGCTGCATATTTTACAACGGAGGTGGCGTTCAACTCGACCTCCTTGAAGAACTTCATAGAAAATGATAATTCCCATTTCGACCTGGTTATCGTTGAACTGTTTTTCCAAGAGGCCCTGTATATGTTCGCCCACAAATATAAAGCCCCCATTGTGGCAATAAGCACCATGGGATTTACCCAGTATTTAGGGGATTTCATGGGCAACCCATTACAGCTGTCCTATATGCCCCATGAGTTCCTGAGCACGAGAGGAAGGCTGAACCTGTGGAAGCGCTTGGAAAATTTATATTACATCCTATACGACCTGGTAGGGCGAAGCTATTTCATGTTGCCGAGACATGAAGAGCTTTTGAAAAGGCATTTTAAAAATGTTCCCGGACCATGGCCCAGTTTGGCAGAGCTGCAACGAAATGTTTCTGTTGTTCTTGTCAATACGCATTACAGTATGGACTTGGTTAGACCTCAAGTTCCTGGCATCGTTGAGATAGGAGGAGTTCACATCAAGAAAGAGAAGAGGTTATCAGAAGTGAGTTTTTTTTATTGTTACGTACAATACCATATATAAAAAGATAACCGCTTAAGCATTATATAGTACAATTAAACACGTGGATCATTCTAATCATTAAAAATATTATGTCTCAATGCATATTTTACATTTTAGGATTTACAGAAATTCATTGATGAATCGCCTGATGGCGTCGTTTTCTTCTCACTCGGATCTAATCTAAATAGCAAAGATATGCCCAAGGATAAGGTCAATATGTTCCTGAATGCTTTTGCAAAATTAAAGCAAAGAATTTTATGGAAATGGGAAGATGAAGAATTACCGAATAAACCTTCTAACGTCATGATAAAAAGCTGGCTACCGCAGACTGATATATTAGGTATTGTAGTAATTTGATGTAAAAAATTATAATCATGTTTCTATTTGCAGTTATACAATGAAATCATGTGCAACCTGTTGACTAATATGATAGGTGTTAAATTTCAACACTCGTTGCTTGGAGTGTCCAATGTTGAAATGCAGACGTAAAAAGTTTGTTTGTTATTTAATTATTACATGCCAGTATGGTTCATTAGATTGTAAAAAATGCACATTTGACGATAGAAAAATGAGAATTTGATCATTAAAAATCAAATATTATTTGGTAGCTTCAGCAATTTTCTAATTATTATACAATATTAAAACCATGTATTTTAATTTTTACTTAATTTTCATCTTAAAGTGTCATATCCGTTATCGTAAGGATAGGATTATCTGGTTAGGAATTACAATTTAGGTATCTCGGTCATCTTCGGACAACTTCGTTTTGTAATGAGAGTTCGTAATCGTTTTGTAGACATGTTCAGGTATGGTTCCTGATCGCGGAGCGCTTATTCGTCATATCAGCGGTCCGAAAAGCGGACCGATTAGACATACAAACCTAGTGGCCACTCCGTCCTCTTTACGGGCTTTATGCGGCATTTTTTATGATCTGTACGATCACAGAAACTCTCTCAGAGGCTAACTTAGATAGATAACTCGCATCTAATGCGGTCGCGAACGAGTCTAGACTTCCCTTTAATGATAAAATCTTACTAATTTATGCTGCTATCTTAGCTAGTTTTTTAGTTTTAAATTACAAAATCTTGCATATACGGTATTCAGTCGATCATCATCCAATAAGTCTTTTATAAAATACAAAATGCTTCAGAATCAAATAGTGATTTGACACTTAAAATTAAATTAGTTTAGTAACACTTGATCTGAAATGATGCCATATCACCGCGTTCTATAATAAAAAAGTTGGAAGAACTGTAAATTGAACCTGTTAGAACCCAAAATATCTTAGTGACTTACGGTTCCTGTTCTTATAATACAATATATAAATCATCACTATAAAAATATTTTATTTGTTTCAGCACATCGTAACGTAAAATTATTCATCACTCATGGAGGTCTCCTGAGTACCATAGAGGCTGTCCATTTCGGAAAACCAATCATAGGAATCCCGGTATACGGAGACCAACATCTCAATACAGCCAGGGCCGAAAATATGGGATTTGGAATTAAGCTGGCATTTTCTTCCCTGACCGAAGAGAAAATATCGAAAGCATTAAGCGAAATACTGAATAATCCCAGTTACCACAGTAAGGCTATAACACTGGCCAACAGGTTTAGGGACCGACCTCTTTCCTGCAATGGATTCCGCTATTTATTGGATCGAATATGTAATAAGGCACAAAGGTGCCGATTTTATGAAGTCGCCTGTATTGGGCTTGCCGTGGTACGAGTCTTCCATGATAGACGTGGCCATCACTATTATATTGATCACCACCACCCCAATCATTTTGGCTTTGTTTATTATAAAAATGTTAGCGAATTTATTTTTTGGAACACCGAAAAAAGACGATAAGAAAAGTTCAGGGAAAAAGAACCGATAAGAAAATTGAAAGCAAGAAGAAAAAATGAACATCTAATGCACAAAACGTTTTGAGAGTGGATTGAAAATTGTGTTAATTTATAATATTTTTTAAAAAATAAATTGTTAATTTGATGTTTTTAATAAATTTGATTTATTTGATCTTCTTTAGAGCCATCTATGAACAATATTAAAAAAAAAAAAATTTGTTAGATTAACGACCATATTCAATGGGATGATTTTATACATCAAATAATCAATATGATGCATTATTAACCCTTTGATTTTTTATATTAATTTTGATTTGATGTATCATCACACATTTATGAGAGATTCTCAAATTCAATTTGGCGATTCTAGACTGTCGTTTTAGCTCGACACAAAGAAAATGGCAGATTTGATTACACATTCCAAAAATAAATTTCTTTATATTATCTTTCCAAGAGAGGTTACTTGATCGTTTAGACTTTCATCTGTCAAATTGAAAATTTAACGATCGAAATTTTTTAATAATCCTTTGAGAGGAACGTTCACGAATGAAAAACTCGAATTTCAAGCATTTTTAATATCAAACAATTATAGAATCTGAATTTTCATGAATTTGAATCATGTTCTTATAAAGTCTGTTAAATATTTATTATTTTTGTCGAATTATTGCAAATGGGATATCACTGGCTAATAACATTTGACAAGACAATGATACTTATGTTATATCATCGGCCACTATATCGTTATTGCTTTTACAACTATCCATCACTAGGCAATATTAATACGAATGTTACAAAGGCTCCCGAGGCTGGGGTGTTTTGTTTGTTTCAAAGTTAACACATTTGGCGTATAGGGAGGATCTTAACGGTCAGTTTGTTTGGTCCCACGTGTTTGTCGGCCATTTTGTTCAGTCACTGTAAATTCTTCCGATGGAAAGGTGATCGCGCGCTCCCGCTACCTTCCGTTCGTGCGAAATTCACGCGATCATTCTTTTTATGACTTTGCAGAACAACACCACCGCGAATATTCGTTGGAAGCTTGTGGATGTTTATGGAAATGATGTGATAAGCCGACAACATGTCATGTTTAAAGAAGGTCATACTGATCCTTATGATATATCAAGGAGTGATGGATCATTAGTGATTTCTGACAAACTTGTGTAAAATATTAAAGAACAAGTGTAAAATGACCGCCGTGTGTTGCTTTACGATCTTCACGAAGAATTTATGTACTTATATTTCTCGAAGTTGTGAATTTCTTGCTTACTGGATGATCTTCGTACTTTCAATTTTTCAATTTGTTGGTTGTGTGATTTTTTTTCCAAAATCTGGATTTGAATCCGAAACTTTTATAATAAGAGTCTTCGAACTAGCATCCTATACAAATGTTGGTCATGTATATAATAAAATCTTACATATTTTTGTTAAAAGAGCTTTGTAGTATATTTGCCACATCATGCAACACTCTAAATGTTGAGAGATAAGAAGAAAAATCAATAGAATCAAGTGGAAAAATATTCTGATGTATAATGATTTGGATTTCAGTCCATTCAACATTTAAACCAGGGGTGGCCAACCCGCGGCCCGCCTTGAATATTTTTCCAGCCCGCAAGATTTATTACGCTTTTTCAAAATATATTTTTTCACTTCAAAAAAATGTCTATAGTGTATCTAAATCTAAAATGGGGATATATAATTTTATATGCGGGACGCGGAGCTATGATGCATTTTCAAAGTTACCCGCAAAATCATTTGGGTTGGCCACCCCTGATTTAAACAGTGGATATTTATTGTATATAATGCATTTGATCTTGATGCAAAGGTGCACTGATCATTTGTATTCTTCTTTTCAAAACGGAACATTTGCATCTTTTGAAATATATATAGTACCTAATTACGCGGTTTCACTTTTACGCTCAGGATTGAATTCCCTAATCATGATGCATTTGTGGTATCATGCGGCCGCCAATGGTCAAACTCATGATGATGCAACATATGCATCACCGGCCACGAAAGTATTAATAACGAATTTATCGACTTTTTAATTTTTTTATTAAGTTAGCATTACAATTT
Organism: Stenopsyche tienmushanensis; assembly: GCA_008973525.1. Lineage (NCBI taxonomy): Eukaryota > Metazoa > Arthropoda > Insecta > Trichoptera > Stenopsychidae > Stenopsyche > Stenopsyche tienmushanensis. Next base: position 150,218 of record WACJ01000274.1, read on the forward strand.
ATTTTATTGCTAAATATTAAACACGAAAAAATAATCTGATTCTTGAAATAAAGAGATTCATCAGAAATTTTATTTAAAAACAAATATGAGAAGCTTAAATTTAAATATAGATTCTATAATAAGGATACTTATAAGGAAAAGTAAAAACTACAAAATAAGCCAATATTCCTGATATCTCGGACTTGCATGTTTAGTCATGTTGTGGTTTGTGACCATTGTTTGCAAACCTTCAATGCCACTGACATTCAGCCAACAACCTAATAACACAAGAGCATTGGCACAAGTCCAACGCTGAATAATTATTATGAAAGACTGTGTCAATAAGGCGGGTCGTCAATTTTCTGCATCTCCCGGGCAAAAAATGGAACGAAGAACTCAATTTGCTGCTGAAGTTGTAAAACTCTCGACAACATGCAAGCTAACGACGTTGAAGAACTCAACGAACTTAAGTCCCGAGAGATGGGCTAACAAAAGAGAATCTTCAAGAGCTTATTTAACTATTATATTTAGAACCGGCAATATAAGATATAAAATGCCTCTTGCGTTTATTTAAATAGATACATGTATATAATAATTTGTCTAAACAGTCACAATCTTTGCGTTTTTTGAGCAATTAGTAACAAAAATACAAGAGCTTAATTTATTATATCAAATTGCATAACATGAGTTAGTTCTGCTTGGGCCACCACATCAACAACACGTCCTCTTTTTGCATTTGTATCAGCGCTTCCTATAAATAATAGTGACGTAGTGCAAAAGTGACGTAGTGATCATTAGTGCAAAAACGTATTCATTTGTGTAGGACACAAAAGGCCGTTTTGGAGGTAAGCGTCAAGGTTGTATTTTATAATGATTGTTGTTGATTTTGTTGAAGCTTGCCGATGTGATGATGACTGGCACTTAGGTGATATTGTATAAGTATCAAAGTAGACCATCCATCATCTTCAATTTAGGCAATTGTCTATAAATTGATCGAAGCAAGCATCTTCGACGAAGACATTTTCGAGCAGATTTAAGCCAAACGTACTGATATTCGGTATTACAGTTATTGAGATAACGTTTGATTTTTATGGTCAAATTACCAGCCAGCTGTGCTTCTCTGGTCAAAATGATGGTATAAATAGACTTAAAGGTCATATACACAATTTAGATAAGTTCATGAATGATATTTATAACTACTCATGTGTAGGAAATTAATGAGGACAAATAAAATGTAGCTGCGATGCACATTTGGAGTACTAGAAGTGATCTGAGAATATCTTTGAGCGGATCTTTTATCCGGTACCAGGGAAAAAATTGGTTATCATTAAGTAATATTATACTTTTATTTAAAAATTATCAGTCCAACTAATAGCAAATCTGAGCTAGATTCTACTCTTGGGGAGTCTGCACTTTCGTTACCAAATGAGGTAACCACCCCAGAAATGATGATGACTGAAAGTGTGCGAGCTAGACATCAAAAATGCTGTTCATTGCATTGACTGAAAAATTGGACATGATAAATCTATGTGCAAGATGGATACCGCGTTTGCTCAAAATGAAACAAAGACATCGTCGTGATGATGTTTAAATTTAGTGTTTAGCGATGTTTCACAGCAATGAGGTTGAGTTTTTGCATCAATGCAGGATATATGCAAGACATGGGTCTCCACTGATCTGAAATTTTTATTGCCAACCATGCCAACCCGCCAAAAGTGCACACCAAGGTGCAAAACCTGAATTTAATATCCATGTCCGCGAGGACACACTCATCCTCAACTTCGAAGAGCTAAAATAGCAGCATAAATTAGTAGGATAGATAAATATATAATTTTTAAGGAAGGGGTGAGTATAGAATCTGATGGCGCTTTTGTGATCATACAGATCATAAAAAATGCCGCAAAAAGCCCTAAAAGAGGATAGAGTGGCCTCAAGGTCTGTGTGTTCAATCGGTCCACTTTTCGGATTGCTGATATGACGAATGAGCGCCACGCGTTCAGATGCCTTATCTGAACATGTTTACATAAAAACGATTACGACCTCTCATTACAAAACGAAGTTATTCAAAGAACACTGATTGGGTCGGTTGTCTTATAAGGCAACTTAATATGTATTATAAAAACGGACAGAGTCAATCAGTGTTGATCCATGCAAAGTAGAACAGCTAAGTAAAATAAAATCCATGTACAACTCTCTACTGGAATTCTAAGAACCTCTGAAGGTTGTGTAAATCGAAAATCATACATTAAAGCCATAACTTCAATAGTGATTTTTTTTTAAATTAATTTTTTGTATCATATTCGTATCATTTCATAACATGCATAATTGTATTTAATGCACATATCATTTATATCTAATAAATGTTTATATAATAATTTTCTTATCATATTCTACCTAAAAAATAAAATGTGCAATACTAATGTGCAATTATGCAACAGAGTTTGTTCTAATATACATTGTATTCGCCTTAGATAATTAATTTAAAGCTGTTTATAGCACTAAGAGTTATTCGAAAAGATTGTGCAATCATTTCATGTATGTAGGTGTATTCTTATTCTTAAATCATTCAATTTGAGGACCAACAGAAGATCTCTTGAAGACCGGTTTAGTTGGAATTTGAAAGAACGCCCTGTTGAAATCATTATTTTTTTCTGGATCTTTTACGAGCCGTCTGCATTTTTTTATGCGAATCATTATCTATAATGGCGTTCATGATGAAATTCTAAGCAAATGTGGCTCAATTTGATTGCAGTTTGAGAAGCCTCGACCGAGAACTTGAAATGTAATGTGAACATCACTTAATGGGAAGTTAGTGCGTTGTGGTATGTGGCAACGGTTGGTTCTTTGCTCTTGAATTTCGATTATTTAAGGTATTTGAAATGTATAATTTAAAAGTGATAAACTAATATACGTAAATAAGTTGTATTTGTGTGATACGGTGTGATTAAATTAATACACATTGTCCTGTTAAAATATTACTTAACGAAAGTGCATCTTTACCATCCATAAAAATCAACGATATACGACCAAAATCTTTTTTCATAAATCCAAAATGCATTTCTCATATTGTATGAGCATATTTGGACAAATTGATTCAAATTCTTCAAGGATATCACCAAAACTAATAAATTCAGGGATTTCATAAGCATTGAATGATGAACCTGTATAATTGAATTCCAGATGCGATTATTATGGATTTTGAGCGTGGCAGTTTTGGCACCACCCATTGTAGATTCGGCCAAAATATTGGTGATTGCTCCATTTCTTGGAAGATCACATTCCATCTACATCAATTCAATAATATCTGAATTAGGAAGGAGAGGTCATGATATCACTATGATCACTACCAACGCTATCAAAGATCCACCGCCGAATATCAAACAAATCATATTGGGACCCAACCCTGCATTTGGAAAAGCGCGTAAGTTGTCAATATCATTATCAATTCATGAATTATTAGATAAATTTACATTGAAAATATATATTTCAAATTTCAGTCACCGTAATGGATATGTACGGATTGGATGCGCTCCCTGGTCTTATGCAAACGTGGTTCGTTTGGAATTTAATGTTTGATGGGACGGTTGGCTACATCGAAATGGATACCATACAGAAGTTCATAGCTGAAGATAAATCGTCATTTGATCTCGTAATTTGCGAACTCTTCTTTCAAGACGTGTTCTATGCTTTTGCACACAAATACAACGCACCGTTAGTTCTCCTCGGTACGTCTTCCTATTGGAATACGATCAACGAAGGAATGGGCAATCCCCCAACCCTGTCGTGGTTGAGCCATGAATTCAGCAGAGATTTTGCCGATCTCAGCCTTTATCAAAGATTGGCCAATTATGTCATGGGAACGTTCCACAGATACATCTACAAACTCTATATGATACCAAAGCAAAACGAGTTGATCAGAAAACATTTTAAAAACTCGCCACAACCGTTACCAACGGTCAGCGAATTGGAGAGGAACGTTTCAGTGGTACTCTTCAATACGCACTTCACCTTCGATGCTGCGAGGCCATTGGTACCTGGAATTGTTGAAGTTGGAGGCGTACATTTAAAACCAGCTAATAAACTTCCAGAGGTGATCAAAAATTATGCACATGATATTGATAATAAATTAAACAAATAAACATTTAAAAACATTCAAATTGCAGGATCTTCAAAAGTGGCTTGATGACGCTAAAGATGGCGTCATTTACATGAGTCTTGGATCAAATTTAAGAAGCAGTGCCATGCCAAAAGATAAACTCGATGTATTCTTGAACGTTTTTAGCAAACTTAAACAACGAGTGCTTTGGAAGTGGGAAACTGATAATCCACCCTTCAAATTGGACAACGTTATGACTTCAACTTGGTTGCCGCAATCAGATGTTCTAGGTACACTCAGCTTTTTGTTAATTTTTTGCTTATAAGATTTTTAGATGCTATATTTGCTTGTCCGTCACTTACCATCCGTATAAATGCACTTATCTATTAGGACCGTCGCAGCGTGTATGAAACTTGTGAATAAATAAATAAACACTGTCGATGGCCAGGGCCGTAATAAAGGGACGCAACTGGGCTTGGGGCAAAACGCAGAATACCGACCCGGTCGAGAATTGCACATGGTTTTTATTTTAGCAACACAAAGTGACTCTGTCCGTTTTTATAATATATACTAAGTTGTCTAATCCCCCTTTTCTTCGAATCATGAGCCACTCATTCGTCATATCAACGGTTCGAAAAAAGGACCGATTGCACACAGTATTCAGTTATTTTGAAATTTCAATCTATATCATCATCATAATGCAACCACAAACAATCAACTTGCAAAACTAGGCACTCTTTAATATCCATTCATAGGAAGGGGTTACATCCATCTGTCTGTAGTCACCTCGTCATTCACTCGATATCGAAGGTAGCATGACTTTCGAATTTCATTAAGAATGCTCATTCTGCGGGTCACCTGGGTGAAATTATCGATGGATGCTTTCGCGGCCGTTTCAATAGGGAATATGAGGCCTTTGCAAATACTGAGCAGTTTTCCTCGAAAGACAGTAAAAATCTACACAAGAAGAGTTTGCTAATTTTACTAAAAAGGGCTTTCTGAATTACTTAGAGTCCTACATGGACGCTTAAGTGCATTTCGGATTCGCTCCTACACAAACTAAGAGTTTTAACCCGCTCATGTGCAACTTATCCAAGTGTCATCGTTGTGAAGCGAGATCCTTCGCTTGTAACTCTTCAAGGCAGTCTGCTTGTTCTTCTTGTCCTTTTTTGTTCTTTGAGATTTTTTGACTCTAAACTGGTAATATTCTATACCAGCGGTTCCTAACATTTTTAGTCTTGCTAACCCTATGGTCTATCAGGGAAATTGATTTTACCCCCATTTAAAATTTGTGTCCAGCCATGTGGGGCTGATCTGTCATTCTATTATGTACATACCAAAAAATACCCGCATTATTAACCCCGTAGAATAGCTGTTTTACCTCTGCAGTAGTAATTAGCCCCAAAAGGGCGACGAGAATGTTAAATATAAGCTTCATACGCGCTGCTGCGATCCTGACAGAAAAATGGATTTGTACGGATGATAATTGGCGGACAAGCAAATATAGCATCAAAGATTATGAATATTTTAAATTAGCTCACTACTCAAAGAGTTAAAAATGTGATCACCAGCCACACCTCATGTAGATTTGAATCCAAGATTAAGTTACGAGTCCAATCGCTTAAACGTGGGACTACCTACAGACACCAATAGTATATGTTTGTCGATAAAAATATTGAATTTGCCGATATCAACATATTAATTGCATGTCTATATTTTAGAATTTGCTAAAGTGCACAAATATAATATAAACACTTGCAAAATATTCGATTGAAAAGAGATAATTTGATACCTATTTAACTTTTAAATACTACTTTTTTTTGGTTGATAGTCTGATCTGTCTTTCGATACTTATTTTAATGAACCTCTGAATATTGCCAATGTATATTTCAGCTTGATATCGTGACCATGGCGTAATATTAGGATATCAAATAGCGTTCTAGAAAATCGATCAACCGTGGCAGTACAACATTTCTATGGCGACAAAAAAATATATAACAACCATTGGATAAATCGAATTTTTCAGCATCCTATTGATCATAGTATTTTTTTATCTTTTCCAGCACATCCTAACATAAAAGCGTTCATCACTCAAACTGGCATGTTGAGTATCCAAGAAGCGATCCATCGTGGTGTGCCTCTCATAGGAATCCCAGTATATGGAGACCAGCACCTCAACATGGCAAAGTTGGAGCACCACGGCCTAGGAATTCGTCTAGGTTTTGCAGAACTAAGCGAAGAAACCCTATCGAAGACCATCAACAGCATATTACACGATCCGAAATATGCCAAGAATGCCAAAGACGTATCGGACAGATTCCACGACCAATTGAACACCCCTCTAGAGACAGCTGCCTTCTGGATCGAATATGTTATCAGGCACAAAGGTGCTAAATTCATGAAATCAAGACTTATAGATACACCATGGTATCAGTACTATTTTCTAGATGTGTACGCAGTATTATTATTCATACTATTTATCAATCTATTGATTTTGAAATGTATCATTAAATTCTTGTTGAATTTATGTAGAAAAAAAGAGGTGAAAAAAACTAAAACCGGGTCAAAGAAACACAACTGATAAAATAAGTTTTAGATATAATTTTTTTTATTTAAATGTTTTATTAAAATAAAACTTTCGAAGAACAATTTAAATGTGGTTTTAAAAATTGTGTTGAGGTTGCTTACTTATGGTATAATTGGACACCTCGAGTTAGGTTGATGACTTGCAGGTCAAGATTCTCAACATTTGGGAACCATTGAACTATAGTTGTATTTACTATTTCATAATTAAAAATCGTGAAAGATCGCGCAGCGTGTGTGAAACTTGTATATCAATAAATTAACCTTAACACTGTTGATAGCGCGCAATATTCGTTTCTTTCTTCGCCTAAACATAAACAATACACGTGTGTGTTTTCTGTATCATTCGAGTTTAAACGCACATATGCACGATTACTCATCAACGAGTTGAGCGATAAATGGAAATAAAATTATTCTGGAATGAAGGCGTTATTAAATACCTTAAAAATACATAAATAGGATGGGGGGGGGGGGATATACTATACTCGATGCTCATAAAGGGCTCATCGGGAAATCTCATATCTGGAAACTCTTTCTCTATAGATATAGACGATCCTTAACAAAAATCATCAGGCGAGGGGAAGCTGTGAAGGCTATTTGCTCTTGGAGGCCATTTACATAAGATCTTCTTCACGTATGCAATTATTATTCCAAGGTTGTTTGCGACCAGAAGTCCCATTTTGACTTTATCGACGGATACTAAGACCGCACTGCTGCCGATGATTCTTCCACCATGATGTCTTCCACCGGTCTTTAATTTGCTCTTTATGATGTTTGTCCATCAAAGCCAAGACATTGATATTGAACCTCTGGAAAACCCATGCGATTATCAATAGTCTTCTGTAGAGGAGGGACTTTAAACACGCTTTTCTCTAAACTACTTTTTCCAAGCTCATGGAAGTGCTTCCACACGCCCTAGATGAGTATTCGTCATGAAATTTGGCAGGCATATGTATAATAAATGCTTTCATCGTATAGACTACAATTATCCAAAAATATTCAACAGTTTTTTTTTAATTAACAAAAAACTACAAAAAAGTTAATAAAACACACACATTTTTTTTCAATCGTTCACTATTTTTTTATTTTTTTATATTTTTTCTTAATTATAGTTTATATTATACACAATATTATACAAAATAAAAATATGTTTGATTTTTTTGCTACAAACCACTTGTTTAGGACTTAGGACTTCCATGGTTTAGGACTTAGGGGTGAAGAATGTCATTGATCGTCCATCGACATACGTGGCTCCTCCCATTCTCACTACTATACTTTGTCAAACTTAAAAAAAACATTTTTATGTTCAATAAAGATTACCTAGTGAATATACTAAATATTAATATTCTATGTTTAATACTTTTAAATTTTACTTAAAAATCTTAAAAAACCGATCTTTTTAGTCCTAACAAGGTAGAAAATGTACCTAAATTAAACTCTAAAATTCAATAAATTTTATTATTTGTTGTTCATGAGCTATCAAATTTCATAAATTAGTCATACTTGGTAAGAATTATATTTTTTAAAACAAAATTCATTGGACCATGTAAAAAAATCCGCGCAAAAGAGGATACACTGTATATTATTTGTACTTATTGTACACGTTAAAAAGCTATAAAGGAGTATCATAAAAACATTACCGTCATTATCATAATGAAACTATATCAATAATTTAAATGTAACTGATGATAGCATAATCTTGACGTAATGTTATATATTATAGATAATTCTTATAAATGTTGTCAAAATGATTAATGGATTCGGATGGATCAATGGATTTTTTTCCAAAATCATACATGGTTCAGAAGATACATGTATGAAGATTAATATATAATTCTTTGAGAATCACTGACTTGAACATTTTAAAATATCACGTGGTTAGTCAGTGGCGTTCGTTTCAGTGAACACAGTCGTAATTTAGATTATCCCAACGAATGTACTATTCAAGTGATTTTTAAGCTGATATATCTAAACATGGTGCACTATGTTTATCACATAAATTATAATAATATATGATAATTTGACTAAATATTTGTTATTTCGTTTTAGTATAAATTTAAATTATTTGTGCTATTATGCATGTGTATGAAAGGATGCTTTGGCTCTAAAATTTTGATAGTGCAACCATTCCATGGAAAATCACATAGTTTCATTGTCCAAAATGTTGCAATGGTTTTGGCCGATAAAGGGCACGATCTGACTGTTATAACGACCAATGTTCTTGATGATGCTCCCAAAAATTATCGCCAAATACAAATCGATAGAAATCCGATGTTTGATAATGGTGAGTTATCGTATTTGTTCGATATTGGTCATATTTTATCAAACCACCTACTTCAAATTATACAACATGTGTTCTAATTCAATAAATCCGTTTGTTTATGACATTTTTGACATACGTCTACAATGTCTCGTTTTTAATGTATATATGTATATACATTCATAAAAAAATATTGTTCAAATACAATACTTTGTAAAATTTTATCTTATCTGAAGATCTATTTTTAATATATTAAATATTTATCTCAGTTTAAAATAGTTTTATATTAGCAAATATCACAACCATTTTTTTTATTTTTAGCCATCTGTGTGTACACTAAACAAATAGATTTAAATGTATTAATTATTTTCAGTATCCACCAATGACTTTTATGGTTTAACCGATGTTACGTCGTTTTCGCACTTGATTGATACGTGGAAACTCAGCATGCAATCAGTTAAATTCATGCACAACACGACAGCCATGAAGGACTTCATCAAAAACGACGATACCAAATTTGATCTAATAATAGCTGAAACGTTCTACAATGAAGCTTTCTATCTTTTTGCACACAAATATAAAGCACCTTTTGTATTAATAGGTACCACAACTTTTTGCTTTCAATTGGCCGACTTTATGGGAAATCCACCGGCGCTATCATACGCCCTTCATGATGTATACAAATATGAAAATCATGATACTTATACGGCATTGATTATCAATGCTCTTTTATATACATTTGAAAGAATCGGTAGAAAGTTTTATTATTTACCCAAAGTGAACCAAATCGCCTAAGGAAAATTTTAAGAGCTTAGGAGACGATCTACCAGCCATTGAAGATATAGAGAGAAGCGTATCATTGGTGCTGTTAAACACTCATTTTTCATACGATCAAATAATACCGGACCATACCGGGAATTAGTTCAAATAGGAGGAATCCATATAAAAGAACCAAAACCAATACCCAAAGTACGTAATCAAATACCATATCAATATCTTTTAAGTGTATAATTTATTAATCGCTTCGATTTTTAAATTTCAGCCAATTCAAAGTTTCTTGGATGAAGCAAAACATGGAGTCATATATTTTGCACTTGGATCGCATATAAACTCATACGGATTGAGTCCTGATCGTATAAATGCGTTTTTGAACGTTTTCAAAGCAATACCCCAAAAAGTTATATGGAAATGGGAAAATGATGATCCGCCAAAATCTGAAAATATTTTAACCGCAAAATGGCTTCCCCAAGCCGAAATTCTAGGTATTATTACATTTAATATACACAAATAAGGGGGATATAATTTGTTGATTCTATTCTAATATCGTCAATATTTCTTCATCTTTTCAGCACATCCCAATGTTAAGCTTTTCATAAGCCACGGAGGCATGTTGGGTATTCAAGAGGCCATCAATGGTGGTGTGCCAATCCTTGGCATACCAGCGTTCTCGGATCAATATACTAATATTGCCAAATTGATTAGGAAGAAAGTGGCCATCAGGCTCAATTATCGCGACATCAATGAAGTTACACTTTTCCGTGCCATCAATCAAACGATCAATGATCCAGATTATTTGGAAAATGCCAAGAAACTCTCTGTCAGATTTAAAGACCGCTTGGTGGATCCCAAAGACGAAATAACATATTGGATCGAGTACGTCATAAGACATAATGGATCGGAATTTCTGAAAACGCCAATGGCGTACATGTCGTTTTGGGAGTATTATTTCATTGAAATTGTGTGCATATTGTTCTTGAATTTGAGTGCATTTTGCATTTATCTCTTATTGTGTAAATGCATGAAGAAAAAAAGCGGTCATGAAGCAAGTGGGAAAAAAATTAAATCAAACTGATGACACTTACAAGCTGATATCCAAATGAAACCTATCTGTGATTTTATAAATAAATAATATATTACAAAACCGCATTGATAATGATTTATTAGAGGAACTATAAAGTAATCGAAATCTTAAGATTTATTCCTATTACAGTTGCTTGTATCGAGGCATTGTTCAAGAAACATGGCATGTTTTTATTGCCATATAAAGTGAGAGCTGTTAATTTAATATTTTATAAATAAAGTAAAGGATAAGAATCGATATAGAGTATTACTTACCAATTTACGGAGACGACTATAAATTAGATAAGTGATATTAGCCAAGAATCAATTTTTTTTGTCAAACAATCGAGGTACTATCAGGTCAGTCCAAAAGTTCGTGCGCATTTAAAAAAAATTGAATAGTGTAAATAAAACACATTTTAATCAATAATATATTTTCCTCCACTATCTATAATTTGTCGCCATCTTACGGCTATCTTTTTAATTCCATTGTTGTAGAAATACTATTGTAGTTCAAGCCGTATGCGGTCTAGCACTAATCATGATGAAACAACAATTTCTTGATATTCACCAATCGCGGACCTTATTTAATTAATTATAAGTTAAAACGACACTATAAACATCTGCATTAATGGTTTGATTTGGTTCTAACTGATTTGGTTTGGTTAAATTTGATCTAAAACTCGCAAAATTCCCGATTTTCTGACAAATTATTTATTTCCGTCACTGCAGATAAATACTTTTATACTATAATACTTTGATGTGATTTGTAATTATATTACGGAGGAATACAAAAATTCTGAACCCCGTATCTATTATATTTCATATCGATATTCCTATTATTAGAGTCGATGTGTAGTAAATACATCACCGGTAAGGAAAGGTTAATGTAACAATTTGAAAAACATATATACTCTATATATGTAAACATAGATTAGACAGTTACTGCCCTCAGGCGTCGCATAAGCTCACCAATTAGTAGTTACGCCACTGTTTCCAAGCGTCCAGACTTCGGCGGGAATGTCTCGATTTAGTAGTCTTTATCCTGTTAGTGAGGTGTACTGATTTCTGTTAGATAAAAATTTCAATCCCGAACGTATCAGGATTACGTCTACTAATCCCGGGATTCATGAGCACCTAAAACTGTCCGGGATCTCGGGATTGGATTCAAGCAGGGTCACTTTCCCAATCTCCTTTAAAAGACGAAATACTGTTCCATGTGAATGAATCCATCATTTCTGCGATCTGATCTACTGTTAATTATGGCTCTGGCTCCACAAGATTTTTAAGAACGTTCATTATGACACTGATAGTATGTTCTACATGTACACTATTATTTTTTATCGCCACACGAGAATAAAAATATATGACATTGCACGTTTGTATTGATTATCGATATTCATTTTCTATGGTCATTAATATGCGTCTCATGTTTATGAAAATTAGTGACAAACTGACTGATACGTTAGTCAAGCGACGACAAATTTCAAAATGTTCGAAATATAATGTAAATTGTGTTTTATTTAGACTATTTAGTAAAAATCTCAAAAATACGCACGAACTTTTGGACTGACCTGATATCAACCAAAGAATCCAAAAGTACTTTCATTGATAGTTTTAAAAAGTTTCTCTAACAGGGAAATTTCCGGAGTAATTTATTCCGGAATATTTTTAGCTTATTCAAAGAGTCAAAGCAGCAGTAAGAAATCAATCAATAAATTCAGCTTTTTGCTTCTTCACTTGGAGTCCTTTTTGTTGCAATTCCGTAAAAAATTCCTACGGATTTATTGATTGATATGTTAGATACCATCAACAATAGTAGAACCAAATATAATAAAACAGTAGTGATATAATGTCACATTTTTTAAAAACTAAAACACTGATTTTAAAAAACTGGTTTGGATAGAAATCAACAAACGTGATTTTTTTAATAAATGACATATATATTATAATAATTTAGTATGAACTCGATTGCTAAATCAATCAGATGATATAAATACAATTATAATTCAGAATTAATGAATCCTTTGTCGTTCATAATGTTATTATTTACAATTCACATAATAATAGAGGCATGGCAATTATTATAATTTACCATATCGTAATTGGATGTTTATTTATTTAAAAAAAACATTTTCAAAACATATTTTATCCCCTTTGTCAGGCATTATGTTCGTAAAAAACTAAACGATTTGAGAATTTGCCATAAAAATTGTATGAAGTATCACGAGTAATTATTCTTGATTGTGTAACTTTATTTTTTCTTTTCACACTATTTTTTTATCTCGAAGCTGGTAAATATTTTTAAACATATTTGACCCATTTTCTCCAGGCTTTCGAATGTATTTGATTAAAAGTGCAAACGGCATTATCTTTCATTAACATCATAATGATAACCAGCAGAGATAAAAGCGTATCAATCAGGGCTGTCTTAATTTTATTATTGAAAAAAAGTCATAATCTTATGATATTATGAATTATAATTGTGATTGAATTATTCAATTTATTTATGTTATGTTGAATAAGCATTTATAGTTGCTTGGATATATCTAAATGTGTAATCGACTTCGACTTTATTCCATTCCAGCTGTCAATCTATTGATAAACGAGTGTTCATTTTTAATTGAAAATCATTTTAATATCATCTTACAAAGTAATAGCAATGATTTGTAATCCATCGGTCGTTTCAATGGTACTTGGAGCATTGCAAAATGCAATATTGGTAGCTGGAAACGAAATGCTTTTGCTCAGAAGTGGTTAAAAAGGCAAAATTAAATAAAATCCGAAACAGAGCATAAAAAGCTTGTTCATTTTTCTGAAAATGTCGATTAGTTCCAATTATTACATCATAAATAATCGATCTAAATCGCTTTGTTTCATGAATTAGCTGAAGAAAGTATACCTTAAAAGAGTAAAGGCAATTGTGAATTGTAAATATCAGGGTTTTAAACCAGAAAAACGGTATGAAACCGATTCGAAAATATTGTTTTTTTTTTAGGTTCGTCTGAACGAAAATCTTTGGAAAGATTTGGAACTGTAGTGGAATGAAAACTAAAATTAAAAATAGCGGTTCGAAGCCCTGATTTGAAATGTTTTGGGGGTTAAAGGGATCTTTGCTACGTTTAATATTCCGTTGATCGCACGGTTTTTCGACCTGACACCACTGGATTTCTTTGTCTAGGGACGTGCAAAAGAATTAAGAACAACTTCAAACAACTACAGTTGAAATAAGAAAAAGGTGTAGTATGTGCATACAAAGCAAAGGTGGCGAATTTAAACAAATTTCACAAAAAAGTTTTATAAAATCATCTTAAACACAAAAAGCATTTTCTTAGCTGTGACCCTGGAAAACTGGTAATTCTTCAAGTTTAACGACTTATTGAATAAATTGTATGACATGTCGCATATCGTTGGAAAGGCTATGAACTATAAATATTTATAAATTTAAATAAACTTTAAAATAGTTGTTAATTTTTTATTTAAAGAATTTAGAAGTTGACATTTCTCATTCGTTTGCACGTTTTTTGTGAATTTGGAAGCTCAAAACTTGTTTTTTTAAGCCAATTGCATAAAATAATGAATTATTTAGATCAAAAATACATTGTAAAATACAAAAGCAGTTATTTTGTGCTATTACGATCACAGATATAAAAAGTTACGATGCCTTACAGGTGAACTTCTGGGCATTTTTTCAAAATGTTGAAAACAAAATCCATTTTGACAACCCTGACACTTAGGACATAGGGCTAATGTATGAAACGTAGCAAAATCTAAGCCCTCTTAACCCCTAAAAAAAATGTCTGTCTATGTGCAAAACACCCTGTATATTATATAAATTATAAGTATATCACATGCAATATTCGATAATTCGGAACAACAAGTGATCATAAAAAAACAATAACATGCTTAGATCATGATTTGGAAATAAATACGCTTTTAAGTGTACCGATGTATTGGTAAATTTTTTGGTGTCTAATCATTAGAGATGACCTAAATATTTTGAAATTTGTTCAGCCTATTGAATTTAAATAGGATAAATAATGCATGTATCGAACAAGAAAAACGAATAATATGACTGTGAATGCATAATATATTATCATAAAAGCTTAGATTTATGATCATCTCGAGCAATAGCGTTTTCTGTGGTGATTAAAATTGTAAACATTTTGATTTAATGAAAATTCAAATGAGCTCTGTTACGGTCAAGGAGTATTCAATAGGCTATAGGCTGTTTTATACCTATTGATTTTATTCCGTAAGTTTATTAATTTTTAAATTGCCAATTTTACTAAATGTTAATTTTCATCAAAATGATTTCACATGAAATAAAATATGTGATTTTTTTTTCAAAAAATGACTACAAATTAAGAGGGAGGGATTCGAAAGAAGGCCATTGCACTTATGCCATTATATCTGAACAATGGCGTCAATCTTCTTCAAATTAATTCGATATGAACATTTTCTAATTATACATAAACGCACTATCGTAAGTCGTTCTATACAATTTCATGTCAATTACTCCATAGATATTTATCTCCATGTGAAAAATAACTTTCATATCATTATACTAATCAATTATGTGCAGTCGTATATCATAGCTTTAATATTTTTGCAATGGTGTTTATTCCATCTTAGATATATAATTTATCATTTAATCAACATTAAATTAAAGCATTTTATTTCATTGCTCAGTGTTTTCTGTGTTGGTTTGCAAATCAGACTAAAAAAGCTTCAGCTCAAAGTGAAACTCGGACATTCGTATACAATTAGGCAATTAGATGCATACAATGCAATAATTTTCATCGTTTTCAATTGTAATAAAACTTATAGGATTGAGCGAAAATTAAAATATTGTATTTTTTAGTAATTAAGCACAAGATCTAATTAACCTGTTAAGTGGGCGGGACGTATATATACGTCCAACGTGAACTGCATCGAAATTGGTCAGGACGTATATATACGTCCTCGAAATGTATGTTGAGTCCTAAAGCAGGCAGGACTTTTTTTGTTTAACGAATGTATGACTTGTCGATACATGTTTTGACATGAATTTAAGATAGGTAGCAAATTGGTTGCACTTCGCTAATGTGTTGGAGTGGACGTGGACTTAGTAAACGAATACTAGTAGCCAGGGCCGTTACTAGGGTATGATGCGCCCGTGGCAGGAATATAAATTGCGCCCCCCCCCCCTCCAACAAAAAAAGGTTTAAAAAAATGCCGAAAATGAGATAATTTCAAATAAAAAAATAGATTTCTTTCGGGAAAGGGTCACTTTTAGGATCAAAATCATGGACGTAAAAAAATGGATTTCTTTCGGGAAAGATTCACTTTTAGGATCAAAATCATGGACGTAAAAAAATGAATTTCTTTCGGGAAATGATCACTTATAGGATCAAAATCATGGACGTAAAAAAATGGATTTCTTTCGGGAAATGGTCACTTTTAGGATCAAAATCATGGACGTAAAAAAATGGATTTCTTTCGGGAATTGGTCACTTTTAGGATCAAATCATAGACGTAAAATAATGGATTTCTTTCGGGAAAGGGTCACTTTAGGATCAAAATCATGAACGTAAAAAAATGGATTTCTTTCGGGAAAGGGTCACTTTTAGGATCAAAATCTAGGACGTAAAAAAATGGATTTCTTTCGGGAAATGGTCACTTTTAGGATCAAAATCATGGACGTAAAAAAATGGATTTCTTTCGGGAAATGGTCACTTCTAGGATCAAAATCATGAACGTAAAAAAATGGATTTCTTTCGGGAAATGGTCACTTTTAGGATCGTGCACGTGTTATTAATTTTATAGTACTTACTTTTATAAAATTTAATTTATTTTTTGTTATTATCTCATTATTAGGGGGTTTATATGCAAGATTTTACAAACGGTCAAAAATATTTTTTGCCTTTATTTTATTGCGAACTAATGCCAGTTGGGTCGGCCCGATGTTTAAGTGATAATGAAGAAAATAGGGATTAGATAACTTAGTATATATTATAAAAACGGTCAGTTAATCAGTATTGGTTCATTGGTTCTGTGTTTTGCGCCCCAAGTCCAGTTGCGCCCGTGGCGAGCGCCTGCTTTGCCACCCCCTTGTTACGGCCCTGCTAGTAGCATAAGGTTCAGACAACATAGTAAAAAGCCAACCTATGCCATCAAAAAACAGTATTACATTTAAATCCTCGCGCTTAGTTGAAAGGCATTTTCAAATAACAAAGGAAAGGGTCTAACTCCAGGAAATGTCGAGTTTATTACAAAAAAGAGAAAGAATTTACATACTGGTGTCCGGATTGTGAGGTAACACCACATTTCAATAACTGTTTTAAAATATATCATACAGAAGTTGAGTTTTGAATTTATGTACAGATATATTTTATTTTTTTAAACTCCAAGTTTCCATTTTATTTATGTGTTTTTGTTTATTGTTTTGTATTTTTAAACTTCTATATATGTTTATGTATATAAATAAACAAAAAAATATATGTTTCATTGATTTTTATATATTCTAAGCATTTAAAAAAAAAAATAATATGAACTCACGCCAGATGGGCAGGACGTTTATACACGTCCTAACGAAAATATGCGCGCCCACTGTATGTTGCGTTATTGAAAAGGAACTTCCCCGCTTACCAGGTTAAATATACTATTTTAATACAAATTATTTATTGTAATCTTACATTTATCATCATCTTTAATCACAATTATTTTTATTACAAAACCCGTATATGGATACATGTGTCCGAGTTATATTTTGAGCACATATTTGCATTTCCTTTGTCGCGCCTTAATGTCATATTTTTTTATGGTTATATGCCTTTATATGACATGTGGTTAAATAACACATCCATTGTAGAAAATCTCGGTGTTAATGAGTCTTATCGCATTTTATGGCATTCATTTAATCTATTAACTGAGTGTATTTCAAACCTTCGGAGAGATCATAGCTTTATAAACATATTTGAGTGCAATTTGAATGAAAATAATGAACAGAATCATTAAAAATCAGATGATACAAAGGCATGTTCAGTCAAAGTACAACAAGAGGACATTGAATCGTAATAGCTGATTTCTTTCCGTACATAATAAGTTTTGCTTGAAAAACTTTTTTATGAAAATATTTTGTTATGAATCATAATTGTATCCTCTATTATTTCCCATGAACGTATTGAATTTTATCAATATCCCCATGTAAACATATATGGAAGTTGCCGGTTTAAAATGATATAGTAAAAAGTCAACGTGACAAGAGGACATTCGACCGACACGTGTACTCAAACAGGAGGAAATCAGTGCTTGTCAAACTTAGTCATAAATGATTGATATGCATACCAATACTTAAATGCTTTACGACGTTCAAGACCGCTTAAAATGAATAATATCAACAGTAAATGCCATAACATGAATGCTTTGTGTATTTATACAATTGGTGTTATCTTAAGACACAAATGGCTTTTTTTGCAGTTACTGTCAACATTTAGCATTTATTTTCAAAGCAAGCAAGGAATTTTTAAATATGAATCGTGTGGCAAAATTAACGTTCATAATCTAATGCACCATATCATTAAGGCTAATGAGATTTTAAATACCTATGGACGCATTCTAAAACATAAGTCAGTACTCTTAACTGTTTATTATATTATATTATGCGGCATACGTTGCAATATCATAAGCGCTTAATAACTATTTAAAAAGATAAGCAGTACGAGGTTTATTGCTTCAGGTCACGTGTAGCGCGAGCCGAAGAGCTGAGATCCAAAAGCATATGCACAATACAGAGCAATATGCGCCAATATGGTGCATCTATACAATATTTTTACTATGCCTATGTTATTTCCGCAAGTGTAGACAGTGTGCTGACAATTTTTTATCGCAATCAGATGAACGATATGGAGGCGTATTACATACGAACAAACAAACATTGATTTTTATATATTAGATTAAGACGGCGAAATAAAATTTGAATATTGGCTTTACATCTCATATGACATCATCAAGTAGTTTTCTCACTGTTTCGCGCTTCGTAACACGACGGGAATGCAGATTACGCATATGTGCGATATTCTAAAAATAATAAAATATTTTTATCATGCTGGTATGCGCGCCACATTTTAAAAACGTTCTTGTTTGAGATGTTCTTAACATTTTCTTTATTTTTTCCGCCCTCTCTAGTCAAAAAGTTAAACGCAATTTTGTAATACATATTATAATTTTTGCAAATACGATCTGTGTCAGGCGAATGACATTGTTAAGAGTAACCAGGCGGGAATGTGTTAATATGGAGTGCTGAGTCAAAGCTAGCCGCAAGTAACAAGAACACAAGAACGAGTGCAAAATTATTGCTTTATTTTTATAGCCATTAACAACTTGTCGATCGGTTGATAATCGATTTGTGTTATCGATGGTGATGGATTATCACAGAATAAAATATGTTATTAACACAATCCCGTCAGGTGACGCATATGTGCGTCTTTCATGTATTATCGATGGACGCGGGAGACTCCCCGTGTATCATAAAAAAAGTAATACGCGATATACCTGTTGGGTTACGCATAGGAAATCCCGGGATCCCGGAAAGTTTTAGGTGCTCATGAATCCCGGGATTAGTAAATGTAATCCCGAAAAAATCTGGATTGAAATTTTTATCTAACAGAAATCGTACACCTAACCAGCACGACGAAGGCTAATAAATCGAAACATTCCCGCCGAAATCTGGACGCTTTGAAACAGTAGCATAACTATTGATTGGCGAGCTTAAGCGACGCCTAGGGACAGTAACTGTCTAATCTATGTATACATATATACAGTACATATTTGTTTTTTAAATTGTTATATTAACATTTCCCTACCGGTGATGTATTTACTACACATCGACTCTAATAATAAGAATATCGATATGAAATATAATAGATACGGGGTTCAGAATTTTTGTATTCCTCCGTAATATAATTACGAATCACATCAAAGTATTATAGTATAAAAGTATTTATCTGCAGCGACGGAAATAAATAATTTGTCGGGAAATCGGGAATTTTACGAATTTTAGTCTTTGTCTCAGCAGAAATTTTTTTTATCAGTCAATTGATGGTGTTATACGAAAATGGAGATTCACGCGGTCTTCAATTCGAATTAGCATTTAAATATCTGATGACGATACCTCCAACGAGTGTGGAGGCTGAGTGTGCATTTTCAGCAGCAAGTTGCCTGGCTTCCAAAATCAGATCCAGACTCGATGCTTCAATGTTACATTTTGGCTCGGGATAAGATTCCCTAGTTACGCATATGTGGGCCTTTAACCATATAATTCATTGTATTTAAAAAGAAAGCAAATAAGCCCCGCGTCAGGCGAAAGATAATACTATGCGTAGCCTGACGGGAATGTGTTAAAATGTTTTTTATCGTTATCTAAAAAAATATATATAGTTCTGTACAACACAGCTGCTTTCAAATTTGTAATCATATCTCGCCGTCCATTAGCAATGCAACGCCACAACGGTCGTAGTATCTAAAACAAATAATATCGTAGATCGATCTATAAGCATTTGAAGATTTTTTTAAAAATATTTCAAGTTATAGGACCGTTTTACATACTGTGATAAAGAGCGCTGTTCGAATGATTCAAGTTCAGTATGTCAATGGGAAGTCAACTGCGATCAGTTGTGTCTTAGACTCCGTGACATATACTGCTCACTGTGATGTTCTAGTTGGAGATCATCACCAGAGTGTATTTTTTAAAAATATTTCACATCAAAATCTCAGGATTTAAAAAGGTAATTCATCTTATTTAATTTAATTTTCCTCAAATTATTCTATGAAATTCATATGCAATTTTCCTTGTATAAATCCAAGCATTGATCATAAGAATTTGTTATGTGTGTATCATACAGCAAATATAAAAATATCAAAATAATATATGAAGCAGTGCGTGAAGTGTTAATTTTTGGGTTGCAAGAGATGTTTTCTTGGCTTAACATTGAACCTATCGCGTAAAAAAACCAGTTTGGCTTTACACATCTTTACATTAATAAAACCAATTTGAACATTAAATTCAGAATTTAAATTTGTTTTTTGTCTTAGCCTTGACATTAAAAAAACGTCAAATCGAATATGTCATAATGATTCTGAATTTAATTCAATGAAATTCTGATGACCCCCTTTTTGGCTGCACAATGCTTGTTTTAATATATTCTAATGAAAGCATGTGGTTCATTGTGTATGATATGGACTTCAAATGGTATTTTTCCAAATTTTCATCTAATGAAATACGCAATTTTCCAAATTAGTGCTCATTACAACACATTCTTAAAAGATAATTTATGTATTCGAGCCAAAATAAGTGATGTATTACACGTGTATTCCATATCAGGACTTCAAACAGAACGATTCGTATTTATCTAGCTTTCAACCGAAATACTTCAACATAACGATAATATATCACACAAAAAACCATTTCGAAATGTTTTTCTTCGATCCGATTACTTTTTGAACGGATGGATGTTAAAAGAGGTCATTCTATTATTGAACCAGCAGATAAACATAAACGGTCAGTGTACTCGAATCCATCGTCAGTTGTGCAATCATCGAATTTTCTCTTTCAGATGAAAGTATTTATATTTGTATCGCTGTTCCAAATACTCTACTTTGGTGGATGCGAATCTGCCAAGATTTTAGTGGTGGCTCCATTTTACGGGACATCCCATTCGCTGATCATCCAAAGTGTCACATCGGAATTGGCGAAGAGAGGACATGATCTCACTGTTATTGCGACGAAACCGCTCAAGGATCCGCCGAAGAATTATCACGAAATTCGGATAACATACAATCCGAAATTTGATAATTGTAAGTATTGCCATTTATATTCATATTCATAAAGATTTTTATCAAATACAAACATTATATACTTTCAGTAAATATGACAACCGTTTATGATATGTGCGAGATGACATCGTTCGAAATGAACAGATTCATGTGGAACATGGGATTGGCTGATATGGAATTCGCATTTAATTCGCCATCAATGCAAGATTTCATCAAGAACGACAAATCGCATTTCGATTTGGTCATATCTGAATTGTTCTATCAAGAGGCCATGTACATGTTTGCCCATAGATATAAAGCACCATTGGTCCTATTGTCGACGACTGTGTTGAACTTCCACATTGCAGATTTTATGGGGAGTCCACCACCGCTATCATATGCTTTGCACGATCTATATAAATACGATAATGGCGAAAGCTCTTTCGGGTTGATTTTTAATGCGTTATTGCGAATTTATGAAAGAATCGGCAGAAAATATTACTATCTTCCCAAAGTGGACGAACTGGCCAGGAAGCATTTCAGCCCTTGGGGGATCGATCTTCCCAAAGTGGAAGAACTCGAAAAAAATATATCATTGGCGATGATCAATACTCATTTTTCATACGATCAAATTTTACCGTTGACGCCCGGCATTGTGCAAATCGGCGGAATACACTTTAAAGATCCAAAACCATTACCCCAAGTACGAATTTGGTTTTATTTTTGTTGGCACATTTCGGTGTAAATTTTGATGTTAAATTCGAATTTATTTTTAAGGATATACAAACGTTCTTGGATGGAGGCAAAGATGGTGTCATATATTTTTCGTTTGGATCGATTCTTAAATCGAGCTCTTTGAGGGCGGATAAAATGAATGCTTTCATAAAAGCATTCGAGAAGACGAATTTACGAGTGGTTTGGAAGTGGGAAGACGATAATCCACCAACTCTAAAGAACGTCCTTATGAAAAAAGTCTTTCCGCAGTTTGATGTATTGGGTAAGAAATTGTGACCATCTTAATCTAGCATGTACAAGAATTTCATCCAAGCATAATCTTGATATAAGAACCATAACTTGGGCTTAATTTGTTTGCCTATACATCATCTTTATTCTTCGCTCATCATTATTAAACACGGTAAATCACAAGATTACGACGAAATTTATTTTTCTGTTTAATGCTTCATATATCCATAAATCATAATTCAAAGAATTGTTGATCATCTATTGTTCTATGGGCAATTTGTGGTTAGAAAATCGATTTTGCAGAATTACCTGGAAGTTATACGGCATTGAAGCAAACATATTTAACAACTGAATTCAATCTGCTCCAGTGTTAGTTTAAACTGGAAAATTACACACGTAGTTGCATTGCGAGTAATCAATCAATTTAGATTGAATTGACCATCATAGATCGCATGCATGATCATCTTTATCTGAAGCATTAAATTGTTTTTTTCCTCAATCTATCTTCTGTTATATAAGAAGCTCTTTCGATGAATAAGATATTTAGTATCTATGGAGAATCAACATCCATCATGTTAATACAATGTATTTAAATCATAATAGTGAACAAACATATAACAGGAAGGTTTCGATATAAATATTAGCTGTTATCTTCCATTTTTCATTCAGACGACAATATTCATGAGCTTAATGTATATATTCATATAAATAGTTCAACTAATATGCAATCCACGTTGCATTTACATGAAGGCTGAATAAATTATACATCAACGTCATTAACTTTTTTTAAATTTTCAGCCCATCCAAATGTCAAGGTGTTCATCAGCCATGGTGGAACATTAGGAACACAAGAGGCTCTCTATCTAGGAGTTCCAATCATCGGAATACCAATATACACCGACCAATTCACCAACATTGCCAAATTGGTCACCCAAAAAATAGCGATCCGAATAGACTACACGACCATGGACGAAAATGTCTTATTTAAAGCCATCGACAGTGTCCTCAAAGATCCGGATTATTCAAACAACGCCAAACGAGTGTCTGAAAGATTCAGGGATAAATTGAACGACCCCAAAGAAGTAGCGACGTATTGGATAGAATATGTCATCAGGCACAAAGGATCGCAATTTTTGAAATCGCCAATGGTGTACATGTCGTTCTTTCAATACTACTTCATCGAAATAATCACAACCTCAATCATAGTTTTAATAGCATTAATATTAAATAGAATTATAACGAGGGATGGATCGAAGACATCCCTTGCGGAACAAAACTACAAACAAAAATCCAGTTAGCAGATCACAACAAATACCGTAAAATATTTGTACAATCAAAGACTTTTAGTGAGACTGAATTTGGGCAATATAGAATCTAATATATGATAAATTAATATTTCATATGTATTACAGTAGAACCTCGATTATCCGGATTCATCCAGGATTTTTTCTGATGATCATATTCAACTGGAAGACTTTTAATATTTTTCAAGCATCTGGAGTTCTTTGATTTTTCAATGACAATCAGTGGCAATCTATGTCTGCCTGCTGCATTTGCACACAACATTATAGCGACAGGTTCTTTACTAGTTTCATAGCCAGATGTATTTTTACGTCTTGATGCCAAAGATTTCTTGGTTAGTTTTTTCTAATTTTAGTCGATCTCATCAGCATTGTATTTGAATTCTTCGTCGAATCCTTCCTTCTCCACAAATAGTGTCAATAAATGTGTTTGCCAAATGTATATCATGTGGAATTTCAAACTCTTTAAATACCATGTCGTCCATTGAATTTTTCAAACAAGAAAGTGGAATCTCCATTTAATTTTGTATTGAAAAATATTGCTTTTTACCACAATAATGGACCAGATATTGGCTGTCCGATTGATCGTCTTTGTAAAAACCACATAAAAATACAGTCTTCGTCTTTTGTATTTCCTGATTATTTCATTGATCTTCCATCTTCATATATTTAACAATTAGTTAACTTGGTAATATGCAATCCATCACGTATGTGAGCAAAAGTGGACACAATTCTCCACATGCAAATTATAATATTTTTGTGTTATCTTGAACAATCCGGATAATCGAGCTTCTATTGTATTTTAATATAGGGTTTGGGCCTTGTTTGGTGTTGTTGCGATCAAAAAATACGTATTTTAAAACAATATTTTATTATTATTTTCAATAAATAGGTTTGTTATACAAACAATGGCATTACAATTAGCATTACAAACATATATCGATCCTTTACGTTTTATATTGAAGGTTACACGTGTAATCTTCTAAAACTGGCTTTGTATACAAACACTTAACACGTAAATGTAATTAAAAATCAATGTTAAAGGTCGAAAATAATGACACTGTTTATAGAATAATGTTGATAATAGATGCATAATTTAAATACAATAAATTAATTTAAAAAAAATGCTAATATGGATTAATTGCGTAACACTTTAAGACGATGTAAAATGTAACACATAGCATTTTTTATGCATAGCAACTTGTGATTATACGACAGCGGCATGTGCACCATTAGCCGCACATTCAATGGATGTTTTTATAAATTAAATTATGAATTTATTGTGTATGAAATTTGTTGAAAAATAAATTAAAAAATGAAATAATATAGACCTTATATAAATCATCGCTATACTCATGAACATTGATTAATATCAAGATTTATAGATAGTATAGTATAAATTATGCATTTTATTAAATATTATGATCTAAACTTCATTACCGACGCGATAAATCGATAAATGATCACTACTTGGCTAAAAGATTTTCTTTCGATTTCGCAGATGGCGTTGTTTTATTTTGTGATACAGTTTTAAAATAAAAATCTCATATATATTATTCAAATTGCATGCAAACGTTCATGAATATTTATCATTGACCTCCATGGCGGCAATATCCATGATCAACTCCATTATGTGTCTCGGTCATGAAATGGAAATGAGACTGCATTTCTCAAATTGTAGATAAATAAAATATTATCTCAGTGTTTGTTTCTATTTGTGATCATCCAATCTAGCATATACTGGATAAAATTGGATTTTTATCACGGGACTGTTTATATTCATAGTTCCTTGATATTTCAAGAAACAAATACGGAAAGAAGAAAACGTATACTGCACTTGTATTTTCATTTTCCCTGTAATGCTATGTTTATTCTACAGCAAGATTCAAAAATATATATTCATTGTTATTAGATATAATAATTAGTTTTTTTATCAATAGGTTTTTTAAAGATTTAAATCATGGATATCAAAATAGTTTTTTGACATATTTAATTATTTCCTAGATATTTGAACCATTTTTAAACAGAATCGCAATATTTCCAGCATTATTAAACAATAATCAATTACTATGAAATATGAAATGAACTGTAGGAAAAAAGGTAGATTTTCATAGTCAAAAGTTTTGTTAAACCAAATTTGCTTATAATGACTAAGTGTCATTAAATATGTTGCTTAGTTGATATAAATCCGCTGATTAATATATGTTTTCCGAGCGTTCTCACGAATGCACAGACAATAAATAACAACGGATGACGCAATTAAGCTTTTAAAAATATTTGCAAATGTCCTACATATCCATAAGGCTTTCAGCATTTTTATAGAACATTGAAGACTGGTTGTAAAATGGCCGCGAGCAGTATTTTGCTTAAACGTTCTTATCTGCTCAAGGGCAGGGCTCCCATGTATGCTCTGCAATACTTTAATAGCGATAATAACGCATATTTAGATCCAAAGCTTAAATTTAAGCTACTATTGCGATCAGGGGTGGGGGGTGGAGAATAGTGGTGGATTTAGCACTTTTCATACCATAGGCACAATTCAAATGTATTTTGAACATTGAAACTCACGTTAAAAAGCCCTATGTGACCCACTTTATCAGTGTTGGAGGGGGGGGGGGGACAACGACTTTACAACAGATTTATTGAGCTAGCTTTAGATATGATTTATGAATTTATGTTTCGTCATCATGAAGTCTCGCAACTGGGTTTCTCTCTTCTGATCTTCACACACTCTCTCTTTGCTTAAAAGTGATCAAACCAAACCGGTGGAAGACTATGGAAGTTATATTATATATAACATCTTTAGCCAGATGTTGTAAATGAAACATTGTCTTTAATCTTTTGACCGCCAACGATTTTAGAAATATTAAAAGTAGTTTGACTTGTATATCTTATTGTCCTTAGTCAGTTTTATGTGTTCATGAATCCCGGGATTAGTAAACGTTATCATGAAAAATTCGAGATTGAATTTTTTATGTAACAAAAGTCGTACACCTCACTAGCACGATGAAGGCTACCAAATTGAGACATTCCCGTCGAAATCTGGACGCTTGAAAACAGTGGCGTAACTACTAATTGGCGAGCTTAGGCGCCGCCTAGGGGCAGTAATTTTCTAATCTATGTATACATACTGTATGTGTATATACACTGTACAGTGTATATACAGTGAAAGTGTAAGTACAGTGTATATACAGTGAAAGTGTAAGTACAGTGTATATGATAGTGTAAGTACAGTGTGAAAGTGTACTGTACAGTGTATATACAGCTTCAAATAATAATTGTTTGACGGGACTATAAAAAATGAACGGTCCATCCGGGAAAACGTATTATGCGGGAACGGTTTATCGAGGTTCCACTGTATATATATACAGTACCTATATGTTTTTCAAATTGTTATATTGAACTTTCCTTACCGGTGATGTATTTACTACACATCGACTCTAATAATGGGAATATTGATAAGAAATATAATAGATACGGACTTCAGAATTTTCGTATTCCTCTGTAATATGAAAAGGAATCACATTAAAGTATAATAGTATATAAGTATTCATTTGCAGCGACAGAAATAAATAATTTGTCAGGAAATCGGGAATTTTGCGAGTTTTAGTCCGTGTCTCAGCAGAAAGGAATTTTAATTAGATATTTAACTAGCATTTAAATATGTGATGAAGATACCTCCAACGAGTGTGGAGGCTGAGCGTGCATTTTCAGCAGCAAGTTGCCTGGCTTTCAAAATCGATGTTTTTTCGGGCATATTTTCAAAATAATATTTGAATTGTATTTTTATCTTTTCTTAACAAATAAAATTCTTTCGTCTTCAAGTTATTTTTTATATTAAACAAATAGAGTTATTAGTAATTTTTGATCAAATTTATCAATGTAATTTCATAAACTATTGAAAATCCTAGTCCTGGGATCCCGGGATGGTCTAATGCAGGGGTGGCCAACCCAAATGATCTTGCGGGCCACTTTGGAAATGCATCATAGCTCCGCGGGCCGCATATAAAATTATATATCCCCATTTTAGATTTAGATACACTATAGACATTTTTTTGAAGTGAAAAAATATATTTTGTAAAAGTGTAATAAACCTTAAGGGCTGGAAAAATATTCAAGGCGGGCCGCATGCGGCCCGCGGGTCACGGGTTGACCACCCCTGGTCTAATGGTATCCCGAAATCCCGGGATTGAAATTTTGGCTCGGCATTGTATTCCCTAGTTGTAATTATTAATAACAGAATTCAATAAATTCGTAGGATTTTTTCTTTTTAAACTTTTTTCTTCTTAATTTGGAGTCGTTGTTCGCATTTCGTTTATCCTACGGACATATTGAGTGATGCGTTAAGTGCATTAGTGGTTTATCAGAATAGATTAAAATTGCAAACAGCTTATGTTTATTGAACTTTCTTATCAACTTATATTGGCGTATGTGCTAAAAAGGCAAAGCAGCCCTGCATTATTTACAGCAGCAACAAAGGCAACTCTTTCTGTCTGATGTCCTTTTAATGCTTCGATTAGCGTCCGGCCAGAAAAGGACGGATGCATTTGTAGTAACAAACATCAACTGCAACATGTGGTCGTTTTATTTTCATTCCTGAGTGAGTTTTACCAGGGAATGGTTGTCAATCCGAAGTCGTGTGAAAATTAGTGCTGCGAGTGATTATCTTATCGTCGGTTGCTAAAAAGTGACGCATAAAAACACATAACAAAATAATTAAAAACATCATTTTTCAACGTTTTTAATGATAACAGCAATGATTTCTCAAAATTTGTTCTTAATTTAAAAACATATATTTTTAACTGATTTTATAAACAATGTGCATACGTCCGGATGTGGTTCATTACTGCGTTGTTCGCGATTTAATCCTGCGATTCTTATCCATATCATGAATATTTAAGAGCTAAATACTTTTAATTGTTATTCTACACTTCTCAAACGTTTAGCTAATATCAGATGAGCCAAATATTTTTAAAATATCGATACAAAATAAGTTGCGGCCATCTTAAGTTCAATGCCAATCGTTTTTGTTCAAGATGCGTTTTTTGCGTAATTCATTGAAGTATGAATTGAAGTTCAACAAAAACCATGAAGCAAATCCTGTTTTATATTTCGCTGCTTGAAAAACTAGATCTATTGACTGCCATTACATGTTTTAAAATATAATTCTCTAAATCTTATAAATTTTCTTTATATCAATGAATTTTGCGCGCAACGCGCGATGATCCCCCGACAAAAATGTGTTAAGATCCACAGTAGATTTTTCCATGAATATAATTTTTACATAAAGTGTTTCTATTGTCTTTAACATAAAGAACCTATAAAAAGGATTGTTGCATTAAAATTGGCTGATCTAATAAGGGGTTGAATGCATTTTTTTTAAATAGACATATACATAAGTCTTATTTTAAATACAATATTTAGCGATTTTAAATTGCGTTATTGATTTTGACAAGTTTAATTAAAATTATCAATACAAACATGCCAAACATAACATCATATCTTAGTCGATGTATTTAAAGTAAACAGGACCATAGGTTAAGTCATTTTGATATAAGGGGATTTTTAATAATTCAACACAATGATTCTCATAAAATATATGTGATGATTGACAATTTAATTGTGAATGAATAAAAATGCAAATGGGAAGACAGAAGATGCTTTTAAAATGTGCTGTGTGCGTGCTGCTAATGCAATTGACTGCAATTCATGCGGCTAGAATTCTTGCAGTTTTTCCAATTTTTATCAAGTCTCATAGTATTTTCACGAACACGATAGTTAAAGAGCTTGCTGCAAGAGGTCATGATGTTACAATCATCACGCCATTTGAAGAAAAAGATCCATTACCCAATTACAGACAGATTATAACCGACAAACGATCTTGTTGGAATGAAGGTAATTATTCTGTTTGTTCAATGATAACTAACGCATAGTACATAAAAAATCATTAATAAGCTGTTTTAAAATAGATAATTGTTAAATCATCACGCAACAACGAATAAATGCATTTATTTTGCCTCCGTTTAATCAAAAAGTAAATTTAGACTCCAATATATGAAATGAAATACCATGAAAAATTTGTTTGCATGATGCAATTTATTATACATATTTAAAATCAAGACCCTCAAGGCATGTTTAAACAGCATATACACTGTTAATATAAGGATAATTATCTTATTTGGATAATAATTCTAACAAGATAATATTTGTAAGGAGGAACAATAAGCACTGCTTCATAACGTCCGAATTTACTACATTTGTTTTTGAATATTAATAATTTCTTATTAATATTAATATTAATTCTATCAATATTGTATATACGAAATAACATTATTGTGTATAATTTTACCATCAAATTCGCTTGTGTATGTTTAATATTTGTAAATCCATTCATAAGCAATGAGATAATACAATATGGTCGACCGATAGTCTTGGTTGTGGAAAGACGCGTTAATCCGCCGGTCAAATAAACAACGTCGATTAAAAATCACCAACCAAGTATTATTTTTTCATCTACCCTCCCCGGATACTCTATGATCCGACAGTGAACAGACCCGCGTGACGCCATCCATCTTAAAGCTTATGCACGGGGTGGGATGCAGCTTAAAGGCATTACGATCAAATAAATCATCAATATCAAAATAAATTATAAGTTTCTACATAATATGATGGAGAGATGTGAAACTTTTTTATTATGCATTCAAAAGTTTCATTTGTGCTATCGAAAATGATACCTCCCAAATTCACACCCAGGTCCTTCAAATCATACGCTCATTAAATGCTTGATCCTTTTAAACCAATCATACGTGACTTTGATAGCTTATCATCATGAGCTGATGAATTATCAGCATTGATCGTAAATTCAGCACAACTTTCTTTTTAACGACTCGAACATCATTTAAACAAAATATTTGTTGATCAAAATTGTAAACTAGAGCAAAAATTATGTATTATAACATTTATTTGGTATAACATTTTTTTTGGACTACATCTCATCCCTGATGTGTTTTGCAATCCGAGAGAGAGAACCCAGCTGCGAGACTCTGTGGTGATGAGCCACTTTCTCGAGATCTAGTATTTTTCATTTCGTCATTCTCCTCTACCATGGGACTTTTTAATCCAGCAAGAAGACTTCAATCCTTCCATTGTTTATCCCTGTCTATCTACGTCGCATGATTTTACAGATCCGCACGCAAGTGGCTGTCATTATCCTGCGAGAAGCGCCCGCGTCAATTAAATGGCAATTTCGCGTCGGATCGCGATAGGTGTATTGCAATATTTTGTCAAGAGATCTTTGTATTTATACTCAGCGAATACCTGGCATGCATTGCAATGTCACAGGCGCTTATAATTATTTGAAAATAAACGTAGTAGTAGTATAGTTACGCGATGTATTGCTATGGGGTATACGTTGCACGGGCTGAGGCTAGGATTCTTCCTTTTCTTGCACAAACTCGACTTCATCAGACCAATATAGTGCATCCGTTAAACGTTTCGCAAAACAAATTCCTCATACGAATAATGGCCGTGCTAATGTAAAAACCTTTTCGGATACACGCCCAATAATTCACCAAAGTTTCATTGTAATTGGATGAACAGTATAGGAATGTATACTAAGCAAACCCCTCGCTGCACGACACACATTCATATATATAGATAAGCCGCTTTTTATCAATTTACGATCTTTAGTTGTAATACCACAACATGATAATATTAATGTTTGTTTAAATGATTCAAATTTTATGTTGTATAAGCATCTAACGGGAATATTGCTTTGTATATTTACAGAATATTCGGAATCGGAGAGCGAATATTTCATAAAGAATTCGCCTCCGCCTTTCATCTTTCAAGAATTTACGCGATGGTCATCCCTGCAATGGTTCACAGAAGCGAGTTTCAATTCGTCTTCCATGAAAGACTTTATCCAGAACGACAACAGCCAATACGATCTCGTCCTAACGGAACTTTTCCTGCAGGAATCGTTCCTCATGTTCGGACATAAGTACAAAGCTCCGGTCATAATGCTATCGACCTTTGGCGGAGGACATTTCATCAACCAGCAAATGGGCAATCCGATGATGTTGTCCTCAGTTCCTTTCGAGTTTATAGACTTTTTTGGACCCATGAGCCTGCGGCAGCGGTTGAAAAATATATTATACACAATTGTAGATTTGACCGGAAGGAAGTTTTATCATCTGCCATCGCAGCAGAGTTTAGCCGAGCTGCATTTTGGGCATTTGCCAAAACCGCTGCCCAAACTTACCGACTTGGAGAGAAACGTTTCATTGATTTTGGTCAACACACATTTTAGCATAGACACTGTTCGCCCGAATATCCCGGGGATTATCGAAGTCGGAGGCGTCCACATCAAGCCACCGAAAGAGTTGACAGGCGTAAGTCTTTGATTTTACTATGCTTTGAATTGTAGATTATTGAGTTGAAGTATTTGTATGCGGATTGAACAATTGCAAAGAGGAATAAATTTCAATTGAAATGCACTCGGTTCTATATATGTACAACGATTGACGTCATTTTGGACAATCAAGATATCGCTTTATGTCCGAGAACAAATTGAACCTAATAAAAACCCAATTGCTTTGATCTAAATGCGTCCAGAAAAGCCATCTTAATACTATGTCACGAAATTTGAACTCGGAGCAAAGCACGATACAATAACTTATCAATGCTGTGCACGTTTAAAATTCTTCAGTAATAGTAAACTACCTTCACCGATGATGCCTAAATAACCTTCATATGTACTAGAATGGTATCAATTGCAAGTTATACATTCTGTTATATTTAAAATGACCCTACATCTCGTTTTGAACGGGACCGTCCCGTTATCTTCGAGCACAACTTTTGGACTTATATTCTTAGTTATTAGCGAATTATTTAATTTCAACAATATTTTTAGAAATAAATTCATTTGATCTGTCAGTAACATCAGCATCACTTTTAGTGCCATTTTCAAAAAGATTTCAAGGAACATGTATAGATGTCTTAATCGTATTATATCAAGGGTAATGTCCAATAAATTTGTTATAAATAAGCGTTAACTTTTAGGAATTGAAGAAATTCTGTGATGAAGCCAAAGATGGTGTCGTTTTCTTCAGCTTGGGTAGCATAATGGATATTTCTTCCATGCCAAAGAAGAGGATAAACGAATTCGTGAACGCGTTCAGTAAGTTAAAACAGAGGGTTTTATGGAAATGGGATGGTGATAATCCACCAAGTGTTTCTAAAAATGTGCTGATATCGAAATGGTTCCCACAAGCAGAAATTTTAAGTAAGTACTAAAAACAATTATCATTAATAATACTATAAGTTGCATCAGAATTGTTTGCATTTTTCAACAAGTATGCAATTAAATCTAAATAAATATTTATTTGGTCCAAATTGACAATATTATATTGATTGAAGATAGTGAGATATGTATGTTAAGGTATTTTAACACAGTGCTTGCAGGGCAGAAAATCACCATTAATTGCTGCCAGTCACTGAATACAGGATATCTTTTAGTTGAAATGTATTCTAAATTAAAGTCTTAATATTTTTATATAAGGTTGATATTTATCATATACACCCTTATTTTATATACTTACTTTAGTTTTGATTCTGGAGAAATCTGACGTAGAAATTTTTCCATTTTGGTTATTAAGAACATGTTTTTGTTTTTTGAACGTTAGTTACACAAGATACATTTATTATTTCATAAAAGAGACTATTTCTGCAACTTAATTTATAAAAAAAGTAAGGGAACCGAAAACTGATAACCGACAAAACCGTTATTTTTGACCAGAACGAAAACGGATTCAAAAACATTGCTTTTTTTTCGGTTCAGTAGACGTCTTATGCGAATGAAAATTTGATTGATTTTTGTGTTGACATTATATGACATTCACCAGCCATAAGCAGTTTTTTTTAAAATTATATTAATCTGATAATATTAATCAACCCTGGGCTTCGAACCGGAATGAAAACGAAAACCAATAAGCGATAAAACCGTTAGTTTTTTTCGTAACGAAAACCGTAACTGAACCGATGTAAATGCTAGGACCGCAATCGAAACCAAAACCGAAATGAAAAAGATAACAGGGCTTCGAAGCGGAACAAAACTGATAACCGTTATTATTCGGGAGGAAAACTGTAAGCGAACTAAAAAACAATCTTTAAGCTTGATATCGCTTTCAATGCATTAGACCAACCCGGGATCAGTCTTGGGATCAGTCCCGGATCAATTCCGGGATCCCGGAATCGGGATTTTTAATATTATAGTTTAAGAAATTACATTAATAAATTTGATCCAAAATTACTAACAACTCCATTTGTCTAATATAAAAAAATTTAAGCACAAGAATTCACGCTCAGCCTCCACACTCGTTGGAGGTATCGTCATCATATATTTAAATACTAGTTCGAACTGATGACCGCATGAGCCTCCATTTTAGTATAACATCATCAAAGTGACTGATAATATTCCTTTCTGCTGAGACACGGACTAAAACTCGCAAAATTCCCGATTTCCCGACAAATTATTTATTTCCGTCGCTGCAGATGAATACTTATATACTATAATACTTTGATGTGATTCGTAATTATATTACGGAGGAATACAAAAATTCTGAAGCCCGTATCTATTATATTTCATATCGATATTCCCATTATTAGAGTCAAGGTGTAGTAAATACATCACCGGTAGGGAAAGGTTAATATAACAATTTGAAAAACATATATGTCCTGTATATTTGTATATATAAATTAGACAGTTACTGTCTTTAGGCGTCGCCTAAGCTCACCAACTAGTAGTTACGCCACTATTTCCAAAAGGCGAATTTTTCGGGATTACATTTACTAATCCCGGGATTCATGAGCACCTAAAATTGTCCGGGATCATTAATTAAATCTATTTTTTTTATTTTATAGATCATCCAAACACTAAAATATTCATCACCCATGGTGGCCTACTCGGATTTCAAGAGGCATTACATTACGGTGTTCCAATCATAGGAATGCCATTCTATGGAGACCAATCTCTAAATGTGGACAAAGCATTTAAAAAGGGCGTAGGACTGAAGCTACTCTTCAAGGACGCAACCGAAGCAAAAATAATAGAAACAATTGAAAAAATCATTCAAGATCCAAATTACAAACGACGAGCGAGAGATGTCTCTAAAAGATTTAGGGATCAACCGCTCAATGCCATGGACACTGCTGTGTTTTGGATCGAATACGTGATCAGAAACGAGGGCGCCAATCACATGCGATCGCCGATACTGGATCTCAGCTGGTATGAATATCTGCTCATAGATGTCGTATTGTTATTGATCACCGGATCTGCTGCTATTGGTTTGATACTGTACTTTGCGACGGTTGTTCTTTGCAAGCTGTTGTTGTACAGAAAACCTTACAAACAAAAACCGAAGAGCAAAAAACAATAAGTGTTAAATATTATTTGTTATTTAGAGGAATACATTATTTAAAAAAATCATATTAGTGTTCATTTGAACTGTTCAAATAGCCGAAACGTCACGAGAGCAATGAGCATTGTTCATTTTCAGCGATAAAAAAATAGTGGAACTTTGAACAATGGCGCAATGGACGCGATAAAGTTCTGATAAGCTCGCAAAATGAAAATGGATCTTAATTAAAATGTTTGCTGAAGTTCACAAATGTCTTAAGGAATTTCTTTTCTGCAGACGTGGAGCAAAGTTTCATAGTTAAAAACGGGGTTAAAAGTTAAGTGAAGTGCATGCAGAGGAACATTTCTCATTGAGCACTTTTTTTATAATTTTTCAGACAGTTGGACCGAACTTCATGAAGCTTTATCTCTTTTAAAAGCCCATAAATTATACCTAAATGCGATAAAAATGTGTACAATTAACCTTATCACACTTTAATTAACCCGACACTCTTTTAACCAGAGCATTAAAAATATGTAAACGGCACTGAAACAATTAAGTACATGCAAAATAAAATAATATTTTTACTTAATATATTAAATTATTACAAAAAGCAACCAGGATAATTTAGCAAATCAATGTCTTTAATACAGTATATCTTTACTTTCAACACTCGTAATCAATTGAATATGAATTATATTAACCGATTTTGGGGACTTTGAATCTGGATTGAGGAAAATGTTTATGCCATTAATTTAATACAAATTGACTTTAATATATTTGATGTAATAGTTAATACTATGTAATCTTTATTGTTGTGGTGATATGAAACACTTATTAGCTTAAAACACATTATAGATTTTAAAAAAAATATTTTAACTTAAGCGAAAATAAACATAACGTTGCGAAAGACCAGAGTATCCTAAACAAATTGAAAACATTTTAACATCCTGGTTTAAAACACGAGTAGATAGAGATTTTTGGCTGATATTGTGATTAATTCTTTGAGTAGTGAGCTAATTTAAAATCTCCATAGCCTTAGATGCTATATTTGCTTGTCCGCTACTTATTATCCATACAAATCCACTTATCTGTAAGGACCGCGGCAGCGCGTATGAAGTTTATATTTAACACTCTCGTCACCCAACGTGAATTAACCAACGTAGACGGAAGGAATAGCGATGCAATATGATTCTTGGAATATTTTAGCATCTATGTGGTATCATGACAATAACAAGTGCACCATTAAACATATCAGAATAAAATGTTTGCCTATTTTTACAAAGGATTAAATCAATTCCATGTGTGTTTGAGTGGATTGAGAAATCCCAAATGAGGTCTATTCATCAAAATTAAATAATTGAGGAAAAAACCTTGTGGTTTTTCACCATCCATTGGCAATCGTCATGACTGGCCTATGTATTATTGTGAAATGGATTCAATGTGTTAATTTATTTGTTGAATCAGTAGATGAAAATTAAATTTATAAAATGGCAAACGAATCGAGTTGTATTCCATTAATTATTATGTAGATTAAAATTGATCTTTTTCTGCGATGGATGGATGCATTTTACTTTGGATTTAATGATTCTTTGAAATTTCATCATCGACTATTGCAGTCTATTTTAAGAGAACGGCATTACATAATATAGTTGGGTAGCCATTTTTTATCTCTTTTAAAATACAAGTCAATGACACATTGCATATATTTTACTATTATTGTTCTATGCTCTAGAAATGCACTTTTTAATAACTAGAATGGCTAAAATATTATATAAACAAGACCTGCCCAAAATATAGTAATATACATTTAAACTAGTTTAAAAATGATTGCGCAATTTATAGCATTAAGCCGATGAAACAATTATGAAAGAGCAACTCTCCGCAAAATTCACGATCAATTCATTTTTTTAATTAAAAGATATAACAGTAATTTACGAGTCCAATAAAATATGACATCCGCATATTAGACAGTCAATATTTTACTTCGGGCAATTCAGCCATATTAATTTCATAACACGCAAACGCAATTTACTTCATTCAATATGTTAACATAAAAGAACGCAAGGGTGCTAAAAATACTCGAAGCGATGTTACAAAATATGAATAGGAAATGTTTGATCTTTGACATGAGCTAATACGACGTTGTTTGAACAAAGTATTTGTTTTCCACGAAAAATCTCAAATATTTTGTAACATTGTTGTCACACACAGTAATCAAACAGTACATTTTTGCAAGACTTGTGCGTTTTTAAACAAAATAATTTCCATATTCATTGATGTGATGAAAGAAAAGTTCAAATTAATTGATCGAAGAAAATTTCCTTGATGAAATATATTTGAATCAATATGCTGATAACTATTTTATCGCGAAGATTGCAATATAAACGTGCTAATTTTACCATTGACATTGAAAAAGCCTTTGATAGGGCATAACATGATGCCATACCATAATTCTATAGCATCATCATATTATATTGCAGCCACATGCAATCTTTTGCAGAATCAAGGTCTCTCATCTATTATTGAGAGCTCTCGAAAGTAATGTCATTTTTTATCAATGTAAATCCAAGTAAGTTATATAATACTATTATAAATATAATAAACTAAATGTATATTGTAAAATAATATACGAAGATAGTCCCAAAAGTCCCAAGATGCAATAATGATGGGGGAAATATAGACTCGTTCGCGACCTCATTTGGCGCGAGCCATCTATGCAAGTTATCCTCTGAAGGAGGCTTCCGTGATTGTACAAATCATAGAAAATACTGCGAAAAGCCCTAAAAAAAAGACGGAGTGGCCACAACGTTTGAATGTTTAATCGGTCCACTTTTCGGATCGCTGATATAACGAATGAGCGCTTCGCTATCGGATGCGATGCCTGAAATTGTCTACAAAACGATTACAAACTCTCATTATAAAACGAAATTATCCGAAGAAAACTGATCGGCTGGGTTGTTTAAATTCTAACAAGAGTTAGAGTAAAGATCTGCATAAAGTTTATTGGCAATATATTAAATAAATAGCAGTGAGACAATTAAAATTAAGGACCTCACACAGTCCGGGCACTCGATCCATTGCTAAAATATGAGGTTCTTTTACATCAAAGTCGAAGTAGCATCCTGACATGAGGACCTTCCACTAAAACAAAGATGAGGGAGTGGCCACAAGGTTTGTGTGTTCAACCGGTCCGCCTTTCAGACAGCTGACGCTTCGAATGAGCGCCTCGCGATCGGACATGTCCACAGAACAGAGTCAAAAAATGATCGTATTTATGATGTATTTACAACGCAAATTCAGATGGTTAATGAGTTTTAACTTTTTTTTAAATGTATGTAATTTAAAAAAATAAATATTTAAGCAGCTTCTCCATGAATATAGCAATACTTGGCATTTAGGATCCATAATTGCAATTACGAATGCACATCGTACGACTTTATTTTGACTATTTGTTTTGTGATCCGCTCAAACGAAGAAGTAGTACAGTACAATAAGAAATGGTGGAACTCATTTTTAACATTTGTCGTTTTTATTTTGAGCATCAAAATCGAATGGCTATCTATCGTAATGCAAGAAAAATTAAAAGTAATTCCGACTAAATAGCTTAAATGAAGACCTTCAATTATAAACGCACGTAATTAAAGTGCATTTGATGATTGCAACATCATAGAAACGATCATCATTCATGTCA
Source organism: Stenopsyche tienmushanensis (assembly GCA_008973525.1). Classification (NCBI taxonomy): domain Eukaryota; kingdom Metazoa; phylum Arthropoda; class Insecta; order Trichoptera; family Stenopsychidae; genus Stenopsyche; species Stenopsyche tienmushanensis. The sequence continues at coordinate 189,126 of WACJ01000274.1, forward strand.
TCATTATAAATTATACACAGATTATTATATGGTGTACTTTTAGCATACGTCCAGTGTTTATCATGTTTGAAATTGCACATTGCTACACGATTTGAAATTTCGTGCGTATTAAACGAAAAGGAGTGCGTAATAATTACGCGGATTTATTTAGCAACGGACATGAATTTCCAATTAAAAAGGCATTTCGGAGAAAGTTTCCAATGTTGGCGGATCAAATGGACCAAACGGCGGTTTTGCTCTTAAATATGTCAAGAGATCTTGAAAAATCTTCATGCTTGATCGCGATGAGCATTTGCCGAATGTGATTCGTACGAGTGTGCATAATTTAGATGTGCTATTTGCATTTCAATTGACACATCCCAAAGCGCTAAAGGCAATTCAGCAGCAGGTTTTATATTAAGTTTGATGTAAACAAAAATGTAATTTCTGGCATACGTTTTATGGAATTTTTAAAAATTGTATAATTTTTTGAACTATTAATATTTATGATTTCATACATCCTTCGCTAATTTTGGCTGCTCTTGTATTAAATATGACTTATTCATATTTAAATGAAGCAATTCAATATGAACCATGTACGCAATTTAGGTACAAAATACTCGTTATATTTGAAATGAAGTGAATAAAATGATGTTTAAATTTATTATTATGATTTAACACATTCCCGTCGGGTTACGTCAAAGCCATCTATTGCAACAGCCTCTGATGATTTTAATTCGAAATGTTATATATAAAAAAATGTCAAAGATGAGAAGAAAGCGTCTTCATCTGGCAAATTCTGATTCTCAAAGAAAGTTTCTATTTGAATTGTATACAAACAATTGTTTTGTAAGACTCAGTGCTGTTGTCAGTATTGGAGCATAGCTTTTGTTTGTGCAAACACTTGATACAAATCGGTCATGCTTACCAATTACCAGCATGCTTTCATTCTTTGGCGTTTCTCAAATTGTTTATATCGCATTTATGCAGCACAAAATCATATACAGATTTAATGGGTCACTATTAAATAAGGCGTTCGAATGAAATGCAAGACAATAAAAAGAGAAATGCATCGGGGAAAGTGCAGCATCGGGGTCACAATGACCCTTACTTAACTCGAACAGTGACTTCTCTAAATGCATTCGAAGTCACAAATACGAGCCAAATTACAGATTTATTTGGCTGTCTTTTAAAATACACACACGTGCTCTTATATAATATTTTTAAATTGCATTGCGCGAAATTGATGTCGAAATAAGCGTATACACAAGTGTTACAATGCCGGGAATGATTCGGCAACCTCAAATTCACATTAGCACAGTGTCGTAAAACTTTCCAAAGAGTCTGCGAGCAAAGTTGCTCCGGCGTTGATGTAACTTTGCTACGTCATAAAGTAATTCATTGTATTAGAAAAATTCTGACAGGGCCAAACTGGTCCAGCAACTTTTATGTAACAAATTTGCCTGCACTCTAATACATTTTGCACTTTTTTTATCTACATATCTGTAGGTCATTTGACGATGCAACAAGTGAGAGAAAAAGTGAATTCAGACGGAATAGTATGTATCATCAATACAAAAAAAGAGCCGATTAATGCGAGATTGGGTGAACAGGTTATAAACAGGTTAATCCTGTTACACAGATTGTAACAAAATTATAATGAAATTGAAATTTCAAACATTCCGTGAGCTATCGTAAGATTCAAAGCTCTTAAAATTTTTTGACCATGCGTGTATATTGATTATATATTCAAGACCTTCAAGCATTGACCTTCCAATAATAAGAAATTTCCACGATGTCCACAATATGTTAAGTTTTTACATATCAAATCAAAGATTTTATCATAAATAGCGAAATTTAAAACACAATATTTCCTAATGAATATAAGTAAAGTCTGAACACAAATATGCCAACGATCATTTTTGCGTAGCTAAAAATCGTTAAAAAATAATTATCGAACATCATGATGATGATGATGAGTCGTTGAACTTCTATGCATACATCATTAAAAATATCACAATAAATGGGTATTTAGCGAAATTTGCACATTGATGTGGCCAAAGTTTAAAACTTAAAACATATGTTAATATGACGCATGAAGTAGTATATCAAGAGGACCGAAAAGTAATCGAAATTTTGACATCTACTCTTTTACGGTCTGTATCGAGATACGGTTCATGAGACGCATAAAAATTATAGATGTCAATTTATTTAGTTTTTATTTAAATTTTAGCTTTTAATTATAAACAAAATCAAGATCAACGCCTTTAGCGACAAATATGTAATTTTTTTCGAATCTTAACACAATTGGCAGATAAAAAACTGATCAGTTTTTGTCAAAAAACAATACATAATTCTTCAACACATCTTCGAGAAATAATTTTTGGCTCCTTCTAAAAGAAATAAAAATTCAAGTTAACAATATCCGGAATATCTTTGCATTAATTCGCTGACGTAATAAATTTAATAACGCAAATGAAATGTTGCTCTTTGTGTATCCAAAGTTCATCGAAGGCCAAAATTATCGATTCTGATTTGAATACTATTTTTCAACCTCTTTAATGACATATTGTTTGCTATAAATACTAAAAGAACATATCAATCACATGGTTTTTGTGATTTTTTTTGTACAGTGCCATCAAATTATGTCAATTCAATGGATCATACAACAATCGATTTTAAGTTTTTTGAAAAGTGAATGCAATTTTTTTTTGTAATTCAATGTCAAATTTTAATTGATTTTTTTAATTATTTTTTTTTTTTTTGCGTGAGTATTAGAAATTTATGTCGGTTATTTACGAGTAAGTTGCTCTATATTTCACGTATATTTTTGGTGGTATTTATGATCTCGGTGAAATTGCTGTTTTTCGACAAGTTTTGCAATGTCTTTTTGTGTGTCATTGCCAATTGTGGCCGAAGGAATACCGTAGAAATTTTTCGCTTCGTCGACGTCCGATGTTTTGTGAAGAAATCACAAAAAAATAAGTAAAAAGCCCTCTCCTAATTGACGAAGAAAAACACTTCATTCGGGGCAACAAGTACATAGAATCGCGACACAAGGTCAGAGTCGTCTTTTGACGAAGAAACAGGTTTTTTGGTACATCTTCCTTGAACTCTTCGTTTATTCTGTGGTCCGGAAATATTCAAGTTTGGGTTTTCGTTGACAACTTTCTTCTGGCGTGTTGGAATTTGTCTATCTTCTGGTAAATGCTTTAATGATTTAAAATAATATACATATAAAATCAAAATATATATGATTGAATTTAATGAAATTGATTCGCATTTGAAATTTAAACAACATTAGTCAATAAATTTGTATATTTTTTTTTGGTAAAAAATGCAAAAAAAACTACCCAAAACGAAGAAAAAAATGAACGCATGACTTATGCTAATTTTTCTACAATTTTTGCATAAAATATATTTTGTTGTATGAATTATCAGAAAAGGTACTTGAGTAATAACGGGTTTTGAGACGAGTGCATCATTCAAAGCATGGCCAATCTCCTCAGTATGGACTCAACACTGCTTCGGTTGGTTGTGTTCCGCAAAAGACCATAAAGCACAGCGATTTAAATTCAATTTAAATACAGTGAAATAAATCGACAATACTAATATAAATAAATATATCATACATGTGCTAAAAATAAAGACTTTAAAGCTGATTTAAATATAATTAGCGTGTGTAAATACATTTGAAGTGATCCATAAAAACGTCGGTAATGGTGTGATCTTTAAGTCGTACAAATCAATATTGATTGTCTAGTAAAAGAACATGATAAAAGTGTAAATTGCAATATTCACAAGAACGACAGTGTCATTAGAATCAAGATGAAGTTCCGCGGTGTTTTCCTATTGTGCTTCTGTTTTGCAACGACAATACCTGTATCAAAATGTGCCAATATATTGGCAGTATTGCCTTTAGATATTAGTTCACATTATAGATTTAGTCAGCCGATTCTGAGAGAGTTAGCTAATAGAGGTCATCAAGTGACAGTTCTGACACCGATACAAGATCCTAAACCGCCGCAAAATTACAAGGAGATAATATTGCCGGGAATGAAGATTTGGGATGCCGGTGAGAGTAAGCATATTTTAATTAAACTAAATAAAATTAAGCCACATAAATTATAAATACGAATTTCAATTAAGAAATTTACTCCAAACACGATTTCTATATGCAAATATTTATGCATCCAATAAATTAATAAGATATGCAGACAGTCTCTACAACTGTATTCGTTATTAATTTTTTGCACAATATAATTTTTTTTTTAATATGAGCACCTTTGACCTGGATGATGCGTTGAATCTAGTGATGCACGTTTTGTATACTACACGCATGCGGCATTGGCAATCAAATCTGATGAATATGGAGTCTATTGCATAAAAATGAAGTCATTTTATGACAACCTGAGTAGATCATTGCATTTATGCGTTCATTCACTGCTACCAATTATTGATGTATCAAGTCAGTCCATAATTTCGGGCGCATTTTTGGCTTCCCAAATTATTAAAATAGTATAAATAAAACACTATTCAACATTAGATTTCGAACCTGTCAAAATTTGTTGTCGCTTGGCTAATGATTAGTCAATTTGTCACCAATTTCGCAAACATCGAACGCATATTAGTACCCATAGAAAATGAATATCGATGATAAATAAAAACGTGCTTTGTTAATTTTTTTTTATAGACAAATTTATCGATCACGAAGGATTTTTCATCCGTAAAACAGGTTAATTTAAGGCGTCTTCTCACTTTAGGCGCCTCAAAAATAGGCAATTTTCGGGACTTTTTTTCGAGGATTTTCGCTTAAAAATATGGGATAAAATGGATCTAATGTAATATACACATCTTTTAAGTATATGAAAAAAAATATTTTTATATTTTTGAACAATTATTATAGTAAAACAGTAGCATCGAAAAACCCGTGTAGAAATGTTATGCTCGTGGCTTGTTGATGGTATCTCCGAGATGGGTCATTTGAAACAAAAAAATAAAACAGTTTTAGATTCAGTATATCAGTGGCTATAGCGCATATCATCAGATTTATGATATTCGCGAAAATAACAAAATGGCGCACGTTTTACGAAAAAGTTAAAAAAAACGCGTTTTTTTTGCAGTTTTTTGTAAAAAAAAATTACTTAAAATCAAAATTTCAAAAATCTGATGATATGCGCTATAGCCATAACTATGAAGAATATGTCATTCAAATTTCATGACAATCGGCCGAATAGTTTCCGAAATTTCATCAACAAGCCACCGAAAAACCTTGTTTTGAGATAAACGCGTTTAAAGTTTTGGTTGCAGAAAAATTGTCCAGACATAGCTGTTGAAACACTCGTTGTTATTTTGGGTATTTCCTCCGAAGATCTTTATAAATCGGTTTCAAAACCTCGTGAACATCTTCAGCTAGAGCAGGAGGATGTTTAAAAATTTCTATCTGATTGTTTTTCACCACTTTCTTGCACTGGCACCATGAGTCTGAACAATACGTATGCAGCTGGGTGCTCTCAGGTAGTCACCTAACGGTCGCCCAAAAATGTAGTTAGACTCGTCCGATCTTTATGAAATTTCGATATAACATTTTTGTACTTTCAAAATTTAAAAAAAAGAGAAGACGCCTTAATTCATTGAAAATGTCTTTGTTTAGATCGAAATAAGGTACATTTTAAGACTTTTAAATAGAGTAACATTTAGTCTGATAAACCTGATCTATGTGTCATTGACTGACAACACGCAATAAATCATATTAATAAAGCCGATATTTAAATTTGTTTCTATTTCCATCGGAATTCCGCTGCTTTTGATAAAATATCATATATTAATGTGTTTCGCGCGTCAAACACACAAAAAACAAATTTTGTATTCTATCAATTGGGGTCATTGCAAAAATTTAAATAAGCGAACATCATCGGTTGGTCAAATATTTTTATCCAAAGTTTTGATTTTGAAACTCTATTCAATAATGTCAAGTACCTTAATTGGATATAAAGACGTAAGATCACATGAGCAATATTCTGTATCGTCATACTTGTTTTGCGTTGAAAAATACTGACCGTATAATTTTTATAAGCGAATTATAAAATGATTGCTTGTATTATTGAGATAATTTGGTTAATCTTCGTATTTATTTATTTTAAGCGGAAAATTTTTGATGATAATGATCTTGCGCAAAAAAATCTTAATAATGATTTGAATGCATCTGCGTAAGCAAATTGCTTTTGTGATTTTTTTTACGTGAATAAATATTTGATATTGTATTTTCAGTATCGCCTGGGATCAACAATACCATGCTGACGCCATCGACTAACGTCTTCATCAGCTCACAAAAAGACCTCCGAAATCGGACGTTTATATTGACCGACTTCATACTCAGATCTCAGCCCATGCAGGACTTCCTCAGCAGGGACGATCTGTCTTTCGATCTGATAATATGTGAGCTCTTCCATATACAACCATTCTTCATGCTGTCTCACATCTTCAAGGCCCCAATCGTTGCCTTGTCTGCATTCGGTCACGGTCACTTCATCAATCAACAAATGGGCAATCCCTACGAGCTTTCCTTTGTGTCTCACGAAAACCTGATTTTGCCAACCAAGTACAAATTCTTCGACCGACTGAGGAATACATTTTGGACGATGGTCGACCTGATGGAGCGCGACATGTGGACGACTGATCAAGATGAATTAGCTAAGAAATATTTCGTACAAAAGCAGGATCTAAAAGAGGAAACACTACCGTCATTGAAGGACTTGGCAAAGAACGTATCATTAGTCCTAGTCAATTCGCATTTCAGCATCGATACTGTGCGACCTAATGTACCGGGAATTATCGAAGTTGGCGGCGTACATATACAGGCTCCTCAGAAGCTTTCAACGGTATTTTTTATTTTTATCTTTTTCAAACTTAACATATCAAGCATGAAAGCCTTATTGACGCAAGAAAAGGAATTGGGTTGGACTTAAATCAAAATCCCAAGAATATTTTAGCTAAAATAACGGCATACGATGTACAATGCGGAAGTGACAGTGAAATAAAGCATATTTGATCGATCAAAATATGATATTTTAATGCACCTAGAAATATGTAGCAATATCATATTTATAATGGCTTCATCGACTTGATGTAGCTTCTTACAAAAGAGGCTTCATTTTTCATATGTCTTATATGAAACTTGATGAAAAATATAAGATTTATTTCCTATCCAATCCTTAATATCATGGCTCAACGTGCAATTTTAATAAGTATGAAATAAATACATGTTTTTGTCTTGAATTCAATTTTATTATAATATCCACATTAAGCTATCTTTAAAAAATATTTCAGAATGTTAAAAAGTTCTTGGATCAGGCTTCTAACGGTGCCATATATATCAGTCTGGAGAGCGACGTTATAAAATCGGAGGTCTCCAAGGAACACATCCAGACATTCAAATCCGTTTTCAATAACAACAAGAAGGAAAGATTTTTATGGAGACGCTGCGATGATCTTCCGGTGAAACCGGAAAATTTACTCGTTGAAAAAACACTATCGCAGATCGACGTTTTAGGTATGAAAATAGTATTATACATGTATACAAAATGCACCGTAGGTTGGGCTGATAACATACACACGGTTGGATTGAAATCGCTGTTTATTGAAAATTGGATTAATTTTACATCCATTCAGCCGGCGAAAATTGAATATTGAGTATCGAATAAACGCAATCGGATCCGTTTATCGCATATTAAAATGTATCTTGTTTAGTCAATCATAATTATTCGATTTAATCTGAACGATGTGTCATTGTATGCTTAATTAACAATGGTTGATAGTTTAGAGGATTTCCAATAAGCTGGAAATTTGTTGTTATTGATGTTGATCAATTGATATATATTTCGTAAACGTCAAAATAAAAATGATATATTTTTGGTTAATTTGGGTGGGATGATGCCACTATAACGACCCAAAAAATAGGCAATTTTTAAGATTTTTTTTCACAGTAAACACAACGTATAATGAAATAAATATTTTTTGAGATTTATTAAAGCACTCCTATATAATACTAAAAAAATTAATTCATTATTAAAAAAAGCATGTATTATATCGTTTTTAAAACATCAAAATGCCATGTCAAAAATTATGCACGTTCATAGCGTTCATCAGTTTTTTCATTCAGGCTTACCTGATACAAAAAGTTGCAAAGATTCTTTATCTGTGTGTCGCAATTATATAACACGCAATCAATACCTTTTTGTTTAAAAGTAACAAAATGGCGCTGATTTTAAAAAAAGTTTGGAAAAATACACCTTTTTTGGGGGTATTTTTTAGTGTAAAACGTAAGATAAAATCAATATTTTGCAATAAGCTGGTAAAATTTCAGAGCAATCGGTGACTTAGTTTTTCGAAATTATTTCATTTCGAGAAAAACGTGTTTAAAATTTTAAGTACTTAAAATTAAAAATTGCTGAATTACCCTGGACGTTTGTACAAAAATAACGATATTATAGTTGCATTTTTCTACTATTCGCACTAAGAGTCTGCGCCTTCCAAACAGTGTGAATACTAAGGCTTCATCGGTCGAAATTGTATGGCATTAGGGTGTCCCATAAGTTTCTTTCGTGTTCATATTAAGAAAAAAATAAATAATAATTTGTATTACATCAAAATTTATTGAATAATATATGATTCATTCTGTTCTATTACATTTTTCCATCTCTCCGGAAGTCTTATAATGCCTTTTTGCCAATATTTCCCAGGTTTGTTGGCAAAATATTGATCAAGGTACTTTTTTATATCATTTTTTGAATTAAAATTTTTACCACGTAAAGAATATTTCAATGAAATAAATAAATAATAATCTGAAGGGGCAATGTCCGGAGAGTATGTAGGCCTGGCGTTATCGTGATGAAAAACAACGCCTGGTCTGTTCGCTAATTCTGGCGGTTTTCTGGCAATTTTATCCTTTAGATTGTCTAGTTGGAAACAATATTTTGTTGAATTGAACGTTTCACCTTGCTGAAGTAGCTCATAATAAATTATCCCCTTCCAGTCCCACCAAATGCATAACAAAACTTTTTTTGGATGTAGGCCAGGTTTAGCTACAGTTAAAGCTTCTGTACCCTTGATCCTAGACCGTTTACGTTGGATATTTTCATAGAGTATCCAACTTTCATCTCCAATGACAAGTCTCTTCAAAAAAGGTTGGCTAGTATGCCATTGGAGAAGAAGATCGCATGTTGAAATACGCTGAAGTTTATTTGAGTCAGACAGTTCATGAGGAAGCCACACATTTGAACGTTTGATGTAACCCAATTTTGTCAGATGATTATGGACAGATGTTCGTGGAATTTCTAACTTGTTAGCTATTTCGCGTACAGTATATCGCGGGTTTTCTTCAACCATGGCTATGATTAGATCTGTGTTCATTTGCGAAAAAAATTATGGGACAACCTAATAATTATTTTCATACTATTTCTATTTCTTTCCAAAAAACGTTTTCAATTATATGAACCTTATTCATGAAGCTAAATTAATAATTGCGTTTTATTAGGAATACCTTGTATTTTTGTGATATGCATTAGTCTGGTGAAATATGACTCATTAGTTTTGAGTGGCTTTGAATGGCTTTTTATGTTTGTGAATAAGTTTTTCTGACTAATTACACTTGAATGTGTCTCGATATTATTTTAATGCATTGTGCTTAAAAATGGCTTACTTTTCAGTGCCAAATGTTTTTTGTGAACGTTATTCTATTTATTAATTGTTTTAAATGTTTGTATATCTATTTGCAGCTCACAAAAATGTAAAAGTGTTCATAACACACGGTGGACAATTGAACATTCAGGACGCTGTATCCATGGGAGTCCCTATCGTCTGCATACCAATGTACGGGGACCAATTCTCCACTTGCACAAAGGTAAAAGAAGCAGGACTCGCCGAAGTATTGCATCTGGAGGATTTGAACGAAAATTCAATAAGCGATGCAATTCAGAAAATTCTATTCAAACCGAGCTATAAAGAAGCTGCACTCAAATTATCTGCCGTTTTTAATGACAAGCTAAACCCACCCTTATACACTGCGACTTATTGGATAGAATATGTCTTAAAGCATAAGGGTGCCCCTCAAATGAAGTCGCCCGCTCTTGAGCTCCATTGGTACGAGTACTATTTAGTGGACAGCTTGGCAGTTATAGGACTTTCATTCTATTATATCATATGGGGACTCAATTGGATGTTCTGGAACGTCGCTCTCAGAAAGAAAATTCCCAGAGACGATATTCAGCATTTGATCGATATGAACAAGCCTAAAGCTGAATAGTATTTAAATTTAATCAATCTCAAAGATTCTACAAATGGATTGTATTTCTGAAAATAGTCCTCGATGTGCAATATCTGACATTTGTTAAATCTGTGCAAATTAAATTATAATCTAAAAAGGATCCCTTTGATAGCCTGTATTAAATTTAGATTGTATATATGTTATGGAGCGTTAAATGTAAGTCGTTAAAAATAAAAATGTATGAAAAATATGTGAGTTCATTCCTGGTTATATGTGGAATATGACGTCGACGTAAATCACTATTGTTTGATGATGTAGAGCTGACAGCCCTGGCGTATAAATCAAAACATGACTTCCGTTCGCTCTACGCGCGAAGGGATTACAAAGTGGAGATACGAAAAATGTGGTTAAAGAAATAAATATATAAGGGTTGAAACAACGTCGCTGTAAATACGTTTCTACGTTTTATTTATCATAAAGTGTAAACTGACCGTCTACGTTCGAGCGGATAAGGGTTGAATTAGCAGCAGATTGCGAAATCATGCTCGGCCCATATCTACACATTTGTTCTGCGAAACAATAAAATTAAAACATACGTAGTTGAGTTTTATGAGTCCCGAGGGACTGAAAAAATATACGTGCTAAAAATTCATATTTTCGTGCGCACGTTTGATGTTATAATAATGGATAAATGATATTGTTATGGTATTCGTTTCATATTCTTATGCTGGATACATGCGTGATTAATATGAACTATACTGATTGATGTAAAAATTATATATAATTACAATATTTTGTCATGAACACTTCAGCAACATTTATTACACAGTCAATTTTTCGTTTTTAATTCAGCGATTATTCTCTCCATATGACATTAAAATAATCATAAATAACAAAAGATTAATTTAAATGCTATAGTTTTTTTCTCCATTAAACTTTAGTAGCTACAAGCAAACAAAGTCAAATATCTTGATATGCACTTAGACACACGCCTAATTTGGAAGATGTACTATTTTATCTGTATGGGTTAGACTTCACGATGCCCCATGGGGGGGGGGGGGGCGCAATCTTACGCCCGTGGGCAACGGTTAAACCTCTGGGGTAATGATGTGGAGTAGAGGTGCGCGAAAGTAGCTTCGTCGGATTGCTCATCAAACGCAGCTGGGGTAGTCCAGCTAACATGAGTTGGGTGTGCAGGTCACCTTGTGCTGCTTACCCATAAAGGTGTGTGTAGAACAGCCGATTACAGTACTTGGTGGAGACTGTCATAGGCTCATCACTATCCTCAATAGCCTAGTCATACAGGGGAGAACAGTTTTAGGCTGTTCAAAGGGCGACTCGTCTCCGTGGCTAAGTACTACAAATAGCCGAACCGATACGAGTATCATGGGGAAGAGGTAACCCCTGCAGTTCTTCATCTGCTGCAGCCTCCTTCAAACTGAGGTTGGACTCGTGGTTGCAGTGAACCCACGATAGTATTCCCTTGAATTTAGCTTAACCTTTGTCCTTATTCCTCCATCACACCTTCAAGACAACTTCGCCTCCTCTGGAGGGCTGGGAGCAAAAGGGGTGGGCACCTGGACGCTCTGCGCTTTTCTCGCGAGGCCAAAATATTAGTGGAAGATCTCTGTGTGGCTAGTCCGGGGTAACCCAGAACAGACCATGCAGCAGCGCAGGAAATGTGATGGACATTAAAATGATCTCCCAATCCAGTCGCTGTTTGCCGTCAGTTATGTATCCCTATTCCATTTATTAACAAACTAAGTTAAAACTAAATTAAATAGGTGAGGTCCTAAACTAATGCCCTGAGGAACTCCCACTGAAAAAAATTAGGAAGTTGACTTTGGTCTGTTTAAGATTATCGAAAATGATCTATTACACAGGTAGGGTTGGATCACTTTAATAAAGTAATTTAGAAAATTAAGGGATATCATTTTATGGATTAGACCGCGATGCCAGACAGTGTCGAACGCCTTTTCGATGTCGAGTAGTACCATACCGGTACTTCTCTTCATGTTAAAGTTTCTAGTAACATGTTCAATCAGTCTGGTCAACTGTTGGGTCGTAGATTGGTTTCTATGAAAACCGAATATTTTACTTAGTCAGAAAGTAAGTTAATCTGGCGGCAAACTATATTAAAACCTATTTAGACGTACGGGGTATCGTATTGACTTCCAATATTGACATCCTGCAACGCTTTCAATCCAATGTTCCAACACGAGAATTCTCGTGTCCCGCTGTTAATGTGTTAATATTATATAGGCGACATTAAAATTTATTATTTATATGGAGTTGTCTTAATTCACCAACAATGCTAATTAGAACAGTTTTTTTCAACAAAAACTCCAAGATCCATTAAAATGTGAAGAAATGTTTGGATCCATCAATATGTATACCTAGCATAATTTTATGTATTATTTGTTTTTCTACGAAAAAACATAGTGTTCTATGGTGCTTAAGTGATTAAGCAATGAAAAACCATATGGACAAATAATAATTAATTATTGCACCGTGTGATAAGCTGATCGCAACAATGACAAAATTGCACAAATTGCACTTTGAATTGCTTCTTTACCCACTGTATTCTCCGGGGCTAGCTTCCAGCGACTACTACCTGTTTACAGACATAAAAAGAATGCTCTAAGAAAAGAGATTTGACTCAAATGAAGAAATGATTGTCGACGCTAAAGCGTATTTTGAGGACAAATATCGTTCTATTAAAGGCATCGAAATATTACATAAGCGTCGAAATGAATATATCCCTCGTGAAAGAGATTATGTTAATGAATAAAGTCGTTGTTTATTAAAAACGTTGTTGATTTATCAGTCATCCTACAAAGTTATTGAAGCATTATGTATAAGATGTACCCATAATATTGCATTTAATGTTTGTCTAGGTTTAAGTGTTTTAAAATTAATGATACCCTTGTAGTCTCCCCAAAAAGACAAAATATCTTTTTTGTTGTAAGATCGGGCTTAGGGGTCGGTTTTGCTACCCAACCCCTCGATAGCCATTGATTTTTGCGTCCATAATTAGAATAAAGAACTCAATTTTAATCTTCAGTTATTAATTTGCCTAAAAATGGTGTTTCGGATTCCATTTTTAGAAGTTGTTTGAATGTTTTAATGCGGTCGCCTAGTATCTCTTTGTTTAGCTCGTTTGGCACCCATCTTCCTTGTCTCCACACCTTCCCGGGTTTTTCAGATTTCTTTGAACACTCAAACATGAGTATCAGAGATTGTCCAATATTTTTTCAATAATTGCTATTGGATTACTTTCGATTTCAGCAGTCAATGTGGTGGCATACACTTTACGCAGTCTTCCACTTTCAGTGTAATTGTTTAAATCAAAATTTCCAGATCAAAATTTCTTGAACCAATTTTGATATATGCGAACACTTAAAATATCGCTCAGTACATCGCAAATATTTTTAGTGGCGCGCGTTGCAGTCTTTTGAGATCAGTTTTTTGAGAAAATGATAAAGCATTAAATTTTGAATAAATTCTTCACTCGGCGAAAATCGTTCAATTGTAAATTGGGTTATTAAATTTGGATTTTAAAAATTAAAATTTACTCTTGATGAGTATAGTCACCAAAAGAGCATAAAATATGACTTGAAATTGCAGCAGCTTAAGTGCAACTAATTCCCAAAAACGGTCAAGCAATAAAACGAAAACCATTTTGGGTTCTATATAAGTTTTGATTTATTTTAATATCATATCACCAAGAATAGGTTATAATAAAGATGCCTATGATTCAAATAGCGGATGTTATCAGATGAATGTTAAGGTTTTATACAAAATTATATGCAAATATAAAAGAGACAAGTCAAGCATCTCGGAATATCCGCGAATTGGTGCGATATTATCTGAGCCATCAGCGAGCTCATTTGCTTTGCACAAACAAGACGATTCCTTATTTACCATACGCTACGACAATCCGGCATTGGGTAAACTATAAATCCTCCTTAGAAAACGCGCCACCATAGAGTTTTCGCCAAATGCGAATATTGGCAATGGTGCCGCAGGACTATTTCTCTTTCGGCGCTGTACAAATTGTTAATCCTTGCGCAAATATTAACTCTGTCTAAATACCGAGTAAACTATCCGGCGCGGATCGAAAGCTCTCTTTGCTCTCGCAATTACGTGTATCAGCTTTGTATTTTAATACCGGGATTTGTTGGATTGTACAATTGACTCTGGGGATGCATTCGCAAACAATTATAGCTTTTCTACAATTATCCTCGGTGGGAGAGAAATAAAATGGGCGATGGAGGGTTGGAGAGTTGGGGGTTCAAGCGTACACGTTGATCGAGCGCCTTATCGCTTTAATTAAGATAAAAACTTTCTTTCAAATGAACTAACGTATTTTTGTATGATTTCTACAATAAATAATAATGAAATAGTAGATAAACATGGTATGATTTGTATTAAAATCTTCCTAGATAATTTATAACAATAAAAAATGTTTAAAACTCACTTCAATGTAGTATTTAATAATGAACTTATGCAGTCGCTGCAGGCATGGAGACAATGCAAATAATTGCTAAAGCAATTGTGCATCGTATACCCTTTTTGTCTGGGTGTAATAAATTAGTTTACATCCAGAATCAGTTGCTTCCCTCGGATAGAATTGAATCTACAAATACTAAACACATAATATCACATAATTTGAAGTTAATAATTCAAAAAAATGTCTACAAAATCAACCCGGCTAATATGATAAGCAAATTTGTTGTTATGGAATCCCCAACTTTCTCATACTAGATCCCGAATCACGTTAAAGTGTAATTATTGATAGAATAGAACTATTCAACCCTCGTACATTCATAATTTAATTTTCCGACATTTGCAGCAATGTAGTTACGAATGTAAAATTGATTTCTCCCCGAAGGGGTCAAGGAGGCTTCGGGGATTTCACATCGGGGTAGTAAAATATTAATGCTACTTTGCGAATGCGCGCTTACGTCGTATATGAAATAATATCCGAGCATTAAATGAGGTCCATAAACTTCTTTTTTATGCTTTTCAATATGCTGGTTGCGGCAAATTTGCAGTAAAAGAGAAGACGTTATTCATATTTTTATGCTTTGCGAGACATGCCGTGTTTAATGTAAATAATTTACTAGAGGATGTTTCAAACGGATTCTGGTCCCAATGTAAGGCAGACCCTGAAAATAATTAGTCGTGCCTCACAGGCGTGCCTTTATGGAGTTTTTAGATTAAGTGTAAACCTCATTTTTTTAATATTAAACACGTTCATCATTGAGTCTTTATAAAAGCTTCATAATATCTTAATTTAGCAAAATATAAATTATGAATAAAACTGAAAATAAAGCAAGATGTGGGCTTTTATGATATTATTTTTTAAAATATTTAGTTGCAAAAAAATCAACATTGCTTCCATTTATAAATTAAGGTAACTACATCTATGACAATGATTTTCAATAATAATTAACACTTTAAAATCAGGATGGTCCGCACTAAACACTGCCTTTAACTAAATTAAATAGTTAATAGAGTTAAACGAAATTTCAGTGGTGCTTACAAAAGAGTTTATTGCATCAATGTATCCAATCACAATAATGATTTTCAATATGTGATGCTTGTTTTAGTGTAATAAAATGCAAAAAGTGATACATTTTGACTTAAATTGTATGGACAAGTATTGATTAAATGGCGCATAAACACAATAAAAAGTCATAAAATTCAATCAGTTTATCATTCTATATTAAAATTATATTTAAATTGTGTATTTTAAGGTATTTTAGGAAAAATTTGCAAAATAAAATTGATATGACATGATATATTTATAATTTTTTTTTATATATAAATTGTTATATTTTGCCAATGGATGACATTTACATATGTTTTATACAATTAAAATACTGACGTATGTGTATATTATCATCCCTAGAAATAAATTGAAATCTATATCAAGTTTGTAAGACATTTTTTTTAAGCTAAATTGACATCATTCTCATCAAGCGTTGCGGGCACGAACTTTAATGTTAGTTCTTCATCGCGCGTAAACGCGGGCACGGACTTTAAAGTGTTGATTTAGTTTTAAAATAATGTGTTATAATATATTATTCTAAAATAAATTGGAAAAGCATTTTGAATTTAGCCTAAAGATGGCAATTCGTCTATAAGTCATACGTTATGTACAGCAAAATATCTATATAAATATTTGACGATTTCCAAATAACTCAATATAAAATATTAATTATGCATAAATCGGAGGCTTGCATTTGCTGAGATCTCAAAATTGTAGTCTGAGCATGAAAAGTAAACATTAATTCAACGCTGCTTGCGTTTGAAACCATTTCATTTTCAGATTATGGCAAATAGACAAGTAGCGACCCAAGTTGCTTCCATTGCTCTAAGATCAGAATAATAATGAGGCTTTTAATATTGCATTTAGAAAAATATTCATTTAAAAATCGCCACGTTTTAAAAATGTATTGGATGCTTATATATCGATTGAAGGAAGTTTTCTAAAATATATGTGAAAAATCGAAGAGCAATGTTGAAATCTAAAGTGAAGCATCCAAGAGATGATCATCCAAATCCATGGATGCGGAGGCGATAAATTCCAACCTGATGTTAGAGGCTGCGCTTCATACACCCACCGTAATAACGCAAGGGTGAATTTAGTCTGCCCTAAAGGTAGTATTTTCACACCATCCCCTAGGGTTAGCTGGCCCGTGTATAAGTGAATCAACCACTTTGGCGACGCAGGAGCTAAAGGGTTCATCGCATTTTTCCCGGTTCCAATCCTACTTACTTATTGGATATCGAGGAGGAGAGACCGGGCAATTGGAAAATGATTTCCAAATTATCGCCTACGTGGAAAATTACCTCCTTGCCTTTCGGAATTGAAGCACAGCTTGTTTTTATCATCCCCATATATCATACAACTACATTTAGTAAATTCGGAGAGGCATTTATCACAACGGGAGCAGCATTCCTTAATATGAACGAATGTAGAATATTCGTCGAAATTACATCGGTTAAAAGTGGAAACTATTATCTGAGAAATATTACATCTTTTATCTGAAGTACGTAGAAGTCACATTTTAAAAGAGAAAACTTATTTCACTCACCTGCACGAGATCTCCGTAACTGGATCCAGCGGCAGTAAAATTAAGGTGGCAGATAAATGGCAATTTATCTTCTCTTGGTCTTCGAATTTCTAGCTCATAGGTTCTCCCTACGTCGCCGTAGTACGTACGATTACAAGCTGCAACAAAGAAAGGAAAATTCACTTGAAAATTTCTCAAAATGCAATCGATGACGATGAAATGCGGCTACGTTCTGCTATAATCAGGGAGGGCAAATATTAAATTTTAGTGCTCAAATCTTAGTTTAGCCGTGGTTAGGATTTTATGACGGATATTAACTTGTAAGGGGGTATTTTGTGCATTGTCAGTTGCACGTTATTGCCAAACCCTCGTAAAATTGACGACCGTTATTCATGGTTCACAATAAGCCAATAAATGGCAACAAACCACAACATCATAGAACATATATTTGGATAATTTTATGGCATAGACTTAACATGTTTACATAACATAATTTAATAGTTCTACAAGACAAAAAGCGATGACATTACAATAATTCAATTTTTAGCATAAGAAATTATCCTTTAAAACTCTTTGACTGTCGTGACATATTTGATTACCAATATAAAAATGTTCAACGATATTTCGCTACCATAAATTGACAAAGACTTTTATATTGGGAAACGTTAAATAGGATTTATAGAGTTCAATTTTCAATTGGCATACTTGACTTAATGCCCACATTACGAATATTTTGCAAGAAAAATAATATTTATGATATCAGATCCTTGAATAGCAACCAATTCATTGTTAAAATCGTTCATTGATGGTTTCATAAATTTGTATTCTTTTCAAGAATTGAAGCTAAATTATGCCAAATTTTAATTGCAAAAATTTTTGTACGTATTCAAATTTAAATATGATTTATTTCATCATTAAACGTATATCAGTTTTTAAACGCTGCTCTGTAGTATTATATCATAAATTAGTATAAAACTACTGAAATGTATACAGACATTAAGTCACAAAAAGGAATTTTCAACTTGGCCCATTAGTGTCATGCGTGTCCACATGGACACACAAAATTTATAGTTGGTATGCTACGAATTTTTATTTATTTTCTGAGATAATTTATATACGCTTACATAACATTTAAGGGTATATTTTTACAATGTAACTACAAAATTTTATTCGGTTATATCATCTACATTGAAGATCTAATTAATTCATCCAACCAAAAACATTTTTTTTATATCGGAATTTATTTTATAATATGCTTTGTTATGGCAATTCAACTATAATAATATTTACAGCAATGGGAAAAAAAATAATAATTGACGGCTTGCTTTATTTTTGTTAGAGAAATGAAAATATAACGGTTCGTTGCCCGTTAGCGAGGTTCTAAATATTAAAGAATTACAAAATGTTGAAGAATCTAAAACTATATATACTTGGGTCTCGTATAACACGAGTTTATTACACCAGAGGGGTAAAACTCAGAGGTTAACATGAGCCAAAATAAATAAGCTTAAGTTTAGGTGGACCGCAAAAAAATCAATTTTTCATAGAAACGTACAGAAAAGTTTGTTTGCGGATTTGGCTCCAATATCGAATATGACTTTGTAGCGTGGACGAATTATCTTCTCCGTGCAACGGCATTATTAATCTGAGCAGATTTAATCCGCCAGATTAACAACGATATCTTCCGTCTCTCATTAGGCGCATTGTGTTATTTTAATAGAACCATCTTCTTTGGAACTGCGAAGACATTGCGCCTACAATACCCACCAATCGCTTCTTACGCGTGTACCGTTTTCGGTTGGGTGGTGACGCGTAGGAGGCGGGTATTGAGGTGAGTCGCCAGTTAGCCTTGACTGCGGGAGGACGTCCTTCCCGCAGACAGAACTCTCTCTCTGACGCGTTGAATAAATAATTATTTCGAAAAGACCTGCGCGCAAGAAATTGAATAATTCTTAGAATTCCTACGCGATCGATTCTGAGAAATCCAGCAAAATGTTCTAATTCCCAGAATTCCAACTGCTCATTTCCGAGAAGATCAGAAAAAAATTTAGTCCAAAAATTGGACTACAGGAACATATACAGGATATTTTGACAATAAATAATATCTTTTAATCAATCAAATAAATATTTTATAGGATCAATATTCGAATCCAAACTTCGGAAAGAATTTTCCCCATTTCAATTTAAGTTTAAACACATTTATTGTTTGTATTGGCTGGGCCGGAAAAACATTAATCGTGGGCCGCGAGCTTTTTGCGAAAAGATATTGGTTTTATAAATAACTAGCTGGTACCCGGCGCGTTGCCGCCACAGAAATTATAATTCTAAAAATATCGTTTGAAATTTGAAAGAGTTATCTTGCTTAATTAGGAATGATAGAAATAATGGAATTTATTTTATTTTGTTGGTTTTATTATAAATATGAACAAACATTGATTTTTATATATAAAATCTACTGTAAGTTAATTGTACTATACTTATATTATTTAAAAAAGTGCACACAATATATTGGCAAAGTTTTATTGCAATCGAATGAACGGTATGGCAGCGCATTAAATACGAACAAACAAATACTAATTTTTATATATAAGACTATATTTATATTACTCGAGAAATCTTTAGCAATAAGTGGATGAAATTTAATTGTAAACTGATGAAAGGTATGGCAGCGCATTTCGAACGAACAAAATCCAATTCATTTTAATATATTAGATTAGAAGATTTATATAAGAAAAATTATTTATTTATTTATTTATTTTGCAGTATCATTATTGATACTGCAAAATGCATTAAGAAATCCGCTTGATTTAAAACATCCAAATGATGAAATATTTTCTTTATCATCAAAAATTACGTCTATAATACAGCCCTTGGACCAATATTAACCAACTTCAATATTTTTTTGAAAGCAAATTCTATCTTTGCATGTCAAAGGCTTACATAAAATTTTACTTCATGTAACCAGGTTATATGAAAGTCAAATTTACTTAGTCCGGCGGCTCTTATATTATAATATCATTTATTTTTCGTCCAACAGCTATCGTATTTATAAAATCAGACTATTTACATCCAGTGAACTTTATAAGCTGAGTAATATGCATTAAATATAAATAATTTGCTAGTCATAAATCTAATATAGGAATTTGGTATTCATGAAGATATGCGTGACATTACTGTTAGTGATTGGATCGGGCACTTATGAGCTAATGGAATATTTCTTACGTAATAAATTGGCTTCTGAAAAATATTTTGGTTCGAAATCGATCTATATAATGGATGAGGATATAATAATTCAAAATTTTCGGTTCATATGACATTTACGAAAGAGCATCGGTCAGCATAACTTTGTGGTAAACGGAATAGGAATTCGGGGCCAGTTGGTAATAAGCAAATGGTGGCTAGTTATGATAAGCTAATGGCCATTGCAAGTAGCTCGGCTAGAAAGCATGTAGTGCCAATATTTGCTCCAAGCTCAGAAAGACGCCCAAACATGTACACACAGACTTCTCTTCTTGAGGTCATTACACAAAGTGGTCTCCACAAGACACTCGTATAAATTTATCCCCGGCTGAGAAAATGGGCGTCGGCCCTCTAAAATCCCTTTGTTGGAAACTGCAAACGTTGGCAGCATTACTTCTTGACATTGGGGTGTTTATCTCGTTGGACTTTCTGGCCTTATCGTTTATCTTTTTTTTCCAGAAAGATCAACGCACATAAGCACGTACGCAGGGTCTGAAGATCTGAAACTTTCACGGTCGCTGCACATTTTTTATCGAGGTATTGGGCACCGATCGGAAAGAAAAACAATAAAATCTCTGTCCGCGCCAGATGGTTGGGGCAAAACTGTTTTTTCGCAATTCGCTTAAGGCCACCGATATATCCTGCTCATTTTATTTAAAAATCATACGAACCAAAACATGGCAAATTTTATGACGTTCAACATATCGTGCGAATTCAACTTAATTTGCAATCCCAGAGCACTATATAAATACAAGCGTTTGAATGATGGAAAGCATACAATATAAAATAGATTAAAATAAATTCACAGGACTATAAAGAGCACCCCATTTGATTTATAAATAAGCTTCACGTTTATTATTTAGGAAAAAAGCCCTTTAAAAATGTATATTATATATTTAATTTACAATATAAAATCAACAAAATGAGAATAAATCGGCTTTGTATGAATAATTACACAAAAAATATCGCTGCCTCTTGTTCTAAAATATGAATACAAATAAGATGAGATGAATTTCTTAAAATCTCATTTTTTTTTGTTATAAGCGTTCCCATCTATGAGCATTTGTTATTATTTGTATTAACCCTTTGCACTCGAGTGCCTTTTTCGCGCGGCGAACTAGCAACTCGAGACATATTTCATTAAAAAATTGCCAAGATGCATGCCCGACTTTTCGGGGCAAATATTACTATATGATGTTTTTGCCGGCTTTGTTTCTTTGAGAACAGAATTTGCAATCTTTCCTAACTCCAGTTCAATGCTTATAGGGATCAGAAGCTTAGTAGTCTTTCTGCCACGACCGTCAAGTTCGAACTAGTGCCGAATATGCAGTCCGGTTCGTGGTTGCGAACTAATTTCTGATAAGAAAATCTTATATCTATTTGAAGGGAATTCATGTTACAACTTCATAAGATTATACAGAAGAGCGTAATGATCCCCTTCTGCATCAAATCGAAATGTTAGCGAGTGTAGACTCTTAAGTTGTGGCATCAAATCATATGGTGAGTGAGAGTCACCTCTCGAGTTCAAAAGGGTTAAATACATTTAAAGATAACATATTATAAAATAAACATGGAAAAAATCCCAGTTTATCATGGAAGAAGTTTGATAATTTCGCTACTCTGTCATAGTTCCTCGCCTACCTAAAATTCATAAATGAATAATCCTATACTAACTTAAGCATATGTGGAAGACAATGGGAAACTATTATATGAAAAGTCATATAAAATTCAGAATGACTATTGTCATTGGATTTAATTGCATAACAGTCTATCATTTTAGCTTTTATTATGCAGCATTCATCGTAAATTTGACGTAAAAATGTTACACGTTTGTATTGTGCAATCATCATGCAAGATGCGCAGATTTGAAAATGTGGCAAGTATACAAATTACGCGAGTGTAATGGCGATTCCCATAATACATTTGTTATCATTACTCTTAATGAAAAATAACAGTCAAAAAGTTCAAATCCCGCGGGTTCCTCAAACCAGAGGTATGGAATATTTATTTTATTTATGAAATTTTTCACATTGAATGCGCAAGAAGAATGAGCGTAGTTAAGCTTATTTTTCAGTTCATACAGGAAAAGCGAGTCCTCCGGGACCCAACCGGGGTTATATCCGGGTGGTGGAATGTACCATTTTTTCGCCGCGGATATGGAAAAAATAAAATAAATAAACAAAAAATAAAAACCGCGAGCATCAGATACGTATAAGGGCGAAATGCAGCATTAATTCCGCTGAAATATACACGTTTTCGCAAAAATGAAAAATGCCGTTGTATCAAGCTTACGGGAACTCCTCGCATGGAAATCGTCTTGTTTGTTGCTCGAAATAAAATGTGTTTTTACGCAAAAACTATATATTTTGCATTGGTTCGATGCTGTAGAACAAATGTGCTACCCTTACAGATTCTTCCTTCCCTTTGATCTTACATTTATTATTTTTTTTCTTGTACGCATAACGTATCCAGAGATAAAATCTAGTGAAGCAAAAAATATTTTCCCTCTTGTACTTTATCATGCATCATCTCAAATGTATCCACCGAATGTTACATTTTTATGAACACGATGTCATGGGTAAATGTTTCTTTTTTAACTTGGCATTTGGGACGAAATCGGAAATATATTTATTAAAACTGCTTTAATACTATGCTTCGTCGACTTTTTGGCCGCAAGAAAAGACTTTAATATCACATATAAAATTAGAACAGACATTTCTGGCAAAATTTGTGGCGATGTTGTGAGATATGCTTGCGATATCCTTGATTTGCTATTACTGTTTAACATTTCCGTATATATTATAAGGGGAAATTTTGATTTTATATCAAATTAATTTCATAATAATAATTATTTTGAAAATTGTATTCTATAAACTAAAATCTTTTAAATTCTAAGCCAAACTCCAATATTATTTCTTCCTTTCCCTTCAAAATATGCGTTTAATGAAAATTTTCATTAATATGTTATGTATTGAATTTCTAAATAGGCTTCATTTCATACATTCAAAGTACCTTTCTAATAATAAGGTGCAATTATCTGACCGAAAAGCATATTAATCGAACGTCACGTCGATATCCAATCTTCTTCCCTGGAAGACCGACGTGACGAGACCCATATTGTTCAGATTAATTAATCAATCTATAGCGATTTATTACGAGCCTCACAAAAAATCGTTCGGTGTGATATTTAGCGGAGGCTTTGGCAGCCCCCAAACTGTCAATATTGTGACTTTTTGACGGTTCATTACACCCCCGGCGCACACCTCGAAAAATCCATAGACGAATTTCCGCCCCTGGCATGTGTTTTGGCAATAAAAAGGAAAAAATGCGCATTCTTACTTTCGATCATCCATCGTATTCGAACCGAGAGATTTATGTCTACCTTATCAGGGACGGAGTTATCTTTATGGTGTCCGTGGAAGGCTCGTGCTTTTTTCGCGATCCTCGAGTAAACATTTACGGCCTAAATGTACGATACAGTATAAATAGATTTTCGCTAAGAAAATTCGAGGGCGAAGTCAAAATATCAACTGAATTATTATAATTCAGATATTTTTCCAAAATTATTTTGAATTAATTACTCAGGCTATGAAAAGTATTTAAAATCCTGATTTGTTGATATTGAAGCATCAAACAATTTTAACCCGATGAAATTTGCTGAATAAGGGCATACATTGGCCAGTTTTTGCCCTACAGTAGTGAAAGATATTCTTCCAAGGGCTAGATTGATCATTAGCTAATGGCATCGGTAATACATCGAACCCAAACGACAGCCATTGTCATCGGTCCGATCAGGGTTCGGGTTAACGTATAGGCTAGAAGATTTGCGATGGTGGTTACCTTAAAAGCAAACCCTGCTCAAGCCCTCAGGCGAATAATGCATGTTGTTCAGCAGCTAGTGGAATAATATCCTATATCATGCAGCTCACGTACTACACGTGAAATTGGCGCCCATTGCATTGTGTACCAAGTTACAATATTTACTGTTAAATTAGGAATTAATATGATTTTTTAACTGCTAGAAAGATTCATCCTACAACTTCTTAAGCTGGCTTAAATACTTTCTATAAATTATTTAATTGAACCATAACTATAAAATGTATCAATATGATTGCATTGTTATTTTTATTGAGTTAACACGTTGACTGTCATAATAATTTTCAGGATTCTGGTCTAGTAATCATCAAAAAGCATAGATATACAATCCAAGTAATACAAGTATTTCAACGTATAGTTCCAAAATCTGTTGTAATTCTCTCTTGTATTTTAAAAGTCTTTCCATTATAGGATCATTTTCTATTTAAAATAATCTAATTTAGCAGGTAGCTACTTCGCTGAAACTGCTTTTCAAGTCTAGATTAGTTTAATATAATATTTCGACTAATTCGTCTTCGTTCAACGTAAGATCCTCCAATATTTCTTGGATGTCATGAATATACATGTCATCAAAACCTTCTTCATTAATGTCACGACAAATGTTTATTGTCCATTGATATTCATATTCTATCTGACACACTATCGACACAATTTCGAATATATTTTTTCAAGCTTTTGAAAGTGATAAACTTTCATCTTAATCGATGTATCCTTATATTTTTTCAAATGTTTGACGAAAATAATATGCTTTAAATTTTGAAACTATACCTGGGTCAATGGTAATTATTTAACCCTTTGAATTCGAGAGGTGACTCTCGCTCACCACTCGATTTGATACAGAAATTCAATGCACGGCAATAACTGTTTACGTTTAGTTCCTTTAAAGCAAGTCCCGCTCTTCTGTATAATCTTATTCAGTGTAATACGAGACCCCTTCAAATAGATATAAGATTTTCTTATCTGAAATTAGTCCGCAACAAAAACCGGACTGCATGTTTGGCACTAGTTCGAATTTGACAGTCGTAGCAGAAAGACTACTAAGTTTTTGATCCATATAAGCATTGGAATAGGAATTAAGAAGGTTTGCAAATTCTGTTCTCAAAGAAACAAAGCCGACAAAAAACATTAAACTACGAAAAGCCAGACATGCATCTTGGCAATTATTTTATGAAATATCACACATAGCACAATTACAGAGACTAATATTTAAGAAATTATATTCATAAAGGTGTAAAGATATATAAAATGCTAAAATATAAAAGTTTTATGCATCAATTTGAGTGTGTAATGATTTTAAGCTTGGAGTAAGATATTCGCCAAAAGTGCTCGCAAAACGTATCGAGTTGCTGGTTCGCCGACGCGAAAAATGGTCTCGAGTGCAAAGGGTTAATTATGTATATTTCCTCCTCAAATCGTGTTATATAAAACCGTGTTATACGAGGCCCGAGTGTATATCCAGAGGCTGCAGGAGTTGGTCTTTTTCAATATTCATTTATAGAATAGGATAACATTTCGTTTTATTTGTATCATGCATTTGATTTTGAAGGTCCAATCCCTTCTTTCTTTGCCAATAAATATCATCGAATATAATATTGTTCAAATAATAATTCGGCATCGAAATTTCAACAGCACTAATATTCCAACTTGACTGAAACAATTAATCAAATACATCAAATGGGGGAAAAATTGCTCAGGTTTTAAAATTTAAAAAATATATTTTATTTGCATCATATATTCAATTCATGCAAATTTTCAAACCAACAAGGACCATGGCATTAATGAATTGTTCGTGTTTTATTAGAATAATAACCATTAAAACAAACTATGAGGGTGACATTAATAATTGTATAAAACAGCCCCAATAATTTTATTAATTGAAGCAAATGTCAGCATGATATTCGTGTTCAATGGTTATGAATTTGGCTGCTTTCCAATGCAATTGACTTTAAAAAACGAAAAATGCTTCCTCGTAGACACAATATGGTCGCTCACGATATGATAGAAATAAGTTTAGTGCCTATTGTCTGTTTTATTTCACATTTGAGTAAACAAGGAAAAGAACAATTTAAAATATGCATATTATTCAACTGCCATCGAATTGTTCAAACAGATTTTTCTGGCTAAAATATATTGATAAATTTAATTCAAATATCAGTAATAAATTTGTATATTTTATAAGCATCCGATTAATTTAACATATGTTTCGTTGCATCCAAACGGATAAACCGCAATTAACAACCCAATTTAATTAACCCATGTGAACCCTAATCCGATTAGCGAACTCGACGCCCGTCGACGATGCCCATGTAATTTTTCAAAAGAACAGATATCCAAAGCAAAAGCCTTGAGGACTCGTGCGGTCATAACGGACCTAAACGTCAGACTAGTCTCCAGAGGAATCAAAGAAGGACGTGCCACTTTTCGACAATTGGGGTGAATAAAAAAGATTCGGCATGGGGTGGTATATAAATCGATTACATCACTGTGAATAAACTTCACTGTTATCGAATCTTAACAATTTGTGAAGATTTATGTAAGCGACAATTACGTGACAAATCTGCAATGAACGCTCTGTAAGTTACATTTTAATTTTTTGAAATTATTAACAATCTAAATATTATAACCCATCGGGATAAATAAAGATTAAATCGTATGTAATCTGAGTTAGTATGTTAAATTAAAACGTTTAAAGGTCGTGTAATACTTTTAAGCGGATTTACATAGCATTAACATTAAATCGTATTCTCTCAAACTTTAAATATATATCCTTGCTATTAAATATTAACGCAGCTCCCAAAATCCTACTCACCAGATTACATTTAAGGACAATTTTGTAAAACTTCATGTTTAAGTAATGCTCGAGATTATATCAAAACCTTAATCGCATACACGCAAAATATCCTTTGCCGGCCCAAGTTATGTAATCAAAAGTTTATCGGGTTAGGGCCCAAGGGCCCAAAAGCTGGGGCCCGTCGACCTGACGAGCTCGTTAGAAGACGGCCAGTTGACTGACGTGGTTACCGCACATCTCCATTAGCCCTAATAAATT
This sequence comes from Stenopsyche tienmushanensis, assembly GCA_008973525.1. NCBI lineage: Eukaryota > Metazoa > Arthropoda > Insecta > Trichoptera > Stenopsychidae > Stenopsyche > Stenopsyche tienmushanensis. The sequence continues at coordinate 216,619 of WACJ01000274.1, forward strand.
ATATTTAACCCTCTGTACCTGTTTCAAATAGCCCACGCATTGTGAGATAGATTATGTAACGTCGATATGCCACCACGAGGATCATTTCATACAGCTTTACGCTTTGTGAATATCCGACAAATATTGATCGATATACAATACATGGAGATTCAAAAGATTGTTAAAGATATTTGATATAAATTATGATTTGGACATTCATTGTATACTGAGGTAATAGGTAAAGTCTTCATCATGTTGGGATAAAATTCTGTAGCGTGTATGGTGTACGCCCCACAATGATTTAATCGTGAGTGAAGCCGTCCAATCGTTTCGTGAACGTAACGACTGAAACGCCGTAATAATCCTGTGAGACTTTAATCATGAGACAGAAATTGGCAATTCGACCAGAGGAAATTGCGTGGCTTTCACTGAGGACTTATATTGCATATGAAAATTATATGATACAGCTTGAGCAGCCTGGTAATTGTAAAACAATTTCGCACGTGGATCATGAAAATTTGCGATGTTTTGTATTTTTCAAAATCCATTTTTAAATTGCATGATCCAAAAACATTAGCGAAATGTCTTCAATATCATTAACATGCTTGTTAGATGATCATAAATAGGTAACACTTGACTTGGCGAATCGTGTTTATCGACCATAATACGTACTTATATTAAAATAATACATTCAATTTTAATCATTCTCACTAAATATAATATTAATACCAATAAAAATAACGTTATCATTTCGTATAAAGATTTATATATCAACGTCCATATGCATCATAGAATGAGATCTATTACTTTGTTATCCTGAACGATATACACTCGTGCCTCGTATAACACGGTTTTATAAATTGTGACGCGTTTTTGACAACGTTTTGAGAAGGTTTTGATGACATGGATGTTCATAAGATCCAAGAAATATGGTATGGAAGACGAATTCGTTGAAATATTAAATGAATCTATCACAATTAATGACTCAGAAAGCAATTGCAACGAAATAGCTACATGTTTCACATTAAAAACAATTAATGAAGGCATGTAATTGGCCATTAGATTTTTTTAAAATAGAAAATGATCCTATAATGGAAAGAAAATTAAAATTCAAGAAAGAATCACAACAAATTTTGGAACCTTATAATTGAATACGTAAGGATTTATACGCTAAAAGCAAACAATCGTTTATTAACGAACTTTTGAGGGCAAAAACCAGAAATATTTCAGAGCTCTTTGATGATGGAAACCCATAGCAGGTCTTGAAAAAGAATAAAACATATAAAATTAAATGTAATAGCGATGAAGAATGTACGATATATGTTATTAAAAATGTGTTCGATATTTTTTGGAACGCAAATTCTAATTTCGTATGAGCTTCAAACCTTGTATAACACGGATTTGTATTGCACGATATTTTTGCGGAACCATAAAACCGTATTATACGAGGTCCGAGTGTGTTTGTATAAGGCTCTGTATTGAATAATATGATTTTAATAGTAGAATTAAATCTGAAATTATTAATATTTTTACTTCTTTATATTAATATCCCGTTGAATCAATACAAGTTATAAATCAAAGGGAATGTCTTTAATTACAACATGTTTATCGTCATTTTACCGTATTGCTGAGTATAATTATCTCTTTGAAAAGAGATTTTCATTGAAGAAATAATGGATAAAGAAAATGAGCATCGACTAATTAGATTGGATTATGAACGAAAAGCTGAATTATAATTATTTTCGCAAATATTATTAAAGGCTTTTGGTATTTTAGTACTTTAACATATAAAAAAACATTATTATTGATTGATTGCTTCCTCCATACTATTAATTTTACATATTCTGCCTTCTTTAAATTTACATTTATAGGTAGGGCAGAATCCATATTAATTATTTTTGCAAATATTTCCCAGAATTTTTGATACGCTAAATGTATTTTTGATGCGCTCCACTTTGCTAAATGTATAACAACAGGTTTACAATTATGAATCGACTGTAAAAGTATATGAAAATAATATTTGGTGCTATATTTACGTAGCTTTAGTCAGCACCTTGGGGAAAACCAATAACTTTTCCTACATCCAATGACACATACACTGGTGTACGTCTATAAAGTTACAAATCAGATATAGAATATCCATATAGCTTTGTATAGGAAATGTATTGGGATGCAATTTTTCGATGTAGATCACGTTTGGTGCCGAGATGTTGGCGGAAGAAGCTTCACGGCTCTCTTCCGTAGAAAGAACGCCTCTAGGATTCTATAGTCGAGAATCAGACGTTTTTAACGCTGAGTTTATTGCGTTTTCTCACGACACTCCTTTTTTACGAGAAAATCTTATAGTCTTACATTATTGAGAAGGTGCTCTTCAATATTAAAATATTTTGGAAAAAAATATATTGATATTAGAAGAATTTGATTCGAAAAGATTGCATAATTTTTTGACATTCTATCTCTAGACATCCAATATCTACAAATCAAGAAATTCAAGACAATTTAACTGTTTAGATTTTCTATTTTTAATATCAATACAATACATATTTTTCAGTTAAAAATGTTCATAAACCCTTAAATTTACTGCAAAATATAGCTTTTATATCAATATATTAAATTAATTTCCACATGCCCTAAATTTTAATAGCTTTGTGGATCAAAGCAACAAGTTTTTTAAGGACATCATGCAAAAATCGGTTGGATGGATTTTTTTTGTCTTGTTCAATATGTAAATTAAAGTATTGTGTGTTCATTTATCCCAACATGATCATTCATATTAATTTGAACGTCATGATACTGTGATAATTTTTCAACGTCAGCTCTCATCCAATAAATTATCAGGCAAGTGTCAAAATTTCGGCTGTAATGTTATCCATTGTGGTTTGCTGAATTACCATTTGGCAACTAATGAAAGCGGCCATATTTTTTTCAGGCAGCATTTATGGTAATTTATGCTAATTCGTTTCACGTGTATGGAGATTATACGTTTAAAAAGTATACTTTACTTATGATAAAATTAAGAAGTAAGTACAATAAATCGACATTTTAGACTATGAATTTTCTTCATTTGCGTTCATTCTATCAAGAATTGAAGACATATTAAGCGATGAAATAAAATATAGATACCTCAAGGGCCTTTTATTTATAGTAAGGATGCTGCCGGAATTAATGGAATCAGTTTCTTGTCAAACAATAGTCATTAATGCATATGCATTTATGCATGCATATATTTTGTTCAGATATGAAACCAGTATAAAGCCTATTCTTCAACTTTAATCAACAGTAAAATAGGTCATTCCCAAGTGTATCGTGGGATATTACCAGATTTATTGAAGCTCATCAGAGAGGACACTATCAATAATTAGGTCAATTCGAAAAAGATTCTACCCTATTCAACTTTTTCAGCATATATCACACCCTTCGATTAAATATTTAGGTCCTTAGAACTCTCATTACGAAATATAAATATTGATAATATTAATTAAACATAATATCATATGGATCCAATGAAAACTTATCCAAATAGTTGCAGTAAGTCTTTGTAAATGATGAATAGTTATAATACATCACTCAATAAATTCGTAGGATTTTTTTCGTTTTTAACATTTTTCTTCTTTATTTAGGGTATTTTTCGCTATATCGTCAAAAATAAATCCTACAAACTTATTAGATAAGATTTGAGTTTTTTAAATGATTAAAAAAATCGTTTGCCATCTGATTTTATTGATATAGGTAAGAAGCTTTATTTGTTCTACAATTTTTAAGTAATGCTTGAAGATTCGTATATAAATTTAAAAATCGAGCATTTTGAATCGTAAATATTGCAGATTTCTATTTGAAAACCCCTGCTGAACACCTATTGCGAATGTGCTTCCCAAGGCAGTAACTTTATTGTAGCCGTTATATTGCGATCGTTAGTTACCATGAAATACCGTAGACACTACATTTGACTTGAAATGTGACTCGAAGTCATAAGTTGTATATTTAATTAAATAACTCCCCAAATTTCGATCGTTTGTCTCTTTTTATGGCTATCCTTTATGATGTTCGATTCAATCAAACTCAAAGTCAGACGAATGTCGCGCGCAAGAAAGACCATAACGTCAATTACGTCAAGGGATACATCTTTAGGGAGACTCGAATCTATCCGCCGCAATAAAATACTGTCAAAAATAAAAGTCCTGCGCTCTTTGAAGCAATGCCCCGAGTGATTTATCTTTGGGAAATATTTCTTCAGGTATAGATGCTTACGTACGACTGGAACTCCTCATATTCTCTTTTTTCGCCCTACCGCAGAAGCATCATAAAGTTTTATTTAAGTTTACCGTCCGCATTGCGGGGACGAGGGATGAAAGCATTTATCTGATAGACTGAACCAAAGTCATATAGTAATTTTGAGAGATAAAAATAAGGATGTATTTTTGCGTGTTGGTAACGCGTTTTTCCAACATCAGATACGAAGTTCGCGGGTGGTATATCGAACTCACCCCGTCCTGTCCAAACTAAAAACAATCGTTTTTCTCCACTGACTTCCCTCGTCTGAAGGTTACAATGCTCTTAATAAATCATCATTGGAATAGAGGCTGTCCGAGGAAAGAAACGCTGGAAGAAATTGATCCCGATCAATTTATCTGACAGCGTACTATTTCACCAGCATGTAATAAAATTTCTTCCTCGCCACAAAAACTAATATAGAATACTGGCAGTCGTGGCATAAGCAAGCAAAGTGGGAATACAAAAATATTTTTTTGCAATCCGATCCAAATCATACTGCTGTATTACAAACGCCATGCGAAACGAAGCATTCGTAATATGAGAAAAGTACCGTGCACAAAAAGTATTTTTTTGTTGTTCTGAAATCATCTTTTAAGATGTTTTTAATCCATTACTTTATCTGTTATCAAGATAGCAATTAGTCGTTCAAGACATTTTGATGTAGTCCTAATTCTAAAATGGCCATTTAAATCCTTGATTAAATGCAATCGTTGATAAGCAATGAAGGAGTTATTGCGAAAATATATCACATATGATCTTCTATATCTACAAGTTATTAAAAACCAGAAATATATCACTTATAATAATTAAAAAGCGAAAAAATATCATTCTTACACATCACTCAATAAGTTTGTAGGATGATATTTAGTTGACGTCACTGGTAAGGTTCTGACCTCCGTATTTTGAGATACATACGTCATTTCATTAATCAATCACCTTGAAAAAAAAAAACTATAAATAGCGAATATTATATAGCGTTAAATTAAGAAGAAAAAAGTACTATTTCAGGAAGATAATGCACCGTGTGCAATCGATCACAGCATTGCACTTTTCATCGAACTTATTCTCCACATCTGGCTTCCAGTGACTAAATATTTGCAGACCTAAAAATAATACTCCAGGGAAAGAAATTTGGCTCCAATGAAGAAGTGATTGTAGAAACTGAAGCCAATTTTAAGGCTCAAGAAAAATCGTTCTACCAAAAAGGCATCGAAATATTAGAAAATCGTTGGAATGAACGTATCACTATAGAAGACTAAGCTTATTGATTAAACTCGTTGTTTTATTTAATTGTTTGCTAAAAATATTATTTTAATAGTTATCCTACGAACTTATTGAGTGATGTGTAAATTGTAAATTAAATGTTTATTTCAATTTTTATTTTGGAACAGCCTTTAACAACCAAATATTTTAGAAAGGATCATTTTTAATCATTTTAAGGATATATTAACCCTATCAGGCCGGAAATAGTGAGTTAAGAACAGAATGAGTGCCTTGAAATAGAAGCTAGATTGTTCGTGTTGTCTTGAAAGCGGGTGTTTGTTTTGATAATTACGATACTTGCATCATTCTTATCGTTGACCAGTTTTGTTATTCCTTTTTGACTGTTCTGGAGTGGCGTCACTAGCCGAGTATCACCACTCCTTTGCAAAATCTACTCCTTTAGAAAGAACTGGCAGGCTTACACGGTAACAAGTCAGCGCAGCGTGTAGGTTCTCCGGTGTTAAAGGCTTAATATTTAAGTTTAAGTAATAAAAATAGTGAATAAATATGAAGTTTTGCTATAACGTTTCATCTTGCCGTAAATATTCAACTGATATCGTTTCATCGAATGTTTAGATTAGTATCTAAGGTGTATGAAATAATTTTAAAGATTTGAGTATGAACACTTCTAATATAGAAATCATGAAATCCTATGGATATTTTAGATTGAAGACAAATACTGTTACATTGGATTAAAATCCAAATTGCGCAAAAAATTCATCATGTCGACAAGTTTGTGAGATCAGATGTATATATTCATAGTTCCAATCGATCGTCTCAAATCAGATTCATCCAAATTTCTTGGACTTTCCTAGCTAAAATTACAATTCAAAAAATCCTATCCAAATTGTGCCATATTTTCCTAGAAAAGTGGCTTTCTGTGGAAATTGTTATTTATTATGATAATTAGAAAGTCCTCGTCGACAATAATGGATTACTGTCCGGTTACATCAGTATTTGTAATTTTAAACAATGGCAAATGTGCAATGGCTACCATATTAAAATATTTAACAGTTATATACTGCAAATGCAATTCGTTTATGCGTGCTTGAAAATGAACAGACATACAATTTGGTGGTTCATTAAATCAATCAGCTGTTCATTGGGTTAAATTTGGCGCGACACGTCTGACAGTTGAAGTTCATCAAACCGCCGCGCGGCGCCAGCGTCGCTCCCGCTCGCTCAATGATCTTAACACAATTAATTCGCGCCATGTCTTGCGTACATTTAAATCGACGTTTCATCAGCGATCGATCAGAATTAATTATTTAATATCGCTCTAATGGGCTAGACTCGAAGTGTTCACGTTGCTCGCTCTGCCTGCTCGATACTTCATGATTAATCACGACCGATTTAATTTTATCGCCCGGTCAAAAATATATATTAAGGCCGGCAGTGAAATATCGGTACTTTGAGATTTATGTACTTAGCCGTGTTTTTCTTTACGACAAAAGGAAGAAAAATTGCGTCCATTCATCAAATTGAAATTGCTTATATTGAATTTTCAGCCGCTGTTTTTGACAACCGAACGGACGACTGAATTTATTTTCCCTTTCGTGCAGAATGACCGACAGAATTCGCGAACGCTTGAAACACAACCGCCGTATATATGACAATTATTTTATATAAATAAATCCCCATTACGTTTGTGGGGAAGTTTGCATTGTTTTTCTTTGAATCCGGACTGCTAAAATATGCGAATATGTTGGTACGTAACGAGGACGTCATGTGATTCTTTCTCGTTATGTGGAAAAGTGGCGAAGAGCTGCGCTGATACAAGCATATTCGTTATTATTAGAGTGCCGGGTTCGAACATTTTTCATAGTGTCTGATCTCGATAAGCTGGCTGTATTTGTTAGGATCTGGTGTATATCGGCAAAGGGACAGGATTACGTCGGGCGAAAAAGGATTTAATCCCCATGGGATTGATTTGACAGACGTACGGGCTTAAAAATATTGACTCGTTTTAAATCAACAGTTTTATCGCTCTTCGTGTGTGTGCAGCGTATTTACTTTCAGTCTTTTCCATAAGTAAAAATGTTTAAATGCTCAAATATGTGTATTGGGATTTTTAAAGACTCAATACCATTTCAAATATTTCTTAACACACTAAATAAATACCTATGCCAAATGCAAATTATATATTTGCACATTAATATATTGTAATTGCATTCAAATTTCTTCGAAACGTGATAAAATTTTTAACTACTTAATTTTTCCACAGAAAAACTGTTGAAATTTTGGGTAAATATTATGAAAATATGCATATTTACAAATTAATATGCAATATATGAATCTCAAACTTCTAGTCCAAAAAGAAAATACACCCAAACCTCTTTTTGTGTGACTTTTTTGTGCGATTTTTTTGTGCGATTTCGAAGTTATGCGGTTTTAGAAAGATTTTTTTTATTTATTTATTATTTTTTAAAGAGTTGTATTGAAATATTTTGGATAAAATAGGAATTAAAACATCAACACTAACTGAAATTTGGAAAAAAATTATAATTTGAGATTGTGCAAATCATATTGAATCTGTTGTAATAGAGGGTTGTATTTTCTATACAACCCTTTTTTATTCCTACCAGATTTATTCCTACCGTAAGTCAAAATTTATTTTTTAACTATTTAAAAAAAAATTAAAACTGTGACAAAATAAGACCAAAAAATGACTTTGCGAATTTGGATATATTTTATTTATATGTTTAAAAGTTATACAGTTTTTAAAATCCATGGAACGCATCTTCACTTTTTTTTATGCAAGTCATAGTTTTTTTTGTGCGATTTTCAGCGGAACGCATCTACCGCACAAAAAAAAGTGTGTACAATTTTCTCATAAAAATTTAATTATTTCATATAGTCAAGCGTTATTAGATGGTAACACTGAATATAGAGCGAAACCAAAGATAAATTGATAAAAATAAATTAAATTAAATAAAAATCTTTAGATCAACCATGCTTATTAAATCCAATTAACACATTCCCGTCGGGTTACGCATATGTGCGATTTCCAGATACAATCAGTAGACACGGAAGACGCACCTGCGCGTCTTTAACTATATGATTCATTGCCTTAAAAAAAAGATCTATCGCGAGGTATTTCAATTTCTGGTAAAAGATGCCTCCTACACACATGTCCACATGATAATTTGACTAAATTATTTAGATTTAATTCTTATTCAAAGACGCACATGAGCGTCTTTAGTCATTATACGCTAGTTAAAGACACAAATGTAATCATTATATTCTATAAATTATTATATCAAAATTAGGGGGATTTTTGCTACGTTTCACACACCGGTCTATGTCATAAATATCAGGGTTGTCGAAATAATTTTTTTTTCAACATTTTGAAAAAATACCCAAAATTTCACCTTTAAATCATCATATTTTTTTAATCTGTGCTTGTAATTGCACAAAATAACTGTTTTTGTATTTTGCAATGTATTTTTTATCTAAATCAATTATTATTTATGCAAATGGTCTAAATAACATTACTTCTGAGCTTCCGAAGTCACATAAAATGTGTAAATGAATGAAATATTTCAACTTCTAAATTATTTAAACAAAATACTAACAACTATTTTGAACTTAGTACTAGTATTAAAAAGTTCTTAAGTTTATACACTTTTCAACGATATGCTATATGTCATACAAATCATTCAATAAGTCCATAAATTTGAAGCAGTACAAGTTTGCCTGGGTTTTTTCACTTTTGCAAAGGCGGCTCCTATTCCTTCAAATAGAATTTATTTTGTGAACACCTCTGTATAGTAACAAACAAAACGTGAAACATAACAAAAAATATACCACTAACCCCCCCCAAAAAAAAAAATGTCGATCCATGTACAAAACACCCTGTATATAGTGAGATGTTCTAAATATTTTATCTATTTTTTTTCTAGCGGCTATTAGTTTAGTTATTTTATTTAAAAGGTTAGGGTATTTTTATGTACATTTTTGCAAATATGGCTCGCATCAAGCAAAAGACAATGGGTAACCCGATGGGAATGTGTTAAGATTGCTCATATTATTTATATAAATTAAAAGTAAGTCTATTAATGTTATACAAAGTCCCTTTGATCGATTTAATACATTAAAATGCTTGATTACTCTTAAAATCCTCATACAAAATAAAAACATCCTTTAGAAGAGCGAGCTTGAGTAAAATCCTTTCTATCCATTCATCCCTTTATCCTATACATCAAACTATCTTTCTATCTGAACTAATACAGAATCTGGATTAATTTTATTTTTATTCAGTAGTATTAACATTTTCTACTTGTATGTCGACATTATGTCGCCATGTTTCTTTTTCAATAATTCTAATTTAACCAGATGTGAAAGATAATAGAAAACCATCACATGAAGGCTTCAAATATTAAAACGATTTTATAATAAATGTTAATGGATCCATTTAAGACTTTATAGTTGAAGGAACCATGTGGAATCGCAAGTAATGATGATTAAAGCTCGTCTTTAATTTTAGCAGTGAAGATAATGTAAAATACCCCCTTTTTGTAATAGCAGCATTTCATTCTTTTTTATGCATTTGAATGAGATATTTGTCAGCTATCCAGTTGAATAAAAAGTTTTTGAACATATTTAAAATTTATGGGTATTAATATCTTCTCTGTATTTCTTAGGCCATAAGCGAGATTGGTTATCAAATATTCAGAGCACTCGTTTCGTATTCTTACTTTCAACATGGCTCAAGCGCATATATCGTAATCAAATACGTGTGCGATGCATTTGGTGTAATGTAAGCCGTGTTAGGATTTAGTGGTAAATATCCAGGGTTCGTGTGGCGAATGCAGCTCTGAACCAGAAGCTGATGCATTATATAAGTGGCCGCACTGTGACATTAATCTTACTACTCTAATCTTACTTCGCACCGCCACGAGCACTATCGACGAGCGCAGCATTGCAAGCAGGCACAAGATGCACTTCGTTCATTTGGTCGGAACGTGGACAAAATGTTTTTGTGGCATGCTGAAAATCCAGCTTTGGGGATTGTATTTCGGGTGCATTGAAATGTATCAAGTATGTAAGAATTTTCGGAACGATGGAATATGCAGGAATCTTAGTGATAAATCTTCGCAAGAACGAATGAGCGATGCGAGAAGAATTTACATGCTGTAGGATCTTTGAGAATTTTTAAAAGTCCAATAAATACATCAATTTCACTATGCGGATTTACGTTCCTGTAAAATGTTTCGTATATAGGAGTTTTTCCATAGCTTCTTAATAAAATATATTATATAATAACTAAGATGAAAGCATGAAAGGAATAAGTCCTCTTCAATATCCATCCAAGGATGAAAGCTTAAACCGCGTCATTCAATTCATATATTTAGGGATTTTGACATTTAGATCATTCTTGGATGTGTAGTTAAATACTATTTATAGTCAAAATAAAAAATATAATTGAATTATGACCATTTATAGTACAACTTGCACGTGTACATGTGCACTTATAAATCTCAAAAACTCCATTATACACCCCTACGAGGAGGAACAATATATACTCAAACCTCATTTTGTGCAACTTTTTTTGTGCGATTTCAAAGTTATGCGGTTTTTTTAAAGCAATTTTTTCGTTTTTTAATTTCATAAAGAGTAAATATCGAAATATTTTGGATAAATTAGGATATAAATTATCAACACTAACTGAAATTTGGAAAAAAAAATATAATAAGGCAATTAAAAATGTTCTTTTTTAATTGCCTTATTATATTCCAGTTTTTTTTATTAACTTTTTTATGCGAATTTGAATATATTTTATAAAGCTGCTTCAAAGTTATGCGGTTTTTAAAATTCATGGAACGCATCTTCACATTTTCTATGTAAGTCATAGCTTTTTTTGTGCGAATTTCCGCGGAATGCATCTACCGCACAATGTACTGATAATGAATTGGGGAGTTGTTGTGCGCAACTCCGTAAACATTTATAAATTAGAACAAATATTGTTTGTGGCAAAACAAACATTTATTGGATGCACCATGTTGGCGCATATTGTTCTGGTAAAGTGGATTGGGGGCAGGGAGAAGAAAGATGCGCGCGCAATATAACGTTTGAAGCTGCGCTCAGGGGAGAGAAGGGATGCAATATATATATATATTGGACTTGTTATAAATATAATAATAAAATGTTAAAGTCAAAATGAAATTCGGACAGTTGAGATTTTTATATAAAAATTTATCCGTTATAATAAACTTCTATCAATATGGTTAATATTAGAGTATACTTTAAAGAGCCAATTTACAATCAGGTTTGTCCTGATTTTTTATATTTAAACAATTTTTTTTGTTATAAAAACGTTTGCCATCAGTAAACATTAATTTTCAATACAACAGCAAATGCATTCATATTGTATGATTCGAAACACTAACCGTAAATTATCCCACTTTTTTCGCTTGCTTGACAGATTGTGACAACGTCTGCGGCAAAGCCTTAGAAGACTTTTGAAAAATGATGATAAAAAAGCGGCTATTTCAATTCACCAAAAATATGTATATAGAAAAATATGTGTGTACAAATTTTAACCATTTGAGTAGTGAGTTAATTTAAATCTTAATTGTCTTAGATGCTACATTTTCTTGTCCGCCACTTATCATCCGTATAAATCCATTTATGTCAGGACCGCAGCAGCGCGTATGAAGTTTATATTTAACACTCTCGTCGCCCAGCGCGAATCGGTGTTGTTTTGTGTCGCCCATCGTGAATGAGGTGCAACTCATAGCTCAACGGCCCTAGGCAGAAAATTACTATTATTGAATTTATCGATTAAAGAACCATGATGTGCATCAGTCTGAGCTCCTTATCTCGTCATTTTATATTTGAAATGCCTGCCTGGCAATTACATGTAGATCTTTGTGGCACATGTATCCACTCAGACGTTCGTCCTTAGAGTTCGCCTAAGTTCAATCGTGCACGTATCTCAAGACAAATTAGGGTAAAGCCCCAACGCCTGGAGCTCCGTGACATCGTCGTGCATTAGCTACCATAATGCAAACGCATAATTACAGTGAGACGTCTTTTGTTCCCGGCACATGCATTTCGCAACTAATGTAAACGCTGCGGGAAATTTAAACGGAAAGCTCTTGAGAATATCGAAACCCGAGAGACTCGAGAGAAAGCAAGTTTCGCAAGCATTTCTCACCATTTCCTTTGGCATGACTGCTTATTATTCTCTCCACGTCGTGTTCGCAGATCGTAATTGGTCCATTTGTTTCAATAGTAGCGCGTGGTTGATGTGACTGATAGTTTTTCGCAGAGTCGACACGATAGATTAATAGATGCACAAATGCTTCGCTTTCAATGAAAATTGGATCAACTGCAATAGTCTCTAATTGAATCATCGTGAATCAATTTCCAGTGCTTTATATATCAATTAGTTAGGACATTCAGACTATAATGTTAATGCAACTAGTATATACATAATAGACATACGCAAGTCGCATTTATTCAGAGGTTGATATATTCATTCGAAAGATTACCGTTCAAAAAAAATGTATTTTCAAGCACGAAATGCCACTGAAAATAACGAGATCGTACTTTAAAAGAGCACATGGGTAAGAGGAGCGATTTCCGACGAGGGAAATAGCACCCCCTGGGGGTGTTATAGTCTTTCATGAGGACGTTGGGTTTATTGGAGGGGCAATGAAATTTGGCGGTCTGATGCGACAGTTGAAGCATTTAAGTTGGGATCTTCAACAGGAGAGTGTTTGATCTCAGCCATGAACAAATATATAAATGATAATACTGGAGTGCCAGGCTAGACTGAATTCTCCACATTTCTGCTGAGAAACCAAGGCGGAAGAAAGTGTGAAGGCATAATTTTAATTATCTGCAATACGGCTTCATTATACTGCCATTGTTGGCAAGCCATAAAAAGTGTTCTGCTCAAACTCAAATATAAATATTCGTTTTTAAATTCAAGCGCAAAAGTATGATTGCCTTATGTTTAACTGAAAATACTCAAGCGACTATTTGTTATATAAAAATGCATCCGTTTTATAGGATCGATAAAAAAAACACTCTGACCGCCATGTCGGCCACCAATGACCAACACCTAAAGGTGATTAAGAAAGTATCCCAGCTTGGAAAATATTTACCACATGAGTAGGGAATCCAATCCCGGGATCCCGGATAGTTTTAGGTGCTCATGAATCCCGAGATTAGTAAACGTAATCCCGAAAAATTCGGGATTGAAATTTTTATCTAACAGAAATGGTACACGTCACTAGCACGATGAAGGCTACTAAATCGAGACATTTCCATCGAAATTTGGACGCTTTGAAATAGTAACTACTAATTGGCGAGCTTAGGCGACACTTAGAGACAGTAACTGTCTAATCTATGTATACCCTACCGGTGATGTATTTACTACACCTCGACTCTAATAATGGAAATATCGATATGAAATATAATAGATAAGGTGTTCAGAATTTTTGTATTCCTCCGTAATATAATTACGAATCACATCAAAGTATTATAGTATAGAAGTATTCATCTGCATCGACGGAAATAAATAATTTGTCAGTAAATCGGGAATTTTGCGAGCTTTAGATCAAATTTATCAATACTCTATAAATTAACTTATTTTTCATCGAACTAAATTTTAAAATATGTATTTGTATCATATTTTTCAAATTGGCGTTAATAAAGAACAAGTATATAAAATACTTGAAAGCAAACAAAGAACTTCAAAATAATACTCTTTGATATAAAGACATCCATAATTAATAAGATGTCCACCGATAGAATAATTATATTTGATTAAAATATATGTTAATTAATGATTTTGAACAGTGAGTGACTAAAAGAAAGCATGGATCAATTAAGGTCATAGTTTGACACACATTATCTATTCAACTTGTATAGTTTAATATGAAAAATATTATAGAAATGTAGGACTATGAAGTACTTGAAATAATGAGAATATTAATTTTATAGCATTAAATACGCATTTCATTCTGAGATACTCCATATTTAAATACGCTTCTCATGATTTCGATTAAATCTATTTTTGTTTCATTCGCCCTAAAAAAATGATATCCATCAGGGATTTCATGAAATTTTCTTAATTAAATTGATAAGTTTTGCTCAGTAATTAGCTCCCCTTAATTACGGCCAATACTCAAACACCCCCAGGCATTCCTAAACATCCCCAAAGGAGTGGAGCATTCATACTTGAGATTCACTCCCCCATTAATAGATTTACCCAGTTCTTTCAAACTATTTCGGAAATTTTGCTCCGACAATAACAAATTATTACGAGCGTAATCGATCCAAGCATTTTTACGACGAAATAACGTACATTTGCAAGCGATTTATTAACAACCCCACGCGATATTTTTTTTATGCAGAAGAGAGATGGTCGACCATGATTTATAATGAGCCATTATTTACATTTGTTGCGGACAACATCTGCATTAGATGGCTACACTGTGACCTATTAAGGAAACTACCGACCGTATTTTTTATCTTTCCATGGCATACTTTAAAACATTCTGGATGTAAATCATTTTTACACTTAAAATGCCTACATAAGATGATGTATCGTCGCAATGTTGAAGTACATTCGGCGTGCTTAAACAATAGCTCATCAAATTTATATGGGAAGCGTGTACATATTTGATTATGTTTAATTAATTTTAATTTTCTTTAAATTCGTCAAATTTGATCGTATTGAATTTGGTTCATCGTGTTGCATTGCGTATTTGACATAATTTTCGAATATGTGCCGTGCGGAATTTGAATTACAAATTTCGCATGTTAATTCGATTCGCCCCTAATCTTTGGGTTGCACATTGTGCGAAATGTATTCTGTTTCGCATCAGTTGTTTCAGTTTTAATTAAAATTGCGTAAAATAAATTTAGTGTGAGAAATTATCCTTGAGGATGCTAGTGAAGTTTGAAAGTAGCATATTAGTTTCGGCTAATGTGAATCCTTTACGAGCGCACTTGCGTATAATTACAGTACCAAGCAGATGCGCTTTATCACTTCCTGGGGCGTGTTCCTTTCACCCCGGGGAGGATAACAATCTTATAAAACTGAACAAATTATTGCAAACATACATCTGCTTGATATATTGCGTATCATGATTAAGGCTTAAATCCATGCAAATGTGATAAAAACATGGGTCGGATTTATGGATTTTTATTGTTTAAAACCAAATGAAAGCTCTGGTCAAATGGATTACCTTACCCCCTTCGACCCAAATCAAGAATTCATAGACGAAGGCATTTCATGTTTTATTGACACCACTCTTTGCCCCTTTGGGTCACGCCACTCGGACAATGCTTGAATATGATATCAGACGAAGAATTTTTAATATGGGGGCCGAAAGGGCGTGCTCCGCCGCAATACGTTTATTGAATCGTTTGTAGAGATTTACTATCAGAAGAAACGCCCCCGGTGGGTTCTGTGGGGTTTTGGAATACGTAACGCAAGAAAAAGTTTTACGGTTTTCGATACGGTATATGGAAGCGGATGTAAACGAGGACACACGTAATAGACTGGACAAAGTTTGGAAAGCGCTCTAAACATGTCATACATGTTGGCCTTGTGGATCGAACTCATTCCAATATAAAAAAGTTTTCCATCTGAAATATCATCACGTTTCAAATTTAAAAAGGTTCATTGGAAAACTAAGAACATCAAGTCCTTTGTCTTTGCAAGATGACAAATCCATCCTCTTTGATATCTCCATAAGAAATTTTTCATGTATTGATTTATGGTATGATTACGATAAGATTATTTGAATTGGAATTTTAAGCAGATGATCAATGATCCAATGGCAAATTCAATCGTTCTATTAAATTTGATACAGTGTATTTATTTCTAATTGTTGTTAATGTTAATACCTAGAAATGAAAAAAAATATTAAAAGTCAACCGAGTATTCAATTACAAGGTGGGTCATAAATGGTCCCTCAAGCTGTGTATATAAAAATACTCGATTAGAAGCATATTTTCCTTCGTAGGGCTTACAATTAACCATCGAATTGCCGGTAAAACGTTAAAAATCACTACCAATAGCGGTTTATCGGTTATTTATCGGTAAATACAAAATAAATATACATCAAAATAAGATTTAAATATTTATATGGATACTTATCAATACTTTTCATTCAGAGCTTAAAACCATTATTTATTTTATTTCGGTTTTGGTTTCGATTACGTTCTTAGGTTTTATATCGGTTCGGTTACGGTTTTCACTCCGGGAAAGAAACTTCGTTTATCCTCTCTAATTTACCGGTCATCATCATCATAGTGCAGTCCACAAACAGCTCACTGCAGAACTATGTATAGGCCTCTTCAATATCCATTCACAGGAAGGGGTTACATCCATCTCGTCTGTACCATACATTCACCTCCTCATTCGCTTGATATTGAAGGTAGCATTACCACCTATTTAATTTCGAACGCTCACCCAGCGGGTGTCCTGAATGAACGTAGTTGACGAACGCTTTCGCGACCGTACTCAATGGGGAGCGTGGGAGGTTTGTAAAGACTGAGTAGTTTTATTCGGGAGACAGTGGAAAACTACTCTAGACGACCTTTTTGAATCTACTAGAAAAGGCTTTCTGGAGTGCAAAGAGTCCAGTTCCTCCTTTCCTCGCTAGGGATAAGACGTACGTGACGCTTAAATGCATCTCAGATTCGCTCCTACACCAACTGAGGGTATCTCCCTGAACGTTGCAAAGTGAAGTTCTTCATATGCCTCTCCTCAAAGCCGTATATTTGGGGTTCTTCTCGTCCTTAAGGTTCATTGTGCTCCATATTGTTGGGTAGGATCGACTATGTAAGAGATAGACTACCGGTAATTGAACATACATAGCAAAAAAATGGTATATATTGATATAACCAAAGCAGATGTGATTGTAAATGTGCAATAATCTATAAATAGATGGGACACAATTGATACCACCAGCTTTTTAAATAGATAATAGTTGCAGATGGGAGAAGTTTCTTTCGTTTTTATATTAAGAAAAAAATAAACAATAATTTGTATTACATCAAAATTT
Organism: Stenopsyche tienmushanensis; assembly: GCA_008973525.1. Classification (NCBI taxonomy): domain Eukaryota; kingdom Metazoa; phylum Arthropoda; class Insecta; order Trichoptera; family Stenopsychidae; genus Stenopsyche; species Stenopsyche tienmushanensis. Next base: position 234,165 of record WACJ01000274.1, read on the forward strand.
ATTGAATAATATATGATCCATTCTGTTCTATTTCCATCTCTCCGGAAGCCTCATAATGCCGTCTTGCCAAAATTTCCCAGGTTTGTTGGCAAAATATTGATCAAGGTACATTTTTATATCATTTTTTGAATTAAATTTTTTACCACGTAAAGAATTTTTCAATGAAAGAAATAAATAATGATCTGAAGGGGCAATGTCCGGAGAGTATGGAAGATGAGGTAAAACATCCTAGTCAAATGATAATAATTTATTTCTAACGAGCAAAGGCATTATCGTGATGAAAAACAACGCCTCGTCTGTTCGCTAATTCTGGCCATTTTCTGGCAATTGCATCCTTTAGATTGTCTAGTTGGAAACAATATTTTGTTGAATTGATCATTTCACCTTGCTGAAGTAGCTCATAATAAACTACCCCCTTTCAGTCCCACCAAATGCATAGCATTACTTTTTTTGATGTAGGCCAAGTGTAGCTACGGTTAAAGCTTCTGTACCCATGGTCCAAGATCGTTTACATTATTTTATTAAGTGACAAGTCATGAGGTTCAATCATCAAGTCATCAAGTTCATGAGGAAGCCACACATCTGAACAATTGATGTAGCCCGATGTTGTCAGATGATTATGGACGGATGTTCTTGGAATTTCGCGAACAGTATATCGTGGGTTTCCTTCAACCATGGCTATGATTAGATCTGTGTTCATTTGCGAAAGAAACTTATGGGACAACCTAATAAATTACGCTTGTGGAAGCTGTATTAGCTATGTGAAAATGTTTAAAGATGTGTGTGAATTTAAAAAAGTAATAGTTCTAACTCTGCCAATTTTTGTTTCTATTATATTAATTTAGTATGACTGCATCTATAATATAATGCAGTCTTCGGTGTAATTTTTTGAATATACAAACATAAATAAAGATTTTTTAATATTCATGCTTCTTTGCCTACTTATAATAGCCAATTTCATTGGCTTTTGTCCGTATGACATTGAAAAGAGACTACTTCAAAAACAATATCAACAATGGGTTCTAATTACACTTAAAATTTAATATATGTACATACCAATGACATAAATAAGCTTATATTTCATATTACATTATTATACGAACTCAACTCACTACGAAAAATTTGCTGGTAAGCGAAACTTGACACAATGAATATTTGATAAGTCCTGATGAAATGTGATATGCTGAAATTGCAAAATATAAAATGAAAAAATAATTTTAAGATACACAAAAATTGCTCTTCATACAAAATCAATATTAAAAATATGATTTGTCATAATTTTTATCGTGATAAAAATAAAATTTTAGCTGAAGAAATTGATTTTTAAACTCTTCACACTGATTACTCAGTATTCCAAATGTTACGCTCGGAAGTTTAAGTTTGAAATTGAATGTCACAAGTTAATGACAACAATGATATTAAGAAACTTTCTGAATATACAAATCCTGGCTCTATATCTTAAACGTGACTTTTATTTTTCTTGCGTAGTGATTACTTACTTAAATTTGTATGATTCATGTATTCATAAAATATTACTGAAGCATTTTATAACATTTTTATATACACTTTTACCCTTTTTAGTATTCCTGCATATCAACATTTTTACCACTAACATTCATTCATTCATAACATGTTGAACCATATATTTTTTTCTTAGCTTGATTTTATTTTAAAAACGGTTACATTCCGTCGAAAGATGTAAGTGTCATCATAGGTTTCAGACTGTAATTTAATCCGCAAAAATATAATAAAATGCATCGTCTTTACAAGGATTTATGCGTCCTGATCTGTAAACATCCCTTAATATTGCTTCCAAAAAGTTGCATAAAAATGACTTATTTTAATAATAATGTTTATCCAATGTTTATTTACGTATTATTCTTAAAAGATTATCAGAAATATGGAAAAATGCATGATGTTTGACTTGTTATAAGTATTAATTTGAAACAAATTTTCATGATAATGATGTTATAAATTGATCGCATCCATTGTTTTTAAGCCATAGTATATTAATTTTGTTTAATGCTATATGAGTTTGTTTTAATATTCCGGAATGCAGTGTGTTAAAATATCTCAAATGGTTGAAAATTTGAATTGAATGCATCGTTATGTCGATTATTGAGTTGCTATTTGGTGCGCTTCGAGCATAAATCGTCTCAGGGGATGGAAATAAATTGTTTTATCGAGTCTTTGGGGTATTTTTATTTCAATTGCCATAGATTTGGAATACACAACGATGCAAATATTATGTTAATATGAAGATATATTGTCGTATGAGAGAAAATCATCGTTGAAATAGTTTATTTAACGATGCAAAAGCGTATGTCTATATTTGTTCCGAAGAAAACTCAAAGGTAGAACTCGTTTGAGGCTTTATTTACGAGCGCTGGTTATATGTGGAATTATCGCTAAAACGGTGTCTTTTAATGTTTTTTCGAGGTCGAAAAGTTTCTTTCTTTACCCAGACCACATTCGACCGAGCAGGATTAACTTCGAACCCTTATAGCTTTCTTAAAAGACATTTTCTTACCTTTCCCTAAGCTGCTCTGTCTAACAAATTTCCTTAATGTACGTTTGCGAGTGGTGTTTCTATCCAGCTTAACTATCCGGCTCCTTCGTCGACGACAATTCTCCGTCTTTGTGTTTCGTTTTTCGTACTTTGTATTTTTAATTTTCATTAATGCAAACATTTTCGAGTAAATTTAGCGCATTTAAAAAGCTCTATGTCTGATTAATGAATTATTAAAGCGTTTACTCGAATTTATGACACCAAATAATACATTTGATTCATTCATATTTAAGCATATTGTGTATATATTTTATGGTATAATATGATATTTTCTCCTTTATCATATAATATAACCTGAAAAAATCTTCAAATATAAAGATTGATGATCGAAATGTCGAACTATTCCGAGCAACGTCTATCATTTCGACGGAAGACGTACATTTGCGTATGAATTTTCACCATTCTTCAATTTTCCTTTTGTAATGTTTGCTCCCGACTTAACAATCACGATCTATATTCATAAGATATGTAGACCCATTCATGTATTACGCAAATGTTGGTAGCCAAAAAAAAGATTTCGTCAGCGGGAATATCCTTTCTTATTCCCGGAATCCGATGAGCGTAATTTGACATTTGCTTATGCACAATAAAGCAAAATTTGGGAGGGTGGAAAATCGCCCGGAAAAACACACACACATAACCGGGCGATTCGGGACCTGGAAAAGGGGACATGGGGCCCGTTCAAACGTGCCCACCGGGTAGCCCGGGCACAAATATCCTGAATTATTCATAAAGCGCGCCGGTGCTAAATAAAATAAAACCGTCGCGGTTTCCAGGCCACCCTGCTTCTCTGCCGTCCGGGACACGAACCCACGACCTTATCCAATTTGTCTCATATTTTGTTTTGCGTGTTTTTTTGCTGTTTTTCCCGCCACGGCGGTTCAAATCGAGCCCTAGACCGAAAATCGCTTTTCCAAATCGCTCATCGTTTTCCCTTTGTTGATTCAATCGGATGTTTTACGTCTGAGGGCCACTTTCGATCATTGGAGGAATCTAATTCTAAATGATTCCCACTTTATATAACAAAATCATATGATGAGACGTAATCCATCACATTGCCTTCAATATCCAATATTATTTTACTGTTGCGGTATTTTTATTATGTGCCAAAAAAGATTAAGTATTGTATAAATAGTATTTAAATTGAGCATGATTATTTCGTATCAAGGATTTACAATTTTGAACCACTTTAATAATGATCACAAAAATCATACTAAAAAAATGCAAAAAACTTTCAAATATAAAAATTGCGTGACCGTTTGATCATGCTCGTCCTTATTGGATACGAAATATGCAACTCAAATTTAAGGTAATAAAAATAATTTTAGCATCCATTATTTTAATCAATACTATAATCATTTTAAAACAATATATTGATTAAGAAATATATGTATAAAGGAATGGATTTGAAAGATTTATAAAATACCGTATCTATAGTTTGACAAAATTAAAAGAAAATCACCCATATAATTGACATAACAGTGCTGTAACGTGAGTTGAAATCGACCCGGCATGAAACCGCTATTTTAATACCCCACGGGCGCTTCTCGTAAGTCACGTGGTCAGATTGCGGGATTAATTGCGTCCCCTTTTTGTGCAACCGTGGAAAAATATGGCGTAATAAATAGGGTCGGGGTCATGATCCATCTTCCTAGAAAATTTAAAAATCTCACATGGAGGCGGGATTTTTGATCCCACTTCCTTAACATTTTTTTCATTTAAATTTAAAAAATGCGATTGATTATTGAAATAAATTATTATGTTACTGAAATATGATGCATAATTTGGTACTTGGATGGAAATAATATAAATGCACTGATAATTTAACAGTAATTTCAATTGTAACCATTTGGTCACGTTCAGGCATCAGGCATGAAATACCAATTAAAATTTATTTTTTTAAATTAAGGTAGATTAAGACTACCACAATAAAATTGCTTGAGGCTCAAATATCGCGATATTTCTTATTTAAGTAAGGCAAATCACTCATAAACAGATGATATCACTCCTAAACAATGGTTATAATATGCATTTATCATAGTATAAAAAAGTTTTATGAGCACAATAGTAGTACCATCTGCTCAATACAACATATGGTATCCAAGACAATGGTGTGGTCGTTACCATTTATAACATGCAGACAATACAAGATCTATCAAGCAATATGTTATCATAAAAACGAATCAAACGATTAGCAATTTAAGCTTGTTCTTTTTTTTCTAAATTTAAGATAGCATCGAATGCTTAAATCAACAAATCATGATTGTAAATGGATTCGTTGAATTTCTACGAATTATTATTCTGCACTATACATGCTATTGATTTAACGCTTTCCTGCGCGCATATCGTCACTCCGTTCGTCGCTGCAGCACATGAGTGCAAATAAACCTCGCTCAACCTAAACCTCTCGCGCCGGATTAGTCCTATGCCTGCCGCCTTCAGGGACACAATAACAAACCATTTACAAAACATGGATCAAACACTCCCAAACTTTTCCGAGTAAGATAAATTCATTTTGGTTAATAATTCGATTTTTGTGATGCACCGACTTGGAGTAGATACATTTTATGAACATCGCCCACGTAAAAGTATTATGTACTTACGTTTCGGATTACCAATTTCGGCAAAATCACATAAAATAGTGTTTATTCCCAAAATATTTTTACGTAAATACAATTTTTTTTCGCGGATCATAAGGCCCGATCAACACCATGCCGGTAACGGTTCGATCTCGCTCTCGGTCTCGGTCCGGTCAAATATTCTCATACCAGATTTTGGTTTTGATTTTACATCTTCAGGAATAAAAAAAGATATTGGAGATACACCTATAGAATTTTTTACAAGTATTTGGACTGGGGAAGTTAAGAAATTGTTGATAAAATGTACGAATGCTTATGGAAAAAAGTTTACTTTTACAATTTACCAAAAACAAGATACTGCATGGTGACCAAATTCAATGAAATAAATTATATGGAATTGGAAAAAATTTTTGGACTGTGTCTGCTCGGTGGGCATATAGGCTTTCCAACACTAAGAAAAATGTTTTCACGAGCTTCATTGTATTATCATCCAATATTTTCTTATATTATGTCAAGTAGAAGATTCGAAAAAATATTGAGATGTTTAAATTGCACGATAAATAACAATGACAGGATGTCAAAAATAAGCTCACTGTTGACATCGTTGTTTCGAATTTTCAAAATATATATTCTCCATCGGAAGAAATTTCTTTAGATGAATCTCTTCTTCGTCGAGGGCGACTGTGGTTACGGCAATACACGAAAGGGAAGAAAGCTAAGTATGGCATCAAATTTTATAAATTGTGTTCCCCAAATGGATACATCCATAATCTAGAAATCTATAGAGGAAGGTTATTTAATAACGAACCTAGAGGAACCAAAATTGATGCCTTTGATTGATGATCGTACTTAAATTGATGAATCCATTTCTCCACAAAGGTCATCATGTTTTTATGGACATTTTTTTTTAATAACATTTCATTATCTACTAAACTATTAGAAAAAAGGACGCATACAACAGGGACATTGCGTGCAAATAGAAGAGGAAATCCAGCAGAAATAACAAAGAAGAAGGTTAAAAAGGGAGAACACATATGGTTAAGAAGAAATAATATATATATTTCAAAATGGCACGATACTAGAGACATATTAAGCATTACAACCAAATATCACCCTCAGCTCATCGAAAAAACTAACAGATATAGAATCATAAAAATAAAGCCCATTGAAGTTGTGGAATACAATAAATTTATGGGTGGTGTTGACAGGTCAGGCCAACTCATAGCATACTATTCTTCTCCCCGAAAAACAATTCGGTGGTATAAAAAAATTATATTCCATTTGTTAGACATGTCAGTATTTAATGCGTGGATTTTATACCGCATTAAAATGGAAAAGGTGATAAGTTTTCTACAATTTAGAGACAATTTAATAGAATCCTTATTAGGTATTGCCTATATAACAGATGGTAGAGAATTGGTAACTGTCACACCTATTCCAACAATAGGCAATACTCTAGTCATTTTTTTGGAAAAAAATCCTATTCCAAAAAATTATAAAAAGAAAATATGTTATTTGCGCTGCAGGTGGTGTTCAAAAAATAATAAACGCACTGAGACTTCATGGAGATGCCAAACCTGCCCAAAAAAATCCTGCTCTGCTTGTGTGCTTTCGACTCCCGTTACTCTAATACAATAACACGAGACAAAACGATCGACCTTTCATTGTGTGTATTAGCGATGGTTTAAATAGTTTTATTATTAAAGAAAATACAATGGTTGAAAATCACTGAAAAGTGTAAAGAACATATTAAAAAAAACGTGTGGATCAATTAATTTAATGATGAATGGTTCGACGGCGATAAAACTTCGGTCTTATCGCTGGAATGTTATCAATAACAACAATTAGTGAAATCAAGAGGCAAGCACGAAACAGAATAACTGACTCATTGTTTGTTTTGGCGATTGCTTATAAGCACTAATCGGTATTCATGAATATTGTCGGCAATCGGATTCACGAAACCAATTAAAATGACGATACCGCGCGCGAAAGCGTTAAAAAATATTGGCATAAAATACATTGCAAAATCATTATTTCATATATACATAATGTAATATAATTGTATCTGATATATTTACACAAGTACTGCTGGATGTGGTCTCTACGTTATATTTCTGCGCTATTTGCTTTTAATATCGCGAAAAAAATAATAAAATCTGTATTCCCATGGAATAAATTCGCTCCATTGTTTTTGACCTCAAAACTCAAGGGATGCCAGTTTTTTTCTCAAATAAGTATACCGAACTAGAGTAAATAATGCATTGAACAATTCGGTCCAAGTTTCTACCCCGTGGTGGTTCACTTGGGAAATGACCACATCGACTTCCTTCCATGTTTACTTATTCATTTTGGAAACTTTACGCAGGTTGCGCGGAGACTGGTAAAAACTCGCCCTTTACTTCCAAAGCGATCCACTGAAAATCGAGGTCTTATAGCATAGCTGCCGAAGACGATTAATCATCCCTTATTTAGATTTCCGTGTATCCGAATTACGATTTGAGTGATTCTTCTCGTCCAATCTGAATTTATTCTTCGGAGAAGAGGCCCGTTAAGTCTTCGAGCAAAAAATCCTCTCAAGCCTTTAGTTTGAATTGAAAAAGGATTTCGTCGAATGCATTGTCGTTTGCTTAAGCCAATGGGACTCCGTCTGATCCAGAATTCTGGGCACATCCTGCATCATTTATTATACGCCGAAAGGCCGACAGTTGGAATTTGTCCTGATAGAACACTACCCCAATAAAGTTACACGTTTCGAGGCCTTGCATATAGATTTCCTTATTTCTTATGTGCATACATTTGCATGTTAATACAGCAAAAAGGTTTGGGAACGATTGATTTACTCTAAGCACCTTTTCGTGTCGCAACCGCGCATAAATAATTTAATTACGCTCCCCAGGTAAACCGAAAGCAAAGATTAGCGAAAACATACCGGGTTTCGTTAATGGGCTTAGAGAGCAAAAATTTCAGCTATTCTAGAACAATTATTATTAAAATATTTATTTTGCATGAAAAATTATACATAAACTAGATATATCCAAACACATTCCTAGATATTAAATCGAAAGATTGTTAGTTTACAATTGAATTTTATAGGTTTGCTTATGTAAAATAATCTTATGGATATGTGGTAATTTCATATTTTAAAACTATCATACAATGTCTAAATATAAAATGAATCTTTCGAAAAACTGATACGGGATTGTAACACCACTGCTATTCCACAAATATTTTTTCAACAAAATGGGGTTTCAAATCAATAAGCACTTGAGAATTTGGAGCTTCAAATGTTTAAAGTGAAATATTATGAAAAATACTCATAAAATTCAATATATAAGATCCACCAGACCAAAAATTTCAATTTGAAACATCAAAGCTTTGTCAATTTGCAACATTTTAATATCATTATTTCTAAAACATGGAACAAAAAATGACATTTTGAAAAAATTAACAAATAACAGATATCTACTGACAAATTGGATAACAAAAATGTTCTCATCTGTATTTGATATTTCAGTGAAATAGATAATATTTCTATTAAGACTTAGGGAATAGAAGGAAAAATTTCTTAAAAAGCAATCTTACAGGAAAAAGTCATAGTTGTTGTTGGACTGTTTAAATCGGCTAATGCGTACCAAATCGTAAACAGAGCATATACACTTGGACTTCGTATAACACGGGTTTATATAGCACGGTTTTAATATAACACGAGTGATGAATTATGGTATATTACGCATTATATAACACGATTTAAAAACATGATGAGTAATTGCATCGATTGACATACGATCGGCTAAAAAAAATATTTGACTGATATTTTAAAAAATAAGGGGACACGACCAGATTTTCAATGAGGATGAAACTGTAGCGTGGACGATTTAATATCCCCATGCAATAGCGCTGTTAATCTGAGCAGATTTGATTTTCTAGATTAGCAGCGATATCTTCCATCTCTCTTCAGGTGCAATGTGTTATTTTAACAGAGCCATCTTATGTGGCGCTACGGGGACATTGCGCCTGTAATATCGACCGATCGCTTCTTGCGCGTGCACCGTTGCTGGTTGGAATTCGGTTAGCCTTGGATGCAGGAAGACGTCCTTCTCACAGCCAGATCTCTCTCTCTCTCTCTCTCTCTCGTGTGGAATAAAGAGTTATCTAAAAAAAAAATCTGTTCGACGCCTGTCCACCCCCACCCATCCGTCCGGCTGTACGTGATCCGATAGAAGAGCAGAAGTAGCGAAAAGTAAATGACAAAATTAATTCACCTGTTTCTTTGAAAGTAAATAAAAATACTTGGACCATAGCTAATTTTTTTAAAAATTAGTTACATGAGGAAGTTTATTTATGTTTCAAGCATCCATTTGTATTTTATTTCAATTTTTAATATTATCAAATGCTAAATGACTCAATTTTGATCCTCAGCAAATAAATATTTGTTGTATTGCAAAACATTGTTTACGCCAAGAGATAGCAATTTCTTTACCACAATGATTTAGTGCAATGAAACGCATAGCTCGTATAAATCCGCAGAATTAAATCGCATACGTCAGAGAAGATAAACACATTTGTCAAGAATATCTTACGTCTCTTCGTGCCTGTAGCTATGGGATGCAGCTCTTGAAAATTTAAAGGGTAGAACGTCTCCGGGTAGGAGATACGTGCCCGTTGCCCGGGGGATGAAAAATGCTTTTTGCAAACATGCAAGATAAAACGCGACGTGCATTACACTTATTTGGATCGTTTGTCGTTTTCTACTACGGAATTTCTGGATGTGTATGACCAGAGGAAGATTGGTACTTGATTTTCGTGTGGTTGAATGAACTTTTTGGATTTGAAATTAGTGACGAGTACCATAAGGGTTAGCAGACTCTAGCGGCGCCTCTTTCGCTTGAATATTTAAGGGCCTCGGAGTGTACTATAATTTACCAAATGCCGAACGAATGGTACTCGTTGATAATTGATGGTCCTTTTAGGTCAGAATCTATTAGGGGTACGAAGTTTAACAACTTGATATCGTAAATTATCTGGAAGTGAAATGTCCGTACTGTTATAAAGCGTACTTATAATTAATACAAAAAATCAAAAATGATATTGGGAATATATATAATTTCATATTAAACGGATTTAAATCCATAATCATTGAGAAGCGCATATCAAACAAGTCAATCAAATAGATCAGATTTAAATTATTTTGTCCCTATTTACCCAATGCATTATTTTATGCGGGAAGCCAAACAAATATTCATTTACAGCATTACAAAAAAGTCAAACCACGATGATATTTAATAACATACAATACTCAAATATCAAATTATCGCATTATTATTAATAAAAATTCACATTAAAAATATAGAACATTAGTACAAGGAAAAGCTATTAAAGTATTTTTTTGCATAAATATATTATGCGTTTTATTCAAAAAGCATATTAAATTGTAACATCACGGATATAACGAGCAAATTATAAGAGAATTTCGATATGAAAAAACAATTTTATTGATAAAATCGTTATAATATACATGGGATATCTTTGATTTTTTGCCAATAATAAAATATAAGAGTGAATTTTAACATTTTCATAGGATTTCCGTAGCATGATTTTAATGCGTTATTTTAAATATTTATATTTATTAATGTAACGAGAATTAATTACAGTTCCTTGGCACTAATTATAACAGTATTTGATTGTATTTGTATTTTTAGAATTAAGAAATCAGGATATTCCTTTCTGATGATTGATTTTAGACCATTTTGATTACATTTGTCATCAATTTGATATCACAATGAACTCATTATTAAATCAGCGATTATTGAAATTTTGCAATATGTAAAAACAATGGTGAAATATGCATGCACAATCGAGTTGATGCGGGCGGTGGCAGATGTTAAAGCGAAAGCGCTCTTTAATTATGTATCTCACTATTTTAATTAATTTAAACCAAATTGGATGTGCTATGATGAATTAGAATTCGTCGGTTATTCGAGAGCAAAATTTTTTATTCTGCAACATGTATTGTCGACTAGGATGTTTCTATTTTGTTAGTTGATTCTCGCTAAAAATTCAACGAATGCGATTTCATTTGTAAATTTGAATTATTTAAGAGGGATGTGCAGATGTAGTACCGGTTGAAATTTCATATGCACATACAGAATGAGAGGATCTATTTCTATAACGGCTATTCCTGTCAGATAGTTCCCGAAGAATAATAGATCGGAACACAGGAACTAACTTAAGGTAGTTTGAATTTTTCACTTTATGCCCGTAGCAATTCCCATAATTTATTGAACAATGCTATTTTTATGCATATGGTCTAATTGAGCTCATGTTTATGGATAATTTCAGCGTTTCTTATTAAGTGGCGCATTAAAATTTAGGCATAATCATGTTTTTTATGCTCGAAAAAATAATAAAAATACATATTGTATAAGGTTGTGTGCGATAATGTTTTTAAGGGTGTAATTTTGCATATAAAATGGCAAACTTTATTTTTTGCCACATAAAACGATAATGTCGTTTAACTTCTCGGGGGCGACTTCGCCCTTGAATTTTTTGGGATAAGATTGGTAAGCGGGCGGATCAACTACAGGGGCGGAACATAAAAGTGCGTACTGCGAGTAAAAAATAAACACTTTTTCAATAAATCATGAGGATTTTCACGAGAATCTATTTGGAGGCTGTGGTAGTAAATCATCGTCTTTCGAGAGCGGTGGAAAAAGTTCATCCGGAGAGCTAAGTTATGATAAACTTCCAGATGTATCTAGGCGAACTGTTGAAAAAGAAATAATTGAATTTAGGTCCGCGGGCAAAGAGAATATGAAGTCTTGACAAGTTCGAACGTTTCCTGGAGGAATCCATAAGAATGGAAGTACTCCGGGTATTGAAGGCTTTGTCGGGAAATCGCATTGCAAGTGTCTTGTGCATGTCATTGAATATGACTGCTTGAAGCGTTGAAGTGAGGATGTGAATATTATTTCTGATATAAAGACGAGAATTTAAAATGGCTTCAAAAGTAGCGAAACGTATTTCTGTTAAATCCATTTTTCATACATTGGTAACACTTGACTTGGTAAATATTGTAAAAAAAAATAGCATTCCCCAATAAATTAAGATTTTGATAATTTCCTAATTGATTTCGACAAATAGATTCAATTTTTTGATAACATAATCGCACATAAATTATGACATACGATGATTTTTGATCTTACTTACACGACCCAAATGTATGGTATAAATTGGAGATGACGGGAACAAAATAAATTGTTGGATTGCCTAAATATGATGGATGAGATACAGAATGAAAGATTTAATCACGGGGTTAAATCCATGATATACCTCTTTCGAGACTTTATTACTGAATCTTTTTAATTTTTACACAAATTGTATATCAAATTGATCAATTAATGTAATGATTGTGTGCCCAAATGTATGCTTAAAATGCTTTATATATTAGGATGTCCCATAAGTTTCTTTCGTTTTCATATTAAGAAAAAATAAACAATAATTTGTATTGCATCAAAATTAATTGAATAATATATGATCCATTCTGTTCTATTACCTTTCTTCATCTCTCCGGAAGCTTCATAATGCTTTCTTGCCAAAATTTATCAGGTTTGTTGGCAAAATATTGATCAAGGTACATTTTTATATCATTTTTTGAATTAAAAGTTTTACCATGTAAAGATTTTTTTAAAGAAAGAAATAAATAATAATCTGAAGGGGCAATGTCCGGAGAGTATGGAAGATGAGGTAAAACATCCTAGTCAAATGATAATAAAATTAGTATCACTAATTTATTTCTGACGAGCAAAGGCATTATCGTGATGAAAAACAACGCCTCGTCTGTTCGCTAATTCTGGCCATTTTCTGGCAATTGCATCCTTTAGATTGTCTAGTTGGAATAATATTTTGTTGAATTGATCGTTTCGCCTTACTGAAGTAGCTCATAATAAACTATCCCCTTCCAGTCCCACCAAATGCATAGCAAAACTTTTTTTGATGTAGGCCAGATGTAACTACAGTTAAAGCTTCTGTACCCTTGGTACGAGACCGTTTACGTTGGATATTCTCATAAAGTATCCAACTTTCATCACAAGTGACAAGTCATGAGGTTCAATCATCAAGTCATCAAGCTCATGAGGAAGCCACACATCTGAACGATTGATATAGGCCAATTTTGTCAGTTGATTATGGACAGATGTCCGTGGAATTTCTAACTTATTAGCTTTTTAGCGAACAGTATATCGCGGGTTTTCTTCAACCATTGCAAAGTAGGTTTATAAGCAAGTTTATAAAAAAATAAAGCTTAAAAATTTGCTGAATAGGTCATAATAAACTCGTTTCTAGGATCATATAGTACAATTGCATTCAGAATTCATATCACAAATTACTAATATAACAAAGAATATGTTTGTCCTATGATTCTTTTGATGAAAAGCCACCAAAGAAGAGACGAGAGAAAACTTTCAAAAGGCGAATTACTCTTGAATGTAAGTTTAGGGAAAAATAAGGAGATGTTTTCTAAAAGGATGACCTTTAATAAGGTTATTTAAATACAGTTAAATAAGTTATCGTTTGATCGATTTAAATAAACGAATAATATTGACATAAAGGATTAAACACATTGGTTTCCCCATATGAAAATATAAGGCTAAGCTTTTTTGAATGAGTAGCAAAATTATAGTTATTTTTAATTGACATTATAATAATTATTTTAAATGCAATCTTTTATAGGCAGCCCTTCTCGATTTTATAAATCGCTATTGCCAATATTTTTTCAAATCCTGGAAATCATATATTTTTTATTGATATTTTATTTTTTGTTAATTGCAATGGTTTAGAAATATTATTTGAGTACTTATTATTTGTTCGAGTATTAGTCTGGTTGTGTGCAAAAATGCAGTCAAGCAGATGCTGCAGTACTAATTTAGTTCGTGATGGATTACAAGGTTCGTGCATTTCATCAAATAAGTTTATTTAAAAAGCTACGTTGTTATATTTTAATGTTATAAAGAGTATTTTTTTCCTACAATATTTTTAGAACAAATTTCTTAAAGGGAATTATGTAAATATTTAACAGGAACACATCATGTTGGAATGAATTGTTTCGCAAATCACGTTCATTAAAATGAAAAAAGGATTTGTTTACCATGCATGGAAAATTAGATTTGTTTGCTGAATTATCAACGTTGTATCTTTGATTAAGGCCCCCATTTTAATTGGGACGTATAAATGTTGAACGAGGCTTTTTTCGGTGCGTTCTCTCAAATTAATGATATCATGGTCGAAAAAGCGTTTTCCGCGGCCAAAAAATAGAATTTAAAACGAAACGGTTTGACGGTAGGTCTGTGATTAATGGTTTACGCACGAATCTTCAGGCTTTCACGCTTGGATATAAGGGCACATACGCGCGCGTTCACGCACACGCACACGCACGCGCCCTGGGTATTTATTATGAAAGGCAAATCTTGCTTAGACAGAGAATGGGCCTAACAGCTTAACGGCCCTGCCCGGCCCTACAGCGGAAACATAAAAATACAGAAAAAAGGCCATTTTACGGCATCATTAAAAGTCCCGAGAGGAAACAACATTTTACAATATGTTGCGTCCGACCAGGGAACGGGCTTTAATAAATTTGGACAAAATTCACCTGCCATAACCTTCTTCCCCCTCCGTGTCTGCTCCTTGCTCTAGAGCCCGAGGGATGCATATCCATTATGATCGGATATACTGCTTTCGCTGCGAGGGTGTGCCGCATTCATTTTCATATGAATTATTTTGATTTTCAAATCAACGTTATATACATTCTTGCTTATTTTCGACATTTCAAACGCAAAATAGCCTTGTATTATTCTTGGATATTCTTCAGATCAACAAACTTAATTCAACTTACCTGCAAAGAAAATAAAACATTTATTAGTATGATAATATATATATTTACAATATATATACAATAAAAGTCTTGTAATCAAATTATACTTAAATAATATTAATTGATCGTTTCGATCATATGAATCCTTTTACCCTAAAGAAGACTTAAATATTAGCAACTTGATATAATGATTTAATGCAGGAGTGCACTTAGCTGCATTTAATGCACTTAACACCAAACAAACCAAAAACTACTTCAATACTTTTAATGCAATCTTCGAGGAAAAATGTTTATTGTATGATATGATTTTTAAATCATTCTAGTTTTATGTAAATAAATATGATGTTGTAACGTATATTAAAGGAAAAATTTCTGGACAAGCCTATCAGTTTTCTGTTGGTTTTTTTTTTCTAAAGGGGTAGATTTTGCAAAAGAGTGTTGAAAGTCGAATAATTTTGCCACTTCAGAACAGTACACGTGGCGTTATATAAACATCAGTCAATTTGAAAAAACAAAAATCCTTAAAGGTAATACTCGTAACATAATTATCAAAACAAACGCTTGGTCTCAAAAAGAAGCCATAATTGCCAATTATATTCCCTTAGGACAGTGGTCGGCAAAGTGCGGCTCCAGAGCCGCACGTGGCTCTTTGGCTCCTTAAGTGCAGCTCTGGTACAAATATCCACGGAAGACGCAATAATATTATATTTTCATTAAAAAAAAAACTTGGTGAGAAAAAAATTGCTGCTGCCTGCAGAAGCATCATGGAAGCATTTCTCAGCACGTTTCAGGAATTTAAAAACAGCAGAGCAATTGCTGGATTTAAAAAAACAAGGAGATATGGCGCTCTAAATTCGAACGTCTTTCGCACATTGTTCGCATGTTCCTGCATCTCATTGGAAAGTGTAATAACAATTACTAAACAAGCAGATTTGGCTCCCAATTTTTTTTTTAAATAGTTGGAATGTTCATATTTGGCTCTTTGGCTAATAAGTTTGCCGACCACTGCCCTAGGACTATCAGAATAATATTGAGATAGGTCGGGTATAAAATGAATGCGAAGAGTCCTCAGATTCTCAGATCAGAAATCTTGGAATTCGACCGATCGTCTTGGCCGCCGAATGATTTGATCTTTGCGCCGTCGCCTTCTTCGATCTCGTAACTGTGATCTTTATCTAGGCGAAATAATAAAAAAACTGGAACCAACTCTCGCATTTCCTTTGTCCCCAACTCCCAACTATGTAGAGCTCCTCTACGAATCGGAATAACGAACGGACCCAAGGAGACTGTAAATCGTTTATTTACATACTTATCATTGAATTCAGAAAGAGTACAACTACGAAATATTTATTAAGGTATATCAATTTAAATCTGTAGCAAAATTCCCATTGATAAAACGATATTATGATGAATTGTTTTAAATTATAAACACATTTTTCCACTTTAATCTATGGAACATATCCCACACGCAAAAAGAGGATCAGTTGTAAATAACAAAAATAAGGCATTACGAACGTATGAATCGTCGTTTGAGCCTAATGAGATAAATTGAGGATGCTAAAATTAAACTTTGCTACATAGTGCATGCCTTAAATATTTGATTTTGTGTTGGAATCACAAATGCAAATCAGCATCGAACGCTTTATCCATGTCAAAGAGTACAAATCTATTACATATTTTTGTTAAAAGTTCTTCGAAAATCTGTCTAAATATAATTCCCATGTCAAGCAATCAAGCTTTTTATCCTTTGAATTAAGGATTTTATGTTGTTTATTACAATGCTTAAGCATCCAATTTTATTTAAAAAAAATATTTTTATTATAGTTTAAATATTAATATAAATTCTTAAGTTATATTAAGGAAAAGTCATGAAAAATCAGGAAATACAGAACTTGAAGGGTGTATTTTTATGTAATTTATACAAAGATGATCAACTGGACAGCCAACATTTGGTTCATTATTGTGTGAAAAAGCAATATTTTTCAATACAAAACGATTATTATTTTCTTTTTTTAAACAATCTATCCATTTAAGGACATTTAGTTCATCTTATGACGTTGCTGGCTCGTGTAGGCCCCCATTCATTAACGAGAACCTAATGTTCATTCATTCGAATCTTTTGTCCAGGTCATGAACCATACATCTTTTCAACCTATGCGTCCCGGAGGCTTGACTGATTAGCTCTTCAACAAGGCGGTTGGAGTGTGTATTCAATATTTTTTTGTATATCTGGCTATGGTTTTCAATCTCCTGCTTCACTGTTGGTATGCTTAATTCCGTGTGTATCGTGTCGTTTGTCACGTACCATGGAACGTTGGCTATAGTACGCAGCACTTTGGACTGAAAGCGTTGAAGAATGTCAATATTGGAGTTCGATGCGGTACCCCAGGGCTCTATTCCATATGTCCAGATTGGTTTTAATATACTTTTGTATAAAAGTGTTTTGTTTACCAAGGATAGTTTCGATTTTCGGTCCATTACCCCAGTGCTCCGCAACCGGTGTGCCGCGGCACACTGGTGTGCCGTGAGCCGACACAGGTGTGCCGCGGTCAAATAAGACAATATTATAACTAAAATATTTTTCAATAGTTCTCCAGCGCCTGTCACCTATTTATGTCGCCAGACACCTAAAACCAGATATTAATATATCTATTCCGGGATTCATCTGTCATCCTGCTGACAGAATCAATAGAATTCAGATTGGATCACTTTGGAAAACCGTCAAATCACACAAAAACAAAGCCACGGGAATTCCTATTTTGGTTAGAAACGATAAGATAGCCGAAACCGATTTAGAAAAGACAAATATGCTTACAGAAACCTTGTGCCTAAATCACAAGATTTTCGAAAATATGAACGACAGCAAAACAAAGAAAGCTGTTAACAAAGTCAATTAGGGATTTCCGTGAAAGCTCAAATAATGACATGCACAAAATTAAATTTGTAACTCCTTTAGAAATAACAAAAATCATTAGAAAACTAAAAAATAAAAAGTCCCTGGGTTTTGACACAATCGATAATACGATAATAAAAAAATCTGCCATTCGTATAACTAAAATATTTTATGCGTGCCTAAATATGAGATATTTCCCAGTCATTTTCTTTGCCAAAACCAGTAATTCCTTTGCTAAAACTAGACAAGGATAGCAACGATCCCACAAATTACCAACCGATCAGCCTACTTTAGTCGTGTTACCGTGCTACGTCACATTCACTCGTCTTGCGGCAGTAGTTACCATTCATTACTATTAGTTGTGTTAATGAATTTTGTATAGTTATGCATTCTTCATGTGATTAATATTTAATTTTACACTTCTTTAAGTATGGAATAACTAAGACTACTCTGATTCCTGCTTGCGAAGTCCTCTCCTTGAAAGCTTGAGTTTAGACTCACTTCTGAGTTCGAGTTTGGGTATTCCACGCCTCGCAGCCGCAGTCTGTCCAAAGTGGAACAAGTAAGCATACTGTGGAGAAAAAATCGTCTTTGAAATCCAACACCACCACCCTGTGGAGTCCTTCTCACCGATGTTACGAGGGACGCGGCAGCCGTGGGTCGTCAGAAGCTCTACGAACGAAGGTAACTGGGACTGGTCGACAGAAGCATGACGAAGATAACTGGGCCCCGGTATTCAGCTGAGGGCTTTTGCCCACGTTACAATGGATACAATTTTTTTTTTTTTTAATGACAGGGAAAGTATGAATAATTTTTATAAAAATTATTCATACTTTCCCTGTCATTCCCTATCAATTACGATTATTTTCGATTATCCGGATTTTCGTTATCCAGACTACTTTTATCCCCAATTAAGTCCGAGATAATCGAGATTCTACTGTATTTCATCACTCTATAATCTATAATGTTTTACTTCAATCAACGCACAATTGAAATGTAATTGCAACAACAACGTTAGAATCACTAGCATGGCTCATGTTGTTTTCGTTCGACGATTGTGTTTGTTATTCTTGTGCTGATAAACGTTCTTTACACGACGTTGTAGGTTGAGCGGCTAAAAACAAAATTTACATCTTGTTGCTTGTTTGCTTTCAGAGATTAACCCAAATGGAGAAGGTGATATTCTGAATTTATATTCTAGTTTCAGTAATATAATAATAAATGTTTTTAAGAACGAAGAGTATATCCTAATAGCATAGAAAATGCTAATCGGTCATTTTATGACTAATTAAACATAGGATTACAACAATATGATTAGTTGTTGTCTTTATTTGAATTTTATCGAGATTAAAGTAGGCTGAGTATTATTAAATTAGAATAGAAATATGTCCGTATATTGACAAAATTTGAGTTTTAAAAAGATATTTCATGTTGTTGTAATCAGTTTTAATCGTTTGTGTACACTTAAATTTATTCTCGTGGAACGATGTTGTATTACAAGTAAAATAATATTGATTCACCCCATTAAAACGAGAGACGGTGATCTCACGCGGAGAGAACCATCCAGTTTTCCTGCAAAGCTGAGGCTGTAATTATATACAGCTCCGCGTAAGTCCTGCACCGGAGGCTGTATTTTTCTTCATTTTGTTATTCTTCCATTTTAATCTCCGCCTTGAGCTGCTTAGGAGAGCGGGCAGAGGTATTTAAATAAATGGGGTCAAAGACCAGAGTGAATAATTGCATTAAGCTGAAACGCAACTTCCGGCGAGGGAAATCTTCAGAGGAAAAGTGTCCGCAGTACAACAGTTTTTCAGGCAATATTTAACAAGAAACGGCCTCGTTTAACACTCTTGAGAATAATGCGTACTCTGATTAAATATATTGTTGTACGCGATCGTTAAATCGCGGAACAAAAGACTTTTAATAAACGCTAAATTCGCTTGAAGCACCTTTTTTTGGTGTTTGAAGTTGGGAACAAATTTTTGACTCAGGTATTCTGATTGACGTTTTCAATTTTGATTTTATTTTATGAACCTCGGCATGATAAAAGCATCATCCCCGGTTCGCGAATTCCACGTGAAATGGATGAGAACGACGTATCGGGACCCGATCGGGAAAATTTGATCAAATGGAAAATGCTCTCAAAGGATTTTTAAGCACAATTTTTCTACATACATCGCGTTCTATTGTTGCAAACTTTTTCGATGTATATCACGGCATAAATGTATGTTTTCATTAGCTTTTGGAGCGTCAATGGCAAGCCGTGATTTTATATTTTGATTAAAAAAAAAGCTTCCACGTTAAGCTTTAATAAGCACATGGACTGACCTCATACAAAAATGTTTGGCAAGCATTCACAAAAAATAATAGATAAGATAGCGAACCATTTAATTTCAACATTGATTTTGATATTTTAAGGTCTTGTGAATTTTTGGCATATTCAAGAAATATTAATTAATTAATCTCGATCCATGTGGCATAGATTAAAATCAACATGCATATTCATCGCGTTTCACCGTTGGCACAAATGACACAAAATTAGACAGCATCCACCCCTCGAATGGCTTTCGGAAATTTCGCCCCTCCACACTCGAATAAATATTTGTACTTTCGGTTTTGAATAATCCGAAATTTATTAAACCTTGAAACCGCAAGCAGAAAATTGGAGAGACCTCCTTAAATTCGCGTATTTATTATAAATGTTGGAACGGGCCCGTGGATATTGCCGTATTTAAATTAGATTTTTCCCACCCTGGTACGGAGCTTTATTACCCTTTATACTCGTAACTAGGAAAATTTAGATAAAGCCTGTCCCGCGAACGTTGTATTTTCATTTAAGGACGAACATAATTTATATTATGCCTTATTATATAACGTTATATTACCTGATGGCGTTGCGGCCGTAAAGGGGATGAAAATTGTGCCTACACCCCCGTCGGCTTAATCAATTTTTCGACCGATCGGGCTCCCAATTTTGCAATTGGGATACGCAATGCCAATTTATATAACGAATCAAACTTGCGATTTGATGATTTTTTTTGATAACGCCCGAGCGATCTTATCATGGATCATATTTCCTCAGCGGGATTCATTACTCAAGTGAGTCGTCGCTAAGTTAATGCGTTTTATGGATAGCAATTTGATATAGAGTGATGACGCTTGGAAGATGGATACTTTATATGTAATTTTATGGCTGGAGGTAAATTGTTAATTTCGCAAGTTCATTTTTTTCGGTTTATCCGTTTATGAGGTTGTTCCGTAATCATCCGCCCGGGAAGACGGACGAAAAATGTCCCACAATTTACGAGCAAGATTAAACTGAGTAATACTTGGCCACGGAGCTCATCTGACAAGATGTCATTTTGTGTATCATTAGTTTATTTTCTTATTAAGTTTTACAGCGGACTAATAACGGAGGATTTTATTCTTGCAATTTCGGACCCTTTTACTAAATCGGGTTATGAAAGCACCGCGCAGATATTTACACCCTTAAAAACCATAAATTCATTCGAATTTTTTCAATTATTGTATCAAGTTCATATTTCAAGCAAGGAGAAAATCAAGCATTAAAAGCAAATATGTATTATTAATATTAATATAATTCCATTTGATCCTTTTTGTATTTTAGCCCAATATATCTGGAATATTTTTAATAAATTAAAATAAATATTTTTCGCAACAGCTTTCGGCAGAAATTTCTTAATTCGATAATCTTGTCAAAGGACTAACTCTATTACTCTGTCCTTTCTATTTAAATATATAAATTGGTCTGAAATTTTAAGCTTTGTAAGGCTCCATATAAAATGTATCTATGATAATTTTATTATTTATTTAAAAAGTATAAAACTTTGGGCTGAATGTTTTAAATTTCGGCTAACTATTTATGCACGAACACATTTTTTTTACTTTTATCTTAAAAATACGTTTAAGAAAATTAGTGCTTAGTTTTGTAGTGCATCATGTTTTGTAGTGCTGTTTATCGAAATACACGTAGCAGTCAAAGGGTTAACATTTCATGCACTTATAGTCCAAAATGCCGAATTACATTTAATTTAAAAACTTTTAAATGAAAAGTAAAAGATGATTTTTTACAGTACATTTGAATGTATCACAATTTATACAGTGTGGCTATTAAAAAACGAGACTGGCCTTATGCAAATCTTTTTTTTTTTTTTGTGAAAAGGGAAATCTTCAAAAGACACTACCATTCTGGTGGTAGTGTGGGATTTTTACCCTCTAAACCCCCCTCATCTTCGGCTGTTACCCGGCTACTAATTAAGTATTGCACAAGAGTGGCAGCGATGTGTCTCTTATGGGCTCTCCATTTGTCTCTTTTCGAATGCCATTATTCTGCTGTTGTTCGTCGTCTTGTACGTTCAACATCCTCCTTCAGCCGCATAGCATATTTCGTGTATTTGCACCACGCATTCCATGCCCTAGTATCTGTTAACATTGAAGGTACCATGTTGCCAGAGGAGATCAAGCTGATTCCCAGCTCCTCCCGTAGGATGTCCTTTTCAGTGCTCCATGCTGGGCAGATACATATCGTGTGTACAGCATCGTCGTACTCCGCTTCGTACTCCGGGCCAGTCTCTTTGCCTATTTTGTGTAGGTAGCTACCAAAACAGCCGTGCCCAGTGAGAAGAGTGGTATCACAGTTGACTTTGCTTTCTGTTTACTCAGGTTCGGTATTAGCTCATACGTCCACCGAACTATACCAGAGTTGTCCCATCGGGACTGCCACACCACCATGGTCAGCGAGCTCCAGACCAGCTCCTCCACTTCTTGGCCTTCCTTAGCACGTCCTCGCAGGAACCAGGAAATCAGAGTAAATCTGGATCGAGACGATCGATCATAAATATTAATATTTCCGATCTCCCAAATTTGTTGGTACGGTGAAATCTAGATTTGAACCCTAACCTTTACAACAAGAGTCCAGAATTTAAGCCACTATACAAACACTTGGTTTGTAGGTTGGTTTATAGTTTATTTATCCCCAATTGTTATAAATTACAAATGTGATTTTTGGAGTTATTGTTACTTATAATATATTAACAAATAAATAATGTACATATTCCAAGGGTTGTACGTAATGGAATACATTGCGAGAGGAAACCTTGTAAGGACGGAAACGTCATACATTTCCGATTCATGTACATATGTCCGATTAGTGCATCTGAATATTATATATATTACACATCGATAAGTATTACAATTATGATTCATACTGGGTAAGGGTTGAAAATAAAATTCATATTGAGGAAAGCATAAATTTGGCAAATCTAATTATGCTATTTGATTATAAGGACTATTTGCTTTCGCTACCGAATAAAATTATTCGAGTGTATCCATCGAATATATGATCGGAGGCAGCAAAAGCCTCGAATCCGCCTAGAAATGTAAAAATCAAAATGAGATAGATAAATCACTCAGCTCACGTACATTATCCAATGATTTGTCAATCGTAGCAAGAATATAACGAGTTTCTTCCCCAATTTTTTCGTAGCCGAAGAATTTCCACCCCGGGTCCCTTACACTCTGTCGATCCTATGCAAATATCTTCGCCGATATTTTTCATCATCGTTAAGGTTTTTCCCCCGGTTTCGCGTCTTTTTTATACGCCATAATTAAATCAACGTACAGGTTTTCCGAATACAAATTGCTTGTTTTTTTTTCATGCAGCATTTCTCGCAAATAAAGCAAAATGAAACTTTTCCCCTGTTCGCCCTCGTACATATTTCATTTCGGACCGCTCGGAACAATTACAGAAGATTAGCCCGCATTTTTTCCCTCTCATTCTAACCCCTTATAATCGCATAACAAACGGGAAAAAGGGAGAACACATCCACAAAATGAATTAGCATCTTTTTCTCTCCTACACTACTACGACGCCGGGCGCTACATAAAAAAAAGTTATAAAAGTCGTTTCTGTTTTCACTAGGCAGAGATTTAATTCCGCGTTAATCAAATTAAATGGCACATTTAAAAAAATATAGTTTGCAGGGCGGAAATAAATCCAGATTAGGCCGTCTCAAAGTCATGAAAGCCGTTATGACTTACATAAACAAATATATAACACTGAAGCTAACTACCCTTGAAAGCACTGACAATCAGAGATGATATACATATATAAATACAAAAATAATAAATGATTAATTTCAAACGAACTCGAAGATTACAACATGAAAATAAATTTCATTCCGTCGGAGAATTTAATCTTAAAATTCTAAAATTTTTTTTTTTTTCATCAAATAAGAGATGAAATTTTGTAAACTAAATATACGTTTTTAACGAGAATTAATTTAATTTCATCCAAATATCATTGAACCACATCATTTATTTAAAGCTGTTAAAGTTTATTAAATATTTTATAGTATTGAATCTGATTTTAGGCTATTTTTAAATATACTACAGGGCTATATTATTTGAGTTGCCCAATTATGTAAAATAAACTTATTTAAATATTTTTACATTACGATTGTAGTTTTATTCTATAATAAAAGGACTGAATGAAGGTTTCCTTCTTTCATTTTTTTATACAAGGCCTTCTTTCCGAAACTAGGATATGGATATGAATTTAAGGCCTTTACATAAACTAACATGAGAATTACTCACAAAATTTTATGCATGCAATTTTTATATGCATATATTGCAAAAGGGCAATTTAATATTTAAATAAAAATATTTTTACCCATAGGGATACGTATTCATTAAGATATTTTAAATTTATATATCGACCCAGATATTCATAGATCATTACATAAGAAATTGATTCATAATACATTTTGAATTATAATAATTAAATAATGAAGACAATATGAATAACATATTTCTCCTTACTTAATTCACTATATACAACTTATAAAAGCCTTTCAAAAAACTTAGCCAAAATATGTTCAAATAAAATAAAGTATGAAAGTTTTTTTGAGATTGCTTTATATTTTATTTGAAAGACTTTCTGAAAAAAGATTAGAATTTAGATGATTGCTTATTTTTATTACTCGGCCTTATATAAGCTGTAATATCTATATATTTATGCTGAAAATTTCATACATGTTCTACAATATATTAATGATTTATGAGAATGATATAATTCATAAAGTCACACAGTCACAAGATACAATTGAGTTCAAAAGAATACTGAAAATGACGTTGAACGCGCTTTGAAATTAGTATTATATGACAGGGCCATAACAAGGGGGTGGCAAAGCAGGCGCTCGCCACGGGCGCAACTGGACTTGGGGCGCAAAACACAGAACCAATGAACCAATACTGATTAACTGACCGTTTTTATAATATATACTAAGTTATCTAATCCCTATTTTCTTCATTATCACTTAAACATCGAGTCGACCCAACTGGCATTAGTTCGCAATAAAATAAAGACAAAAAATATTTTTGACCGTTTGTAAAATCTTGCATATAAACCCCCTAATAATGAGATATTAATAAAAAATAAATTAAATTTTATAAAAGTAAGTACTATAAAATGTACGTCCATTATTTTAGGTCCATGATTTTGATCCTAAAAGTGACCCTTTTTCGAAAGAAATCTATTTTTTTACGTCCATGATTTTGATCCTAAATGTGACCATTTCCCGAAAGAAATCCATTTTTTTACGTCCATGATTTTGATCCTAAAAGTGACCATTTCCCGAAAGAAATCCATTTTTTTACGTCCATGATTTTGATCCTAAAAGTGACCATTTCCCGAAAGAAATCCATTATTTTACGTCCATGATTTTGATCCTAAAAGTGACCCTTTCCCGAAAGAAATCCATTTTTTTACGTCCATGATTTTGATCCTAAAAGTGACCCTTTCCCGAAAGAAATCCATTTTTTTACGTCCATGATTTTGATCCTAAAAGTGACCCTTTCCCGAAAGAAATCCATTTTTTTACGTCCATGATTTTGATCCTAAAAGTGACCCTTTCCCGAAAGAAATCCATTTTTTTACGTCCATGATTTTGATCCTAAAAGTGACCCTTTCCCGAAAGAAATCCATTTTTTACGTCCATGATTTTGATCCTAAAAGTGACCCTTTCCCGAAAGAAATCCATTTTTTACGTCCATGATTTTGATCCTAAAAGTGACCCTTTCCCGAAAGGAAATCATTTTTTTTACGTCCATGATTTTGATCCTAAAAGTAACTATTTCCCGAAAGAAATCTATTATTTTACGTCCTAGATTTTGATCCTAAAAGTGACCATTTCCCGAAAGAAATCCATTTTTTTACGTCCATGATTTTGATCCTAAAAGTGACCATTTCCCGAAAGAAATCCAAGAATCCTTTTTTGAAGAAATTGCGAAAAAACGACCCCAAATGAAGATGAAAAAAGTTTAATGTGAAAAAATATCCTATGAACTTATTGAGTGATGTGCTATGAAGTTCTCAATTTTTTATTCCTTTCATTCGAAGGATCTTAATTAAAAAAAATACATCTAAATTTATTAGGAAAACCATAAAACTTTATTTATGCTTCTTAGTGTAAAATGCTTAATAACTTCATAATTTCTATCTGCACAGAGTTATGGATTATCAAAGTGCCATTTATATACATATGCCTTACTTTTTGCATTAAATTTTACTTTTGCATTAACAAAATGCATCAAATATCGCCTGACCCATGTTTTTGATGGATGAGATAAATTCATCATAGATTTTAATAGATTCGTCATCAACCTTATTCAAATTCTATCGCAATAATTCCCTAAAGATCTAAATATTTAGAAAAAACGTTTTAAAGAGTTTCATTAAAATATTTAACGGTCATATATTAATATTAAGTCGACTTGACTCAATCTAAAAATCATAATTCGGAAGGGACATTGTGAATTTATTATTCCATCCGATATTCTTCCTGTAATGAGCTTTAAACTTTGTGCCTTACTAACTTTGAAAAACCGCTGATGTACGACGACTGAATACAACCATGATGCTCTTATAAATGAGGAATAAACGAGATAACTTCGATGAGGAAGCGATCAATACAGACGAATCACCTGTATTATTAATCGCAGTTCATCTCCGAAGTTGATGCAATATTGAATTTCCCATTTTTCGAAGATAGTTCAAATATTATCCTTTTAATTTAAATTCGGTATTTTTTTTACATCCAGGATCATCTTATCTCATTCGGCCCGATGAGATATATTTTCGCTGCGCGATTTCCCACTTTTCTCCTTCCGTTTCCGCTTATAAACTTCTCTTCCTTTACAAATGCAAAATAATTTAACGGCGCACGCCAAATAAAACTGCCGTAAATTGGACGAAAATAAGATGAAAACAAGTAGATTATGTCCAAAATAAAATTTATGGGGTACCCCGAGAAGGACAGGGGAAAAATATAACACAGTAACAGTGAAACACATCCATTTCAGACAACATCCTTTTAACAAAGCCGTTAATTCTAAATGGTGTGTGTGTAATGCTGGCAAGTCTTTATACATCCCTCCTTTTGAGTTTTCTTTTTTCAAAAGATTCCCCTAGATGTATTAATTCGCGTTATATACAAGTATTACGCGAATTGGATAAAGAATTAATTCTGGAGATATAAAATATTCCATGTGTGATACGTAATGCTGTAGATAGGTTGCCATAAATGAAATGCTTGGAGATGAGATAAGAAATCTGGGAAGAAAAACAATTTTAAGTCTTCCATTATTTATCATGTGAGAAAATATATTTTTTCATACATGGAATATAAAAAACAAATCTTGAATAAAGCATGAATGTTTAATACGTACGGGAATTTCTCATATCATGTAACTGGAAATGAGTACATTTGTTTGCTTTCATCGAGGTTTCTAAAACGTTTTCATCAAATTGTTACGAAAGAGTTAAAAAAAACCTTACTATTTCAAAGATATATCAATAATGAATCAAAGTTCTAGTTTTTATTTCATTCACAGCCAATCAACTAATCGACCCAAGTTTTGATGAAAATGTTACATGGTTTGGGCTTTTCAAAAAGAAATACACACAAGAAGCGAAGCTATGAAAGAAGTTCGAACTTCAAAGTACGCCAAAAAGTGATGAAACGAAACGATACATCAAATGCTCGCTCCGCATTATTAAAAGTGAATTTTCTCGTCGATTTTGAAAAGGCGAAATCCGATGAAATGAGTAATTAAAAGTGAATTTAGTGGCAGGAGCTTCTGAATCGTACTTTCGAGTGTAGGGAATGAGACCAATAAGCGATCCCTTTGAGAGCGAAAAGAGCCCAGTGAATAAATTGAACAAATCGAATATTTCAATAGTGGTTGGCCCCTGTGCAAAGGGCGAGCAACGGCCCTGGTCAGCTCGATCCATCATTATATTCCTTTTGAGTGATCGTCCAACCGTTAGGGACCCTGCTGACCCTCAATTTGTCTCCGGGCATGAATTTACTAGACATGATTTCGCAATTGTAGTGCTATTCTATTACTAAGAGGAAGGAATCTTATTTTTCAATCGTAAACCAACACTCCTTTTTATGGTTTTCTCACTCTTTACAATCGCAAATCCATATTTTTTCATATATTTACTTATTTTTATTTGATAATAACTAATACCCAGCGCGTTCCTGCCACAGAAGTAATAGTTCTAAAAATATCTTGTTTAATTATGACTGATATTTTGTTGGTTTTATTATAAATATGAACATCGATTTTTATATATAAAATCTACTTAAAGTTAACTGCACTATACCTATATTATTTAAAAAAGTGCAAACAATAAGTTAGAAAAGTTTTATCGCAATCGAATGAACGGTATGGCAGCACATTATATACAGACAAACAAACATTGATTTTTATATATTAGACTATGCTTATGTTACTTGCGAAATTCTTAGTAATAAGTGGACAACGTTTTATTGCAATCCAATGAACGGTATGACAGCGCATTTCGAACGAACAAAACCCAATTCATTTTTATATATTAGATCATAGAAAATGAGCTCCACAATTTCATAAAATATATTTGAAAATATAAGAATTAAATAGCATTTATTTTCCAGATTAGCGTTGACCTCCTCCTATGCTCCTGTGCTTGAGTATATGTGAGCTTAAAATTTAAACGTGCAAGAAAGAAAAACAGAAAGTCGACTGGTAGCCTTGGCCGCAGAAATATGGATTCTTCTCCTGTACTTTTGTAACGGATGGCTTTTCGAGTTAAATAAAGATTCTGTTTATATAAACACCTTTTCATCACCACATCATGCATAATTTAAGCAGCACTTTTTTCAACTTGTCTATAATACGAGGCGTATCCTAAAAGTAAGTGTACTGTGACAATAACGGACTGTGTTTTGTTTTTTGTTTTTTAAGGGTTGACCAAACTGAGTAGTATGAGGAGATCTCCTGAAAAAGCAAACAAAGCAAGAACATGGTAGTAAGTGAATTCACGTCGTAGTATCCATTTGCGTGGAAGAAGTCGGTAAGAAATCCCGCCAAGTGCGAGCGAGTCAATAGCGCCCGCGAGTTTCTTGCGCGACTTGATTTAGAAGGTGAGGATTTTCTGAGCTCTATAATGTCTGGAGATAAAAAGTGGGTGGCTCATTACATGTCTGAGTCAAAAAGACAGTCGTCATAGTAGTGTCACACCAATTCTGAATCTGCCAAAAAATTCTAAACCTTAAAAACCTCAAATAAGCATTCAAAATAAAAGGAAGGAAATGCTGATGAGAGGAGTGTGCTTGTTGCACAACAACGCTCGTCCTCACACAGCCTCAGCCACTAAGACGCTCTTGGACTTATTTGGTTGGTATTTTTAGAACCATCCCCCGTAATCTCCTGACTTGGCATCTTTTTCCCTCCCTGAAAGAACACATGGGTGGAATTAAAATTTCAACTGACGAGTTGCATGATGCAGAAAGTGGTTTTGAAGTGGGAGAAAGTTCTTCGTGGAGGGCATAAAGAAGCTTGTGTCACGGCTCACCAGATACATTAAACGACAATATCCTGTTTTTTTTTTAATTTCAAATACACTTTTTCTAAAAAAATATAAAAATTCAGTACACTTACTTTCGGGATATACTTCGTATTATAATTTTATAATCTTGTACGGTTTCCGTTAAAGTTGTACATTCAGTACATGATGAGTGGTAGTGAAATGTACAACTTTCTCATGTTCTGCTTTGGATTTCATTCAATTTAGGTCTTCGCTTTCCGTACCATTTCTAGGGAAGTTTTAATTTCACTTCACAAAATATCTAGCACTCGGTTTTATGCATATTTATTGTATCATAAATAAATAAAATTAATTGGGGTACCCTCGCCTTTTATGATAGCAGCGATTCTTTTCAGGAGTTTACTGACTTGCTGTTCCACTTCCTAGATATCTCATTCGACTCGTGCTATAGGATGTCTTTCACATTTCTTTGGATATTATTGAGCGATCCCGAATCTTACGCTTCAGTATACGTCATATATGCTCTATTGGATTTTGATCCGTGGTTATTTCGGGAGATTCCACGCCAAATATCATATAAACCACTCTATGCTGCTTATTTGTAACATGATGTATTCGATTCAGATTTGCAATAATTGCCAGAATGAGTGTCAATGTCATATCATGTGTATTTATCAATTTGATGCCTCCCCTACAATGCTTAATCGTTCCTCTATAGATAATTGTCGATGTCTTAAATTATTATTTTCAGAAGGCTTCTTTCTTTATTGTGATTCACTCATGCATTATAACTTTTGCGCGCCAAATTCAAATTGACTATTATCCTCAATCAAGATTAGAGGGGATAAAGAACCAAAACAAGGGGTTTAATACATTTGGCCATAGTTATACTTTGAATGGATTTATGATGCACAATTATTGGATTGGGAAAATGTTTCTTTTCAGTTGTTTTTTTTAATATATTGTTCAGTGAATCGCGGTGGAAAAGTGTGAGGGATTAAAGAGAAATTGTTATGAGGTCTCCCCGATGAGCGACACATTCCAAGCTCATTTTGCATGCTATTTTTCGCTTCGTTGAGCCATATACTTCCACAAAAGCACAATAGGAGCATATATCAAAGGATGATATTTTACAATTGAGACGTCCAAATATATGAAGGATTTCAGAATTTCGCACGACTTGGCGCTCCTCCATTACATTTGCGAGATAAAGGGGAGGCGGCAAACGTGTCTTAAAAATAAATGTATGTTCTTTGATACATTATCTCGTGTTGCTTCGTCTAGGGCTCTAAATAAAATTGTATTCTCGGCTGTTTTTCATACGTGATACACGGCCTCCAGATTGTTGGGAGAAATCACCGGCTCTTTTTCGATTATCATAAATTGCCTTTAGAGCGGGCCGACACTGCCTTCCATCATAAACAGATAAAAACCTGAAATATTTTCCAGTTTATTCCCTCTTCATCATGGCAAAACAAAAGGCGAACAGCAGGCTCAGAATAAAATGGCCCCACTCGAAACAATCCCAAGAAAAACAGGTAGCTTTACGACTTCGCCACCAGATAACTGGTACACAATACCAAACAAACCCACCAAATGATTTTTTATTCAAAAGAAAACATAAATTATTCATGCCGACGGAGTAAACACGAGTTTTAAGAATTGTTTCACATGTATCACGCAATGAAAATATAAAATATCGGGGCTTAATTTGGGAGAGTTATCGTCCAAACTTCAAGCCATGAATTAATAATAATTCGAAAACAGAGTCATTCAGTGTACATGTATTTTTGTGCCACTCGCTTATTTTTTGCGGATTTAAGCCCCGAAAGTAATCCATGTATTTTTAAAATATCCTTGGACAGAAAACTTGTTCATACATAAATTTCAATGTTTTTACGTACATTATTATGCCGTGACATTTCAATGTAGCCGAGTGAAATAAAGCCACTTTTGTAAGCAATCTCATTCCTCATCTCGAAACGAGCATTTATTACATCAATTATTTTATTAAAAACGCTGTCATATAATTTCCATAGCTTAAAAGGCTTCATAGTATTAAATTTGCAAAGATAACTTTATAAGATAAGATAAGTTTTTTTAAATAATATACACAATCTAAAATAATAATATCTATAGAAATGCATTAAGGCGTCTTCTCACTTTACAAATTTAAAAAAAATCGATTTTTATTTTATTTTAAATTTTGAAATTACATATTTTCAAAAATGTTATATCGAAATTTCATAAAGATCAGACGAGTCTAACTACATTTTTGGGCGACCGTTAGGTGACTACCTGAGAGCACCATGATATTCAGACTCATGGTGCAAGTACAAGAAAGTGGTGAAAAACAATCAGATAGAAACTTTTAAACATCCTTCTGCTCTAGCTGAGAATGTTCACAAGGTTTTGAAACCAATTTATGAAGATCTTCGGAGGAAATACCCAAAATAACAACGAGTGTTTCAACAGCTGTGTCTGGGCAATTTTTCTGCAACCAAAACTTTAAACGCGTTTATCTCAAAACAAGGTTTTTCGGTGGCTTGTTGATGAAATTTCAGAAACTATCCGGCCGATTGTCATGTAATTTGAATGACACATTCTTCATAGTTATGGCTATAGCGCATATCATCAGATTTTTGAAATTTTGATTTTAAGTAAATTTTTTTTACAAAAAACTGCAAAAAAAACGCGTTTTTTTTTACTTTTTCGTAAAACGTGCGCCATTTTGTTATTTTCGCAAATATCAAAAATCTGATGATATGCGCTATAGTCACTGATATACTGAATCTAAAACTGTTTTATTTTTTTGTTTCAAATGACCCATCTCGAAGATACCATCAACAAGCCACGAACATAACATTTCTACACGGGTTTTTCGATGCTACTGTTTTATTATAATAATTGTTCAAAAATATAAAAATAATTTTTTTTCATGTACTTGAAAGATGTGTTTATTACATAAGATCTATTTTATCTTATAATTTTTAGCGAAAATCCTCGAAAAAAAATCGTGAAAATAGCCTATTTTTGAGGCGCCTAAAGTGAGAAGACGCCTTAATATGGAGTAATATGACCCAGAGTTCATCTTATTCTATTTGAAAGGAAGATTGAAGAATTATTGACTCTTTGGAATTTGGAATTTATACAAGGAACATGAATTAATATTAAAAATATCGTCTTAATTTAAAATGCTTTGCAAAACCGACCATTTACGATGCGATGCGCCTCGAGAGGTTCGAGAGAAAAGTTTTGAGAAAATAATTCTGACATCTCCAGGACAAGACTTCAGGCTCCGAATCCATGCGATACAATAGAGAATCATCAGCAAAGCGTCAATTACTAGCTTTGTCCGATGCCGGCACACCGAATACCCCGAAAAGTGTTTGATTTTGAACCGAGTGGCAGCAGACACATCGGAAGATCTCGGTTACCCTAGGTCGGCAGGAGCGGCTCGCGAGCCGCATGCGGCTCTTTGCATAGACGTTTGCGTTTATTAGATCGCTATCATTCTAATTCATTCATTCACAGGTTTTTGAGCTTTTAAATTCATCTTTAGAAAAATTATTTTGGTTTACGACTTAAGTTGTCATAAACAACCCATTTCCCAGTCACAATTCGGTGCAAAAAAGTATGAACTTTTTGTCTTGACAACAAAACTTTTGCACGTGTTTCGTCGCTCTTCTTCGTTATCGTCGGACAGTTCGTGCAGCATCCAAACCCCCATTTAATTCGTTTTCCTGATACGTTTTAAGCGCTTTTAAACTGTCGACCATGGTGAATGCATTCTCTGGGATGATTTTTCGATTCTTAATTGAGGATAGGTTTTCACATATGTCGTCGTCAAAATGTGATGGTTTTCCAGTTCTAGAGGTATTTTTCAAACATCGGTTACACGATGTAAATTTTGAAAACCAGAATCTACATGTCGTAATAGTAATACTTCACCATAAATTTAATTTATGGCTTTTGTGGCTATGTTGGCGATCAACCCCTGATCGAAAAACAGCAGCATATAATGCCATAGAATGATGGTCGGTTTTGGGCTTTGACATTTTACCCTCAACATTTTTTTACTCGTTAATATTACTAAACAATAGTTCTTAAAAAATACAGAGGCACTGTCTTCTTCGTGTCTGGACACAAACTAAGTTCAACCCTTTGCGGACATATTAAATTTGGACATGGGTGTCGGGTGATGGTCGAAATTAATTTCCATTGAAAGAGCAATGATGCAAAACATGCAAGATTATGAAGGACAAACAAGATTTATCAATTCTTTATTGACATTAGATTTATTTCTTTTTCTATTTTTCTATATAATTCTATTTTTTTTATGCCTGTATTTTTCCCCACCTTTTCAATATCGATGGCATGGCGAGGAAAATGTTTGAATCGAATGTATGATTGGGAATATTATCTTTGAATTGACATTAAGGATATATTATTGCAATTAAAAAAGATCACTTACATCTTAAAAAACCACATGTGCTTCCCAAGCATCAAATAATTCATCAATATGAAGAAAAATATGTGTTTTCGAACGAATTTTACGATTTCTGAAAATGATCGAGTCCAACGACATAATGCCCAATGCTTTTGTGCTCAGACCACGGAGAAGAAAGTACAAAGCGGTTCATAAATAATTTATCGCAGTTTTTACATATAACGCTTTAGATGTGAATCCCAGTGTTGTTCTGACGTTTGACCGCGTCTGAAGCGTTCCCCGATTTATCGCCGTATCGCCAGGAAACATGCGTTACAATCCCAAACGGCTTCGGCAATAACCGTTAAAACCGTACCGTAAATCAACTTTTATTGTTTACAAGTGTTATCATTTTTTTCCTGTATTTTTTTTGTTCAGCAGTTGCCTTTCATATAACACCCGGAACGAAAACAGCACCCTGATATATTCCGAAGAGCGAATTAACAACGTTATATTTCATCCGCGTGGAAGCCGTGACACTACAATATCGCTGGCTGTATTGCGAAACACTCGAAAAAATATTCGACGACTTCATACCGCGTAGTCAACTGTGCCACGATGCTTTATTTATAAAAATACATTGGGGGTGATATATTTTAAGTACGGCGACGATACGTTGAAGCTTTCCACCTCGCATGTGCACACATAAAACATAATTTTCCACATTAGCATTCGTTGTAAACGAGGGTATAAGTCACAATACGCTAAAATTTTCTAAAGCTTAAATGACGACTTCATAAAATATCAGCTTTTACATAAAACATGATAAAAACTATAATACAAGAACTTCAAAATGAGATGATGAATATGTTATGAAGAAATATTTCCTTTCGTGAATAGTCGTCATCTTCGAAAGACCTCAAATCAATACCATACCGACATCAAGTATGACTATCAGATTTTTAGTTTGTAAATTATTATATTTAGCATAATCGAATCAAATGATGAATCCTATACATAACGTGTAATATTGCGTTTGAATACTAGAATACTTGAATATTTTTCGGTCAAGTGGTCATAAATCTACTAAAATATTGAAATGTGTCAAAGCTATATTTACAAAATAATGCTGTCGATAATAAATTTATTATTAAATATTAACCCTTTGCATTCAAGACCCTTTTTCGCGCGGCGAACTAGTAAATCGAGACATTTCGCACCACTTTTGGCGAATTTCTTAAAATCATTACACACACTAATTAATGTACAAAATTTTTATATTTTAACATTCTATATATATTTACACCTATACAAACAAACGTTACAATTATATGTGGTTTGATGTTTTTTGCCGGCTCTGTTTCTTTAAGAACAGACTTTGCGATCCTTTCTAACTCCTGTTAAATGCTTATAGGGATCAAAAACTTAGTAGTCTTTCTGCCACGACTGTCAAATTCAAATTAGTGCCGAATAAGCAGTCCAGTTTGTGGTTGCAGACTAATTTCAGATAAGAAAATCTTACATCTATTTGAAGAAGTGTCATTTTATACTTCATAAGATTACACAAAGGAGCGTAGGGACTAGAGAATTCTGAGCCAAAATTTCAATCCCGAGATTTCAAGAATTACATTGATAAATTTGATCAAAAATTATTTATAAGTCAATTTGTTTAATATAAATAATAACTTGAAGGCGAAAGAATTTTATTTATTCAAGAAAAGATAAAAACACGATTCAAAAATAGATAAAAAAGATACTAAAAAATTCAAATATCATTTAGTTTCGATCTGATTTTGGAAGCCAAGCAACTTGCTGTTGAAAATGCAAGCTCAGTCTCCACACTCGTTGGAGGTATTGTCATCAAATATTTAAATGCTACTTCGAGTTGATGACCGCGTTTTTGAATAACACCATCAATGTGACTTTCCGCTGAGACACGGACTAAAACTCGCGGCGAAATTCCCGATTTCCCGACAAATTATTTATTTCCGTCGCTGCAGATGAATACTTATATACTATAATACTTTGATGTGATTCGTAATTATATTACGGAGGAATACGAAAATTCTGAAGCCCGTATCTATTATATTTCATATCGATATTCCCTTTATTAGAGTCGAGGTGTAGTAAATACATCACCGGTAGGGAAAAGTTAATATAATTTGAAAAACATATATGTACTGTATATATCTATACATATTGTATATTAGACAGTTACTGCTCCTAGGCATCACTTAAGCGCCCCAATTAGTAGTTACGCCACGCCCGGGATTCATTAGCACCCAAAACTGTCCGGAATCCCGGGATTCCCATGATTGAATTCGCTAAAGAGACCCACTTCAAAGGAATTAAATGTAAACGGTTATTGCCGTGCATCGAGTTTCTGGATCAAACCGAGTGGTGAGTGAGAGTCACCTCTCGAGTGCAAAGGGTTTAATATCTATTGATCGTAGTTATGGACAATAGCACGCGTTTCATTGTTTTACTAGCTGCGGTCTTTATATGGTGCTTTAAAGTATTGTATTTTGTTATATTCTTGTTGACTTGTATGTCGGAAAATAAAATAAATTGCGAATTTAATAAATATTTCCAAATTGAATGTTTCTTTATCAAGTTAGAGTAGTTGGGGGAAAATAATACATATTCGTCGTAC
This sequence comes from Stenopsyche tienmushanensis, assembly GCA_008973525.1. Classification (NCBI taxonomy): domain Eukaryota; kingdom Metazoa; phylum Arthropoda; class Insecta; order Trichoptera; family Stenopsychidae; genus Stenopsyche; species Stenopsyche tienmushanensis. Next base: position 271,046 of record WACJ01000274.1, read on the forward strand.
GACTCCAAAAATTCTTCACAACCCTCCAGTTTATTTTCATTAAAAATATCGTATTCCGAATAAATGTGAAGTATTTATTAAATTGGAGATGTCTTCATATTTCTCGATTGTCCTCATCATATTGCATAATAAAAAAAGAAATTCAAAGTCGCCTCAGATGTATTCAAGGAGGGTGGGTTTTCTTTGTCTCTCCGGTCGGAACGAGCACCGGCTTGTGACATCGGGAAGTTCACCAAAAAACGTGGGGGACAAAAACAAGACATGTGTCTATATTTTATGGTACGAAATAAATTTCACCTGTGATGGAGCAAGTGGGGATGCGTCTTTTATCTCGACCGCCAGATCCATATTTATAAATTCAAATGCTCCTCGGGCGTAATGGCTCCGAAAAAATACCACCGCGATAAACCAGCGACAGATAAATTCAAACAAATGGCGTATAAACGACGTGAATCGCTTTAAAAACGACAAGTGTGTCTGAAAAAAACGAGAGAACGTGTCTCCGAATGTTTACCTCGGAGTGTATTTAGGGGTGACGAAGAGATTTCCCTCGAATATCTTAGGGGTCCTTTCGGCGAATTAATCCGAGTCCTGCAGAAAGAGGAGCAAACATATGAGCGGGTATGGAAAAATAAGAGCCCGCGTCAATACATCATCGGAAACCATTTCCGCTCAATTTCCGCCACTTTCTGCCTTTTTTCTTCGTACCATTGAAAATTTATCAATCATCCAGACGAGGGGATGGACACGTTCATTTGCCATTCCTTTGTTTGGAGTGAGTGACAAAAGACGAGGGTGCTTTCGAGGTTTATATGAATGCATAATATATCTATCAGTGATACCGGTTCATAAACATGTCTATTTTTTGCTCAATTGTATAAATTTATATCCAATTTTGATTTCTGTGTAAACCCTTAAAAGCAACCCTTTACATACACATTACACACAAAAACCACAATTTTTATTTTGTATTGATAATCCACAAAATATTACATATTAATGGCAATCAATAATCATGCTTATCTAGAATTCAATAGTCATATTTGTTCGTTTATGCGTCATAACCATAAACATTATACAATATACAATATTTTTGCTTCGTAAATAAGATTTTTTTAATTGGCTACATTTATCACATTTGGCTATTTTTGATTGGTCTAGTACATGTTTGAATATGATATTTGAAATTAAAATTGTGAATGAATTTTGGCTAAATATATACTCTACCCTAAGTCTTCCAGCTTTCATCCGCTGAATTATCGTAAAAGTTTTCAGTCGAAAAATACATAGCGTATTTGAAATAAATTTAAGTGCTAGAGCTCCACGTGAAAAGCTCTAAATCCCGCATGTATATTCGTAGTGTATAAAATCGTCCATAAATACAGATGATAATTTTATTTATTACCGGCACGTATCTGGAGAATGTGGAGCGTATGTCCTGAGAGTCGAGTGTGGATACGTTGGCCTATCGCAGGAATTTATGCGCGTGCCCCAAAAAGCGTAATTATGTTTTATGATATATGGAGCGGTTTCGCGGGCACGCGCCCTGGGTCGAATTTTCGCCGAACTCCTGCAATTTGTACGAGGGCCGGGACCGCGGACTGTCATGTAGCTGCCAGAGCCTGGAAGACGAGTCAACCCTCAAAAGAAGCGGGCAGCGCCAATCTGTCGGCGGGGATCAGGGGGATGTTAATCGCGCCGCGTTGAGCATTATCAGCCCCCTGTTGCCCCGGGAGGAGCGGCCCTGCAACGGGGAGTGGATTATTTATGCCATTCTTCCCGGTAAGCTTACGTATCATAATCGTGCACGCATACTTACGATCCACCTGAAATTGAGGCTGTCGTCCCGGCGAGGGGATGAATAAAGCCTCGTCAAACGGTGCTCGTCATGTAGAATTCCTTTTTAAATGCTTTGATAGTAGGGGAAAAATCCATTAAAATTAAGGGCTTTGTGTCGAGGATTTCTAAATGAAATCCTTCAGCTGATGCTCGTGAGCTCCGCATTTAGTCATATTTTATGTTCTTATCAACGAAATGCGGCTCGTTTTAAATTATGTAATTAAAAAGATTTTAATTATACGACATGTCTGCAATTTTGTAATTTTACTCAGTACTACTTTTCATTTATACAAAATAAGATTTGTAATCAGATTATAAAACTCTATACACTCGGGCCTCTTATAACACGGTTATATGGTTACGCAGAAACGTCGTTTAATACAAATCCGTGTTATACGAGGTTTGAAGTTCATACAAAATAAGGGTTTGCGTTACAAAGTTTAATAAACTTTAACAACATATATTATATCATTCATTCATCATCGCTATCACTTATAATTCTATGTTTTATTCTTTTTCGATATCTGTTGTGGGTTTCCATCATCAGAGAACTCTGGGGTATTTCTATTTTAGCCTTCAAAAATTCGGTAATGAGCGATTGACTGCTTAAAGCGTATAAATCTTAACGTATTTCATTAAAAGGCTCCATTAAAAATCTGATGTAATTCTCTCTTCAATATTAAACTTCTTTCCATTATAAGATCATTTTCTATTAAAAAATAAATCTAATTTAATAGCCAATTCTATGCCTTCATTAATTATTTTTAATGTGAAACATGTAATTCGTCTTCGTTCAACGTACGATCCTGGAATATTTCTTGGATGTTTTGAATATCCTTGCCATCCAAACCTTCTCTACCAATATTACGACAAACGTTGATTGTATTTTGGTATTCATCTTCTATTGATGGTGATGAACAAACATCGATTTTTATATATAAAATCTACTTAAAGTTAACTGCACTGTACTTATATTATTTAAAAAAGTGCAAACAATAAGTTGGAAAAGTTTTATCGCAATCAAATGAACGGTATGGCAGCGCATTAAATACGGACAAACAAACATTAATTTTTATATATTAGACTATGCTTATATTACTCGCAGAGTCCTTAGCAATAAGTGGACGAAGTTTTATTGCAATCTGATGAACAGTATGGCCGCGCATTTCACATGAACAAAACCCAATTCATTTTTATATATTAGAAAATTAATTTAATTATTTAGCACAAAGAACAAGTTTCAAATATTATGTAAGCCTTATATTTATGTCTGTTTGTTTGTTTGTTCTTAATACAATCCTAAATCTATTAACCGAAATAAATTAATCTAAAAATGTATTATTGTCAAAGACGAAATCTCTTTTCATTGCTGTTCAAGAGATTTTCATTTTTTAAACAAAAATATATATTTATACCTCAAAAATGGTATTATATAATGAAGTGATTAACTCCTTACATTATGGTCGATCATATTTATCGATGATCAAAGGTTGGTTGGATTTCATGATTTTGATGAAGAATTTTAAATTGCGATAATAAGAGATTGCCATGGAGACAAAAAAAGACCTATGTAAATTAACACATCCCGGATCATTTATATATAATTTTTGTGCGTCAAAAGCTCAAACTACAAGCGTTTTTATTCATTCATTAACCGGAATGTGTTAGAGTGAGTAAATTAAGTTATAAATTAAATGCATATACGTATGCAATATGACAATTTATGATAATTTAGTTTTAATGTACATTTGATACAAATGATGATACTGGGTTCATATTTTTAGTAGGTCTTTATATCGGTATTATACTGTTGCATTATAGGTATTTGAAATCAATAAATTCTTTATTGAGAGAACACTTCCTAGCATTCAGAGTGTTGTAAAGCCATCAAGTGTTTCACATATCGCCGACGAAATACATTTTTGATGACGGCCGTGATTGAAGATGGCCACGTTTCACTTTCAGAGTGCCATCGACATCCTGGAAGCACTCTTCGCGACAGTACAAAGCAGTCAACTTGAATCGTGTGAATATTTCATAACTGGCAGGTACTAGAACATATATACACAAAATAAAAGGTAGCCAACCCCTACCATAACGGACTGGATTATTCAGGGCAGCATTCTCTCAGAGTTTATCTCGAGAACACCGCCACTTCCTTCCTTATGCGAGTGTCATCATTGGATAAGGACTGTAAATCACTCAAAAAAATGTCTCCCCCATAAAAGAAAAGTTCTGCGCCTGACTACTGAATTCAACCATTAAGTATATTTCATGCATGCTCCCAGCCTCCTTCGTCGCCTCCCCCGGGGAGCTAAAAATGTGATGAAATATCCGTTCGCGGTTTTGCGAAAGCCTAAAGTTTTTGAATACGGACCGGTTGTCTTCATTAATCTTCATTCGAGGGAATCATTTCAGCTTTAGCCTAATGCAAAACGAAAGGCGCTTTCAGCAATAACTAAATACCTTTCGGATGTCGATAGAAACGAGACCATTATTTATATCAAAACAAGATGAAAATATTCCCTTTCACAATGGATTTTTGTATGAGAAAAATGTAACTCGATATCCAAAAATACGAGGAAATCCGAAAAGAAGTTAAGACTTTCGGATAAAAATGTTTCATTCTATATCATTTTAGTGTTGTATTTCGCAGACGTTCAATTGATATGCCGAGCCAAGGAGGGCGTCAAATTTCGTCGGTTCTCCATGTTTTCTTTGTTTATTTTTTTGTAATGTATATACTCTTAAAAGTAATCCTTGATAATATTTTCGTTCTTCCGGGACTTTCATATTGTAGTTGCGAAAGAAATTTAAGACGACAATGGCCTCTCCGTGAATGTTTTCTTGGTATTTCGAAAACGTTACAACGCCACATAAAACGAGCGCTCCTACTACTTCTTTAAAACCCTACCAGTTTTATCGTTAAAGTTCTATCAAAAAAAGTTTACGTTTTAAAATCACCAGCTCGAGACACATACAACTCGTTGTGGTATGCTTTTAGAAGAGAGCAAGACCCGATTTAAGGGAAAAATAAATTTTATATACTTGTACTAAACAATATTAGTTTTACTCAAAAATCAACATTTATTGATTTTTTGCATATTAATCGGACCACTTTCCAAGAAAAATTGTGTAATCAAAAACTCCCAGATTTTATTATCAGTCTGAAATATATTAAAAAAAAATAGTATGAAATATTCTTAATATATATCATGAATATGTTTATTAATTAATTTCAAATATTTATTAATATCAATATCAAAGATTCCAACTGCGAGACTTCACAATGATGAACCACTTTCTTAGGTACGGGCAAAACCAGCTCGGGAACTGTGGAGAAAATAGTGTTTTCAAATCTAATGCTCAAGATTTAAACCCCCACCCCCTCACCCATCAGAAGACTTCTTCAGCTACTGGGAAGGTGTGTCACGAAATTATTATTTCTATACTGAACACAAATCTAAAGAACTATGTAATTCGCCAGATTAACAGCGATATAATCCGCCATCTTTTGTGGCGCTGCGGGAACATTGCGCCTGCAATACCGACTGATCGCTTCTCGCGCGCTTCTCGGCACCATTGCCGGTTGAATTGTGACGCGCAGGAGGCGGTAGTCGGGAAGAGTCGTCGGTTAGCCTTGGGTGCGGGAGGACGTCCTTCCTGCAGCCATATCTCTTTCTTCAATTCTTTATAATTGCGTGTTTGCGTTTTAACCCTTTTATGTGCTACGATGTTTTTTGATAAACGGAGGATTGTTTGCTATCTTTATCTGTCTTGTTTGATTGTACTATCATATAAGCAAGACGCACTATAAAGTTAAATACTGACGTACAGAAATTACTTGTATTCGAGCTCTTTAGATCTTACAATCGACGATATATCGTATTTTAGCACTCTAAGGGTAAAGAGTTCTAGTTCTAATCGCATAAAAAAATATAAAAATAATTAACATATATTATATATATGCAATCTTTTATCTCTAAAAATATCTCTTATGAAAATAATCTTTGCCTGATAATAGACATGGCACTTTAAGCATTTTCATATATTACCATATTATTGAACTGGAATTTATACCATGATATATTTTTCAAGTTTTAAACTAAGATTAAGTGCTATAAGATGCCAAACTGCATCTGAAAATCGATAATGCTTGTTTTGCTCTTACAAATCTTAATTAAATATAAAAGGCTTAATTCTGCAATTGGCTGCAGTGGCTCTATTACATTATGATGGTATATAAATACTCTGATTTTATTATAAAAAATCAAAAGCGATATTCATGAATAGACTATCTACTCCATTAACGGTGAACTTTCATGCTTTAATACGACGAGCAACAGTGTGGGTGTATAAAACAGCCATATACCATTTATAATCCGATAGAAATTGTGTCGTTTGACACGAACGCCAATAAATGTTCCTTGGGTCGCTGAGACTCATTATTCAGCGACCTCGTTCTCTCAATCCTTTTGAAATCCTTTCAGAGTATTTGATATTCAAGTTTGCATCGAGCAATGAATTGTATTTCCAGGGCGCGCTGCATCGAAGCGTAATGTCATATTGGCGCGCCGTCGCTAGATGGCGTTGACGTCTTATAACCAAGATGGCGCGCCGTTACATCACACTGTGAAACCGATACGACTTGGAGCGAGATTGTTGTGCTTTGATTACATTTCATCGTCGGTTGTTTGCTCCGTTGTGATTATAACTAAGCTTTCGGTGAACGAAAATTTCTTATTGAATTTTTGGAAAAAACCTCGGCAGATTTATTGAAACTTTATTACATTTATTTCAGGGTAAATATTTGTATTCGAAATAGACTTTTATTTACAAGGAAATCAACTTTGAGCCGAAACAAATTTTATTGTTGGCAAAACAACTTTCAGTACACACAATCTCCTTTGAAGCCTACTAACTTTGTGAAAGTTCTCCTCTTCCGATTGAAAAAAATTTATCAGTGCAAATATACCGTCGGAGAATCTACATCAAAAATACATTTAATTCGATTTAGATCCTTGAAAATGATATCAAGCTTGCCAAAAAATATTTTTGAACTGTATAAATTTAATTATTATTTTCCTTGACAAGATTTGTTGGAAACTTTTTAATATTCTTTGTTCGATTTCAAAGATCGTGATGCGAACCATGTTTCTATTTTGCTCGTAGATTCCAGCACGTCAAGCAGCCTCCGGCTACACACAATGGACAGAATACAGATTCTTGTCATGGCTGTTCAGAGATTAAGCAGAGTTGCCTTGACAGAATCAGGATAACCAGGATGGAGTGATTGATTTGCTGTCACGTATGTCAGGATACTGTGAATGAAACAAGACAGGATAGTCCGCGGTCGGCGTTGTCGCATTCTGCCCAAACTTTAAGATAACCATTAAATCTTAACTGAAATATCATGTTGATATCAATGAATTAAAAGATTTTTTAAAAAATGAGACTCATCAAAATAACCATCGAAAATGTGGATGTTTCAGAATCAAATGCATTAAAATAATATTTCAACTCTATACCAATTGGATTGTAATTTGATAAATACTTTAGGTATAAAGATTAAATTGCAAAATCTCTTGATTATTTCTTAAAACCCAAGGGGTGCAATCCCTTTAGACATTCGTAAATGAGTCGTTTTTCATGATTTTTTTAATGATGATAAAGCAATCGTATCATTTTAAATTTTTGATAGTATTTTATTATAACCTTAAAGTGCTAATGTATTAATTTTATTAAAAAGTAAAAAAACAAAATGGCGGAGCTATAAAGTATTCCATTAGGCGCCTTTTCTCGTAATATCTTTCATATTTTTTACCAATTTCTTGATAGTTTTTACCCCAAAAAATAAACTTATTTACGCGAAAATCTTAAAACTTTAGCTTTGATCACTAGATAATATTATAGTGAGAAACATTTCAAAATTTCAGCCAGATCGATTAACAACTTTTTAAGTTACAACTGGCGAACATTTTGAAAATGCAGTTTCGAAATAATCTCGTTTAAAGTTTCAATACGATAAATCTATCAATTTTAGTGACTTACCGATCAATCAATGATTTAAAACGCATATAATAGATCTTCAGCTATCTCAAAAAGTTGATTATCTTTGAGTGGCTATTGTTTTTGGGCTATGCAAGCTGCTTTTATCTCAGAAAGACTCTTACGATTCTGCCTCGCTATCCGCGCTTCATCAGTGTTTTCAGCAAAGACTTTACAATAGATGCCGATAATCATATTTAATGTATTTATCATCTTCAAAATGATGCTACAGTCGTTATTAAATATCCCAGCAGCAATGTGCGTTGATATTTCAATGATTTTTACGCCAGGATGCTGGTGCTTTGGAGCCAATTGCCAATCCGTCGAGTTAAAACATTCATTAGCATTTTGGGTATGGCCATCCAAGCATCTTTAAAGTAATTCATCCCTAGACAAATCTTAATAAATTGGTAAGAGATGCTGTTTTATATCTTAGTCAAAAAATTGAGTCAGGCCTTCAAGCTTTGGATGTTAGATTTCTGCCATTTCCATCAGCTTTTGACTCCAGTTGGGTTCCCATGATAATGTCTTTTTTTTAAATTCCTCGAACTTTTCTACCTTTCGTTCCTTTATTAAGATATTTTAACAGTTTTCCTTCGAAAATTTAAGCACACGCGACAAACTATCGAGCTAAACTGACTTTGAGCTATAACTTCGTAAATACTTCACATTCCGATTTTTCTCTTTTATAGTATACTATCAATATGTTATACTTTTGAAATATGTAATTAAAATAAAATAAACCATTTTTTTAACCTTGTAAAGGGATTTCCCCTCTTAAAAAATCGATACAATTCATAAATCGCACAGAATAGTACTCATTTCAACAGACTCAAGTAACAACAGTGAGTCTTAAGAACGACGTAAAATGTTAGGATGGGGTTCGCCAAAAAATATTTGTTCAAGAGGGGGTCCGCGAAGAAAATTTCGCTCAAGAGGAGTTCGCAGAACATAAATTGCTTAAGAGGGGGTCCGCGGAATGTATAAGTTTAAGAATCGCTGATCTAGATTATGATCAGCTGGTGGATCAAATAATATTAGCTCAAATATACATGTAATGTGCTTTAAAGGCATTCTCAGTATATTAAGTATTGCTAAAAGACATCGGCGCTAGACCATATGCGATCCGCGCAAAAAGCCCGCCGAAATTGTGTTAAAACACATCTGTTATTTATTGGATATCAATTCTTAAGTAAAACAATATATTTCTGGTACTTAATATCACACATATTGAAAAGGTTACAACTGTGGCAATATAAACAGAATGGAATAGTCTTTGTCATATCATATCTCAGTATTATGGCAGTTTACCTTAGATCTTTTTGAAATGGAAGAACAATATTTATTGAGAGATTAGGGAAGAATATGAAATCTTCCTGCTCTATTCGCTTACAACACCACGATACACAATCATTATTTCGTGCTTCAAAGGACCTAGAAAAGATCAAATAATATCTACCTAGAAGAGCAAATAAATATTTGATAAATCGATAACAAACAGCTTTAGCAAATAAATCATCGAATGATATTATAAAAAAGTTTCGCCATATTGTCCCTCAATATTTCATTTGATGAGTATGGATGTATTCAACAAATTATACAGATTCAACAATCCATACATCACATTGTCAAAAAATGTTTGTCGATATCAATAATATTATGATGAATGAACCGTCGTCTCCACCCTTATTTAAATATATAAAAACGACGCACACGAATGGCAGTCCAGTAATGATTCAAATATTTTTTTATGCGATTTAATATCAAGAAACGTCAACAAATAACATCGTTCCTCCATTAACGTCTCCCTGAACATTAAACATATTTCGGAGGGGAATAATATATATTATTTTCCGATACATAAAGCGGAAAAACAACTCATTCTAATAGATTAGAGATACATTATAAAATGTTTTATTATTCAGTCCTGTTGGGTCCATGGATGAGTTATCCATGCGTCTCGCTCTGCGCAGTCCGAGCACTACCATTATTTTCCTGCAAAATGCCCTAAAAGCCTCGTATTTTAGCAGGGACATTTCCATTATGATCATGGACAGATTTTCACATTCGCCCACTTCCTGTTTCGAGGGTTTCCCCTTTGGTGAACCTTCGCATTTGTTCCGTTTGTTTTTAGCCCCCCCGATCCTGATTTTATTATTTAACGGACAAGAAAAATAATTTACAACGCGTGGCAAAGATTAAATGTCACAAGCACATTTTTCGTTTCTTCCGCGAGAATCTTGGACGCTTAATCTAATATTTCATTCAAAAATGGATTGTATGGCAGTCGGCTAAATTAAATATTTGATTTTGTCATGAATATATTTTTCGTCGCTTATCGGCCTGCTTTAATTTCATTCAATTTGTCAAGTCACGCGAATTGTACTGAAATATGTGTGAAAGTTGATTTTATCCTTATCCGTCAAGGAAATCTCGTATTCGGCACGAAGCTTGATGGAAAATCAAGATCATTACTTTTGATTTGCGGGAGTATCACATCAGCTGTTTTGGGAAACGTAAATTTGGTTTTCGAGAACGAAATTCAGGGTTGAAACGGTGATTTGTATCGGATCGAATTTTCTTTTTAGCACGGAAACAGATTTATCGCAATTAATTACTTTATTATGCTACTTTGTGAAACATTTTTTTACTATACTATTTTTCGTTATCAAAATTAGTTTTTTCTGCTATTTTTATAATACGAAATATATAGTATTCATAGCATAAAAACACTTATTTTTCTTTATGACATGTGTCGTCTGTGCGTCCATGGGATTACTTCAAAAATAAAAAAATATTAGAGCCGGATATAAAACAACATAGCATGTCATAATTAAGCTATTTTAATAATTTGACCATACAATCATTAAATAAAACCGCTCTTTCAGTTTTTATTATATTTAGTATGGAAAAGATTGTAAAAATAGATAATCTCCTTTTAGAAAGAACTGCAAAATATACATAATTAATATGTATTTTTTTTAAAAACAAATCAATACAGTAAACCAGCGGTAATCCGACAAACGTTTTTAATTTGTCGGACTATAGAGTACTGCCCCCGACCCCTTGCATTTTTCACATTGACGAAGCTTTACCGTACATATGTACTGTACTTGTATTGGGTCCGGGTGAGTGTTAAACTCCACGATGCCCACCCATAAAACCCCAGGGGGGGAGCCAACCCTACGCACTACGGCCTACTGCCAACGGTTCAACCCCTGGGTTGATGTGAAGCAGATGTACGCAAAAGTAGCTTCGTCGGTTTGCTCATCAAACGCAGCTGGGGTAGCCCAGCTAACATGAGTTGGGTACGCAGGTCACCCAGGTGTGGAACAGCCGATTACAGTAGTTGGTGGAGACTAGGGAATCCAATCCCGGGATCCCGAACAGCTTTAGGTACTTAAGAATTCCGGGATTAGAAAACGTAATCCCGAAAATCCCGGGAATGAAATTTTTATCTAACAGAAATCGTACACCTCACCAACACGATGAAGGCTACTAAATCGAGACATTCCCGACGAAATCTGGACGCTTGGAAACAGTGGCGTAATTACTAATTGGCGAACTTAGGCGACGCATAGGAGCAGTGACTGTCTAATCTATGTATACATATATAGCGTACATGTATGTTTTTAAAATTGTTATAGTAACATTTCCCTACCGGTGATGTATTTACTACACCTCGACTCTAATAGTGGGAATATCGATATGAAATATAACAGATACGGGGTTCAGAATTTTTGTATTCCTACGTAATATAATTACAAATCACATCAAAGTATTATAGTATATAAATATTCATCTGCAGCGACGGAAATAAATAGTTTGTCGGGAAATCGGGAATTTTGCGATTTTTAGTCCGTGTCTCAGCAGAAAGGAATTTTATCAGTCACATTGATGGTGTTATTCGAAAATGAGGGCTCACGCGATCATCAACTCGAACTAGCATTTAAATATCTGATGACGATACCTCCAACGAGTGTGGAAGCTGAGCGTGCATTTTCAGCAGCAAATTGTCTGTAAATAATATTCTTTGGCCTTCAAGTTATTTTTTATATTGAACAAATGGACTTATTAGTGATTTTTGATCAAATTCATCAAGGTAATTTCTTAAAATATTGAAAATCCCAATCCCGGGATCCCGGGACTGGTCCCGGGATTGTCTAATGAAATCCTGAAATCCCGGGATCGAAATTTTGGCTCAGGATTGGATTCCCTAGTGGAGACTGTGTCAAAGGCTCACTCACATCTTCAACAGCCTAGGCATACATAGGAGAACGGTTGTAGGCTGTTCGAACGGCGACTCGTCCCCGTGGCTAGGTACTACAAATGACCGAACCGTTACGCGTTCGGTTCATACTATGGACAAGGAGCCCCTGCAGTCCGTCATCTGCTGCAACCCTCTTCAAACAGAGATTAGAATCGTGGTGGCAATGAACCCGCGATAGTATCCCTTGAATTTAGCGTAACCTTTATCATTCCTCCTCCATCGCATCCTCGGGTGCACATAGTCTGAAGCAGGTTTTCCTGCGGAAACCCCGCTTCTTCTGGAGAGCGTGGAGCAAAAGGGGTGGGTGCCTGAACGTTCTGCGCGTAGCGTTTCTCGTGGAGCTAAAGATCAGTGGAAGACCCTCTCTGTGTGGCTAATCCGAGGTAACCCAGAACAGATCATGCAGCAGCGCAGGAAATGGGATCGATACTAAATGATCCCCCAATCCAGTCAGTCGCTGTCTATCGTCTGTCATGTAATTGTATTGGAATGTCGGACTACAGGGGGCACCGGATTAAACCAGGGCCGGATTACCGCGGGTCTGCTGCATATATAGAAATTAATTTCAAAATCCTATATAATGATGGTTGTTAAATTTAAATTATAAACGCTATCATAGAATATTGAAAAATATCGTATGACTACAGGAGGAGAAGGAAAATTTCTTAGGTCCTACGAAACATTGATTTTATACCATTGCCTAGCTCGATATTCTGTACTTCTTTTCGAGGTTGTCACTTTTTTGTTAGTTAAAAGATTTAGCTGTGTGTCTCCATTTTATTTTTGACCAACTACTGTTTAGAACTTCATTTTTTGTTTCGTTCTCACGCATTTACAATATTATATGGTCCTTTCCTTGGAAAAAATCAAAATGAAATTGATAACTTCTGACGTGGCATAGTATTGCTGGAAGAATGACACATAAATAAGGGATTTTATCGCTTTCAGATTTTAAAAAAAATATTTTAACGTTTCATATACAAGCAAATCAAATATATTTTCTAACACACATTTTCTCAATGGTAATATTTTTATTTTTGAAGCTCATCGATACGAAAAGAAATTGAAGTTGAGCATATCAAATGTAGACTTCATTTCCAAAGGTCGCCCTAATAAATAAGTTGATAGGGTCTTACATAAGAGTCCACATCTTAACTCCAAGTCCACAGTGAGAGGTCGTACTTAAAATCCGGCTCTTTTAAAACCGTTATTAAATTACTCTCGGAAAAAGGCGGCATTCGTCTTCATATAGGGCAACCGTTTGGCGTACGTAACAGTTTTAAGGTTCCACTCGTAAATATTTAGAAGGGGGTTCGAGGAAAAAGGCTTCGCCACACGTCGGAGGGGCGTAAACCCGAACGGGTTGTAATAAAATTTAACGGCCTCTCCACCCTTATGCCGATCCCGGCCCCTTATGCCGATCCGGCCCCGTATATCTAAATTATTAGTAACATACTACTTAGGCTCTAGCGTGTAAGTAAGACACGAGACATAAATATGTCTTTAGCCACCCACTGTAAAATATTGCCGATTTCGGCTTTCGGTGTATGAATTTCGTTTCGAAATGAAATTTCTAAAGGCGCACTTTATCGACGTACGTCACTTCGCTCGTACGCATAAAAACTATAATATATAAAAATGAAATTCCGCGAGCGCTATACAGATCGATACTTTATTGTCGTTACATGCCAGCGAGCAATATAATTTTTAGACGAACCAATATTCTTTCCTTTGGAAATATGCTGTAGGGCTTTAAATTTTCTTAAAGTATTCCGGCGTCATTAATTAATTTTTTGAAAAAGCTCTACAAAATATTTTTAGTGGGAGATCAATCACAAATTTGTACGAAATATGAAAGAATCGCCTTCTTAATGTTGAAGTATCTTGATAGAATAAAAATATAAAGTTACAATATTTTCAATTAAAAATAATTTTAGGCGTATGACAGATGCATTTAAAGTGACAAAAGGAAGCCATTAAAAGCTCAAAAAATTTGAGCTGGAAGGACTTCATTGCTTAAAAACTTTTGTAAGCTCTTTACAGCCATCCAATCGAAAAAGTTGGTTTTAAAACCCTGTTCGTAATACTATTAAAAAATTACATTGGAAAAAATCTTGCTTAGAGCATTTAACATTGGATAACATTAAAATTGATTGTTGTGTCAAAGCTATTAAATATAAATGTAGGAGTTATTAACACTAAATCTAATATAGACACACTCGCTCTAGTGGTTCATAGGGTGAGCGTTCATAAGTTAAATTTGAAGGTGTTGAAGTAAAGTGCTTTTAGCTGCCATTTGATATAAACGCTGTCAATATAAATCATATGTCTGTGATGTTAGTATATATGCTATATAAATAAATATAGATATACAAGTATTCAATATCGGGTTAAAATTTGTTTAGAAGGTGTATATTAGAAAATGAACAGACAGACATACAATCAATTTCGGATCTGCTGCCATTCAGGCACTAATACAGTTCAAGAGACTCTATGAGTCGGAATTTGTGCCACATAATCTGCTCAATAAAGACGGTACGTTTAGACGATGCTGATAATTGATGCCGTGTACATGTCCATGACCTCCATGATTTGAGTTCATGGTTAGTTTTACTGTGTACTATAAATAAAAATCTAAAAAAAATCAAATATTATTTTAAAAATATGTCCGAAGTAACTTTAAAGCATCGAGTGTTTAGTCTGGATCTGATTTTGGAAGCCAGGCAATCTGCTGCTGAAAATGCACGCTCAGCCTCCACATTCGCTGGAGGTATCGTCATCAGATATTTAAATGCTAGTTCGAGTTGATGACTGCGCTGAGCCCTCATTTTCGTATAACACCATCAATATGACTGATAAAATTCCTTTCTGCTGAGACAAGGACTAAAACTCGCAAAATTCCCGATTTCCCGACAAATTATTTATTTCCGTCGCTGCAGATGAATACTTGTATACTATAATACTTTGATGTGATTCGTAATTATATTACGGAGGAATACAAAAATTCTGAACCCCGTATCTATTATATTTCATATCGATATTCCCATTATTAGAGTCGAGGTGTAGTAAATACATCACCGGTAGGGAAAGGTTAATATACAATAACAATTTGAAAAACATATATGTACTATATATATGTATACATATATTAGATAGTTACTGCCCATAGGTGTCGCCTAAGCTCGCCAATTAGTAGTTACGCCACTGTTTCCAAGCGTCCAGATTTCGGCGAGAATGTCTCGATTTAGTAGTCTTCAATGTGCTGGTGAGGTGTACGATTTCTGTTACATAAAAAATTCAATCCCAATTTTTTTGGGATTACGTTTACTAATCCCGGGATTCACGAGCACTTTAAACTATCCTATCCTTGTCTATTCGCATTTGATCTAAAATAAATAAACACTTGAGAGAAGATGCGCCACATGTCGTCCGTGTTTATCCCGTGCGTTATAATATCGTATCGCGATTCCTTCTGTTTACGCTCCGACTATCGAATTTGGGCCCCGTGAAAAGCAACACCTGATTCACGTTGGGCGATTAGAGTGTTAAATATAAGCTTCATATGGACTGCTGCGATCCTGACAGATAAGTGGATTTGTACGGATGATGAGTGGCAGACAAGCAAATATAGCATCTAGGACTATGAATATTTTAATTAGCTCACTACTCAAAGGTTTAATATGATTAATAATTAGATTTTTGTCATATCAATACAATTTTGAAGTATAGCCTCAATACCATTTAGATTGAACAGATTGTGTCGCCAATTTTCATTTCCTAGATGGAAAATATTTGTACATCCCAACAGCTATAGTTAGCCGATTTTCGCTTATGGCATCCAGGTTTTATATCGTCGACAATAGCAATCACGACAGAAGTGCTTATGCGGCAACCATACTATTGCCACTGCATCCTGAAACCACTCGATTGCACACATACCGGAAATACTAACCATTTCCTTGCACTTTACACCCTCAGTGGCTCTAAACCGAAAAAATAAACATTTTTAATTGCAAGCTCCCCAGCGAACAACAAGCTCATAAAATAATATAATTTTATCGATTTATCATTATTCACAATCTTAACGACTCCTGCAATAAATTCTCATAAAATACACCGAAGCGTTATTAATTACGCGGCCACTTTATTATTGTAAGACTAGCGTTCTATTTGCAAAAAGGTTATAAGTAAGCATTAAGTTTTCACTATGTTACGTAAATTCTATGAAAAACATCGAATACTTACGATGCCGGGTATAAAATAATATTTATTGCTATTCGGGATTGTTTTTGTATAACAAATATGAGTTGGGGTGGAAGCTGGGAAATTTCGTAGGTTGGAAATTATTTTATGCTGTAACGAATTTAATGTCAACACCAGATGATAGCGTAATTTCTAAAATTTATGCCATACTACAAAAATTCTGCCATCCCTTTTGTATGCGGTTTTATTTATTTCTTGTCTCGAAGTAGGAGCCCTTTCGTATAAATTATGAATAGAAATAAAAACGTAGCAAAAGTAATTTAATTCTCAACTAAGTCCTCAAAACTTCAATTAAGAAAAAATATCCATTCAAATACGAAATAGACTTTTTATCCGGTTAAAACGCGAAAGAAATGAATTAAAACATCCTTTCAAGTATTTCGCAATAGAAGCTCAACGCACAAATTGACTTTTCAGTTGGCTAAAAAAATATATGATTCATGAATTTCATAAACCTTTCTGTTATGAAAGATTTATTATAATTAAATTTATAATAAAATAATATCCAATTAAAATCTAATTAATTATTACAAAAGCTTTGTAGAGTATTTTGTAGAGCTTAAACTATAAAGATCACAAGTATTGAACAATCATAATTTTAGTAAAAAGTAGACAGGAGTTGAAATTTTTTTTAAAGAAATGTCGCCCATTATAGTCATAAGCCATTGTTGGATTATTTTAATTACTAGTGTATGTCAAGTAGTTATGTTGTTATTTTACAACCAATTATGAATGTGATCACATTGGTACAAAGTACTCGTATTGTTGGAAGAAAAAAAAACACACCATCCTAGCTTCATTCTTTGTTTCAGTGACATTGCCTGACTTCTAGACATATCAAATATTTACATAAAATAAACATTATTAACATAAGTAACTACAAAAACAAAACCGTTTTTATAATTACTATGACTGTCAATAATAATACTGATAATTTAATCCATTTTCTTTGATATTTGTGTACATTGTGTGTAGGGAATCCAATCCAATCCAATCCCGGACAGTTTTAGGTACTTATGAATCCCGGGATTAGTAAAAGTAATCCCGAAAAAAATCGGGATTGAAATTTTTATCTAACAGAAATCGTACACCTCACAAGCACATTGAAGACTATTAAATCGAGACATTCTTGCCGAAATCTGGACGCTAGAAAATAGTGGCATAACTACTAAATGGCGAGCTTAGGCGACACCTAGACACAGTAACTGTCTAATTTATGTATACATATACAGTTCATATATTTTTTTCAAATTGTTATTGTATATTAACCTTCCCCTACCGGTGATGTATTTACTACACCTCGACTCTAATAATGGGAATATCGATATGAAATATAATTGATACGGGGTTCAGAATTTGTGTATTCCTCCGTAATATAATTACGAATCACATCAAAGTATTATAGTATATGAGTATTCATCTGCAGCGACGGAAATAAATAATTTGTCGGGAAATCGGGAATTTTGGGAGTGGAAATATCTGGTGAGATCTACCTCCAACGAGTGTGGAGGCTGAGCGTGCATTTTCAGCAGTAGGTTACCTGGCTACCAAAATCAGATCCAGACTAAATAACGAAACACTGGATGTTTAATGTTACTTCGAGCATATTTTCAAAATAATATTTGAATTTTTTAGTGTTTTATTAATCAATATAAACTGGAGAATTTTGATAAAACTTAGACATAATTTTATAGTTTTTAGCACTTCTCATTCTATGAATTTAATTTATCTTATATAGAATGTTTCTTTTCAACAAAATCCTCTTTTAAGGATACCAAGATCGTCGACAATGAGGAGAAATGTCTGTTGAAATGATTCCTATCCTGTGCGATTTATGAATTGTATCGATTTCTTAAAGTGGCGTATTGGTGTATAAAATGTAAGGCTATTTTCAAAATATATGAATAGAATTTATAGGATGATAACAAATTTATAAGAATAATTATTTAGGTCACATCTACGCAAAGATAAGTTATTTATCTTTTTATGATATATCAACAATGCTGATTTTTCTATGTTAACGGATATATTGTGTTATAGTATAAACCTGTTCTTAATAGTAAAGCAAATATACGTCCTATTACGATTACAAATTAAAAAGTTATGACAATTTAAAGGTGAAATTTCGGTTATTTTTTTTTTTAATGTTGAAAAAAAAATTATTTCGACAACCCTGATACTTAGAATATAAGGTTAATGTGTGAAACGCAGCAAAAGACCCTCATAATCTCCAAAAAAAAGTCGATCTCTGTGATATAATTTATTTTATGAGAGGTTTTAAAATGTAATGCTGAATGACTGGTGTAAATCCATCTATATTGTTTGACACCAGTTAACACAATCGAAGCATCTTTTTATTAACACGCTTTAGGCGGGTATCGATGGTCGTGTTTTTGTTATTATAGCGGACTTACCACAAATAACTGTACCACTCGATTGCATCTCACATCAATCGACATGATAATAAAGCTATGAACAATATATGAGTTTTATTCATAAAATAACTAGGGAAGGATTGTATTAGTTCAATACTTTATTATTTAATGATATTATTGAAAGCACCGTTTTCTATGAAGTGAAATTTCATCAAAGGCATTTATAAAATTTGCGTAATTTTTGGGCTGCAAATATACGACATTGTCTTGAAGAAAACCATGAAGAAAACCCGTAATATACTGCTCGCGAAATAGCTAACAAGTTAAAAATTCCACGAACATCCGTCCATAATCATCTGACAAAATTGGGCTACATCAATCGTTCAGATGTGTGGCTTCCTCGTGAACTGACTGACTCAAATAAACTTCAGCGTATTTTAACATGCGATCTTCTTCTCCAACGACATAATAGCCAACCTTTTTTGAAGAGACTTGTCACTAGAGATGAAAGTTGGATACTCGATGAGAATATCCAACGTAAACGGTCTCGGACCAAGGGGACAGAAGCTTTAACTGTAGCTAAACCTGGCCTTCATCCAAAATAAGTTTTTCTATGCATTTGGTGGAACTGGAAAGGGGTAGTTTATTGTGAGCAACTTCAGTAAGGTGAAACGATCAATTCAACAAAATATTGTTTCCAACTAGACAATCTAAATGATGCATTTGCCAGAAAACGACCAGAATTAGCGAACAGACGAGGCGTTGTTTTCATCATGATAACCCCTTCAGATTATTATTTATTTCTTTAATTGAAAAATTCTTTACGTGGTAAAAAATTTAATTCAAAAAATGATATAAAAATGTACCTTGATCAATATTTTGCCAACAAATCTGGGAAATTTTGGCAAGAAGGTATTATGAGGCTTCCGGAGAGATGGAGAAAGGATGAAAGAAACTTATGGGACACCCTAATATTTTGTCCTAATAACAATGCTCAGTTTCAATCGTAAAGGAGTCTTGTCCTGGGCGTCCCGCCTTAAGCGTGTTAATGTGCTACGTTTGTTATCCTTTTGTAAATACAGTCAAACATAAACAACCCTGCATTACAGGAAGCAGAATAAAACTAAATTTAAATGCCTAATGGGAAATATTAATATTTCAGAGCGTAAATAAATAATTTCATCATAGTAAACATTAACAATACATTTAGAAATTGAATGTATGTCTATTTGTCTGTTCTTTCGCGTAATCATATATTCTTTTGACATATAATATATTCCAACGTATTAATTAAGCAATATAGCCGCATAAAACTATTTCTGATGAAACATATTACAACATCTTGAAAATTGGAGTCTATTTAGACGTAATGGGATAATTCCTTGTAGTCGCTTTAAAATTTAATATGTGATAGTGCAATGCGGCCCTGGAGTCTTAGAGAGCAAATGCGTCTCGTGGCAATACACGTTAGGTGGAAATGGCCATTTTCTAAAGGTATCCACGTAGACCGTCTGCCGTTAGCGTTAACGTAATGTTAACACTGCCAGAGGTAGAACTGCCATCCATTGTACCTCCTGTGAAATATCTGCACACCTTCGGGACCTCGCCAAAGAATGCACGTAAATGCTATTATTATTTTTATTGCTAATCCCGCGCGCATTCAATCCACCCCCGAGTTATCCGCGATCTACCGCTCGAGGGCTCATTTAAATAATGACGCCGAGATGACGCCGATCCTAATAAGGGATGAAATGATTCGTCGTTTGTGTCGAAAATAAATCAACCAAATACACAAAGATTGAGCCGAACGTTTGATGTATTTTGAGTGTGATTATTGATAAGTCAGACCGGAAAATGTGAATGAAATGTTACAGAGAGACGAGGCTGATGGGGATAGAGTGCGTACTTGATGAACCACACACAGAAATAATATTGGATTTCAACATGAAATAAATATATATAATTGAATGAATTTATATCTAAATATTGCTAAATAAAGCTGCATGCTGAATATTATAGTTTTCTTTCATTCAATTTTATTGTCATTTATATTTTTTAACTATGGAATATTGTCGGTTTATAAAACTATTATACTATATCCAGGATACTTTCTATCCACATTGTATTCAATTTGGGCCATCGACCAGTAGAGAGCTATTGAAAAATTTTCGAGTGCAGCACAAATTTCTGTTCGGGAGTTTTTCAATGGCCGATAAATCACGACCCAAATGATCTTTGATGCCCGCCGATGTCGAATTAAAGCTCTTAATTGACGTTGATCCACGTCAAAATGAGGAAGACTGCATTAAATATGGAAGATTAACCAATTATTTGCGGTGAAGCATTTGCCTCGCATGGGAATTATTTCCATGGATCCATTAATTATCAGCTGTCCATTTCAAGAACACTATTTTAATTTTACGAATAATTTTCCATCAAATTGTGACATGATATGAAAAATTGGTCTTTATATAACAGGAAGCTATGTATATGTTATAAACCTTTTAAGGGTCATAGTCTTAAATGCTATATTTGCTTGTCCGCCACTTATTATCCGTACAAATCCACTTATCTGTCAGGACCGCAACAGCGTGTATGAAGCTTACATTTAACACTCTCGTCGCCCAACGTGAATCGATGTTGTTTCTTACGAGGCGCAAATTCGATAGTCGGAGCGTAAGCAGAAGGAATAGCGATGCGATATTATAACGCACGGGATAAACACGGACGACATATGTTGCATCTTCTCTCGGGTGGTATTTTATCTTAGATCGATAAGCTTCACTAGTTACTCTGTCATTAGACAAATTAACGAAAATAAAGTGAAGATAAGCAAAAGCGAACAGACAAGGTTGGGAATGTAGTATTTTTTAATACTCAAATCAGAAAATTCCGTGAACTTCTAGTAATAGAATGGTTGTGGTCGTAAAATGTTAGAAACGACAATGAAAATATGAAAGTAAAAAGATCGTTCCTTGTTACGAAATTCATAAAAATCCGTAGGGCGATTCTTTTAGAAAGAATTATACTCTTTGTAAGAAAAAGGATAAGACAAATATTCTATCATTATGTATATTTTAGTTTTATATCTTTATATTATATGTTATACATCGCCCGTCGCGCATATCTGGTAGACCCGGCGATGAACGAGTTAAATAAAAGCACACTGTCGATAGCACACAATATTCAGTCATTTCTTCAAGTAAACATAAACAATACACTTGAAATCGATTCATTATATCATTCATCATTATTAGTCGATAAATTTGGGTTAACGTTCTATACAATCGTGTGATGTGCGCATGAAGCTCTCCGTCTCTGTCTCCAATTGCACAGTTATCGAACTGCACTACGTTTTATTCGTCTCTTTCTCTCTCCGAGCTCAACTGTACAAGAGTGCTCATTCTGAATCACTAGAATTCGCTCGCAAATAGGCGATCATCCTACCATACAGGTTAAAGAAGAAATTGTTTCAATGCTGATTTATCATATGTTAGATCAGGGATTCTTAAACTTATGTAGTCCAGTAATTTTTTGGGAACCTCATCCCCAGACGTTATACGTTGTTTTTGAGCCTTAATTTCTGGCTCAATGATCTTATATATAGGCACTACGTCATAATAAATATTGGCAAAAATGTCCCGCTTGTTATTTTAATAGATGGTCATGCAAATTTACAGAGAAGAATTTCATCATTTAGTTTGTATGAGTTTGTATGAAAGGTATCAATAAGTTGAATATCATTTTCTACATAATCGGATATAATAGTAATATTTTTAATATTTTGCAATAAGTTTTCATATCCAATTCTTGAATTTATGGATCTTAAGCTTTTCGCCTTAAATTGAATATCCTAATTATCCCAATACGATCTAGAATGTCTATTCTGCTCTACAATAGCCAAAGAGTTGATAAAGATAAACCTGATCAGCTCGAACCCGAACTGCCTCGAAAATGCATTCAATTGTATATCGAGACATATCGCAAAAATATTGAAATCGTTAATTTCATGTACAAAAACCACATGCAAAACTAATTTAAAAAAGACAATTATCAGAGAGTTAACCGATAAAAATAAAAATATTCTAAATTTAATATATGTACATAGATACAAGGTATTTCAGAGATAAAAGTATCTACATAAATTATGGAGTCTTAAGCAAAATTCATCAATATAAAAACTAAAATATTTTCATTTGGTAACACTTGGTCTGGCAATTTATCATATGATACATGCCCAATCAATATTGTGATAAATATTTATTCAAATAAATACAAAACGAAGAGTTATTATCTATTAAGAATTTTCGTTTAAATATTAATTGCTGTTATAACAAGAACTTTAATTATCTAATATTTTCGCCATGGCCGAGATGACAATAATTGACTTGTCTCTGTGGCTGTTTAAAGAACAATAGACGGTTTTATTTTTGGATATACAACGGAAAATTGAGAAAATTCACTTATTCAACAAAATTTAAATTCAATCACTCCATATAAATGAAGTTAACAGAACAAATTTCTCGGTAAATTTCATTCCCACCGTCTCAGAATATCGCGCCCTTCAGAATCTAAGGTCGAGGATATCAATTAAGATTGATATCAATTTTCTCTTGAAAAAATCGGTAGCCCGGGCATTATTTCGAAATAGAAATATAATGTCGGAATGATCAAATTATGAAAATAAGACTGAAAAATGCGTAACACTCCAAGATTCTGGCCTAATGGTATCATCAATAATTACCATACACCGGGTTTTCCGGGGCGGCGCAGAAAATTATTCCTCATCAGAATTTTCGTCATAATGTCTGTCATTATGCTTTCGTCCTCGTCCTCGTGAAATATGATGCCGGTTTTAAGGATATTCCTCACAAATCCTTGCGAACCTTAAAAGTCGCTTCGTTAAATATTACCCCGTCTCTTCGCCCACCCTTGGCGTTTAGCAACCGGTGTGATGCGTGAGAATATATTGCGGCGATATTCAGATAAGATGGAGGCCATCAGCCTGCAGTTACTTGCCCAAAATGATACACTGAAGCCATAAAGGGATACGGCATTGAGGCCAAAAATATTTTTTGTGTGGAAGATATATATGAGAAGCTTTCCATGGAAACGTATACGTAATTTATGCAAAATCGCTGATCAAATTTGACATTCTTTCGTATGTAAATCAAGCGGAAGATATGAATATTATTCGTGTAGAATCTGTCAAGTAAGTTAACCTGATAAGAAGAAGAAGTGCACATATGCTTGATAAATTACCCCTATGCTTCTTCAACAGAAGAAGCGGTATGTCCAAGCGTTCTCAAAGATCATATCGGAATGCATTCCCTAATGTCTAAATGATAAATTATGGATGTGTATTACTCACGTGTGCAGTATCTTGGCTCATCACTCTTGTCGCCACAGTTGTCTTCTCCATCACAGAACTTGTCCAAAGCTACACACTGTCCCGTGTCGCAATAGAACTCGCTGTGGCGACAGGGTTGCTCCCCTACTACCACCCCGCCACTGAACACAGAAACCACCAACCACCCCACTAAACTGCACCACAAAAAACCACAATCTGATGACCTTGACATCATCGTGCACTTATTCTCCTTTATGCACAATAGACTATCATCACGACTTATTTACTATCAAAAATCTAAATAATTCGAGACTAAATTAATTATTGTCGAGCACTAAAATATATTTAACTTATGAACGTCTTGACATGATGATACTTCTCAAAGCCTATTTTCGTATTTATGAACCAATATGGTGCATCAAAGTGGCATCTGGATAAACTCTTTCCTCCGAATCGGTTGATCAGTTCCAAATTAAATGTAGCTGCATCTGTGAACATAAAAATAGAACCAAAATTAATATGTATTCACAATTTTTTCACACGATTTATGTGATCCTTTAACATTCAAATACTCTTATTTTTGTCAATTTTAAAGAAAAAAATTGTATGAACCACTTCGTGAGTCATTTATCTTTCAATGCTGATTCTAAATATTAGAGAATTAATACCGATTGAATATAAATAGCAATCAAATCGAAAAAAAAACTATGAAAAAATTGCTGAAAACTGAAATTAAAATTTATGTATTTGTACATACAATTTTGATTTATCACAATATATAATAGAAAAGCGTGACCATATGATCATGCTCGGGGACTTAATTATTTTTGTATTAAATATCTTTTTCCATTTAATATCAAATTTTACATTGTTTTTTATGTAATTGTTGAGGTAAGAATGTGCTTTGGCGTTGTAAAATATTCGGTAGTTAAGCCCTTTCCAAAGTATAAAATCTTAATTTGTTTTAACAAGATATGTGTGCGAAGGTACCAACCGTAAACAGCCTGGATTAAATGGTCTGTAATCCGAATTTTATGGATGCTCGGAACTAAAATTCGCAAAGTTTCTTAATTTTATTTCACTTTTTGCAAGTTTAAGTGTTGTTTAATTCGCAAAAGCGCCAAAATAATTCAAGGTGAAATTACCGTCGGAGCCAAAAGGCGCATTTGTCGATTTTGTGTAATATCGTACTTAAATTCGGAAAGCAAATCCATCGTTCATAATGGGGCCAAACCTTTGCGGGATTTGGGGAGGAAATAAAACCCCTTATTGTAAAATCCGCAATATAATTCCACGGCTTCAAACTTTCCTAATAACTCTAAACTTGTAATACCAACTACTCCCGTTACATGCAGGCCCCGATGCCGTCAATTAATTTTAATCTAAATTTCATAACTCTTCTTCGCATATTCGAAGTGTCTGGCTTATTTTTATCCTTAAACCTTGTACCGCTAGTAAAATCCTTAAATATTGATAAAAATGATATTCAACATGCCCAATCGCTGAAATAAATCGCGAAATCATTATTTTGCGGCGTACGATTTGTATTCATAAAATATTTCTCATGTTAAATTTATAATCTCATTCGGTCTATGTTTTGTATCCAAACAAAAGACTTGAAATTTCAACAACAATGTTAACCAAGAGCTTAGTGTAATAGCATAATATCCGGTCATCAAAATGGTTTTACCGGCGGTATTATCTAAACCTGTACACAATGCTTTACTAAACTATCAAGATTTTATTTTAATTTACTGTGATAAAAACAGCAGGCAATAAAAGGCCACTCCAGGATAAAAATGGGCTGTAAAGATTACATTGCATGTCTTGAATTCATACTAAAACGAGCTTTTTGATTTAGCCTGGATCATAAACCAGCCATAGCACCTGATGAAGAATGTCTACAAATAGTATGTTAAATATGTTAGTTTGACTTGAAAAATTGTATTATCTCGAGCCTTTTCGATTTTATTTTAATAAAGCGATTGACGTCATGGACGTAAAAAAATGGATTTTTTTCGGGAAAGGGTCAATTTTAGGATCAAAATCATGGACGTAAAAAAATGGATTTCTTTCGGGGAATGATCACTTTTAGGATCAAAATCATGGACGTAAAAAAATGGATTTCTTTCGGGGAATGATCACTTTTAGGATCAAAATCATGGACGTAAAAAAATGGATTTCTTTCGGGAAATGGTCACTTGACCACTTGACTACCACTTCACTTGACTACTTGGTCACTTAATACCAGAAGTGAAAAAATATCAAATCTCCATAGATGAAATATGGAATACATTATCATTAATGGACGATACACCATCCCACTTATCTATAAAAAGCTTAAACCAGATCGATAAATTGTTTATGGTAAAATTTCTCCCATCAAACTGCACGTCGGTAATACAACCGATGGATCAGGGTGTAATAGAAACATTCAAACGTTTACATAGTTTATTATTAGATAACGTATGGTATCTCTCAAAATATTGGCCTAAATTGAGGCCAGGTTCTTTTAAATTTTAGAATTTTATCCGAGCAACAGCCCCTTTTCTTTGTATCTCTAGCAGGCAGGCGAAACACTATGGAGGATCATAAAAACCAATATTCTTTTTCAGATACTGTCCTAAACACGATTCGCAAAATAAAACCACATGATCTTAAATCTGAGTGGATAAAAAAATTAAGAAACAAAATGTCGAGCCAGGCTCGAAATAGGACCGCAAAGAGTTAAAGAACGTATGTAAAGCGTGTTGTACAAAAATACGCCACAATTCATCAACTGTGTCATATCAAAACTATGCTGTGTAAAACCGTGTTATAAGAGGCATAATATATAATGGTATTTATCTAGCAAAATATGGTTTTGTTGTTTCAAGGAACATTTTCCTTTATAATTTTCCTCTCAAAAGAGGGACTGATTTTTTTTTTAATAAATTTTATCAAAGTTTCCCAATATAAATATCCCATTTGAGCGATAACTGATTCAAGCGTGGCGTTAATAAACTTAATTTATGGACTGATTCCGTGTCGGGGGAAAACTTCGTTAACAATTTTGTGATTTGATCGAAAACCTGTATAAATACATCAATACATGCACGAACGTTTCATTTTATACAGAGTGTTGAACACAAATAAAATTGCTAATCACAATTCACCATGCATAAGCATATTTTCGCCGAAATTCACATATCATTCTCTCCTACGAATTAAAACCACTGAGCAAACATTAAACAGGTTTTTCGTTGGAAAAAAGCGAAAATGCGGGATTTAATGATTTTATAATAACCGGAAGCGGAATTCCGAATTCTTTTGTGACGTATCCATTCACGAATAATACACATTTCTCTCCGATATATCAAAAAAAAGCCTCCATGACGTAGCCCCCCCCTTTTTCGGCCATTTTTCGCGTTAAAGGCTTTTCTCTCGTTTTCATATCGAACGCGCCCGCCCCGGGGGAAAAGTTTGCGGAAAAACGAAGTGTAACACGAAAAAGAAAGGAAAATTCTCACGGCGGATTTAGTTTTTTGCTCGAATTTTTTTCGCACAGTAATAACAATAATCCTAAGACTTTGCGTTTTCTTTTGTGGGTCTTTCACGCGGCGGTGCAAACTACGAACATTTGAAAGTGACAGGTGCTGCGGCTCTGTATTATATTTTTAAGGTTATTTATTTTTCAACTGTCCTTAGACATAATTTTTTCTTCTTAAACAACCCTTAGAAATAATGCTCGGGGATGAGTTTTTTCATTCGGCGTAAATTTTATGGACTTCGTGGAAGTAAGAAGCGCAAATAATTCACTGAGAATACTTAGTACTGTTAATATTTTAGGCACGGCTATATTTCTAAATACATCCTACCAGTAATTTTCATCCCCTAAATGAAAAAACAGTCCAAATTTCGATGTCAGAATTTTTAAGTTGATTAATAAAATTTATCTTCTTTATCTTCCTGGAAAGAGAAAAGTTTTTAAATTCAAATCTACATGAGAATATCCATATGGTAAATCCCAAATAAATTAGGACTAATTAAATAGGATAGATCTGTAAATAATAATCGAAATTATCATTATTTTTATATTACATACATGGCCCTGTATAACAGTTTTAACCCTTTGCAATACGAGATTTGAAACAAAAAATGCATGTGTTGCAATAAACATATTGCCATAAACACTTAATAATTATTTGAAAAGAAGCGCAGTACGTGGTTTATTGCTTCAGTTCATGTGTAGCGCAACCCAAACTTCATTTCATCAGACCAATATGCGCCAACATGGTGCATCCGTACAATATTTTTACTATACCTATAATATTTCCGCAAGTGTAAACAGTTGGTTGGACAAAGATTTATTGCAATCGGATGAACGGTAAGGAAGCGCATTAAATACAAACAAACATAATATTAATTTTCGAAGTGGTATAAATTACACCCCATCATGCAGCAAAAAATAAAAAAGTTGAGCCATTTTTCATACCATTATGCTTCAAAGGGTTAATTTTCGTATTAATAATAAAATAAAATAAATTTCGTATTGAGCGAGATTTTTCTATAGCCTTAACTTCAAATGAATAAGAATTCTCAATAAAATAATTATAGCTTGGTTTTTTCTTTAAATGCAAAAATATTATAAATATAAATTTATTCGAATTTTTGCGATTTAATTTTGTGGCAAAATTTAATAGCCCATATGTTGATGTCGCAGAAACAGCGAGCAATTACATGCGGTTCGGCTAATATCTCACCCCCACTGTCAACTTTAATTATTTACGCACAATTAATTCGAAATTATGCCCCCCGCTTATGGCGGCGAAAAAAAGGCAATTTTTATGCCCGGCTATCATTAATCACTCTTTAGCAGACGTTTCGTTATACAAGTATTTTGCATTTTCCCGCAAGTAAATTGTGGCAATGCGGCGAAACGAATGTAATGCACCAAACGACGTTAATCCCTGGTGCAATTTTCCACGACTGCAATTACGACCCCAAATTTGGAAAGCTGCCCCCCCTCGACCCTAACGGTGAAACCCCTGCATATTGTGCTCGTATAAAGTATAATCGTTTTAATATGAATTTGTAATTTTACTTGCCCGCACAGCCGTAAAACGGAAGCAGACGGTTCAATATCAGTATCCGTTAAATTAAGTGGAATTACCAACGTGATGGCTTCGCAAAGATATCCAAAAATTTCCCGAATATCCTGGAGTTTTTTAAGCCACCCTAAAAATAACGTATGCTTACATTTTGATAAATAACTTACGTCATTTCTGATGTGAACGTATTGAATTTATTTCGCCGTTGAAGAATACGAAGTCAAGCGATATGGAAGATATTAACCTTAATAAATATGATCGATAAAGTTTTCGCAGACTTTTCCCCAAGTATATACATTTTTATTGAATTGTAACGGCGTACATCGATAACTTGGGGTAAAAATCAAAATTCAGAGGTATAAAATAAATTTGTTACACAAATTTAACTAGTTTATGTCAATCAAATTGACTTGAGAGAAATTGATGGCGTCCTATGAGACTCGCAAAAAATATCTTCAGGGGATGACATTCTCATTAAATATGTTCTAAATGGAACTTCTTACATTTATACGAATTGAATAAATTCGTATCATTAGCAATTAATATTTGATATAAGTCCAAAGAATAAGTATGGATCGTGAACAAATTTATCATTTAATTCAAACTTTCCGACGCTATTAAAAAGCATCCCTAATTTAATTATCGTTCGTGAGAACTTCTAAAATTAAGCTCGTAGTTTATAGAACCGCTTTTATATCAACACTGTTTTATTCGGAACCACCGTACACTATGAAATCTTAAATATGTCATTTCCATGTTTTACATTATCAGTAAGACTACGAGAAAGGTAGATTTAAAGCAGATTAAATGATTATGGGTGGCTAAAAATATAAAGGAAGAAGATGAGAGTCTATTTTATCTATGTCAGGATGATCAACAATGACATCATAAACAAGCTGAAATTGCCATTAAGAGGGGAAACTATTATAGTTTAGACGGTTCAAAAAATCGATTTATTTTTTATTTTATAAATTATTAGTAAAAATATTCAAGAATATGTTTTCAAAGTTTCATAACGAAATTCCGATTTTTTCCGATGTTATTAGCATTATAGTGAACGCAAATCGGTGCTGGAGCATGCAATACGTAGTACGGAGTGGCAACACAGTAGACCCTGATTCACTACCTAGTTCTATATATCTGTATTACGGGAAGAAAAAAGAAATGAAAGAAGAGGAAGATATATACAGTCGTTCTTATTTGTAAATTCTTAGAATAGAGGTCTTAACTAGAAGGCACTAGAAGTATTGGTATCGTTTCGACAGAGCATCAGTTATCATCAGTTTAGCTTTGACCTTCCTAGAATGTGTTTAAAGTTAGAAGTCAAAATATAATCTTATTCAAAAAGAAAACAGGATACCATAGACCGATGTAGTAAGCCACATAACAGATCCTTCCACGAAAATCGACACATCAAGAGTCAATCAAGTTTTTAGTGAAGATGCAAGTGCCAACAAAAAAGCTAAAACGCTTGGAACGGACCTGAAGCGCACTTTTCTCCATTGCATCCCCGAACTTCAGAAATAAATTCTTCCAATATATATAAAATTTGTCGAAAGATGAATTACTGAAGAAATGTTTAGGTGCTCACATGCAGAATGCAAACGGATGTTTCAACTCAACGTATGGCGATTAGCTCCAAATCAACTACATTCTGACCTAAAAGTAATCAAGCTTGCAGCATTTATGGTTTTTGCCTTATTCAATGAAGGGAATTCAGCACTTATAATGATTATGAACAAGCTGAAAGTAATTGTTGGCTCGCAAAGCTTTAATTATGTATAGCAAACGGATAAGCATCGCGTCAGCCGACAAAGTAGACGCAGCGCAGTGGAGACCAAAGAAGCTCGGAAAGCTCGAAAAGAGGAGATGTTAGTTCAAAATTATGCGTATAAAGCTGAGGAAGAGTTGCTATAGTGTGCTGAAATAGCTGATTAGTCGTAGGTAATTTATATCATTTATTACTGCCTTAAATTTCTCGTTTTCGGTAATTTTATTTTCAAAAGCGTTTTTCTCAAAACAACTTTTTTACAACCGGCGGGAACTCTAATTCAAAAAGTTGTAAGCCAATTATTTAAAATATTTGCATAAAGATTTTATAAATAATTCTAATCGATATGGAGCTAATTCTGGGATAAAATTATTGTTTAAAGTGTGATTTTTATTGCAAGGAAGGTGCAAAAAAAGGTAAAATCGTAACATTTTGCTAAAACACTCCTGAAACATGTAATTTTTAATTTTTTAAAATCAAAACTGGCTTCACATTCTTAAAAAATATATAGTATCAATGAAATCAAAATATTGTATTGATTTTTAATAAAAATTGTGACTTTTAAAACTCCCGCCAATAGCAAAACCTTCTATTTACAGCAGCTTATTACTCGGATGAGTCTTCTCCCGATAGTCGGAGGTAAAACGACTCGGCGCTCGATACGCTTTGCGAAAATAATTTGTTTCTGTGATACGTTGAGTTCTTTCTGTGACTTGTCGGCACCTCACCGCCGGGGCTGCGCCCTCCGACAGGGCCCCCTTCATCAGTAAGACCGTTTCATCTTGTCCTAACGAAAATTACACGCGAAACATTATAATATAATGCTAAATTTTATTACATCTCATCCTTCGTTATCACCTAAACATGCGGCTTATGGCAAACATCGAAATTCAAAGAAATGCATTTTTTGTGCCTTTCTTTTCTCTACCTCCAGTGGGCCGTTCCCAATCGACGCTTAACTGTAATAAAATTAAGGACTTAAAAACCTTTCAATAATTGTCAAAGTTTAACATTCAGTCTTCTCCCGATAGTCGGAGGTAAAACGACTCGGCGCTCGATACGCTTTGCGAAAATAATTTGTTTCTGTGATACGTTGAGTTCTTTCTGTGACTTGTCGGCACCTCACCGCCGGGGCTGCGCCCTCCGACAGGGCCCCCTTCATCAGTAAGACCGTTTCATCTTGTCCTAACGAAAATTACACGCGAAACATTATAATATAATGCTAAATTTTATTACATCTCATCCTTCGTTATCACCTAAACATGCGGCTTATGGCAAACATCGAAATTCAAAGAAATGCATTTTTTGTGCCTTTCTTTTCTCTACCTCCAGTGGGCCGTTCCCAATCGACGCTTAACTGTAATAAAATTAAGGACTTAAAAACCTTTCAATAATTGTCAAAGTTTAACATTCAGTCTTCTCCCGATAGTCGGAGGTAAAACGACTCGGCGCTCGATACGCTTTGCGAAAATAATTTGTTTCTGTGATACGTTGAGTTCTTTCTGTGACTTGTCGGCACCCTCAACGCCGGGGACCCCCCCCCCCTGCACTCTCCCCCGCGCAAGTTCATTCGTACGCTCTGACGAAACGCCGACTACACTTGTATATAAAATTCGCGAGTGACGCCGAAAAACATTGTTTTTACGTCATCTGCACAAAAAATGGAACATCTTCACCGCGTCACTTGAGAGGAACTACAACAAGGATAATAACGCAAGTAAGATCATAATAATCCAAGCTTCCAAGTTACTCCCAGTCTGACCGATTAAATATTATTTGATTGTGCCCGGTAGACACTAAACGTCAAAGTTCGAATACTGTGATGCGACATAACTACCCCTTGCTAATACAATTTGACTAATACTTTTGCGGCCTAACCACATTTGACTACTCCTAACTATTATACTTATACGATTTTAAGTATTTTAACTATTGGCCACTTGACTAGTACCTTTTTACAGAGTAGATACTTAAATTCTCTTCTAACAGCAAGCTGATATCCAGTTTATATACTATTCATTGCTTTTTATACGAATCTTAACTTGCATGTCGCTCGTTGTCTCTTGCATGGTCTTCCCTACTTAGCAGTATGGAACTCGAGGAACCTCACCGGTTCGGATCCGAGAGGCTCTAGGAACGGAGCAGGAACAAGAAGAACACCAAGAAGACGGCCCCGAGGAGATGCATTTGATGATCTTTACTTTGCAACGAAAAACAACATTGTCTTCCGTTGACTTCTATATCGTTTTGTAATCGCCGAACTGAGAGGGGCAACCTGAAAAAATGGCGAAACCACTCAGTTTCGAATTCGCTCGGGTAAGTTGTACGGTGACGGGGAGACACCCTCAGTTGGTGTAGGAGCGAATCCGAGATGCACTTAAGCGTCTCGTATGTCTTCACCCTACCCCGGCAACGCCCTAGCGAGGAAAGGGGGGACTGGACTCCTTGTACTCCAGAAAGCCCTTTCCAGTAGAGTCAAAAAGGTCGTCTAGAGTAGTTTTCCACCATCTCCCTATGAAAACTACTCAGTCTTTACAAACCCCCCAAACTCCTTATCGAGACGTTCGCGAAAGTGTTCGTCAATACGTTCACTCAGGATACCCGTTGGGTGAGCGTTCAAAATAAAACTCGGTGGTAATGCTACCTTCAATATCGAGCGAATGAGGAGGTGAATGTATGATACAGACGAAATGGATGTAACCCCTTTCCTATGAATGGATATTGAAGAGGCCCATAGTTCTGTAGTGGACTGTTAGTGGCTGCGCTATGATGATGATGATGATTACTCGGATGTTTTCGGCGATAATGAATTTTAAAAAAAAATCAGATGTACTTCAAGACATTAATAAGACATTCTCAAAGTTTAAATAAACTATTTTCCCCCAATTAAAATAATTTAGAGGATTCATAGAGCCAGAAAAAATCACAATCATTAACAATATTCCTATCATCTCAATTCTTGGGATTTCTCGACGTCTGAGATGTTGCTAGAGTACTTGTTTGTATCTTTTGCTTATTTATATATATCCATCTTGGCTACATGCGGAGCATACAGCTTCTTGCTGAAAATATAATATTATATAATGGGACATCTCGTACATCACAAGAAGCTTAAGCATCCTCCTTCCGAGAAAAAATTCGGAGATCAGGCACCCAACCGACAAAATAGCAGATAGTTGGTTATAAGTTCTTTGTTGATTTAAAGGTTTTAGTGTCATCAGTGGTTATGGATATATTATACCTTCAAATTTCTTTGAAAAATATTTAAAATTGAATTAAAACGTTTTTTTTAAATGATCTGGTGGCAATATTTAAGCCTTGAATTGAAGAAGTTACCGTAAGAAGATCATACGTATTTCAATCTTCTAAGTTTATAAATTTTCCATGTCATTAATATTTTTCATGCCAATTATAATCGCACATCTTGTATATAATGCTCATAAAAATTATAATTATTAATTGAAGTGTAGGGACTGATTGAATAGAAGTTGTCAAAAAATTCGATCAATCTTATCATCCCAAACGTAAGAATGTAGGGGCTACATTGAAATAAGAAAACAATTAAGAACAATTCATAAGAAAGCCCCTTTGTAGGCGCATAAAGAATTGCATTAAAGCACTTTACGAAAGGCTTTTGCTTCCTCAATTAAATTTCTGTCGACCTCTTCATTTTTTTGCTCGCGGTAATTACAACTGTTGGCAGCTACGAAATTGAAAATAAAATGCCATTCAAATTGGTTTTGATTAATGACGTCGACCAAATTCACTTCAACCCTGTTGCAACCCCAAATTTACTTGCCAGAAAAATATCGTTTCTTCCCCTGCGTATTTTAAACGCATCGCATTTGAGTCGTAAAACATTTAAGAATTGTTGATTTTGATTAAATGAATATGTAATTCTACCATACATTAAAATTCACATGCAAATATGTTCGTATTTAGATACGAAATATAATCATAATTGCTAATATTAAATACATATGGTTTAATAAGCGGCTTGCATGCCAAAGAATTTTTAATACATACAATACCATCTGACACATTTATATGTCACGCGTATTTAAATGCACTTAGGCGATCTTTTATTCATTTAGATGGTCACGCAATATAAATTATATATTTTTTGTTGAACATATAAATTTGTTATTTCGCTTCTGTTCCATTGGGATGTATTTTAAAGGTCAAGGCCCAAATTTTCGGAATATTTTATTCTTATTAAGTGGGGGTCTTAACTCAGTCCTTAGCATACATAGACAGAGTGGGTCAGAGGCTTTGGTCCTCTAAATGGACATATAAACAGCTCAGAGAATGAGAAAAGGAAATAAGGAGCACGTCTTAAGTGCTGTCTGTAATTTGAGCACGACTATCACGTCAAGTGTCCATATGAGATCCTTTCATTTTGGGTCGCATAAATGCGACGCTTTTATACACACGAGATGGTATCAAAACGGCGCAGAAAAAGCATTACACACTCGTGAACGACTTATATTTTCTACTTTATCGATCAGCGTGCTCCAGTTGAGCTGCTTTGTTTGTTTTTCTGATTCTAAATTGAAGAAATAAACATTGAGATTGCTTGAAAATACGAATTGCTGACTGGTGATATAACAACTGATTTGCGGCTCGTGGAACCACTGATGAAAATGCCTACTTGCGAATATTATGATTATTGAGCATTGGCAATAATATTTGTATAAACTTATTTCTTGAAATATAATACTAATTAAGTGGACTCAAAATCTAGCTGCTATTAAAAATATGTCCATTAATAATGAATACATTTAATTGATTTACACCTTAAACTTTCTACTGAAGTTTCAGTAGATTTGCGCATTTGTGGCATGCCTTTGTGTACATTCGGGCAAGTTAAGCTGTGAGAGCGCAGGGAAGAGAGTGTTAACCGGGTAATACAAAAAGTAGTCTTTCCAACATCGCAATACCATATTCCCGGACTTTCAACGATCCGATAGTAAGCGAATCTGCGTGAAGCCATTCATCAGAGAACGTACACATGGTATGAGGTATTATTCAGAGGTCTATCAATCCTGGAACTTCCACTTCTATGTTACAACATTTTTTCCTTTTTTGTGCACAAAATATTATTAACCGGCAAGCGCTGCAATACCACACTTAAAGAAATAAAGTGTTTGTATTTTAATTCAGTTTATTGGAATGATTCTCTATATTTTCAATTTCACTATAAAACAGGTATACGATCGGCTTAGTAATTATTTGAGAGGTAAATTAAAATTTCAAATGTACATCTTTTTGATATTTCGAGTCTCCTGTCGGGCTCATGGACACGGAATAACTGCCGGTGCTTTGGTGATGCTCCTTGTAAGCATCCTTCGTCCAGTGATACCAATGTGTGATGTTGGGCCATGCATTGCCGTAGCTTCATTGGAGATTGTTTGCAATTTCAGATATTTTGTTTGGTTATTGGTGTTTTAATTTTCGATAAAATGAATCACCAAAATCTGGGTATGCTAATGTCGTCGTTTCATCTGTTGATTATAGAGTTTCTTCATTATTCGATTTCTATCGCTTCTCTCGCAATTCTGATGCCGAAGTTTTCAACGGTTGCAATGGTTTTTGTACCAACGATATCGATGTGATGATAGTTTTTCATAAAATGTTCGTATACTGTCAATTTGTAATCCAATTGCAGGACTGCTTTTGGATACACAATATTTTTCCGTGTGGTGCGTACCGTCTGGTAATAAATGAGAAGGGCACGAGCAGCCCATATACAGCTATCCACGTGAGAAGCAAGCACGCATACCCTGTGTATTCTTGTGCTTTGTTGATGCTCGCACCGAAAACTGCGTACGTTTCAATTCGAATAAAGTATTAGTAGGAATTGTTGGGACACAACATCTTCTCCTTGAAATTTTTCATCATTTTTTTCACAAAAAGCCTGTTTCAGGGAAGAATTAAAGGCATGCCAGTTTTCAGTGTTTCAGAACTTCCCAAAGTTTGAGCACAATCGGATAAACCGACTGCACGATGACACACACACATATATATGGATTAAATCCAATTAACGACACAAATTTATTCTTATATAAGAACAGTGTGTGCAGAATGGAACAGAAACTGTCTTATTAGACAATAACCATTAGTGGGAGCATGGCATATATGCTAAACGATTGACTGTCTGGGCTATGAAACATAAGCTGTATCATCGGATATTATAGTTTTAATATATACTTTAAATTTTTATATGATATTGTAAAGTAGAAGGATGGGGTTACCATGAAAACTTGTCAGTTTTTTGACACTGGTCTTGCCGTAGGAAAACCTGGACTTTTTCGTTTCATCTCATTACTGTGATCTTTATTGTGTTGTGTGAATAAAGACCTGGATGAAGAAGTCGTATTTTTTTTATCTCGTCTGCCTCCTATAAGGACCTCTTCTACGAACCGATAGTAAACGGACCCATAGAGGCCGTCCATTTGGAAATGTAAGCGTCGGAACGGGGAGTGGTTATGGAGTTGTTCTCGACGCCCTACGTTGCAATATCAATATTTTTACACAATAGTTATTTTTTGGCCTTTAAAATGAATTTATCTCAATTAACTGGAAACGAAATCGGTACCTTTGTAATTAATTTCAATTATCATTTTCGGATTAATTTTATTGAGCTCTCGTATTCACTTTTCAATCAGGATTTTGCCGTAAAAGGATGTGAGAGTGTTCAAGATAATTTCTCGAATACATATATCAGATTACGTTTGGCATTCACAGGTGGAAAATTTTAATTAAGCAGCCTCACTATAAATGTACGCTTCGCCGTGACGTTTCCTGTGAGTGAATTTTCTAAGTTTCCCATTAGCCCGATGAATATGACTACTTCCAGAATTAGAATCTGGGGATTTTTAGGGATGCCATTCTCCACTGCGAATATGTGCGGTAACTAGTTGGCTAACTTTCACCCCCGAGCAAAGTTACCCCGAAGAGTACAAACTTCCGTCGGCGTGAAATTATTCATACGTTGACACGGGCCCCCCATTAATCCCACCTTTGTGCCCGGCATTAACACAGGAGTGCTTTCATGTCAAATATTGCAATCGTTATTAGCACGCCGTGTACAAAATTGACGTGTTACGTGTTAAGGCAGCAAATAAAGTCTCCTACACAAAGTTGCAGGGCCGAGGTAAAAAGGAGAGCCCCGGGTCATTAGATCGAAGATCGCGTGACTTGGCCTTTGTGAGCAAGAAGCAAATGGTCACCGCGGGGCGACGAATGTTCATCGAAATAAAAATGTGGGAAAAAAGGTGCACACACAGCTCTGAATACATGAGCGATGGGTCGTTTTTGAGTGTAATTTATTTTTTTGGAAATGTTTTGTGCCTTTGAGAAATGCAGATATGTATGATAAGGGTGAAAGGGCAATGCGTTATACAAAACAAGCCTTTTAATTGATTGCATGTCATAAAAGAACTGAGTAGTTTCGTACTGATTAGCACATAAGAAATCAGTCCAACCTAGCCGAATGGCATTGAAATAAAACAAATTGAACAAGAACTAGCTGAAAAATATGGCACTTTAATTAAAATTTTGACATCATCAATTTCCATAAATATTTGCACATCATCAACACAATGGATTGCATACTCTTTTGTCTAGCCAATGTAATCCATTATAATATTCTCTTTGTCTGGATCATGATTATATCAGTTAAGCTTTAGATAATTAATATCCATCACCATCACAAATACAATGGATCACAATCATACTATCAAACAATCACTCGATATTGAAATCATTCGACCTCCAATGTTTCTATTTATTCATTTTCAGAATGTATAACCGTTTTGTAGATTTAATTCCTTGCAATGTATGGACAATATTTTTATGAACACTCACTCTGCAGGCTACCAGAGTAAACGTATTGAAAGACGGCTACACCTCTTTCTTAATTAGACAGTTCAAATGAAAAATCACAATAAGGCTTTATTAAGTATAGCAAACAGCATTTCTCTTTTTCTTGCAAGTTTGAATTCTTTTGCTAGTTATATATATTGGATGGAATTTATTATTGTTCCGGAATATGTTTGATTAATTTTGCCGTTGTAAATAATTATTTAGCAAATACAATTTTAAAAGCAGCCGGCACGTGAAGTCCTAATACATGTAAACATAAGCATGGCATATTATTAATCCTTTTGGCAGGGCTTTTAGCAAAACGTCGGTCACGACATACATTTTGTCGTCATCAAGGAATCGCCACCCTCTCAGGTGGCTGGCGACAGGTCGAAGGAGATAAAAGTCACTGGACGACAAGTTATTACTGTGCCAGGGTTGAAGAAGGACCTCCCATCCCGTGTCCTCAAAGCTGCCACAAACGTACCCCCATCTAAACAGAAACACCTGGACACGAAGACCAAACCTACGTCTACCCGCGATGACAGTTATCACACCGAAATCCTTACGGAGAGCCCATCATCTGTCACAATAAATACCTCGTTTGTGATCACTTACGGCTGTGACCCGTTTGAAGATTCGTCTTCATGAAAAGCCAGGTTTATATTTGGAAATATGATTTAGTGGTATTTTTCCAAAACAGTTTGCAGGGGCATTAATTTGACAAATGAAATAATCCATTCGGAGCCATTTCATTTTGAAAGCAGTGCTTATGAAATACATGAGTTTAAAGATCTTACAGAGTACTTATTTGACAAATAATAATTATTAAATTAGTTCTGAAGGATTGACATAAGACAGGAATGGATAAAGAGGTACAATATAATAATAAAACTGTAGAAGAATAATCAAAATTGGTAGGATGCTTAACCCTTTGAGTAGTAAACTAATTTTAAATTGTTATAAACTTAGACACTTATCTGTCAGGACCGTCGCAGCGCGTATGAAGCTTGTACATAAATAAATAAACACTATCGATAGCACACAGTATTCGGTCATTTCTTCAAGTGAACATAAACAATACACTTGAAATCGATTCGTTATATCATTCACACATCATTATTATTTGATACATTTGGGTTAACAATATATACAAACGTACAATGTACACTAAATACTCTCTCTGTCTCTGTTTG
The DNA here is from genome assembly GCA_008973525.1 of Stenopsyche tienmushanensis. Classification (NCBI taxonomy): domain Eukaryota; kingdom Metazoa; phylum Arthropoda; class Insecta; order Trichoptera; family Stenopsychidae; genus Stenopsyche; species Stenopsyche tienmushanensis. The sequence goes on from WACJ01000274.1 coordinate 311,114, forward strand.
TTTCCGAGCTCAACGTGTAAGAATGCTCTTTATGAGTCACTGGAATTCGGACACAACTGACAATTTTGACATACATAGTTAATTTCCGCGTCTACGTTAACACCAATATTCGTAATAAAATAATAAAAAAATCATCCTCCAACGATTAATATACTTATATGTACTTGTATATCTAATAGAGGCATAAATAATTTATATCATTTAGTAAGTATCTATTAAAAGATATTTGTTATGTAATGGCGTCACAGCTGACAGATTATGGCAAAAGTTTTCGACGAAATCAAGATATATTTGGACCAATTGGAGACCTTTTATGGAAAGACCAATTAATTATTAAAAAAAAACTATTTTAGTAGTTGATTCGAAAAAAGATAAATTATTTCTAAAAAAAATGATTTAATCACGATGTAATATGCTTTCGCAAAAAAGGTCCAGAGAGAGAGTGGCAAAAAACTCAAATGAATGAAAGAGCATGTCTTCTAATTTTATTAACAGTGTTTTAAATGTGAAAAAATATATAAAATTAACCAAAAAAAACCAAGTCTTATTACGATCAGTCTTAGAACTACACCGGCTCGGCAGAGCCGGTTGATAAAAATGCTGATTTTTTTATTACTTTGTATGCGATTAATAAAAAAATACTACCTTATTTGCATCCATATAACAATATTAAATTCAAAATGTTAGCTACTTTGACATTCAAATCTATTTATATCGTTAGACTACAGCGAGTTAGTCTGATGTATTTGTTTGCACATGGTCAAAAGTTTGCCCAATCAAAATGTATATACAATTGGCAAACAGACAGACACACACATGCAATCATGTATAACATTTATAACAGGAATATACATTTTTACGGAAATTTCATATAACTAGGAATTGGTATATTGTATCTCTGTCGATTTGATATTGTTCTGGATGATCGTCGCAACGATGCCATAATCGCTTTACGCCGATTACTTTCTGTCAGCTCCTATCAGCGTAAAACAATCTTCAATTTGAGGCAGAGTCAATTGTAAATAAGCACTGTTGATAGCATACAAGACCACGTCATTTCTTTACATAAACAATACACAAGAAAACGATTAATTTGCTCCTGCTTTAGAAAGAAATGATAATCGGACAAAGACTCATTCAACAAGCTGCGACGAACAGGAAGCAATTAAATGAATAAGCGCTGTCAATAGCACACAATATTTGCTCATTTATTTGCGTGAAAAATAACAAACTTGAAATCGAAATCATTATTAGTCGATAAATTTGGGTTAACGATCTATTCAATCGTGCGATGTGTGCGGGAAACCTCTCCGTCTCTGTCTCCCGAACTGCGCTACGTTCTCTCTCTGTCACAAGAGTGCTCTTTCTGAATAGTGTAGGGGGGATCCCAAGCGCTGAGATAGTACTCCCTTAGGGGTTAAGCAGATTGTAATCTTATATATAAAAAATGTAAATCTGTTTGTTTGCTACGTATACATTCCTATACCATTCATCTGATTGCGATTAAATATTAATGAATTTTTGGGCGTGAGTCCATGAAGGTTTTTAAATCAACACAGTCATTGTTTGTGTGCGGAATTTGTATCATGCCTACAGCCTACATCATGTTGTACATTGAACAGTTATTCCGCGTCCATGAGTCCGACAGGAGACTCGAAATATCGGACATATATATATATATTTGAAATCTTAATATATGTTAAAAATATATAAAAACATTCCAATAAACTGAATTAAAATACATACACATTATATATTTAAGTGTGGCATTGCAACGCATGTCGGGTATTCGCTAATATAAAATAAATATTTGGGTAAAAATAATGTTTGGCGTGGTTTTTTTGTACAAAATCACGATATTTATACTTCCGATAGATCGTCTCAAATATCGCTTATCCAGTTTTCCTGGATTGCAAAAAGGAAATATTGAGCTGTCCTATGGAGAGTCGATAACGGATATGAACATTAAGAAGAAGAAACATTATAATGATCAATTACACAAGTGTGTCATTAATTTGCCAACGCTTTGCAACGTTTTCGTCAAACATAATTGGCTTATGAAACAACACATGTGTTAAAAAATAATAAAATATCATCCTAATGTGTAGTTTTATTGATTTATACTAAAGGCGCTAACGTGATCATTGGACACATTTTGCTTGGATTTGAATATTTGTATTTTTAGACAATTAACATCTTAAGAATCGACAGTAAATTATATGAGATATATGCTTAATAAGAGCACGTATTTGCACAAAAATGCATGTTTCCCCAAAATTTATTAGTGTTACAGTTACAAAATGTATCAAAATTTCTGTGCCAGCGTGAGATCGGTCTTTAAGGTGTTAATTTGTTAAAAAAAGGATAAAAAACCAATGCTACTAAAATTATTTTTAATTGATAGAACAAGTGATCCGAATCAACATTATATTTGGTTCATTGAACATATGGGGGCGTAGCTCAGATGGTAGAGCGCTCGCTTAGCATGTGAGAGGTACCGGGATCGATACCCGGCGCCTCCAAATATCTTTTTTTTTTTTTAATACACTTTTGATTATAAATTTAGATTTAAAAGCTAAAAATAATAAATAAATATATATTAATAAATTAATCATGCAATTAAGTATCACAAATTGAAGGATTTTTTTCATAAATCGACATTTTAAAATCAATGTCGATTGATATAAAATTTAATTTGGATCAAAAAATATATATTTAATTTAAACGTATTCCAAGAAAATTAATTCAATCCGTGTTAGTCCGTGTTTGCTTTAACACATTCCGAGCCGGTGATTTATTCAATGCCGCCTCATTATCTCACGTGACTCGAATGCATATAAATACGCCGACTCGAGATACGCTTTTAAGAGGGCACACAAAGGCCTCGCTTTAAAGAATTCATATTCACTTTTGGCCGGTTTTATTAAACGATTCGCATTGCGTATTTTTTGCGCGGCGTTTAATTTTAGTCACATGAATATTTTACGTGTGGTCACCCATTAAACGTGAAATATATATGTCACGTGGAATAAACGAATGTACACTTTAGCGATAAAAACGATGGAATTGCTTCAACGAAATACCTATACGGGATGATAAACCGAATTTGAGGAATTTTCGAATTATTTATCAAATTGAATCCATCCGCGGACAATAAAGCTGCAATCAATTTTACGTGGGGAAAACGCGTTTTATTTACGATTGGAGAGCCCGCGGAAGAATAGCAGTGTGATATTCTATTTACTTTTTTGGCTATACAAAGTTATTTGCTGTTTTTGTGGAAGTTTCGCGAAATTCGGGCGAGTTGCTTTGTTTTTCAATGAAAATTGAAGATCAAAGCCGAACGCGAAATTTCAATATTCTATCCGTGTCCGTGGAAATAATAAAAGCAAAACTTTTAATTCGCTCGCAAACTTTTCCTAATTAAAATAAACGGACGGACGTTTTCAATTAGGGCTTTTGTGTATAAAAGCACATGTCCACTCGGCCTGCGTGTGCTTATAAATACGACAGGATGAAAATGTTGCTTCCCGCTCCTGACCCTTGAATAATACTTCCCAAGGAGATCAAAAGTGTGTTTAATTAATTGAATCAACCTCTTTAATGAGTTGGTTCGTTGGCGGCTCATTATGTGTTGAGCAACAATGGCGCCCTTCACTTGAAATCGCATCAGCAAAGTTTGGCCCTGAATATTTAATACATTTTTGTCAATTACACAACTTGGCACTCAAATTTTTGGTCCATTACTGAAATGGGGTAATTCGGAATAAGTTCATATTTGATTAGAAACATCATTATGTAATGAAGCCTCTAATGATATTTATATTTGAGCAAACCTTACATTAATATCATTTATAAGAGCGCATATGAATTTGATTATGAAATTTACAATAATGAAGTAACATCCTTTTGATGTTTTTTAGTTTTATTTTTCAAATGATTGTCATTCTTCAGTTATCTACGTGAATAATGTATAAATATAATGTATAAATCTCAAAAAATATTTATTTTAGTCCAAAATAGACTCAAATTACTTCTCATAGTCCAAGTAATTGCAATACATATTCGCTAAATTAAGATGCTTTTATAAATCCAAATTGCATTTTGACAGTATTTGTAGTGATATAATTTTGACTTTTACATCAACTATAGTTTTTAACACTCAGGGTCCCAGTTTAGGAGGTAGATTTTTTAGTGTTTATCGTAATTTTTTTTAACAAGGACATAACAATTAGAATTTGTTTAAACTTTGTGAATATCTTATTAATATAATATTTTGAAGTAAGAAGGATTTGAAGAAGGATATTGAAGGTCACCATCAGGATCAATTTTTATTAAAAATCAATGTGATATTTTGATTTTATTAATAATATATTTTTTAAGAATATTAAGCCATTTTTGATTAAAAATTACATGTTTTGGGAGTATCTTAACAAAATATTACGATTTTTTACCATTCTTTTGCACCTTCCTTGCAATAAAAATCACACTTTAAACAATAATATTATCTCAAAGTTAGCTTCATATCTATTAAAATTATTTATAAAATCTTTATGCAAATATTTTAAATAATTGGCTTACAACTTTTTGAATTAGAGTTCCGCCAGTTGAAAAAAGGTTGTTTTGAGAAAAACGCTTTTGAAAATAAAATTACCGAAAACGGGAAATTTAAGGCAGTAATAAATGATATAAATTACCTAGCGACTAATCAGCTATTCCGACTCTATATAGTAACTCTTCCTCAGCTTTATATGCATAATTTTGAGCTTACATCTCCTCTTTTCGAGCTTTCCGAGCTTCCTTGGTCTCCGCTGCTCTGCGTTTATTCTGTTGGTTGACGCGCTGCTTATCCGTTTGCCATACATAATTAAAGCTTTGCGAGCCAACAATTACTTTCAGCTCGTTCATAGTCATTATAAGTGCTGAATTCCCTTTATTCAATAAGGCAAAAACCATAAATGCTGCAAGCTTGATTACTTTTAGGCCAGAATGTAGATGATTTGGAGCCAATCGCCAAACGTCGAGTTGAAACATCCGTTTGCATTCTGCGTGTGACCACTTAAACATCTCTTCAGTAATTCATCTTTCGACAAATCTTATATATATTGGAAGAATTTATTTCTGAAATTCGGGGATGCCATGAAGAAAAGTGCGCTTCAGGTTCCGTTCCAAGCGTTTTAGCTTTTTTGCTGGCACTTGTATCTTCACTAAAACTTGATTGACTCTCGATGTGTCGATTTTCGTAGAAGGATCTGTTATGTAGCTTACTACATCGGTCTTGGTATTCTGCTTTCCTTTCGAATAACATTATATTTTGACTTCTAACTTTCAACAAATACTAGGAAGGCCAAAGCTAAACTGATGATAACCGACGCTCTGGCGAAACGATACCAATGCTTCTAGTGCCTTCTAGTTAAGACCTCTATGCTAAGAATTTGCAAATAAGAACGACTGCAGATATCTTCCTCTTCTTTCATTTCTTTTTTCTTCCCAAAATACAGGGATATAGAACTAGGTAGTGAATAATGATCTACTGTGCGGCTACTCCGTACTACGTGTTGCGTGCTCCAGCACCGATTTGCGTTCACTATAGTGCTTATAACATCGGAAAAAAACGGAATTTTGTTGTGAAACTTTGAAAACATATTCTTGAATAGTTTTGCTAATAATCTATAAAATTAAAAAAAATCGATTTTTCAAATAATTGTAAGTAAAAGCAAGTATAAGTTTTTTTTAAGTATAATATTTATATTTTTGTCTGAAGAAGCAATTCAAGTTATTAAGATTATTGCTAGACGTCTAAAGATTAGGGTCATTCATAGATTAGGATTTATATATTCGTCTGAAAAACAAACAAAAATGAAAATGAATACCTTAATACATTTTTTAATATCTATTCTAATTTTTAATTGTTTTCGAATTTTAAGACTGGAGTACACATTGAAGGTTATGTTGTTATACTCATAAATAATAAATAGAGACGATAAGCAAATCTACGTAGTCACGAAAGCGGTTCCCTGAGTGTTAAACAGTGTCATTAAGCAAGTTATCAACAATCGGAAGACTTTATGTATCTTAACGATGGTAATTATAATAAATGCGTCACCTTTTTGCTTCGACAGCCACTTATTATAATATTCGACGCTTTCTTATGCATAGTTAGCACAAAGATTTGCTTGATAAAAAGAGAAAGTTTCGCCTTAATTCCGCGGCGATGCCTTCGAAAATTAATTATTTATTACTTATGAATAATTATTTTCAGTTAAACGATCCAAAATCCGGTTCGCGAGGGAAAAAAGGCGAACACAAATTTATATAGGAAACTCGGTTAAGCCACGGTATTAATTATACTTGTAAAAAAATTTAAAACTTCCCAAACTTTGCCAACTTCCAGCGCCGTCCTCTTTATTGCGCGATCTCAAATATTTGATTTAGTTCGTAATTAAGTAGCGGCAAAAAATATATATAATTCAAAACGGGGTGAAAAACTCACATTTTACGCCGCGTAACGGGGTGGTTCTCTTCGTTGTTCTGTGTTCGTGGAAAAAAAGCATTTTTTTCTTGTTCTTATCGTGAGGGTTGGAAACTTTAACGAGGCATGCAAATTCATGTTCTTGGAACAAAACTTTTCGTAAATGAAATGAAAATTATTTTTATTCATCTCATTTATTCCCAAGTGAATGAATTGTCAAGTAAGGGTTCGCGAGGCCCTTGAAATTACACGCGAAATCAATTTCACTTCAATTTTTGTACAAAATTGAAAAACTAATAGTTTTGAAAAAAATATTAGGAAAGGAAAGTCTAAATTGATATGGATTGTTGAAATCAATCATTTAAAATGGAATGAAAATTATATTAATTGGTATGTTTATTTACACATATTCAAAATATCTGCTTTATAATCAATTCTATGCAAATTTATTTGATCCGATAATATACCTGAAACGTAGATCAAAGGCTAAATATTATTAAATGTCATTAATCTTGACAGCGATAGTGATAGTTCGAAAGACCCAAAATTTCAATGGGCGTTCAGCTAATCTGTCATTTCTGTCAATCAAACAACAGTAATTCCAACCACCAGACTGATTCTTGTAAGATAAACTTTAAGTACAAAATATTGTTAATTTGTATAGAATATTTCCAATATTAGTATTTTCTTAGTACTCTTTCATTTTTCAATCGTTATATTAATTCACAATTATATGTATGAATATAACGGTACTATCTGTTAAATCTGTTGACCCTTCACTTCTCATCCATTGCGTTATAGGATTTTCATTAGTTCACATCAAATTTATTAAGATGTATATAATCATAAAGCAAGTGCAAAATCCTATACTCGTATTAGAAAAGCTTGGGCCTGAATCCAGATTGTGAATAAAAAAAATGATCATACCAATTTGGCAGATCGAACGTATTAATCCCTTAAAGAGGCAAGACACAGAATTGTGTTCGAACTCCAGTGATTCAGAAAGAGTATTCTTACACGTTGAGTTCCGAGACAGACAGAGATGGAGAGTGTCTTGCACGTTGAGTTTGGAGAGAAACAGAGACAGAGAGAGTATCTTGCGTATATCGTACGATTGTATAGATCGTTAACCCAAATTTATCGACTAATAATGATATGTGAATGATATAATGATGAATCGATTTCAAGTGTTTTGTTTATGTTTACTTGAAGAAATTACCGATTTAAAATTATCTCACTACTCAAAGGGTTAAAACCTTTTAGTTTACTTATATAATATATAAGTAAGGATCATTTACGGCTTTTGAGCATTTTTTATTCAGGATTGTAACAAAATATAATGATTATTTTAAATATTTTATACACGCCATTAAAATTTATTGTTTTGTAACGTTGAGGCGGGGGCGCTCTTGGGGGCAGAGTCCCCGGCTCCGTTCTTCTATCAGGCTGTGATGTTGCTGGACGAATAGATGAGAATAGACGGGCGTCGAATAGAAAGACTCTCTTCTCTAAATAGCTATTTATTCCACACGAGAGCGAGAGATCTGGCTGCAGGAGGGACGCCCTCCCGCAACCAAGGCCAAGGCGCACGGGCAAAAAGCGATCGGTCGGTATGCAGGTGCAATGTCTCCGCAGGGCCACAAGAGATGGCGCTGTTAAAATAACATATTGCACCTTAAAAGAGACGGAAGATGTCGCTGTTAATCTGGAGAATTAAATATGCTCAGACTAACTTTATCTACACTTTATTTAGGGTTATCTCGATTTACTAATAATACTAATTAAAATAGTTTTTTACAAGGCATTCTGACCAATACATCCCAAAATATATTCAGTTACGTAGTAAAGATCATTCAATGGGCACCAAGGCTGCCTGGTTGTGGTTTATTTAAAAACAATAAAAAAAACACCAAGATTCATTAAAATATGAAGACATTTTTGGATTCATTATTCATCATTAGAATTTTTTGATATTAGATTAGAAAAAGATAGCGACTTATCGGTGAGTCGCTGGAGTTTAAAAATAAATATGTATGATCAATCGCATCAATTTAATTTTTGCCTAATTTTCTGAATTTACTAAAGTAAATACTTAAATTATGCATGACATAATTATTTTTTTATGCCTTTTTTAAAAAAGACTTAACCTTTACATTTAGAATAATTCTCCGAAACAGTGACATTTAGAATAATTCTCTAACACTAAAAATGTCGAAAAAAAATCTTTCTTAATATAATATATATTTGAAATATTTCATCAGGGTTATCACAAAATATCTAATTTATTCTAAAATATTAGTCAGTTTTTTTTATAAAAAGAGTTTAAGTTATAAATTTTTCATACACAAAAAGTAAATATACTCTAAAAAATATGTATATTGTGAATAATTATGACTAGTTTCATATTTTTCGAATGGAAAAATTGCAAAAATACATGTTGTCCTGTTACCATACTTTTGCACACTCGTCTTAGCAATAGGTGTTTTATGTTTTTGATTGTTTTTCAAACGCCTAAACGTTTGTTGTGGTGTATGTTACTTCTTCTTCAATATTGTGAGACAATCTTAGTAAGAACCAAGTGGTTTTTTTTTGTGCAAAAAATATTTCAATTATTTTTTAAAAATGGTTTTACCTATGCACCGACAAATTTGTTTTGGAGGTCAGTGAGGTATTTTGCTACGTTAGATAGTCTACAATTGGTAAAACTTATTCTAGTTAATTGGTATGACATATCTAACCGAATGTTGTAAGTTATGCTAACAATTGTATTGGTAAAAAATCATAAAAAAAACCACCCCTTTTAAAGATACAAAGTAAATTTCGTTACATTCAGCGAGAGAATCTAATTTTAGGGATTGAAAAAATCCAGAGGCATTGATCTTGGAGTGCTGTGCAAACAGCTTGGATATTACGATTGGCAAATAAAAATTGATACAAAGTCAACAGCGCGGCGGTGTATTGACTAGTGAGAGTGCAAACCTTTTTATTGCCATTGAAAATTATAGGAAACAAACGAAGAAAGAAAAGAAGTAATTGGTTGATTGAACGATAACAGTGGGGGATGGAAAAAGTTTCCCAGAGAGTCGACTGGAAGATACTCCGCCAGCATACATACTTTTGTCCCCACATTAATTTACTTTCGGGAATGTAATGAAAACGTCACTTTTCCATTGGGAATAGAGATAGATTGAAATACCGTCTATCGTAAAACAATTAAATAGACCGATTTACTTCATCTGCGGATTAAAAGTCGAAATTAGAGGATATTCCGGGAGGGTGGAAAATTTATAACGAGCTTTAATTTGCCCTTAATCTTATAGCGTCAGCGATTATGCTTTTATTATGCATCAAAATTATGGCAAATTTTAGGAATATCGCCAAAAAAAGATTGCATCGGCCGGGAATCGAACCCGGGCCGCCCGCGTGGCAGGCGAGCATTCTACCACTGAACCACCGATGCTTGCTTTCGTTGTTGATATTTTATAATAGTTGCAATACTTGCCAAAATAATAAATTTTAAATAAAATATTTTTAAAAAATCTTATATAATTATTTTTGTGAAATTACTTATGCCACTTTTGATATTCCAAAGATTACTAGATGCTGTACAATGAAAGCTCAACGCTTATTAAGCGTCCATGTTTTAATCAATTATTTGTACTTTCAATCTGTTTACACGAATACCTCTAATTCTCCAACGTCTAGACCTCAAATCGAATATTTTACGCAGAATATTTAATATGGGGTCTAGACTGTTTAGATATGGGATATTGCGATTTTAAGATCAAATCTAAAATTCATGAACGGCAAGGATTCTAAAATATAAAAAAAAATACAGAATGTAAGACTTTTGGTTTGATGTCATGGACCCAATTAATTTTACTTCTTTTTACACTGCCCGGATAGCTCAGTCGGTAGAGCATTGGACTTTTAATCCAAGGGTCCAGGGTTCAAGTCCCTGTTCGGGCGATATTTTTTGTTTTTTTTATTAAAGATCTGAAGGAATGCTTGTATTCCAAATACTTATTAAACCCCTGGGATCTTAATAAATGTATTTAACCATGTTTTATTTGATATTTAAATGCTCAATTTTGTAAACGAGTAGCGCCACCAGCGGCGAAATTATTAAATTAAAAAAAACAATTATATGCTGTCAAAATCACAATATATTTGTATATTGTATGTGTAAATGCACAATATAAGATATTTTAGAATGCATTATAAAGTTGTTATTTTTATTTTAATATATTATTTAAAACGAGCTTCATTTTTAAAACGTATAGCGCCTCTTGCGGTTAAATCTGTAACAATTTTTAAAAAAAATAAGCCCATCTATTTTTGGGATTAAAATTTCAATCAATTAATAACCAATTATTTGCATTCAAATCCTCTATTGATACAAATATATAAATTTTCAAAATATATTTATAATATTTTTTTTTTTTTAATAATATTTTCGCCAATAAATTAGCAAAAACCGGTGTTATTGAAAGTTGGCAGATTTGGCGACTTCAATCCATATATTTTATCGAGGAAATAATTGCATCAAATTTTGACAAACATTTGGGTCCGAATTTGTTCAAGGGATAAAAAAGGAATCGCCCGAACAGGGACTTGAACCCTGGACCCTTGGATTAAAAGTCCAATGCTCTACCGACTGAGCTATCCGGGCAGTTGGACTCGGAAGTAATATAAAACATATTTATTGTACATATATGAGATAAAAAACTTAATCTTGATAAGACCAATTTCTTAGAATTTCTTTGATGACTCAATAATTTCACAATTTCACTTAATCTAAATGTGCATTGATACTATGTTAATACCTTGACCCATTTAAATTTTTTTTTCAAAGATTTATCTCGCGTCGTATTTATATTTCGAAAATTATGTAATATCTTTTATGGCTATATTTATATTATGTGATAATATGCTGACCTAACTATCAACAATTGATATGATTATTATAATTATATTTTGATTTATTCATGGACAAACATTTAGAATGAATGATAAGTCTTCGGTCTATTGGTCTATTCAATCTCTAAAAAAAGTTGTGTATAAAAACGAGTTTCTGTAAGAAATAAACAACAGGTAACGCATGCTTGAAGATGGAGGTTACGAGTATTGTTAGTTTCAATTATTTCTGCAGAACAACTTCGTTCCAACTGAATAAATATTTAATCCAATAACAAAAAGCTTAAACGTGATCTAGCTATTTTAGCGAGTATTTGACAAAAAAACAAATAGAAACATGTCTTCTTTGGTCGTACGCAATTGTTCTATTTTTAAGAAAATATATTGCCAATGTGAAATTTCTTTGTCTGACGACCTGAATACAAGAACGACCAATATTCACAGCGATACAATGTATTTAAAGATAATTATTAATAGCCGCTCTTGGACACTTACGAAAGGATATTGTGTCTGACCTACACTGAGATAGGTCAGACTCAATATCCTCTCGAACAGAAATGGTCTCTGCGAGGACCTTAAAGGTATGTAATTGTCTGAAAATATCCTTCCATTTTCGAACATTAACCCTTGAGCTCCACACACAGAAGGACATTTCTACTTATAGCGCCCATCCCTTAACACTTGCGATTACCTATCTGTTACTCCTCGCGCTGAAATAACACCGACCCCGGAACCGATAAATAAATAATGCGTATTTACCCGGACGAGGCACGATAAAACTATCTAAACGAAACCATATTATCTCAGTGGAATCAAGCAATTTGCTCCATTATATCGTGTCTAAGGGAAAATTCGGTTATATGGTCCACTATCTGTAACGATGCATCTGGTCCCGTCGTGAATAAAACTCTATGGGATTTCCAAGAACTCCAGACCCTCGTATAATAAACGGATCTAATGACAATCATAACGACGGTAATATCACGTGGGAGTACATTCCAACCTCCGGGTCCCTATAAAATTGGCCTTTATTGTCACTTCGACTGTGCTAACGCGCCGCGTCCCGGAGCTGTGAAAAAATACAAGACGTCAGGACCTGGCGATGAAGTGATACTGTCCCGGGTAATTCCATAAATAAAGCATAGAAATCTGTGGGTAATGTGTCCAGGAAATGGAAAAACATCGATTTATCAATGTTCGAACTCACCCTTTGCCACCATAATAAGAAAGAGTAATATATTTCGTGGAAGAACTCCGTAAAAACACGCCTTTCTTACTATATTTTTGATTTGATCCACCCAAGAAAACTATCATTTGTATTTCCGCTAAAAACTCCTATCTGGAGATAACTGCAAATACTAACGACACATCGAACGATAATAAAAATATAAAATTTTGAAAATATTATATTGCACTATACAATGTTCAAAATGTTGCAGGTTGTCAAACTCGAGATGTTGGATTATCGATGGAAGAATTTCATCTGGAACTTATTTAACCCATTCGGACGGGGGAGCAGATATGATATGCTTTAATGTAAATCCACTTTTCTGTAGGCAGCGTATAATAAGTTTTATAATGAACCAAGCTCAATAAATTAACATTAACACTATTGATAGCACACAATATTCGTGTATTTCTTTGGGATATTTCTCAATGTTCAATTTGCTTTCTGTTGTTCAGCTATTTTTGCCTATTTATGTGTTGTAACCTGCCAGTTTACTTCTGAAGGAGTATATTTTTTAGCTAATGACGCCATTCTTGAAGAGTTAAGGAGGAATAACAAAATTGGTCAACGATAATAATGATGCAAGTATCTCAATTATAAAAACAAACGCCTGTTCTTAAGACAACACGAACAATAAAACTTCGACTTCTAGATACTCATTCTGTTATTAAACCTTGTTCGTAACAAAGTGACATATGTAGTGAATTGTGAATGATATAATTAATTGATTTATTTAGTGTATTTCAAGTGTATTTTCAAGTGTAGTGTATTCAATTGACCGAATACTGTGTGCTATTGACAGTGTTTATTTATTTATGTACAAGCTTCATACACGCTGCGACGGTCCTGACAGATAAGTGGCGGGCAAGCAAATATAGCATCTAATTTTATGAATATTTTAAATTAGCTCAGTACTCAAAGAGTTAATAATGCTCAAAGCCTTCCCATAGCAAACACAGGCGACTAAATACAAGTAGACATTATAAATAATATTATTACAATGCATAAATGAATCTCATTCAAAGTTATAACTGGATGCTATAGCTAGCCATTTTTTAAAAGTTTATTTAATTTATATCATTTTTACATAAGAAATTTTAATATCAATGTTTTTCAAAGATATCTTATGCAAAATGATAAATATAGAATTCTCTCTGAATTAAGCTGTTGCTTAAATAGATTTTCTCTTTCAAAGCACATGCCAAGTTGTATTACATATTACGACTGTAAATATAAATCTACAAAATATCAAACAAAGTTTACAAAAACAAGCTTCCAACTGTCCAAAATGGGATTTTGCCAATATATTTTTTGCGTTTATTATCAACTCACTAATTAAATATACATATAAGAACATGGATGTTTACTTTCTATATTTGCTTCATTTAAACTCAAACTGATTTTCAAGTAATTACCAAAATAGAATTAACTCTTATTTTATCTATCAATTTTGGCGTCATCGATATGTTATCACGCTTTAAGCATGAAAGCTCATCTATCATTTTCGCTTAATCAAACAAAAAGCTCGTCGTATAGAAAACCATGCTTAATTCTATTCAAAGCTCCACGGTTAAATACCATAGCAAAAATGTATATACAAAGCAGTATATAGACGATCGTCGACATTTTTATGTATTTTTTAAAGCCGTATTTCCATGAAGCACAAAGTGTTCAGGCGAATTAATGTACACGTTCACAAAATTATAATAAAGCATGTAATCTAATGGGCAACATTTCGACGTGCGTGTCATATCACATTTATGTGCCGCGAAACTTACGAGGAGTGTAATTTGCGCTCATATGTTGCGAAAGTCCGCTCTTATTGCACGTTTCGTGACCTAAAAAAGGTTGCGGGTCTCTGATTATGAGGCGTGCACTTATTGGGGACGTGACGTTGCACGAAGACATCGAATCGTCTAATTGGAAAATATGATTCTGCCCTTGTAGAAATTCGCACATGTAATGCCAAGTGAAAAAAGGTTGGCGTTTTTTAAAGGACAGAATGTCCGGTGTAGCGCTGATTTTAGCGAAATTAAGTCCGTAATGCGGCAACATTCCCAGGAGGAACGGTTAAAGGACAAAGAGTTCCGTAGCTTGTTAACTAACTTTGTGCTCTGTTTTGAGAGAATGGATGTTTCCAGTTATTATTACAGAAATTGTTCTCCCATGTACTTCTCCAGTTTCACGCTAAACAGCGACAATAGTCCAAATTTCCACCTCAGTTTAATGAAATATATAAATCTATAAACCAGCTAGCGAGACAAGAAACTTAATTAGAAGATTTTGTCTCAGAAAAATACCGCAAACAAGAAAACAACTTTTGGCAACAATCAGAGTAATCAGTTGACGATTTCAAGGAGATTTCCACCATAGCAACTAAGAAGATATCAATAAATTATATATATTTTTTTGAGCCATTGCGAATTATTTCATATTATAAATCTATCTATCGTATAATTTGCATCGTTGCTCAGTATAATAATTACTTGGAAGACCTACGATGTAAGTGTTCCAAATAAGCGTTGATGTTTTGAAAGCTCCATTTTATTCAACGATTGTGTTACACCAATGATTGAATAAGGGATGCCACAAAAAATATTATATGACTCGATGATAATCTTGAAATTTGCGAAAATAATACCTTGACATTGATATTAGTTTATAAGGACGGAAAATATAAATATTGAGATAGTCAAAATACAAAAATAACAGTATCAGATTATAGATCAAAATACTAGGATCATATTTTATGAATGAAAATAATACATAACACAGATTCTGGATCACAAATATATAGAAAATTACGGCTGTTTTGTAATCATTCCATAAAAATTCATTATATTGTTTTGAACTTTTATTACCATATATTGTAAATCAGCCTGCACAACTTGTTCTCTACAGTGACCAAAGAAAAAATAAATCATGCAAAATTCAATATATTTAGTTACAAACGTTTTAAATTACGGTTCGATTACGGTTTTGATTCCGGAAAAAATAACAGTTTTATTGGTTATCGAATTTCGGTTTCGTTCCATTTCGAGGCCTTATTAGCTTTTTCAATTCGGTTACGTTCTTAACCCCTAAAGGAGTACTATCCCAGGATCTGGGACGCCCCCTCTACCTATTTAAAAGAGCACTCTTGTACACTGAGCTCGAAGACAGACAGAGACAGAGAGAGAACGTAGCGCAGCTCGGGAGACAGAGACGGAGAGCTTCCCCGCATACATCGCACGATTGTATAGATCGTTAGCCCCAATTTATCGACTAAAAATGATTTCGTTCATCGCTGCTTATTGAATATATCTTTGTACTTAGACAAAGAAATGACGTTGTCTTGTATGCTATCAACTGTGTTTATTTACATTTGACTCTGCTCGAATTGAAGATTGTCTTACGCTGACGGAAAGTAATCGGTGTAAAGCGATTATGGCATCAACGACTTCATCGATTTTAAATTTGCTTACTCCTCAAAAGGTTAAAGGGCGTTTCTACCTTGTTGGTCCTAAAGTTGCCAAATTTCATAAAGAATGCTCATCTAGGGCGTGTGAGAGCACTTCCATGAGCTTGGATAAAAAGCTACAACATGAACACATTATAACATGTATTATAATATACATAAATACATGGTAAATACCCTAAAGTCAGCAAAACTTGTAATACGATTATAACAATTTAATTTTTGAAAACTACATTAATTAGCTGTTTCATCCTTGAGCAGTAAAATTAGCCTCCGACTGTTGAATGTGGAATTCAGAAATCGTCCTTAGAAACCAAATTAAGTGATAGAGACTCTCTAATACAGGTGACTGGGTCATTTATATCTTTAACGTGATTTGCTTGAGTATCTGCTGTTAATCTCTGAAGGATTTGATTCAATGATGGCCTTTGTGATGTATGCTTCAGTTATTGCACCATCAATATGAACTATTTTGATATTATTATATTGTTTGGTACGCTAGTTTATATATTTAATAGGATATTTAAATCATTATTTCAAATCAAGGATTAATTGTCCGTTAAAGCTTCATGTCGATCATTGAAGATTAATACTTGTGACTGAATTGAGGATGAAGCGTATTGGAGAATCTGTTAGACGTTTGAACTAAGCCACTTATGTTGCATTACCCATAACGTCGCTTCACGGCACATTACAAACCTTTCAGTTTATCGACATATGGTTTATAATATTTTTTTTAAATAAATATAGTCATAAAAGCTTGAATTCATTCGTAAAATGATATAAAAACACTGCTAAAAATATCTGTTAAGTGGGAGAAAAACATACAAATATTTGATTTTCCGTCACAGCAGTACGAATCGAAAGTTAAATAATAAAAAGATTGATTTATATCATCGCATTTTATATAAGTTTGTAGATTCTCTGCTTTTTTATACGCAACTATAAAAAAGTTTATTGTCCAAAGCATGATACATTATCTCCCCCTTTGCACATATCAGCTAAAACGGGTCGTAAAAGTTACATTCGCAATTTACTCATTTTTTGAATCAAACGTATCAGATTCCGTGTTTGGGTTAGAATTAAAATATAAACCCTGGACTGTGGCTTTGGGATTTATACAAAGCAAGGGGAGATTTTCCCTAGATCATAAATTGACGTGAAGTTCCCAACTGCAAGTTAATGTTTCGCGATGCGTCGTAAAGGAAATTACATCCATAAATCCCAGGATGCAACATCAAGAAAGAAGAACTGAAATAAGCCCCCCAACTACCTGAACATTCAAATGGAGCACCCAAAAATTATTACATTCAATTCCAGGATAAAGTTTAGCATGAAATTTGAAGATTTCACATCCGCATGTGATGAAATTGTAAGATTTTTCTCGTCGGGTCGACTCAAAAACACTTGGCATGCCATCGCCATCTATTTTACGTGTCGCTGGATGTTCAACTTTTTTTTCATATTCTCCATAGCGAGAATATTTACAGGGTAATGCGGAAGATTTCATCCCCCCGGCTATCGTCCAAACAGAGGGCGGAAGTACCAAGCCGACGGCACTTGTTGCAGGCACCTCGTTAAGCCACTATTTCCTCTTCCTGTATGAAGGACTCCGACTAAATATCGCCATCATAATGTTGTCCTATTTCATCCTGATAATAATAAGACGTGGAATTATATAGAAATGTTTGCCTTATGCAATATACGTATGCTCAAATTTATGACTACCAAAATACGAGTATAATATGTATTAACACTTTGCATGCGTCAAAAATGGTTTTTAAAGTTATAATCAGATCCTATATCATGAAGAACAACAAATTGTTATATGGACTTATTCAATTATTGTTAATTTATCGCAGAAATTTGGAATTTTATGGACTACTATACAAAAGTATTGCTGAAATAGTCCAGAAGCCATCTAACGTATTTATTTAGATTTAAGTTAATTTTAATGCTTGCGAAAAACATTCATTGCGCTAATAAAGTCCTCGTAATAAATCTCTTCGAGCGCAAAAGCCTACTACTGACAATACCCCCAGGATACAAACTTCTAGGTCTAGTTTTCAACAATACGCGTATAAAGTTAACACATGTATTAATGTTATAGTTGAATTACTCAAACATAGCCTTGACCTTAAAATTAATGCCATACGGGTTTTCGGCGAAATTCGAAATTAAGTCTCCGTCTGGATGACGAAGAAATTGGATATGTTTTTTGTATCTTTGACATCAAATTGTCGAGGCTTTCCAAAAGTCCCGAATGACAGTCTAAACAAATAAATTCAACCCTAATTAATACTTGTGGAAAGAAGTTGTGTAATCCAAAGACATTGTAAACATGGAGGAACAAGTTTATGAACTCGAGCGTGTAATATAAGCGTGAAACATCTCAAAGTTTGAAATTTGCATACAGCCAGTTTTTAATCAAATTAAATGCTTCAATTTAAATCATATTACCGATTTTCCTGATTGGAAATCCATCCTGAATTATTCATACGTTTATGGTGTTATTTGATTGTGTATTTTTTTATATTTTGCAATGTTCTATTTGGCGTTAAAAGGATGATAAAAAAGATTTCGCCAAGTAAAAAATGAGCGTGACCGTTTTTTCGCATTTCGCTTTAAGATTCCTCATCCGCTCCCCAGTTTATTCTATTACAGATGAAGAGTCGAGAACAAATGGAATATTACATTTCCGACCCCTCCAGGGGGTGCAATGCCAAACTAGTTGTAAAATCGGTCCGTATTCTTGGAGGGTCGTTATTGTATTGCTCTCACGTACCCTGTTTACGAGTGGATCCCACTAAAGTCCTGTTAATTCCCCCCAGGCGTCCGACGGGGCACGTATGGGTTTAACTGGGATTCTTGGGACAAATTTTAAAACCAATTAGTGCGTCGATCACTTGTTGTTTCCGGCTATCTCTATTGATCCGCCTTCCAAGTTCAAACGGACGCGGAATACACAATTTTACTTCTTGGAAGTCGCCAAATATTATTATGTGGCTTCTGACATTTCAACGAAGCTTAATAAAAATCCGACCTATATTTATTCAAGATTTAAGAAAAATCCTAACGTAATGTTACAATATCCATACAGAAAAATATATAGTGCTTGCACGAATGATGCATACGACTTTCAAAAAATCATCATAAAAATGATCGTAAAATATTAGAAATATATATACATTTTTGAAAAAAATTACTTCATACCTTTGAAGATCAACTCGTTCGATAACCGATAAAAACACGTAAGAAAATAATGTATTCTAATGTTAATAGATTTTACAAAAGAAAACTACTCGTAAATCTATGAGTATAGAAATTGTGTTGGTTATATATCTGAACTCATTTTCTCTAAAGGATGACTAATAAGAATCTTTACATAACACGATAACCATTTAGACGATATAAATTGTATGGATCGAAAAGAACATAACAGCAATAAATATTCTATATAACAATAAATACATAATTCTAGTTTGTCCAAGTAATTCCAATTTATTTGGCACAATGACAGAGTACTACAACGAAGAACTTATAACTTATTGTACAATTAGATTTAACTCAAATATTGAGTTCAATCGAAAATACATTCGCTCAATAATGAAAATATCGACTATTGATACTTACTGCTATGAAAAAAAATAGAGCTCTAAGACATGAACTAATGAAATTTCTAATACGAACCATGAATTTGAAGAAAACGAAAATATATCGAAAGAACAATATTACTGTATGGGAAAATTGATACCGTCGGTATTATCCCTACGTATAACATTATGAGGAAACGTAATTCGATTTGCAGACTCAGACGAGAAATATTGAGTTCATCTATATTTTCACACACACACATACATGTGCGGCTATATACATTTTTTTCGTCGGGATAAGTTATTATTCCCGACGCGTAGTTAAAAAAATTGTACGTGTACACGATCACAACGAGGGTGGAAGGTCTTATCCCTTTGTAGGATTGAATAAATTTCCTTTGATTATCATAAGATCAAAAAATCAGGCATGGCCGATGAATTTTTCTCAACTTTTCCACGATTTTTTCATCCCCCAAAGCCGAGTTGAGGAATTTGGATGATCCAATTTCGCCATGATGCCTACATTAATTATGTCATAATTTTTCAATACAAATTCATAATCCTATAAATATTAACATTTTTATCTTTGTAATACAAATTATTATATATTATGGCTTATTTTTATCATATTTAGATCCCAAAATCTTCACAGAATATAATAATAAGCTATGGGCAACACATGGCGCTGATGATGATATAGTAGACTAAGCACACGACCTAATGTTTTAAAGATTATAAAAAAATCTCTCTTCAACTAGCCCATTAAAATTCTTAAAACATAATATCCCTGGAGTATTAGAGAGCTTGAAGTGACTGATTGGGCTGGGCAGTGTGCCAGAAATGAGATGAAGAGGACAGCCTCCAATGGGGTGGAATGATCTGATTAAATACATACTGGAACATCCGCATCAAGAGTAACAGAAGATTAAAAATAATGTAATTATATACTTCCAAAACACGGATATATCCCAATTCTTTCGTCAATAAAGAATTGTTATAATACAGGTCTATATAGAAATATTAGAACTTAAGTTGGTTTTCGTGTAATTGCTTGGCCGATTTTGGAGATTAATTGCACTTAGGCAGCTGCATTTTCAAATCGTGTTTTATGCTATTTCGGCGACTTTAATCATCAAACATAAATTGTGATTTTTAAAATTCAAATTTAACAACCCAATTTACGATGGGATCGATTTTCGCCGAGTGAAGAATTTATTCGAAATTGAATGCTTTATCATTTTCTCAAAAAAGAGACTGCAAAGCGCGCCACTAAAAATATTTGCGATATTTCAAGTGTTCGCAAATATTAAAATCGGTTCCAGAAATTTTGATTTAAAAAATTCCCTTGGAAGTGGAAGACTGCGTAAGTTGGATGTCACCACACTGACTGCTGAAATCGAAAGTAATCCAACAACAACTATTGAAAAAATATCACCGAACCTCGGATATTCACGACCGAGTGTTCAATGAAATCCGGAGAAAATCGGGAAGGTGTGGAAACAAGGAAGATGGGTGCCGCACGAGCTAAGCTAAGAGTACCTGGGCGACTGCATTAACGCATACATACTACTTCTATGGAATACAAAATGCCGTTTTTAGGCGACTTAATAACTGAAGATGAGAAATGTGTTCTTTATTCTAATTATGAATGCAAAAATTAATGGCTATCCAAGGATCAGGTAGCCAAACCGACCCCCAAGCCCGGCCTGACAATATATATTTTTTAATCTATTTGGGCAAGGGTATCATTCATTTTGAAACACTTAAACCTAGATAAACAATAAATGCAACACTTTATTGTGAATAATTAGACCGTTTAGTGGCGAAAATACAAAACTGGACTTATAGAATATTTTCGTTCAAAGCTCTTGATCATCGGTTAACAAGACTATGGTATACATGTTGTATCATTGGTTATTATACTGCTAAAAGAGATCGATTTATGCCTCAAATTAATCAATTTTTATATTCTCACTTTAATAACGAGAAGGCTATTAACCCTTTGCGGTCGTTTGTCTACTCTCAGCCACCGCACAAGGAACCATACGAATCTTAACTCTATTCATTCATGTATCAGTTTATAACTTGTTTGAATGCTCTTAAGTATCTAAGTGGCCTTATCATGAACCAAAATATTGCTCCGGCAAATCAGAGATACCGAAACTCAATATAAAAAAATGCGGCCGTTCCACACTCACCATGCAAAACACCGTGGCGAGTCAGTCGCCTTTTGAGAGTGAAGAAATCGAAAAGCTTCGGAGATATTTCGCAGAATTTCAAATAAAGTTATACAAATTACGCTTAACTATAATTAGGCATTTTCGTTTGTTAAAATATTCCAAAATAATACTCCAAAATGGCAAAAAGAAAGTCACCAAAATAAATGTAGTCGAAAACCAGGACTACATATTGGAGACTGCTTTCAAAGATAACACTCAATGGAAAATATAATTTTTAAATAAAACATGTTATTGAAACACATTATTGTCTAAACCAGCGGTTATTAAACTTGTGTAGTCTGTGGACCCCTTCTTGAGCAAAATTTATTTCGCGGACCCCATCAATTTTTTTTTGGCGGACCCTATCCCAACCCTTCTGACTTAATTTTTCAAACAAATAAACATTTCTTTGTCAAATATTGGTCAAAATAGATCTTTTTACAATATTTTCTGTAAATAATTCCACGAAAATAACTGGGATCCTCGGACTCCAGTTTAAGAACCGCTGTTCTAAACATACATCTAATGCCAATAAAGATTTGATAGATCTTGTTTATCCTTCATGTTGTGCATCAGTGCTTTTTCAATGGAATTTAATTCCGACCATCACGACACCCATCTCAAAATTGAATACGTTCGCAAAGGGTTAATGAGATTAATATTGCATTTTTCAATAGTTATTCATAATCAAATTCAAATATTTATTCTGCTCAGCATGATGCAATAACTCATTTAGATTTAATTGAATTGAAATAAGATTTGTTGCCATCCAAATTATTCACCACTGAAACTTTGTTGAATGGAGTATTTTGACTCTCAAAGGAGATCATCAATCCGATCTCCATGTTTCCAAATGATGTTATCAATATTATTACAGTAAAACGAGAAGAATTTTGATGTTATATACACAATAACACTATATGTACATTGAAATTGCCATGTTATAATACATTTCCTTTTTGAAAAAGTTTGCCATCCTATGCAGATTATTATAGTACGTCGAAATAATCACAACTACTATACTATAATATATGAAAATTATTTGTGGAAATATTTGATTCCCCTATTTCGAGAGCCAGTTAACACATAGTTGTGCAAAACAATGAATCTATTTATCTTTTCGATAATGAAAATGATACCGAACACCGAACAAACAGCGAAATCTGTAGATGGAATCGTCGTGTAAAGCGCTTCCCGAAATCATGATCTTATTTGCACAGACTTAATTGGGTAACTTACACTTTGAAATGCGTAATAAAGGGATCCATGTTTGTCAATAAATTATACACCCCCAGGTGGTAGTTATTACAAGACCGATGATATATTTCTTCAAACGATAGCGTTGGAGGCGAACAACATTGACACTGCTGAATGCACTCCTGCGGCCGCCGAAACCTCCTTGGGGGTGAAAAAAAAACGCGTAGAAGGGTGTCGGCGTGCATCGCGTGTCAAACATAGATTAAAATATCATCAGGGGGTGAAATTAAAAATACACACGTGCCAGTGATTGGAAAGTGTAACGTTTTCATCAGGGAAATGCTTTCACATGGTGACATTAATGCGGAGAATAAATATTGAGCCATTAAATAAATCATTCGGGTGCATGGTATTTTAATAATCGTACATTTGACTGGGAAATAAATCAGGAAAATAATCTTATTTTTATTTTTCTGGATCATTATTGAATTTTTAATGCAAATACACATCGTGCGGTGATTTTGTATAATATATTTAATGCCCTTTGAAATAAAAAGCATATAAATAAGCCCAAAGGATATTTCAATGATAATTTTATAGTATTATACATGATTTAGTATACATATAGTTAGAATTTTTGCAATGTGTGAACACTAACAAAAAAATATTAATACAAGGAATAGACCATCTGAGAACATTTTAGTAGAAAAATAATTAAAAGCAGTCGAAAATCAAACCTTTTTTCGCATAATAAAATCTTTAATCAAGATTTCTTTAAATTTTTAATTTCGTTCAACTAAGAATTATGTGTATTAACACATTATATGCGGGAATGGTTACGTACGGGAAGCATATTTTTATGAATTACGCTTTTGGTTAACGTCGTAAAAATGTAATTATGCGGTATTTTTCCTCATTAGTTGTCTTATCAGAATTTATTAAAACTATATTTTTTTAATTCAATGCTATTTTACGTTTTAATGTGAATTATCTACGTGTATTTATAAACTACAACATAACCTGCGAATTTTGCCCTGAAAATAACCCCAGACCCCAAACAAATATTAGTGGGCCATTAATTATAAAGCAGAAGATTGCAAAAAACTTTGCGACTTTTCGACGAAATCAAAAATTTATGTTCAAAAAATGTTGATTATATTAAAAGTAATTGCATTTTATGTAAATATATATATATATTTTTAATCGAGACGTTGAAAGTTTGCCTTTGTCAGGAAGCAAACGCGCGTGAAGTTCCCCCGTATTTAAGGTGTTAATATCCTTTATATATCCATCTATTACGAGTAGGGAAGCCAAAATTTCGATCCCGAGATTTCGGGAATGAATTAGACCATCCCGGGATCCTGGGATCGAGATTTTCAATAGTTTAAGAAATTACATTGATATATTTGATCAAAAATTACTAATAAGTCCATTTGTTTAATATAAAAAAAACAATTTGAAGGACAATTTGAGTGATAAAATTCCTTTCTGCTGAGACACGGACTAAAACACGCAAAATTCCCGATTTCCCGACAAATTATTTATTTCCGCCACTGCAGATGAATACTTATATACTATAATACTTTGATGTAATTCCTAATTATATTACGGAGGAATGAAAAAAATCTGAACCCCATATCTATTATACTTCATATCGATATTCCCATTGTTAGAGTCGAGGTGTAGTAAATACATCACCGGTACGGAAAGGTTAATATAACAATTTGTAAAACATATATGTACTCTATATATGTATACATAGATTAGACAGTTACTGCCTCTAAGTCGTTGCCTAAGCTCACCATTTAGTAATTACGCCACTGTTTCCAAGCGTCCAGATTTCGGCAGAAATGTCTCGATTTAGTAGCCTTCGTCTTGCTAGTGAGGTGTACCATTTATGTCAGATAAAAATTTCAATCCCGAAAAATTCGGTATTACGTTTACTAATCCCGGGATTCATGAGCAACTAAAACTGTCCGGGATCCGATATAAACATAAAGACTCCATAAATTGGGTCATTGGAATATGCTTTCATTTTCACAAGAGACATGCCCTTAAGTCGCTTTTGAATATACTCAAAACATAAATATTCATAAACTTTCAATCTATTGAATATTAAAGAGAATGCTGTCTTAAAATAAATACAAAATTATTCATACAAATTATGACCCAAGCGTATGGTGATTTTTTAATGAGCACTCGCTGTTTGAAATCATTAGTAAACTGTTATTGACGATGGTTTTATTGGAAAGTAGACAAATATATTATTTGAGTTTAAATATTTTAGTTTATAGATTATCAGAAGACTTACATGCCAAAATTTAAACGATCGTTGTATTTATCAAATGTATTCAATAGTAACACTTGATCTGGCGGATATAGTATATTGTACGCAATTTTTCGTACAATGTCTAGACATGTCAATTGAATTCCACGAAAAACGAAAATATGAACTTCATCCCTTAAGAAATTCAAATCGTAATTTTTTCAATATACGAATGATAAAAATACTTGTTCATTTTAATAAACATGTTTGATCGCCATAAACCACAATATGGAAACATTGCAAATTATTGAGTTTGTGGCTTATCATCTCTATGAATTTATATATTAATTATTTTGTAGTCATAAATCATATGAATTAGTTCTTTGTTCGATTATTGGGGATGCTTTATTAAATTTAATTGATGAACAAAAATGACTACATCTAAATAGAAATCAATTTTGATCTATATATATACTATATATAGTATTAATTATTACATACACATGACTTATAGTGATATATTTACGCATCTTGCTATGTCTATGTAAAAGCTAAAAGGTAAATTTGTTATCCTGTCACTGTGCGCCTCCTAAATTTGCTTATTATTCGTGTATCCAATTAGTGCCATGGTTTATTGATTTATCCTATCAGAACACAAAGAAGAACCTTCTAATGATAATTGGAATATTAAATACACTGTACTAATTCCTATGTATGCCTTCAATATCGGAAAATTAATCAAATATTTTGTATTTGGAAACTTTATGTTATCTCAAATTTATTTTTAAAATCCAATGTAAAATGTAGACGAAATCTATCGAACCTTCTAGGAAAAATATCCTCTTTCAGTGCTACACCCAAAATCCACGACCTTTGATGTACATAGAAAGCGAGCTTATAAACTACTGACCCAACAAACATAAGTAATAAATTATTCATAAACTCCGTCGCTCGATCTCCAGTACACGATATGGAGCATAAAAATCGCCCTAAGAGCATTACTTAATATGTATTCGTGCTTGTTCGGGAATCGGTTACAAAAGCAAAAACACGACTCCCTAAACGGATTAAATCCAACCCGAAACGAAGGATCAATTGATTTGGTAGCTTTTGACGCTGAGACATCAGAAGAAGACGAATCCTCGTGTATTTGAAGAGCTGCTCCGTCAAAGAAAAGGTTGATCTGATGAATATGAAATTAATCCGCGCAAGTTGGTGGCGTGTGATCTCGGCCTTGGGGTAGGGGGCTAATTCCCTTTGAGGGTGAATTTGCACATGGGCTTTGAAGGTTGGCAGGCCACCGTGGCTAATCCTCATTCAGTGCCTTCTCACACACGACCGAAGACCTAAAGGCCGGACCGACGTATAAACGAATGGAATTCCATGAATATGTTTATTGAACAACCAGATTATATTGCTAAATAATGGTGCTCTGACCATCCGAGCTTTCTGTTTGTTATTAATTAGGAATTCCAATGTACACCCTTTCAATAATGGCGATATACACATTGAATTAGATAACATTAGATTATCATACTTCAAGGCTTCTCATAATTGACAATAATACATTCTGAATGTAATGCCATAATATAATGTATTTATCAAATCCATGACATGATATTTTATGGGTAATTTAAAATAGCATTATTTGAGAAAACCACCTTTGACCTTGATAACCACTTCTGACACTAATGAAGCGTACGAGTGATGGACAGAGCGCACGGGTCCGTTCTTCTTTTGGGTCATGATATAGCCGGACAGATGAATGGGGGCGGACAGGCGTCGAACAAAAAGACTTTCTTCTTAAGATAACTCTTTATTCAACATAAGAGAGAGATCTGGCTGCGGGAAGGACGTCCTCCCGCAGCCAAGGCTTATCGACAAATCTTCCCGACTCCCAATCGGCAACGGTGCTCGCGCAAAAAGCGGTCGGTCGGTATTGTAGGCGCAATGTTCCCACAGCGCCACAGAAGATGGCGCTGTTAAAATAACACATTGCGCCTAAAGAGAGAAGGAAGATGTCGTTATTAATCTGGCGAATTAAATTTACTCAGATCAACAAGCGCCATTGTATGGGGAAGATAATTAGTCCACGCTACGCTGGTATTGAATATAATGCATACTAGACGAATGTGGTTCTCAGGATTATATTTTCAGACTACCTTTGAGCTCTCGACATATTGACCTTGAAATTGAGATTTTGTAAGGGGGCAAGGGCTGGTTAGTTAGTTAGGGAGTTTTTCGGGTCGTACCTCTGCTGGTTCGTCGCTTCTGCCTTATGATCGTCGTCTGATTGTTGTATGGGTAATTAAATTATAGTATTGGAGAATCCCATGTTTTAATAGCCTCCATCTTTAAGATAAAACACCGTGTCTCTTTTCAAAGGAATAAATACTGCTGTCAGCCGAAGCAATATGGAAGAGCGAAGCCTTATGTAACTGACGCCATGTTCTACTCGTTAAAAACTCATTCTGGAAGAAGAGGGAGCAATCAGTATTGGTAGACGCGGGAGACGCATTTTTACATCATTAGGGCATGTGATTCATTGACATAAATAGGTATTTAACAAAATAATTACAAGTACTCCTCGCTTCAGGCGAAAAACAATCCTATGCGCAACCCGACGGGAATGTGTTAAGAATTTTTTGATTATGGAGTGCTTTAATAATAATTTTAAAAATGTAAATCATAGATATATAAGGCATTGAACGAGAATCCCTAAAATGCCTGAGTATAATAAATACAAACAGAATTTGGGTTGTCATATAAGAAATATTTGAGTTATTTATCAATTCAACTTCAACTGGAAAAAAATGTGAGCCATTTATTAATATCAAATAATAGTCCCAAAAATTCTGCCTTCTGATATTAATCATTATAATTTAATATCTGTACCACTCGTATAAGATTGAATGTCGAAGGTAGATATCCCAAAATGAATTGTATCGAAGCCATTCTCCGAAGGTGTTGTTAACAGCAGTGTCCTTCGCGAGGAGGTTCCAGCTCCCAGACACCCCCAGCCAACCCCATGAGGCCCCCATCATCCCCATCACCTTTCACTTTTCACCCACCCCTCCCCATGACCCGTGGATGCTGTGGTTTTCAGTTTAATTAAATGAAAACAAGAGATGGGTGGCCGCTCACGAGTAACTCGTACGCCGTATATTACGTAAAACCAACCTATACCAGATAAAGGCATTTTCTATGCAATATTTCAATTGAGTGCGATAGGCTTCGGAAACTTCAAAGACTACGAAATCAAATTATCCTTTGTCAAATTTGTTGCCAAGTAATTATAATTATAACACAGAGGAAATACAATTAACATCAGAAATTCAAATCGAGAACACAATCATAATTTTCAATATGCAGCCACAAAATGAATAAAGAACAGGCTTTTTTTTGTAAAATTAAGATTAATCTAAAATATAATCGTCTTTATGCAAATTTAACGATTATTTACGCTTTGAATGATTCGATAATTAACAAGATCCACTAAAACTTATACCGAATACAAAATGATACGTCTGAAAAATTGTTTCTTAAATTGGTATGAATGTATTTCAATTACTTCGTCGTAATAAGACTCAAAGGGATAATTAATGTTGTTGAATTTGTATAGTTGTAAATCTTTCTAAGAGCAATTCTTGTAGAAAATAATTAATCAAGTTAATTTTATAGTCGTATCAAATAAAATAGCCTCATAAATTAATTCTTCTGCTTGATATACCCTAATTGTTATCAGACGTAGACGATCTTCATTGGTGATTTACTCAATGATAGAAGATTTTTGATTGAGGTGATTGTATTAATAAATTATATTGTCTACGTTTTTAAATAATATTTTAATTGATTATGCAAATCATTCATTTCAGGATATCAGACTAGATTTGGATCGATATCATCGATCAAAAATAATAATGAGATATCCTTTCCCATAATATATTGTTCTACCCTATCCCGAATCCAATTGTCTTACATATATTTAAACGTATTAAAATAAATAAATATACCTGATGGAGGAAATAGGGAATATCCATCAGTACCTGGAAAAAATAAGAATACAAATAAATATAAATAGAATCATTATTAATATAAATATCATTTGATTTGCACGTGGTAAAACTATTAATATATTCCACGAAGTACGTGCAATATTACGTACAATATTATACGTAAACACGTTGATTTTTATTTTCTAAAAAATTAAAACGTACACTGGCCTATAAATCTCATGCATCATAAACAACTAAATATAG
The DNA here is from genome assembly GCA_008973525.1 of Stenopsyche tienmushanensis. Classification (NCBI taxonomy): domain Eukaryota; kingdom Metazoa; phylum Arthropoda; class Insecta; order Trichoptera; family Stenopsychidae; genus Stenopsyche; species Stenopsyche tienmushanensis. Next base: position 340,722 of record WACJ01000274.1, read on the forward strand.
CTAGAAAGTTGATTTCGCTTATAAAGATTGGCACCACATAAAAACAAATTTAAATTTGATGCATTTAAACTGGATTTTGGCATATTTGAATATTTTTCGCATAACGCATTAGGTATGATAATCAAATCACCATAATCGGATTTTGTCCCCCTTTTTTGCTTGGAAATCTAGTTTATTTCAATTTTTTTAAGCTTTCTCGTCTTTAACATAGAAAGTTTAAAATTATTTCAATTAGATTAATGACTTTTGATATATTTAAAATTACGAGCTTTAAACGATTATAGATTTAGCCATATAAATATTTTTTTTAATATTAAAAGTATAAATATTACCTATCAAGAGTTTGATCTAAGTTTAACCATATTTTTTGGATCTAAAAAATAAATACTGAGACAATTAATTCAATCGGATGGAGTTATCTATGAGTGTACAATAGGGTTAAATTTATACAGTAGGTACTAGGTAATATGATTTTCTGCCCTAAAAAAGAGAAAGCAGTGAAAGCTATATGTATTTTTACGGTAATAATAAATATAAAATATTGGTTTCAAGCCCCTTTCGGATACTCAGTATCGAGAAATGACTTACAATAATTATAAGACCTGGCATCCTTTGAAAGCATAAACCAAACAAGAGCCAAAGTCAAGAACTTCAACGTCAAGTTTAGCTCGATAGTTTGTCGTATGTGGTTGAATTTTCTTAGCAAAAATGTCAAAATATCTTAAGGCGTCTTCTCACTTAACAAATTTAAAAAAATCGATTTTTATTTTTTTTTAAATTTTGAAATTACATATTTTCAAAAATGTTATATCGAAATTTCATAAAGATCGGACGAGTCTAACTACATTTTTGGGCGACCGTTAGGTGTCTACCTGAGAGCACCCAGCTGCATACGTATTGTTCAGACTCATGGTGCAAGTATAAGAAAGTGGTGAAAAACAATCAGATAGAAACTTTTAAACATCCTCCTACTCTAGCTGAGGATGTTCACGAGGTTTTGAAACCGATTTATGAAGATCTTCGGAGGAAATACCCAAAATAACAACGAGTGTTTCAACAGCTGTGTCTGGGCAATTTTTCTGCAACCAACCAAAACTTTAAACGCGTTTATCTCAAAACAAGGTTTTTCGGTGGCTTGTTGATGAAATTTCGGAAACTATCCAGCCGATTGTTATTAAATTTGAATGACATATTCTTCATACTTATGGCTATAGCGCATATCATCAGATTTTTGAAATTTTGATTTTAAGTAATTTTTTTTTACAAAAAAACTGCAAAAAAACGCGTTTTTTTTACTTTTTCGAAAAACGTGCGCCATTTTGTTATTTTCGCGAATATCAAAAATCTGATGATATGCGTTATAGCCACTGATATACTGAATCTAAAACTGTTTTATTTTTTTTATTTCAAATGACCCATCTCGGAGATACCATCAACAAGCCACGAACATAACATTTCTACGCGGGTTTTTCGATGCTACTGTTTTTTTATAATAATTGTTCAAAAAAATAAAAATATTTTTTTTTCATGTACTTGAAAGATGTGTTTATTACATAAGATCCATTTTATTTCATAATTTTTAGCGAAAATCCTGGAAAAAAAATCTCGAAAATAGCCTATTTTTGAGGCGCCTAAAGTGAGAAGACGCCTTAATAAAGGAACGAAAGGTAGAGAAGTTCGAAAAATTAAAAAAAAGACATTAACATGAGAACCCGACTTGAGTCAAAAGCTGGTACAAATGCCAGAAAACCATTGCTTTAAAAAATATCCAAAGCTTGAAGATCTGACTCCATTTCTTGGCCAAGAAATATAACAGCATCTTTTACCAATTTATAAAGATTTGTCCAGAAATGAATTACTTCAAAGATGCTTGGATGGCCAAACCCAAAATGCTAATGAATGTTTTAACTCGACGGTTTGGCGACTGGCTTCAAAGCACCTACATTCTAGTGTAAGAATCATTGAAATATTAACATACATTACTACTGGGATATTTAATAACGACTACAAATTCATTTTGAAGATGAGTAATACATTAAATATAATTATTGGCACCTACTGTAAAGTATTTGCTGAAAATACCGATTAAGCGCGGATAGTGAGATAGAACCGTAAGAGTCTTTCTGAGACAAAAGCAGGACTTATAGCCCAAAAACAACAGTTAGTCGAAGATAATCAACTTTTTGAAAAAGCTGAAGATCTAGCTGGAGTCATTGGTTAATCGATTAGTTAATAAAATTGATTATCTCGAAACTGCATTTTCAAAATGTTGTTGATCGATCTGACTGAAATTTTGGGATGTTTCTCATTATAATGTTATCCAGCTAACCTCTTAATGTTTTCGCGTAACTAATTTTTATTTTTGGGGTAAAAATCGTACATACATCATTTAAAAGTCTGAAAAGAAATTATGCCCACTGACATAAAATACAATCTATCAAAAATATATGAAGGATTGGACTTTGATCGAAAGTAGTTTAAAATTCACGCAAGAATAAGAAAAGTGTTTAGCCCTTTATCATGAAATTTATAAAGATTTACCCACTGAAAATAGGCTTATGACTTTTTAATGTTAATGAAATCCGGAATTTTGAAGAGCCAAGTTATGTAAAGTATTATAAAGCTACAAGAGATCTCAGAAGAGAGTCGAATAAATAGGATTATAAGTGTTGGAGATGATTAATGATCGATGTCAATGGCGCGCACCATATTTTTTTTTTATATCATGGATTTATATTGCACGATATTTTCGTGGAATCGTACAACCGTGTTGCACGAAGGCTGAGGTTACATTAAACCACGAATGGAGATAAGGGAAACAAATAACGAAGAAATCAAATAAAGACAACTCATTTGTCAGAAAAACCAAAAGTTTTCCGGTGAATGAAATCTGGAAAGTCGCATATGAGAAAAGTCGTTTTGCTCGCTGTGGGCTCTTTTATAAACATAAGCGTATAAATATGTTGGTTTGTTGGCTATCGTAGGGTTGGAGGATTTCGTTATTAGCGAAACCCTATTTTGGGAGACAAAGAAGCGTACACCTGAGTAGAAAATATGAATGGTACGGTTCCACTACGGAAATGTACGCTTTTCCTCGACTTTGAGTGTGCGAAAATATATTTTTCGCGAACAAAATACAAAATATTAAATTTGAAGCCCGCTAAGGACGAAGGAGTCACGTGTCCGCAATTACCCGCGACGAAAAAAGAAAATTAAGCGGCATAATATTTCTGTATTTCTCTGTTTTTGAGTCGGGAATCGTTACGCCTTTTTCTCGTTTTTTTGAAGCCCAAATAGGCAGGGATATTTTGCTCTTAATCTCTTAAATGCGAACTCGACGAAATTTATTTTGAAGAAGAGGTCGGATGAATGTGTACGCTGAAGTGGTGCTCGTTAAATCGTATTTTCGAGTAGAGTACGGTCTCGCTGCTTTCCTATTTTCATGCAGAATATTTCAGCGTTTTCATGATATTTATATCTGAAACAATGCTCAGCGTGTTCCGTTTGATGAAAAAGAAGGATTTTTTTGTTACGATCATTAAAAACTCGAGGAGCTTGAGTTCTATGCAACTAATAAAAACAAAACAGACTTGTACTGCTCAGATTTGCAGATTGTCGATGGTTCTTTGTTAGACGAAATCATTCAATAACAGAAGGAAAAAGTTATATTTGTTTGATTGGGAATTTGAGCTATAATAAATCATCTTATAAATAATCAAGAATACATTTAAGATGAAAAGCAATTTGAAATATAAGTAATATAAACATAATGTCAAAATTTAACTTTGCTGGAACACACAGTTGGGAATACTTTATTAATTTACATTCGGACATTTTTTTACTGGCAGTGTATTCCCAACAATTATAATGATTTTTTTAATAAATGAATTGAATCATAAAATTGTAGCATGGGGCAAAAGTGCCCCAACTTGAAAGCTTTCAATTAATCTTAGCGGAAATTTTTCGCGGGACTAATGACAACCCACCTTAAGAAGCGATTCCGCGAAAACGCATAACATGGGCGAACAAGTATAAAAAATTAAAAGAGTGTTCCAGACTTTATTCTCATAAATGAAAAAGATGAAGATGAGATGCAAGATGAAGAAAACAAGTCAAATAAGAGTTATGCACCAGAAAAACGTGTTCTCTCAGCCGTCTTCCGAGTAAATGGTTCGCTATGGAGTCTCGCAGTAGGAGTCATTCTCTGTTTTTGAGAACTCTTAATAAATATACTAAAAAAATCAATAATTTTCTTATTACTCCCGAATATTTTCTTTCAACTTTTTGGACCTTAAATAGTCTAATCATCAAACGCCCACAAGAGGAGCCAGGGATCCAAGAAAGTGCAACCCAAAAAGTCGATCGTCTGAGGGTCTCTATTTCAACATAATATAATTTACACTATGCTGATTTTGAGTCTACAATGCTCATTATTTTTTAAACTTACTCTAATATTATAAATGTTCATATCAAACTGTTCAATGTTTATGTTACGCATGTAAACACATACAAATAATGATGATTTCCGAATTTAATGTATACCGATCGTTTTTATTTTTATCTTTTTAATTAAATTTATTTGCATTATGGATCACATGATATCAAACATATTTATGTAATCCTTGGAAGACCTTCTCCGAGATGTCCTTTAGAGCCGATGTAACATGAGGTTAGATGGTTTCAATCGTATCCCAATGTTTCCCATTCGGGACTCCTTTTAAGTGACGAAACGAAAAAGTCTGGGAGAGTCACGTCAATTGGGTGTGGATTCTGACCAGGAAATCATTGACAACGAAGACACGTTTATCATGATGAAGTTTCCATGCGTCTATGTGTTCAAATCTTCAGTTTCTGCTATCCATTTAAGACTCGACCGTCAGTCAGAGTTCAAATAATTCAAGAGGTTGATGGATGTCCACTGCAGGATTCATCGGCGAACTCCTTTCAGCCCTTTTTAAATAACCTGTGCCATCGAAGAACTTATGATATGAGCAAGCAATTGCTCCCAAAGGCCTACTGAATTTTATTTTAACGCAAAATTTGATTGCGATCCATAGAATGATCTATTGCATCGTGTTACATTGCCTCAAAAAGAGGTTCACGGGAGTGCATGCCCTGACTCTCAGATAGCTTGAAGGTAACTTTTAAAGGGTGATTTTTTAAGCTAACACTCCCTTCAATCTAACCCAGGTGATTAAAATCATAGTGTTTGGAAAAAAATGGATGCATTACTTTTTGAACGCACCTTGTATTTAGCCTCATATTTCAATGTTATTGATATAATTAACTTTATTTAATACTCGGCTATCCAAACACGAAACAACTATGTATAAAATAATTACTTTGAATGCTCGAAATATAGACATTAATATTGAATCACTGCATTCATACGTGTTTGCTTGCTGGAGGACAAACTATTCAATTTCGACCCAAAACAATGGAATTTATAATTAAATTTGCTCTCGTCTGTAATTATTTTCTTTGCTCGGTACAATAGCAAGTTATGTTATTTCATTGCAGTCCTAATAACATATTAAATGTCTGCACGTTCTGAAACTGCACATGTTGGAGGCCCATTCGAAGACGTCGCTCTGTTGGGGTAGAAGGCAATTAAGCCCCATGAATTGCTATCCTCCTGGAATGTGCAATATTCTTCATTTGTCCAATTAGTTTCTGGACCCCCTTATTATTTTATGCAAGGCTGATCACTTTGTATATTAATTGCGAAAAACATTTTCGGGGCGCGGCAGGCAAATCTTCATCGGCTCGGAAAATCAACAGGTCCTCTTCGCTGCACAAAAGAAAAGCCCCATTAAATGGTGGACGGAAAAGCCGACTCTCCATTTGTTCGTTTCTATGAATTCTCCAGTTTAATGTGATTTGTTTTTGATTCAATTTGCTCCCCGTGACGTTGTGGAATTGATGTCACGCTATGAGCATTCCCTTCAAAGTATGAAGTTATTACGTTTTTCGCGTTTTCCATTTGTTTATTGCGAAAATGTTGAATGCCATTCGAATTTTCTATTAAAGGGAAGTTTCAAAGAATAATCTGTTTTTTTGAGAAGCATTTAACGTTAAAAACTATGCAAAGGTGAGACATATTTATATCTACTGGTGAAGTTTATAGAGACATTTATTGAAAATTTAAATAATACAATTATTTGCAAAGGATGTTTCAAATATTCGTATCTTATTGATAATAATTTTTCTTTATTGTTCAAATGCTGTTTGTTCAAAATGGATATACTATAATTGGAGTTTATGCTCTGAATGAGATATTTAAATTCCCCAATAATTTTTTAAAGCTTCCTTGTTATATTTCATGCTGGATGATTTATTTTGTTGTTTCTTCCCTTTTATCTGAATACATACAAATTTAATTAAATTTTAGCGATATTAGTCTTTCTAAATTAAAAGGGCCTCATTTCGCCCACAAAAAAATATTTAGTTTAATTAAAACACTCACAACAGGATATTGTATGAGTAATATTCTGAAAGCGGAGTTCGACGCAAGAGTTCATAAATTAAATTTTAATGAGAGAAGGTGGATGGGTGCAAAGGGGCCGCGATAAAAAACGATTATTATAGGAGCGAGATCCCTTTTCATTGGAGTGTTTTGCAGCAAATTGGTTCCGCGGGGTATTAATATATTTTGCCTGGCTGGAGTCCAGATGTGGGTCCCAGGACGAAGATCCTCGCGAACTATCGAGTGAGAAGCGAGGATGTTATGGCCGTTTCCACTGCGCCACGGGGCCCAGACAAAAGTGCCGGGGACTTGAGATAATTACATTTTACAGCTCCCCGGGGTTTCACCCTCTATGCACTGAATGTCTATGTAATTTCACACAAACGACGTGATATTTGCATATGTAGATATCAATTCTCTCATCTATACCCGAGTATCTCATCGCGGGGATGAATATACCCGGCCGGTGGAGGAATCTTCGGTTTTAACTTCTAAGGGTTATTTGGCTTTCAATGGGAGGCTGTTGCTGGAAGATTTGCTGTGTCTGAAGAGATACTAAAATTTAGACATAAAGGGTTCCAGATTGTTTGAGCTTTTCCATATTTGCCGTAGTACTGATGTTCAACTTAATAATGCTGCCATTGTTGCCAGGGGGTATGAGCAATCGTACGGTAACAAAGCATGTGAACGTTTTGCAACTCAAACACAATTCGAAATTTATGACTATTCAATAAGCAAAGAAAATGTCTTGAGTTGGTTTTAAATTTGCTAAAACGAATATCATTTTTATATATTAGATTCAATACAGATTTATTAATTTAATACATCAATAGGTATGTGTTCTTCGATGCAATATATTGTAGGGTTTTATATGAGGATGCACATTCATTCTAGATGCTTTTATTTGATTTTTCAAGCGTTCTCACAGACATGCCCTAATGCATTTAAGCCTAAAATTAGACATACACAATGTCAAATCGTGCAAAATAATCAGACTATTGAGAAGATTTATGTTTATAATCGAGGGAATCAAATTAATATTACCATCATACTATAAGTGTATGGGATCTTCAGCAGATTTATAGGGATTGGGGAGATAAAAAATACTGCAATACTGTTTCTCTACACGTTTTCGCACATAAATAATTTTATACTAAAATACCAATATAAAGCCATTGCACTATAATATGAAATCTGAGGTCGCCAATGACGCACATTTGATCTAGTTCTACGGCTTCTATCCTCAACTAATCTCCAAACTACAGAAAATACAGCAAATGTCACTCAAGCTTGGGATATTAAGCATCTGCGTCGACCAATTGTCTTGGCCGCGAGATGACTTGTTCTTCCAACTGCCTCTCTAATGATCTTGCATCTCAGGTCTTTAACTATATTTTTTCTCCTTATAAAACAGTTTATTTTAGGGTTCCTTTTCACCGAATTCAAGGTTCATCAATCATAAATGGAACGAAAAAAAAACAATTATTAGAGAGACATGATTTATAATTTCCTTCAAAATTTGCACGCTGTCATTAGGCTAAAAATCTCAATTATGTTTTTAATATAAAATATTAGCAATTAAAACCACCTTCAAGGTGATCTATATGTACAACATTAACGTTCTTTAGCATATTTAATCCAAAGAACTGCCTTTAGTGACAAACAACATGACCTTGACTAATAATTTAAAACCTGAATAAAGAAGATGCACAATAAAGACTTCATGACTTCATTCAGAAGGAATAACTTAAAATATTCCAATAAATTAAAATCTTTTTGGTAGCAAAATGCTTGCAAACTATTGAATATTAAATTTGTACATCTAAATGTGTACCTTGGTACTCTAAATATTTTACGTTTTTACTAAAATTACTTTTTTGCAAAAAAAAAACTTCAGGAGGGAAATTGCACTCCACCTAATAACATTTTTAATGTTGGAAGCTTTTATATCCGGCATGTGCAAGGAAGGCATAGAGAACCCACCCCACAAATATAAACTCAAGTAAAAATAGTACTAAATCTACAACAGGTAAGTGTGAATCGCTTTTTCATCCAGTCTTTAAAGCTATGAGCGAACTCAAACGACGTGAGAGAACGTCTCCATAATGCAGATCCACGCAGGGCGCAATAAGGGGGCCCAGATTCGGAAGGGCTTCTTGCATTTTAACACCATTAAAAAAAGGTCGGGAAGCTCTTCGCAGGACGCAGATGTCGACGCTTGGAGCGCAAAGCGTCGGCGCTTTTTAGCGCGGATTTCGGGAGGGAAAGCTCTCCCTCGGGAAAGGGCGTTAAAATTAAATGAGCGCCGAAATCAGCTCACGGCTCGCCCCAGGCAAATCTCGAAATAATAAAACGGAACCTGTGCGCGAATTCGCGTCAGTCTCAGCCCTTAAATTGGGGTGTGACGTCACGGATTTGCATAAAATTATTGTTTGTAAATTGTTGCCATCATCGACAGAAACATAATTCTGTAGAGTCGGGCTGAGGAACAAGGTATTAATCGGCGCCATCGTGCTTAGTATTCAGGACAAGCACGTAAAGCCTTCCTTTCTTGGGTCTGAATTTTAATTATAAATATCTTAATCAAGAAGACAATAGATACAAGTTGGGAACTATCTTGCTAATATACAAGAATCATTTCGTAATTATTCAACAACGCCAGATATTACATTTTTTTAAAATATTAATAATCTTGGGTTCGAAACCTACAGCAGATGACTGGCGACCACATTTTTAAAAACATATATACGCCATGAAAAACTATGTCAAAATTGTTTGTAATGGTCCCATAAATGGGATTGCTAAAAGCTACCTCAAAAAAAAAACATTTAAAATCTCCGTGTCTGTCGCAAGCATCATAGAGACGCTATGCAGATGAGCCACGCCGCCTCTACTATGTGTGTATGAAATACGTAGTAACCACTAGACTAGTAGGGCGCCTATTTTATTATATATTACACAGATTAATCTTATAGCTAACAATTTCCGATTTAAAAAAATGGAAACAAGTAATGCATATATTCCACTTTTTCTGAACTTCTGCGGCACGAGAGTCTCGCGAATTTTATATTTATTATCATAGTTTTTAAAATATATTTTGATTATTGTTGAAAATCAAAACTACAAAGGTTTTTGAGCCCAAAATGTAACCAACACATTTAATATTATTACAAATATAATTAAATATATTATAATAGAATTAAATAATATATTATAAAATATTATCAGCTTTATATTTGTAAGTCTAAAACGCTAAGCGTGGAACAAGGTTTCCCAAATTATAAGAGGATTATGATTTTAATCGAATTGGAGATCAAAATCAATTGTTTTTATGGCAAAATTTCGCAAGTCAATACACATTTCCCTCCGAGCGGTTTTGAATGCAAATAAATTTGGCCTATTCAAATATCTCCCCGCTGAATGAATTTGAATATCAATTACCGCCTAAACGACTTTCAAGAAGACAGGTATATAATTTTTTTCGGCAAGGAGAATTAATATAATTCGATTTATTAATTTCTCTAGTCTAGACCCACGCGTCTAGACTATTGAAGATCAATTATAGCTGAAGTAGTTTTAATGGACTTCAGACGGATTTACAAAAGTTCGAACGAAAACAATGAGGCTCGTTAAGACGAACAGAGAGATTAATCTCTTCATTCACACACAAGACCTCACCGCTCAAGATAAATAGTGATGATACCGTTTTTCCCGCACGTAATTGATATGTATGTGACATAAATGTCGATAGTTTGTTTTATCGCATGGATCTTATCGCTATGAAAAAATACGGGTAATTAATTTAACAGAGAGCTAAATAAATCCAACCCTGAATATTAAAAAGGTTTTTTGTTGCCTTAATGTTACCTGAAAATATTTCAATAAAAATGTGCTTACGTCAATATTTTAAATTGCTTACGTTTTATAAATACAAAATGCGATTCCACATAAATATTAATGCTTAATTACTCAAAATATTCAACTAACAGTAGTTTTGAAAGCGTTGTTATTTTTAGTAAATAATTCATGCTGAATTTTACCATAATTAGTACAAAAATTGGACAAAATATTATATGTGATCGAAAAATGAATCATCGAGAAAGTAGTATTAAAGACGATCCAAATATAACCAGGAATTTTGCTTTATAAATTAAGGAACTATGTAGAAAAAATAAGATACTTCATATGAAGGGAATCCCATTTTCGTAAAACACCATCAATATAACTGATAAAATTCCTTTCTGCTGAGACACGGACTAAAACACGCAAAATTCCCGATTTCCTGACAAATTATTTATTTCCATCGCTGCAGATGAATACTTACATACTATAATACTTTGATGTGATTCGTAATTATATTACGAAAGAATATAAAAATTCTGAATCCCGTATCTATTATATTTCATATCGATATTCCTATTGTTAGAGTCGAGGTGTAGTAAATACATCACCGGCAGGAAAAGGTTAATATAACAATTTGAAAAACATATATATACTCTATATATGTATACATAGATTAGACAGTTACTGCCCCTAGACGTCGCCTAAAAAATTCAATCCCGAATTTTTTGGGACTACGTTTATTAATCCCGGTATTTATGAGCACTTTTAGTTTACTGATAGCTTTTTATTTTTTTCTTTTCATAATAAAATGTTAAATAACATTCTCCTAGACGCTATTTCCACCAAATTGATTTAATCACTCTTCTTCTACCAGTAATTTTTGAATACATTAATATTCATACTAAATTAGTATTTCTTCTTGCTTTCTTAAGGTAGCATATCCGATATTAGATGTAAGCTACCTCCATAAGAGACTTTTCTAGGGAAGGGATTTATCATTAAAGCCCACCTTTGTGCTTACTTTCAAATCTAAGAAATCAGGATAAACCTGTTTCGATATGACTGATCGGAAATATTAACATTTTATATCTCCCCCATCTGGATTTAAACTCGAATCATTATCGAGACCATCATCCACTCTCCATAACACATTGTTTGCGGGAGTCCACTCACTGAATGCAGTAGAAGGTAATCTCTTATTCGTTAATACTGTACGATAAATTTCATGCCCCAATTTTGCGAGTTACACAATTTTATATTGAATTTTACAAATCTTCTATTTGAAATCGTTGAATAATTTTGCTTGAAACTGTTAATATAATTTTACAATTTGCTTAAAATCAAAATTATAAAGGGGTTACCTTCATATGGTAATGTAAAAATAAATTATGTATATGTATATATAACATAAATCTGTATTAACGTACCAATCAAAATTATATTTTGATATGCATAAAATATGAATAATTCAAAAAGGGCGATCGAAATAAGATGCTTGAATTATTAAATGGTCTTGGTCAAAGATCCAACTGGGAATCAACACGGACGTTCACTAGCTTGAAAACAGCCGGAGTTGGCAAAGTGCTTTGATCACAAATAGGGGTTGTCAAATTCACCCCTCTGGATGCGACAGCGTCGAGACCATATAGCACATATTCGACAGCTGTCTTCATTCCCAGGCGGATTGCAAGAGGTCTATCAGGTGACATCCGATGCAATGGTATTACCGAGAAATCCAGGAGCGTACAAGAAAAGGCGCAGAAGTGGACCATGTCTAAATGAAGACCAACGTGATCCATAGCTATAGAATTTTATGGAATCGCAAGAATATATATCCAATGTAAATAATGCTGTAAAACATATTTTTGCCTGGTACGAATTGGAGATAAACGTTTTTTTTCTGTTTTGCAAGCAATATTTTGCCCTGGTTTGTAGGGGGAATGGAAGCAGATGAAGCGGAAAAAACGATCAGAAGTTAACAGCATCCACAAGAATTTCTCCGACGACATTCAAATCTTTGTGACCTATTTTCTCCCTGCATTGACACGAAAAGAAATGTTGCGGTCTTGCCATAAACTGACGGTAAAAGTTTCCGATGCGAAAATTATTTGCAAATAAAAAAAACGTATGTGCACCTTTTTTTAGCATTATAACTTCAGAAACAAGCATAGCAAGCAATTTAATGATTAGGCTAAAAAAATGTTGATATAATAAATGTTATAATTTGCTTGTTCATTTAATAAACTTTATCTTTCACCTGGGGGCGTAGCTCAGATGGTAGAGCGCTCGCTTAGCATGTGAGAGGTACCGGGATCGATACCCGGCGCCTCCATTCATTACTTTTTAGTATTAATAATTCTTCCCGATATTTTTGCCTGTTAACCACTCCTTCATCTGCCCCATGTCTCCCAAAAACCACAGCATATTTTAAACAAAATTTCGAACGTAAGCTGTTTACCAGTTCCGAGATGAGTCTTTCGTTGGAGGAGCCAGAAAATTGTCTTATGGTACTACAACAATTTATTTATGTACTCAGACCACTATGCAAACAGGATGGGTAGTACAGTCGGAGTAAACAAGTGGCAACCCCTCACAACAACCTGCTGTAAAATATAACCTCCTTAACCCTGCGGTCAAGGTGGTGTGGGGTTCGAGACTCGAAATGTCCGCGTTTAACCCTAAAATGGAAATGCTCATCGCCGGATAGGACGAATGAATGTTTATGATATCCTTCGATCATAACCCAACTAGAATATATTGCCAGTGCTATATAATAAATACAACACGAGCAAATTTTAATTTTTGCAATAAAAATGTTTAAGTTTGATCGTAAGATTTTTTTATCAATATGATAAGAGTGACAAGATAAATGTTTGGTCAAAATTTAATGTTTATATTACATTGCCAAAAATAGCAAGTATACAATATGTTGAACATGTGTAATCATGACATGATGTTAAACGATAGAGACGTTAAACAATTTAGTCAAAATAGAGATGTCTCATAATAAAATTCTAATATTCTATTAAGTATTGAGAGCATTATTTAACATAGAGAGAGATCGCAGTCACGAGAGCATTGACAAGCTTATAGAAAGAACACATCTTTCCGCGGCCAAGAATATTGGTCGACTCTGCGTTCTTCATTTCTGCGCATCCGCATTTTAAATTCGCACGTATGCATGCGTATAAAGACATAACTCGTTGGAGGTATCGTAATTAAATATTTAAATCTAGTTCAAATTGATGATCGCGTGAGCCCCCATTTTCATACAACACCATCAATGTGACTGATAAAATTCCTTTCTGCTGAGACCCAGACTAAAACTCTCAAAAATCCCGATTTTCCGACAAATTATTTATTTCCATCGCTGCAGATGAATACTTATATACTATAATACTTTGATGTGATTCGTAATTATATTACGGAGGAATACAAAAATTCTGAACCCCGTATCTATTATATTTCATATCGATATTCTCATTATTAGAATCGATGTGTAGTAAATACATCACCGGTAGGGAAAGTTAATATAACAATTTGATAAACATATATATACTGTATATATGTATGTATACATAGATTAGACAGTTACTCTCAAAATATGTTAATTCTCTAATATTAACCCTTTGAATTGTAAGCTAATTTGAATTTATCAAAATCTTAGATGCTATATTTGCTCGTCCACCACTTATCGTCCGTACAAATCCACTTATCTTTGAGAACAGCAGCACAAATAGCACAAAATATTCGGTAATTTCTTCAAGTAAACATACACTTGAAATCGATTCGATTATTAGTCGATAAATTTGGGTTAACGATCTATACAATCATGTTATGTAAACAAGATATTCTCTCTTTCTCTTTCTCCCATTCATAATCTCCGACCTACAAGATAATCTCTTTGTCTCTGTCTCTCTCAGCGTTATTTTTGAATCACTAGAATTCGCTCGCATATAGGCGACTGCACCACCATACGGGTTAATGACGAATGTTGTGCTGTAATAAAATTCGGTACTTTTATTGAATAATAATGATGGAATTTATGAACCACTACCTAATTGTACAGAAAAACTGTTCACAATTGACGGCTTAGTAATTAATTATGCAATAAAATATCATCATTGCTGAAATTTAACTCAAAAGGTATATAATAAAAGATTATCTGTAAAGCTGTATATTAATAGGATCCCAAGCGCAGACAACATAGCAGCTGTAAAGATTTTTAGTGGAGGATATTCCATTAAGACTACAGCATCTGTCAACTCTAATTTCAATGGGAGCGCCATAAAGAGTTCTATCTTCGCACGAAGATCTCAACTCTTAAGACGCAGTCTGCATAAAAAAATAAATAAAATACAAATAAACCTGGCGAGGGTAGAGGGTTAAGCGGTCACGGTGCAAGATGTGATTTCCCCGAGGACGCATTTTGGCTTACAAGTGTTTTATTCTTATGCTGCATCCAGCCGGGCACATTTGAATAGGAAAATCTGCAACCCTCCACTATCCCGACTAAAATGTACGTATTTATAAATAACCGGATGTGCTGGCGCTCTCTTTGTTGGGGAAGCTGGGGCTTTTACGAAGGAAGACCGTACGAACAGGCCCGAGATGAAATGTTTTGATGTATGCTTCCACGGAGCGAATCCGACATGCTGGATATTTTTTAAAAGGAAAAATGTATTTTTAAAAATAAAATCCAAGAGATATCAAACGCCAACCATTTTCAAGCAAAAACATAAATAATAAATTGGTACTTAAATTTAACACTTTAACCAAAATCCATTGTCTAGGAAAGAACAGCCTAAAGACCTGTACATTTGAAATTACGATAATACGATGGATGTGATATAACATCCCAATTAAATTTGTGCAGCATGTTCCTGGATGTTCTTGCGATATGGGATGTGCATTTTTATGATAAAATATAGTACAATTTCTATTGATCATGTACAATTTCCCTGACTTATTAAAATACAATTACGTCATGACTAGGGAATCCAATCCCGAGTCAAAATTTCGACCCCGGGATTTCGGGATATCATTAGACAATCCCGGGACCAGTCTCGGGATCCCGGGATTGGGATTTTCAATATTTTAAGAAATTACATTGATACATTTGATCAAAAGTTACTAATAAGTCCATTTGTTCAATATAAAAAATCACTTGAATGCCAAAGAATTTTATTTATTTAATAAAAGATAAAAATACAATTAAAAAATAGATAAATAAAACACTAAAAATTCAAATATTATTTTGAAAATAACCCCGAAGTAACATTAACATTAAACATTAGTGTTTCGTCATTTAGTCTGGGTCTGATTTTAGAAGTCAGGCAACTTGCTGCTGAAAATGCACGCTCAGCTTCCACACTCGTTGGAGATATCATCATCAGATATTTAAATGCTAGTTCTAGTTGATGACCGCGTGAGCCTCCATTTTCGTATAACACCATCAATGTGACTAAAAAAAATCCTTTCTGCTCAGACACGGACTAAAACTCGCAAAATTCCCGATTTCCCGACAAATTATTTATTTCCGTCGCTGCAGATGAATACTTTTATACTATACTACTTTGATGTGATTCGTAATTGTATTACGGAGGAATAAAAAAAATCTGAATCCCGTATCTATTATATTTCATATCAATATTCCCGTTGTTAGAGTCGAGGTGTAATAAATACATCACCGGTACGGAAAGGTTAATATAACAATTTGAAAAAAATATATATACTCTATGTATGTATACATAGATTAGACAGCCACTGCCCCTAAGCGTCGCCTAAGTTCGCCAATTAGTAATTACGCCACTGTTTCCAAGCGTCCAGATTTCGTCGGGAATGTCTCAATTTATTAGCCTTCATCGTGTTGGTGAAGTGTACGATTTCTGTCAGATAAAAATTTCAATCCCGAAATTTTCGGGAGTACGTTTTCTAATCCCGGGATTCTTAAGTACCTAAAACTGTCCGGGATCCCGGGATTGGAATCCCTAGTTATGACTGTTTTATTCGATTTAGATCTTTCAAAATGGATCATCCTTAACGCATTCTACCTTTTTCAGTATAAATCCAGACTTAAGGATTGGAATGAGGATGATAATTTCGAAATATCTGCTGTTTTTTATCGTATAAATTATCTACTTTTCAAAGAAAAGAAATGCTTAAATTCACTGTCTTTTATAATTACAAATTGAATGTATTTATTTGCTATTTTGATCAATGATAGTGTTCAAACATCAAGATTTAATCAAGGGCTGTTTAAAGAAGATAGGAAAGAATTTCTAACACCGAGTTTATTGTACAGATCCAAAAAATCAGACTAAATTTGGAGCTGGATTTGAACCCAAACACTTAAAATAAGAGTCCAGGATCCAATCCAATATAAGCTTGAGTTGATCATTAATCGTTTTAAATGCTTTAATTGCCATTTTGCACTGTCCAAACAAAAAAAAAATGCTTGATATGAATTTTGTTGATTTATCAGGTCAGTCCAAAAGTTTGTGCGCATTTTTGTGATTTTTTTCAATAGTATAAATAAAACACAATTTAACATTATATTTGGAAACCTGTCAAAATTTGTCGTCGCTTGACTAATGGATCAGATTGCAGAAAGCTTGGATTTATCTCATGGAACAGTCTTTTGTCATTTAAAGGAGATTGGGAAAGTATCCATTTGGACTGACCTGATACAAATGTAACCGGCCAGTTGTAGTCATCAGAATTTGATAATTATATAGTACTTATAAGATTAAATGATTTTATTAAATCAAGGACTTTATTCAAGACGTCAACCTTTAGAAATTTGACAGTCAAATTTCGAGATTTATTGAGATATATCATATCGTTACAAAATAACGTTTTGATTGAATCAAATATCAAATTGTAATTTCGGTAAAAGGATACGTTTGAAAATAAAAATGGCTCGGATTTGACGATAAAAAGGAAAGCGCATCTAAATAGAAAATATATATCCGGATGATCATTTTTTTAAGTCTTCCTCTCTTCCGTCAAGGGAAAGTTAATCGACTCAAATTTCACCTCAAAGGGCCTTATTTTATTTAGATCACAGCGAAATAGGGCCCCTTATCTCCCGGAGGATTTTTCCGCATAAGTTCGTAAGATATCAGCCTTTACGAATGCGGCCCTTTAAAATATGCCTTGGAGAATATTTATCCGAAATGACATAAAAATACGAATACGATATGGCAGAGCGAGGACGCGATTAGACTTTATATTCGTACTGGAAAAAATGTACGCAAATTTATATTTGTATTAATTACGGGGTCATATGTCATGCGTTTATTGCTGCTTTATCAGGTCTACATGAACTGTTAATATAAATTATGTCACGAGCCGAAGTATTAACCTCTTATCGGTTGACACAGTTGTTACAATACAGGTACCAGGTACATATTTTCCATCGCATAATTTATTTCGCTATTGATATAACAGCAAATAAATATAATAATTATGATGCTTATATATGAAACTTCATAATTAAAACCGCAATAGCAAACTAAATTCCCCTTCTTCCAGGAAACTGAAATCAATCAAAAATAAGACAATGAGGATGAAATTGACAATATATAGTCTTTAACGCCTTGGATTATTTGGGATAATATCCACCCATCTAAATTAAAATCAATACTTGCGGAAATTGATGACATAATAATCAGTCATACGTAGGAAAACTTGCCTGAAGCTATTTTCAGCAAAGTATATATAGCTATAAATCGATGGTAAAGATGAGTTAAAATTTTATTAGCATCCTGTTCACATCCTGGTGGATATTCGCGCACTTGCCGCCAGTTGGTAATCATATTATCAACCGGCTCCATCGAGCCGGTGAGACCTATAACAGCATATCATAGATCAGAGGCTATTTTATTAGCACCAATGATGAACAACATGACTTCCATTAAATAAAATGCATTTAATTGTATTTAATTAAAATTTACATAGTTATTAGGTTAAGTAATCAATGATATGATAATCTATTTAACCTTACCCTTACAGTACTAAAAATACCCACCGATGATATGTATTTAGTATACCACTATTACTTTTATTGACTATAGTTGAGGTTGAAATGGAACAATTTTTTTAAAGTCATAAAATTGTACGAAATACATTACCGGTAGAGAAAAGTTAAAGTATTGCTTTTTTGTCAATTAAAAACAATTAAAGCCCAAAATAATTTCTGATCAAATACGAACAGTTCAAATAAATAGGGAAAAATCTTATCTTTTTTGTTAACCTGTTAAACGGAGAAGTTAATTTTCAATAACGCAACATACAGTGGGCGCGCACATTTTCGTTGGGACGTATATATACGTCCCGCCCACTTGACGTGATTTTATATTATTAATTTTTTTTAACGATGCTTAGAATTTATAAAAAAATCATATCAAGAAAATGGAAACATAGAGTTTAAAAAAATAAAATATATCCATACATAAATTCAAAACTCAACTTCTATGTGATATATTTTAAAACAGTTTTAAAACAAAAAAAGTCCCGCCTGCTTTAGGATTCAACATATATTTCGAGGACGTATATATACGTCATAACCAATTTCGATGCAGTGTACGTTGGACGTATATATACGTCCCGCCCACTTAACAGATTTATAAACGTCTATGGATACGAATAGACACATGGCTGCAAAATGGGCACAGTCATTTTTCATTGATGATTGATCTTAATATTGTATATAAATGCTTAAAATTGTTTAAAAAAAATATTACGTAATTATTCCTACAAACTGATTCTTTCTCTCTTTCTCACAAAAATTAGCTTTATTTCAAATTTATTACCCAAATGAATCTGTATACCAACTTATCTGCATCCACGATAGCTGCTAAATTCCTCCAACATAATGACCCAACTATTGATTTATATATTTTTATATTTCAGTTCAATCACCGAGCGCAAATATCTGGTTCAATTTGCCGTTTGTTGCAAAATCAACAAAGAAATTGTTTTGTAAGAGTACATAAGATAAACGTTATGATAAAAATAGCAAGACCATTGAAATGCAGCAAGTACATTACAGTTTGATTAGACTTTGAAGTACACATGCTTCGACTGATAAACGATTGTACAAACAAGCAACATATGCTGCCTTTGTAAAATTGTAAATTGTTGAGTTTTTAAGCCCTTTTAAGTGATATTTTTTTGAATATAGAAACAGTTTAATTCACTAAACGTATGGAGCCATTGAGAGCAGAATTTTTATGGTTACGGGCTTGGCTTTGGGTTGAAGTCCAAATTAATGTTTTATTGTGCGTTTAATATCCATTCCATGTGCGGTTTGTGTTTTACTACTCGTAGCTCGAGCCTTTGGAGTTTAGTATATACAAAGTAAAAAGGTCTATATTTTTTACATCGAGTCGAATTCTATTGCCTGGGGGGGTTGGGGTTGAATACCACTTAAAAACTGAAAAATACATGAAAGTGAGCATTGAAAATAGTAACGCTTGTGTTATTTGAGTATAACCGCCTAAAGGAGGGGACTTGATTTATTATTCATTACGGCCTGGAATGTAAATATATAAATCAGGACGAATGGACCTTTCCGATAAGAGTCCTGGAGTTTCGGTATTTTTTGTTTTGCATATTTAATTATCATCTGGTCGTAAAAATTTAAATAATAGTCAGTTAACATGTGATTGAATTGCATATATTACATATGTACAATAAAAAAATATAATTTGTTTATTGGTATAAACTAACAATTAACACTACAATACTAAGATGGCTTTCAAAATATTTGCTGTTGATCGATGATCGTTACAAGTAAATAAGAATGACAGTATAATTATAATAAAATTGCACAGGCAAAAATCAGCTTTGCATTAAAAAAAATACAAAATCATTGAACGATAAGCAAATTGAAAACATTTGGTATAAGACCAATCTCTTACTGACTAGATCAATAAATATTTGCGTTTAATTTGCATAATATTTAGCATATGAGTTCTTATTGTTCAATAAATTGATACGTTGACATAGTTAGCTTGATCATTTATTTACGTATAGTTCTGGGTTATATCACATTTTAAATGGTCCATGAAAATTTTCTCATTGACCTAGCTCTGGTTGATATCAAAATGGACTGTTTATTTTAAACATTTTGCAAAATCAGGTTTATAAAATGCATTTTTTTGCAAAGCAAAATGAGTTGTAAATAATATCTAAAAGCACTTGAATGATAACTGGGACAGTGTTTTGGAAATTCAGTATTATTTTGTATGATAACAGCATGGTTACACATGGAAATCTTAGCTATGTAATTTGGAACCACAAGTATATTCTTCTAAACAGTATCACAAAATAAAATATTATTTGCAGAATGGATGAAAAACTAGCAACAGTGAATTAAACATGATGTTGTTGTTCAGAAAGACTATGGACAAAATCCTGCCATAGACTAGTTATGAACACATTGCCTCTAAATATTAAGTCATACTAAAAGAAATCCATTTTTTTGGCACTCTCTCCTTTGTGTCCAGATACGGCAAAGGAAACATCTCTGTATTTTTTTCTTTATTGTTTGGTTTGTCAGCTCAATGAAATTTCTGGACCAGTCCTAGTGATAAAATGATGTTAATTTTGTTTTAGACATTTTAAATCAGGACGATCCTCAATTGTTGATGAAGATAAGCTACGATCTTAAATTGAATTAGATCCTCGTCAATCAATAGAAGAATTCCCACAGAAACTCATCAAGGGCAAAGAACTCACCTTTTTGTTAGCAAATTATCCCTAAAGACGAGAAATAGATCTTATAGGATAATGTAAAAAAAAAACAATGGCAAGAAACAAACCCCAGTTACCCCATACTGGGAAGTTCTACTGCATACTCCATATTTATCAGATTTGGCACCATCTGATTGCTTATCGATCTTCAGCGCATCTAGTATTTATAAGGACATAAAAATGCAGTAGAAGTGAGAGACAGTTGTTAATAATGATAGTGATTATATTTCATATTGACTTGAGCTAAAAATTCAAAAAGAAAATATATATACAATGGATTTCTTTCGGGATGGCCTAATACAATGGAGATTCCCACTACAAATTTGTCCATCGACGATCTCCAACCACCTAATTAAAAAGAGTACAATAATGAACAAACACATTAATTGATAACCAAATCCGACGGTATGCATCCAAGCGTTATTAAGCCTTATATTGAGTTCAAAATGAACACCCCGAATGCATTTTCATTGACCAAATGCCTCTCCTCTTCGGCTAAAAATATATTTCTAAGAGCCAAACGCGGGTATTCCGGTGATGGCCCTGCCCAAGATCAAAGCGTGAATATCGTGTGTTCCCTCGTACGTATTGACCGCTTCCAAGTTCATAGCGTGCCTAATGACGTGGTATTCGTCAGAGATGCCGTTGCCTCCCAGCATGTCCCTGGCGGTCCTGGCGATGTCCAGGGCCTTTCCGCACGAGTTCCTCTTGATCAAAGATATCATGTCGGGCGGAGCGCGACCCTCGTCCTTCAATCGGCCCACTTGCAAGCATCCCTGCAGGCCGAGGCTTATGTCGGTTATCATATCGGCTAATTTCTTTTGGATTATCTGGTTGGCAGCCAAGGGTCTGCCGAATTGCTTTCTATCCAGGGTGTACTGCCGGGCGATGGCCAGGCAGGCTTCGGCCGCCCCGAAAGCGCCCCATGCTATCCCATACCTGGCGTTGTTCAGACACCCGAACGGTCCTTTCAATCCTTGGACGTTGGGCAGCAAATTTTCTTCCGGGACGATGACGTCGTCCATCAAGATCATGCCGGTGTCCGAAGCCCTTAATGAGAATTTGCCCTCTATTTTAGGCGTGGATAGGCCCGATTTAACCTCGGAACGGTCAATGATAAAACCTCTGACTGCGCTATCGTCGCATTTGGCCCATATTATCATTATATCTGCGATCGGTGAACTCGTGATCCAAGTTTTAGATCCTGATAGGTTGTATGTTTTGGATTTTGAATCGTATTTTGCTTTAGTTTCCATGCCTCCGGGATCGCTCCCGTGATTCGGTTCGGTGAGACCGAAGGCTCCGACCAATTCTCCTTTGGCCATCCTGGGTAAATACTTGTCTTTTTGGGCATCCGAGCCGTACATGTAAATGGCACCCATTGCCAGTGAGCTCTGCACGCTGAAGGCAGATCTGTAGGCGGAGTCCACCCTCTCGACTTCCCTGGCGAGGAGGCCGTAGGTAACATTGGAAACGCCGGCACATCCGTATCCTTTTATTGTGCATCCGAGAACGCCGAGTTCCCCCATTTCGTTGAGTATTTCCCTATGAAAGATCTCCTTACGGTTCGCCTCCGTGACCCTCGGTAAAAGTTTCTCCTGGCAGTAACTGCGGAACGCGTCCCTCATGGCCATTTCATCTTGTGCAAGTTGCGATTCCAGATTCAGCGGATCCTCCCAGTCGAATACAGGCTTGAAAGTTGGCGCTGACTTGGAGGAATAATGGGCAGCGCCGGAGAATTTGAGCCAGGAGCTCGGCGCCCTCGACAGCGCTCTCAGCTGCGAGACGGCCATGGCTGGGAACATAACCTCAAAGCGCACGTCAAACTGGACTCAAGTCAATAATTCACGTCGGCGTTAACATTGACCTTGACGATCACAATTCACAACCGACTAATAGCGTTCGACTTCAATTAATACAATAAAGTTGAGGAGATTACTCAGCGAAATTCGGTAAAACGAAGAGAACGATAAAGACAGAACCGCTCAAATTATTAAATAACAACAACTGACGTATTTTATCAGATCGCGCTATCTCGCTCGCACTCGTAACGCGGCCCCACGCGAAATCGCACCGAATATCTTGACTGAAGTTGGTTACATTCTCTTCGCTAGCCAGGAATCAACAACCATTTGACTATCCGCTCGACGAATACATTGAACGACAAAAATATATTTATTTTTTATTATAAAATAAATAAATATTAACATGCGGAATAAATTTCATTTAAAAACAACTAGCACATCCATAATGCTATTATATAGTTACACATGAAGATTCGGAATTTCAATTAATCGAAGATCGATCATGCTTTTCATAATATTTTACAAATTGAAACTGACAAACGTACTATAGTTTTCAATCGTCTTTGATTGCATCAACAAAGGAGCACAACGCAGTGAAAGCAAATAAAAATATTAATAGAAGGACAAGATCGATTTGTGAGAGAATAATTAAAAAATTGTACAAAAAATTCATTCCGGTAATATGAATCTCGACAATGAGTCCTATGGAGTACTTGCTTATGATTTAATTGTTAACGTCACGTCTATTTCTCGCCATCTCGCTTCAATAGAAAATATTAAAAAGCTGGATAAGAACGTGTCGCATAAACTGCCGGAAGGTTTAAAAAGCGCTTGAAATTGTGTTCGTCCCTTATAAATCGTAATAAATAAAACCCGATTTTAAAATCGCATAATTGAAATAAGCATATGATTATTGTATGATGGACAAATAAGGACAATATGCGCCAGAAACTAATAATTAAGTAGCCAATTCCGATCAAATCGCTGATAACCATATCTAAATTTCGTTCCGAAGTTCCGAAACCAGATTTATTTATAAACCTTTATTCAGAAAAATAAAATATTACAAGTTAAAATGGTACGATTTGGAGTTTATAGTAGTTGGTGTTACATATGTTGCTCCAGATGGGAGCGGCGTATGTGAGTGTAGGTCGAATCAGCGTTTTGTATAATAAAACTAGAATGAAGTAATTTAAGTATATGAATAATTTATTGTTTTTTTAAAGTTTTATAAAAATAGATTAAGTTATTTAGTGTCACGTTGATTATTGAAGCTAACGGAAATTATTCAATTCCGAACGTTTATGTGATATTCCCTAAGACAAGAAAAAATCTAATAATACAGTAACAATTCGTTATTAAAATAAAATAAAATATAAATGAGAACGTGAGTATGTTTATAATTTTATCCAATCGATACTGATTTTTTTTTTGCAGTTGTAGTCCAAAAAATGCGCATTTTTCTTGTCGCATGAAATTAATTTTCGTATTTTGACAGTCCAAAATTTACAAAATAAATTCTCAGCTGAAGGTGAATACGCAACTAATAATTCTTTCGCCGTCAAACATTTGAATTCCTGAATATACAAATATATACCTGACGATAGAAAATAGTAAAAGAGTAAATATAGATAATACTTTATCTTGTGTATAGATAAGTCTATTCAAGAACATTAAAATATATCCTTAGGCTGTGTGGGATACATCTGAATGTCACACTTGAAGGACTTATAAACACGAAATATATAATAAATCGAATTTAGTAGACAAAGTTAAGTATTATTTCAAAATACCTAATTTAAAATATTTAAAGCTCAAATATATATAACATTCAATACGCTTTAATTGGTACGCATTTAGGCATCGTGATTGAATTAAACTATTAACTTGTGTATTTTCAGCGGGTTTGAAAAACTAAATAAATCTCTATGTGCATTCGTTTGTATCTCAACAAGAAGATAACACAGCGTTAATATTCAAACCGATCAAGATAATTTTAATAATAGATAAATTTAAAATCAATTAGTCTATATTAAGATCGATTGAATTTTTTGTACAACTAGAACAAATATTCTTATTCAATTAATTTTTATATATTCTTGACATTATACGATTGGATTGGATTATCGACCCACCTTAAAAAAAATAGTAATTAAGAGCCCTGACACTATTGAGCAATTTTATAACTACTGACACAACTATAATTTGGAAAGTAGATTCATCATAAAGATCTATATTAAGAGAATCTTATAATGAATCAGTCCTGCATTAACGCTGATTAAAATTTATTTTTCATAAATGAAGAATCGGTTTATTTACAAAGATATCGTTCTCTTTGAATCATCAAAAACATTTAATTTACCAGTGTATATAGGTTAAAACTCTAATTTGTGATATGGCACTTCCGTAGGTATTTCTCGGAAGGTGTATTGTACATACAACACATCATACATTGAAGAGTCTTATATCGCTGTATAGCTCAAGAGCTGTTGGTTTGTTTGTGTTATAATTGGATCAATTCAAAAGAGATTGTATAAAGATCACTCGATATCGTATTCCCAGAGCTCCCCAGCAATGGGGCGTAATGTGAATAAATTTTTAATGAGTTAAATGTATATATTGAATTATGTGTTGACGTAAAATGATTATAAATTAAATTTATTTGTTGCTGTTGGACATTATCAAACAACATGGCTTATATTTGCATGTATTAAAAATGTCGGCGCGTTGTATGAATAAGCTTTAATTTGTCACCGAATAAAATGTGCTTTTCGATCCGATAACGTCGCTCGTTTATTAAAAATTGTTATATGGTTTTTTGTATCGATAAATCTTTTTTAATGAATATTTATAGGTAGCGCTGCCGCCATTCCTATTTTACATACAAAACCGCAATATTTGTGTTTACTCGAAAAGGGATGCTCGGAAACTTAGAGGATTATGGTTTATTTATGTTCTGTTACGGCCGTATTTATATTTAAAATTTAATCAAAAAGGTTAGTTACATCTGCGCTGCGAAACATACGAATATTAGTTGGCTTAACGATGTAAGCGTCAGCTGGTAATATTAATAGGTTAGTACACACTGTATAATGGCGGACCCGAACGCACCCGACTGCACACGAACATGCACGAACTTGAAAACCTAATTTATACAAAACACTCGACGTCAAGCAATGACGACCGTTTGATGGAACAAACACTATTTAAGTCGACCATGAAAATATTGACATTATCAATATTGTCCTCATTAACATTTATATCTGATTTTGATGACTTTCATTCAAATTTGAATGAAAGTTTTAACTTCATCGAGAACTTCTATCGCTAAGAGGCTTAATAAAAAGATTATGTGATTTGCGAGATAGAGAAAAAATGAAGGGGATGAACTACTTGAAAACTTCACCGAATATTTTAAAGACCAGATTAAATAGTTATAAGAAAGTTTACGAAAGCTTGAAAGTTATTCATAGTAATATTTAGTTTCATGAATGAAAATATTATTAGATTTAGTAAACCTCTTGTGGCGTTAGCGTTATTTAAAAAAATGATTTTAAAAATAACGCTAACATAAATTAATATAAATATCATTATCATCACCCAACAATCAAAATCCTATTCATCACAACCTCCAAAAAAGCCATGTTTGTAGGCAGGGCCGTAACAAGGGGGTGGCAAAGCAGGCGCTCGCCACGGGCGCAACTGGACTTGGGGCACAAAACACAGAACCAATGAACCAATACTGATTAACTGACCGTTTTTATAATATAAACTAAGTTATATAATCCCTATTTTCTTCATTATCACTTAAACATCGGGTCGACCCAACTGGCATTAGTTCGCAATAAAATAAAGACAAAAAATATTTTTGACCGTTTGTAAAATCTTGCATATAAACCCCCTAATAATGAGATAATAATAAAAAATAAATTAAATTTTATAAAAGTAAGTACTATAAGATTTATAACACGGAAAATCCCATATCCTCCTAACTTTAATATTACACCTGCTAAAATCGTAGACCCTGAAATAGAAGCTTCAACATGAGCCTTTGGCAGCCACAAATGAAAAATAAACATAGGTATTTTTACTAAAAAAGCAATTAGTAAAACTAAGTATAAATAAAAATTATTTAAATCATAATTAAATTAAAAATTATTGTCCCCTTCATTAAATAAATATAAAAAATCCCAACTAATAAAGGAAAAGACATAAATAAAGTATAAAATAATATATAAATCCCAGCTTGAATATGCTCTGGTTGATATCCATAACCAATAATTAACAGTAAAACAGGAATTACAGAAATCTCAAAAAATAAATAAAATATAAAAATATTAAGACATCAATTTAATAATAAATATAATATTCAGTTTCCTTAAACACCCTATAAGAATAGGACTATTAATTTTAATGCAACTTCTTGTTTCATGCCTTTTAATAAACCTAAAAATTTTACGGATAATCATGATTTTGATCCTAACGGTGACCATTTCCCGAAAGAAGTCCATTATTTTACGTCCATGATTTTGATCCTAAAAGTGACCATTTCCCGAAAGAAATCCATTATTTTACGTCCATGATTTTGATCCTAAAAGTGACCATTTCCCGAAAGAAATCCATTATTTTACGTCCATGATTTTGATCCTAAAAGTGACCATTTCCCGAAAGAAATCCATTATTTTACGTCCATGATTTTGATCCTAAAAGTGACCCTTTCCCGAAAGAAATCCATTTTTTTACGTCCATGATTTTGATCCTAAAAGTGACCCTTTCCCAAAAGAAATCCATTTTTTTACGTCCATGATTTTTATCCTAAAAGTGACCCTTTCCCGAAAGAAATCCATTTTTTTACGTCCATGATTTTGATCCTAAAAGTGACCCTTTCCCGAAAGAAATCCATTTTTTTACGTTCATGATTTTGATCCTAAAAGTGACCCTTTCCCGAAAGAAATCCATGATTTTGATCCTAAAGGGAATAGCTCCGGATATCGCTCCAGGAATAGCTCCGGATATCGCTCCGGGAATAGCTCCGGATATCGCTCCGGGAATAGCTCCGGATATCGATTCGGGACTTCAAAACAATATGAAATAATAATTGGTTAGCGATGCTTTATCTCCACTTTTAGGGTGATCCAATTTTACGGATAATCATCGAGTGTTCCAGACAAGGCGCACAAAAATTTTAAGTATCGACCCAATTAGGCCCGATCCACACTATGGTTTTGGTTGGTAATTTTAGGCTAAAGTTATAAGGTTTTAGTATAAATAAATTACTTTTTTGGGGTAAAATTTGTATATAATAGTGTTATATATAATAGTTTAACCAAAATCCCTATTTGGTTTTTATTTTTTTACTTTTATAGGTATATTCTTCTCCTACATATAGTACAGTTACAGATTAATAGAAAAAATGGAAGGGGGGGGGGCGCAATTTAGATTCTTGCCACGGGCGCATCATACCCTAGTTACGGCTCTGCAAGTCGCCTTTAGAGAATCTAATGTATTAAAATGATTCTTTGTTTGTTCGTATTTAATGCGCTTTTTGTTGTCTTTTTTTCTATTTTGGGCCCTCTTTTGTATTTGCGATAAAAAACGGCACTAGTGTAAAAAGGCGTCGAAATCATTATTGTACGTGACGAATTTTTTTTTGCATCCGAGTGACCCCCCAGTGCAATTTCTACAACTGAACAACGTGACAAACGCCGTAGTGACGAAGGCAACGCAGGGTTCTAGAAACCGGCAAAAAGTTCTATTCTAATAAAAATGAACAAATAGATGATTAATTGAAGATTAAGACAATATTGATTCATGAAATAAATGTAATAAACCCTTTTCATTTGAATTTTCTGAAAATATACATGTTCTTTTTTTTGCTGAAACTTATATAGCTTCGGGATCTCTAGAGAACATAAATAATTAAAGAACACAAATTTTGTTCCTAAGATGGATTTCCTGCCTTTCTTTCCATTCCTCCGCAGAAGAAAAAGTCTTTGATTTATTCAGCGGGCATTTTGTCCAGTCCTTAAAATAAAGCGACTCGATTTATTTGCTGACCTCGTTAAAAACGTAATAAAATTTAGATTTTAGCGAGCGATTAGGGGGGGAGCAAGTATTCCGTCGGGCGGTGCTAAATCTCCCACACTGATATAAAAAGGGAATGAATGGTTATACGTATATAATTATCCTTATCAAACACAATGTCGTCGGAAATCTTATACAAATATGTGCGATAGTACTTTTTCGTATAAATATTGACTCGATGGGGATGTATTTTCGTTGAAGAATTAAAGCAAACAGGCATGGGTTTGTGGAAAGTAAATGGCAAAACAATATATATCGGTGAAGTATGGCGGATGGGCTGTGACACCTACAGATAGCCTGCCACAAGCGTAGATCAATCATAAAGGTAAACACGAACAGAAATTAATATCCGGTAAAACTGAGTGCAAACACAGCTTTGGGGGTGTTTGCAGATAGGGGCTGTCACCCTACACCCTCTAACGATTTTTGTTTAAGCGACTCTTATTTTAAAACCGCCAAAACATAGCCTCCGCTTTGTTTCCTGTTACAAAGCCACAGATAGCCTTATCGTGACGAGCATGATGCTGAACCGAATTTATCTAAATAATATTTTTATTGTATGCTATTTTTTGTCGAAATAAGCCTGAATTAATTCGAACAACATAATTACATGTGGGCTGCATGTTTTCATCCCCCTTCCGTGTACATGTTTTCAAACGTGTAGATTTAACATGGGGTCCTGCCATGGATTAGGACGAATTTGTGTTTCCTGCTTTGGAGCTTAACTAACTTTTATATTAGGAGTACGCAAACTTTTTTTGGCATTGGGATGTATAAAAATACAACTTTCCCTGGATGATATATAGGTAGTGAAATATATTTTTCGCTCAGTTATCATATATATTTTAATGAGAATTGACGATGTATTAAGATTATTATATTTTTCTACAACTCTTAATAAAAATATCTCAAACAAGAAAAAAAAATTGGGCATCACACATAAAAACCATAGATAATCATATATTTTTTATAATTCCACTTATGGTTAAATAAAAATAGAAGTATTAAAATAGGATTTTGTATGTAGGATAAAACTTATGAGTGAATGCCATATTTATCGTTATTTTTAAACTACTGTAATATATTAGGTTCAGGGAATTCAATCCCGGGATCCCGGACAGTTGTAGGTACTCTTGAATCCCGGGATTAGTAAACGTAATCCCGAAAAATTCTGGATTGAAACTTTTATCTAACCGAAATCGTATACCTCACCATCACATTAAAGGCTACTAAATCTAGACATTCTCGCCGAAATCTGGACGCTTGGAAACAGTGGCGTAACTACTAATTGGCGAGCTTAAGCGATGCCTAGGGGCAGTAACTGTCCAATCTATGTATACATATATACACTTTCCCTACCGGTGATGTATTTACTACACCTCGATTCTAATAATGAGAATATCGATATGAAATATAATAGATACGGGATTCAGATTTTTTTTATTCCTCCGTAATACAATTACGAATCACATCAAAGTATTAAAATATATAAGTATTCATCTGCAGCGACGGAAATAAATAATTTGCCGGGAAATCGGGAATTTTGCGAGTTTTAGCCCGTGTCTCAGCAGAAAGAAATTTTATCAGTCACATTGATGGTGTTATACGAAAATGGAGGCTCATGCGATCATCAACTCGAACTAGCATTTAAATATCTGATGACGATACCACGAACGATTGTGGAGGCTGAGCGTACATTTTCAGCAGCAGGTTGCCTGGCTACCAAAATCAGATCCAGACTAAATGACGAAACACTCGATGCTTTAATGTTACTTCGGGCATATTTTCAATATAATATTTGACTTTTTTAGTGCTTTATTTATATTTTACACAACTCCCATAACCCGAAAACCTACTAGACCGAGTTGCCACATGTGCTTCTTTGTGTGCGAGACAAAAGCATTGACTTTTTTGCATCGACTAGTGATAAGAGATGAAAAATGAGTTGTCTATAACAATTTAACTAGGAAATTACCCATTAACCAATTAATTACCCAAGGCAGAACTTCATTAAAAAATATATGATTTGTGTTTTTGGTGGAATATAAAGGACTTTATTTATTAAGAGTTATTCCAACCTTACCAAACAATTAATGCTGAGAAATATTGTGAAGAGCTGTTAAAATTCCATCCGACCATCATGACAATGCGCATCCTCATTCTGCAATGATGACATATCATAAATTAAAAAAGCTCAATTGGGATGTTTAAAGCATCCACCTTAGGCCAGATCCACACTATGGTGCCAGTAACGGTTCGATCTCGCTCCGGTCTCGGTCCGATCAAATATTCCTACACGAGAAACAATGAGCGTATTCACACTCTGGAACGATACGATAGTTTGAATATGCTCATTGTTTCTCGTGTAAGAATATTTGATCGGACCGAGACCGGAGCGAGATCGAACCGTTACTGGCACCATAGTGTGGATCGGGCCTTATTCTCCTAATTTAAGCCCTTCTAATTTACATTTTGTATTTATCTCTACAAAATTATTTGAAAGGAAAAAATTGAATACAACAGATGAGGTAAAAGCCAGCACTATATTTGCATCGAAACCCGATTTTTTTGTATTCTTATGGATTTAAAAAGCTGACAGAACGATGGGAGACAGTCATTAGCAATACTGGGAATTATATTTTTGATATGGAACTTCATGTAGCATGCATTTATCATTAATTTTAAACCCATCATCCAAGCTACGGGTGAATATATCCAAAAATATATAACAATAATCATACATTTAAATATTTCTACAATGATTGAAAGCAAAATATTGAGAATTTACGAAGTCATGGTGATCTAAATTGGTAACACTTAATCATCTGGCGAATTATCTTACTTACTTGAACGGCATTTAACTTGAATATATCCGTATGGTTTTTGTGCATTAGAAACTTGATCTGTAGTATTATAATTGTTCTAACAATGCTGTCTCAATTCAAAGCAAATCTTGTGGTGTGTTTATGATGTTGTTTCTTAATTAAAGGCATTCTGTCCAATTATGTTAGTGCAATGCCGAATAAATAGTAGTAAATGGTTAGAGGCAACGTCCATTATTTAATGGAAAAGGCAAGGCTCCCAAAATAACAAGAATTGCTATGCAGCAGGAAATTGTATAGTGGGTTGCTGAAGCAAGGATGAATTGCATCTAATCTAATGGTGGATATTCGATATTTTACTGCGGCATTTTAGATTGACCCAAATAAATTTATAGCTTACAAAATGGTGGCATTCGCATCGCGTTGATTAAATTTATTGAACAGTCCATAGCAAGATCGTAGATTAAATTTTTCTGAAAGCAGTTCGCGGATTAAAGCAAAGCATATTTTCAGCCCTTATCGGGTTTTTTATTAAGCCACCCCAAAGAATTTAAAACTTAGCTTGCATGCATGCCTCCATTTGCGTTCTTAGGCAACGCCAGCTGAATGCATGCGCCCGTTGCATTTTTCACATTGTAGCCATAAAGTATTTGGTCTGAGCTCAAGTCAAACTCACTTAGAGGAACTTTCGACTTCTGCCTCATGCATAATTCCCACACATAAATTTTCGCCGACGATTAACGTTTTATAACAAGAGTTTTATAAGCATGGAAATTCCAGCCATAAACCTCCCCGGGTAAGATGTATATCCTGCTCTTTTTTGAAAAGATCACTTTACGATGCTCTTATCTTCGCAGCATAAAAAAGAGCGTAGAACCGTTGAACTTCTTTCATGAATAAAACAGACGGGATAAGCGCTCCAGGTGCATCGTGGGTCAATCTAAAACCGCCGAATATGTTCAAAGAGCTCCTCATTTTTTATTTAAATGAAGAAGAAGAATAAATAAAGAGCATCAAACAGCTTTTCTGAAGCACAATCCCAAAGGACACAACGGGACGTGAATAGATCAACAGAAATCGACGCCATGCAAACATCGCTACTGAAGCACATCTCATGATTTTGTTTCATCGTCAGAATTTTGCACATTTAAAAAACATGTTTTAAATTGGTATTTATTCGTCTGTGCTTCTATGGAAACGCTCGCAATTTGCCCGAAAAAAAATATTTTTAAGGCATATTTTTGAATAAACGCATTCCGCAAATATTTAATGATATTAAATATTATTTTTTTAAATTGAGAAACGACTATTTTAGTCCAATAACTATTTTTCAATGATTTTCTTGAAAACATTTCCTTCTCTGATGTGAAATTTCATCAAAATCGTGTTAAAATTTGCGCAATTTAAGACAAATACGATGCAATCTTAGTGTTGTGTATATTAAAATGTATATTTTGTCATAATAACGACGATTTAATCCCGTGAATATGTATTCTTGCATTATGTTAAAACAATACAAAGCAGTAATTAATATGTCACATTACGGTTCTAATCGCAAAGAAGCAATTACCAACCGTCCCGCCAAAAGAGTGTTAATACATCATCAATGCTTGCTGTCTGTATTTCCGTAAGAACGCTTACAAACATTAATTCGTTAATACTGGATATGTATGCATAAGCAGTTTTCAAATTGAAATTCAAGCAAAATTCAATTTTAATTAATTTAATTATGTTATAATGATTGGGTACATTTATGCATTTGCCAAATAAAATGCATTTCATGTGCAATTTGATCGTATCAAAACGAAAGCAAACATATCATGACGTTTCCGTTGCATACATTGTCTGCAAATATATATGCAGGATGGTTGTTTGTATGGTTGATGTTTGAGCCATGGTTTGAAATATTACTGCTGTAAAAAGAACAAATTTGTTTTACAAGATTCTTTCTTGCACAGTCTTTCATTTTATTTTTAAAGAAATTCTCAATCTTAAATCTAGTTGGAAAAATCTAGCGAGGTATCTTATATTTCATTCGGAAGAAAATATTATTGAAAATTATGATTAATTTTGATCATTTTCATAAAAACTCATATTATTTAGGAATTGTCAGGATATTTTAAATTATTTCAATGTGGTCAATATTGTATAATTAGAAACGTTTATGCATAAATAATTGAGTTGATTGCTTTCAGTGCTAAATTATTTAAGGCAAGGGTCATTTGCTCCGACTATATTTGTATATTTTTAAAAGCGTTCCATTTAAGGTAAGCAAATTAAAATTATTTTTGTACAAAAATATGAATTACTGAGTAGTAAATCGGCTGTGGGCTTGGGTAAATGCGTCAATCTTTAAAATAGACTAAATGGCCAGCCAAATACAAAGGAAGTTTCAAAATAACTCGGTTAAAAATAAATCGAATTCGTCGACATTCCGTCGTTCCTGGATCGATTCTGAGATATTTTCATATTGCGCCAAATTAATTACGAACAGTTTGAGGTTCCTTGTGAATGAATACGGAGAGAGCACTTGAAAATGTGGGCATCATAAAGATAATTTTTACAACAACTCTCTCAAGATTTTTCGCCGCGAGCTCTAACTCGCTAGCACTTGGGCGCTTTATTAACATTCATCACTCTTTTTACACATTTTCTAGAATTCTAAAGTATTATTCATTCAACGCAATCTCCATATCATTTGAATATAATGACGGGGGGGTTGAAACGTTTTTACGGCGGGTCACTAAAAATGTTAAATGCGCTTACTTTTCTCGTAAAGCACATATCGCACCGCCATTACTTTAGCTTTGACCTGATTTTTAATAAAAACGAAAAGAACTCGTTTGTTGATTTTGTCTTAATGGGGAGCTAAAAAGTTAAAGACCAAAATGCCCTAAATATATAGGAATTCTTATAAAATTTTGATATGAATAAAATACTACATATATCATCTTTGCGTTTATCGCTACGTCTTTTATTATCTTATCGATCGAATTTAAAATAATTTAAATTATGATCGACATGTGTATCGTTAGAGAGACCGGAAAATAATCAAAATATTGCCATTTAAATTGTATCGATTAAGAACATTCAAAGTTAGCATATAATGTCCCTAAATAAAATCAGATGTCAATAATCAATTACCGAATAAGCTTAATTTTTAATTATCTATTGCGAATTTTAACATTTAATAAGACGAAACTAACTCATCACTCAATAAGTTCGTAGGATTATTTTCAATATAATTTTTTTTATTATTCATTTGGTGTCGTTCTTCCATCAAATGCACCAATATCGTCATATAATTTTCATTATTGATGGTTCTCCTTTTAAGTTAATATAATTGATGAATAAAATATCAAAATACAGAGGCCAAAACCTTACCAGGTGATATTTATGTTTTTGGTCGCTTTAACTCGTTCCTCGCCCCGTCTACCGTATACGATGGACGGACGTTGCCCCGCACGAGCATTTAAATACGATTTAACAAGTTATTTATTTTGTATTTAATGGAGTTAAAGTAAAATACAACATTATATTATGTTACCAGCTATTCATTAAAACAATTCAAACACAAATGAGATGATTTTGGACAATTAGAATAATATCTTGCGACCCTTTTTTCATTTTTTTCGCTTCCTGGAGATCGAGAATTTGTCAGTCAGTCAAACAGTCTCCGAAAAGCGAATCCAGCGTCTCTATTTCTACGATTTACAAATGTTAACTTTACGAACATCTTTCTATAATGTCTTCCAGATGACAACGGTCTAAATATCTTTCGAGATCGACCTCGAAATTTGCATTCCACCCTTGTCTGTTCGCACTTGTTTATCTTCACTATTTTTTATTAATTTGGCTAATGCCAGAGTCAAGCTTATCGATCTAAAATAAAACAGTACCTGAGAGAAGATGCGCCATATGACGGTCATGTTTATCCCGTCCATTATAATATTGCATCGGTATTCCTTCTGTTTACGCTCCGACTATAGAATTTGGGCCCCGTGAGAAACAACACCAATTCATGCTGGGCGATGAACGTATTAAAAAGCTTTCAAAAGTCAGCTGACTGTTGATTTGACCCTGTAGTATAGTGATGAATCCATAATTTATCCGACCGTATGAAAAAATCCTTTTTATTGCGCTGAAGCAGCTCCAGACAGCGCTCTGAATTGTGGACGCGTTGTCGTTTTTGATTGACTGTAAGAAAACGCGATACTTTCTACGAACGATGTTGAAGATTTTTGTGCGAAAATATGCTCGATGGTCTTGACGATGAAAATAATATCAATATTGATTAAAACCTCCCCAACTATGACATTAACGTATGCAAATCTGATGATGGAGATATTTTTTTATGCAAAATAGTCTTCCCTGCTTCTTCTTAGCTATCATTTTCAATTAGTGTCAATTTAAGTTGAGCATTTTTTACAAAAACGAAATTAATAAATGACAGTCGTCTGATATAATATAATTGATGAATTTTAATTTTAAAAAAGCTTAGACTTTGGATATATCATCAAACATTCGTTTGGGAAATTGAAATCATGGAAAATTTTACGTTTAATAAAAATCCCAGAGATCCTTTTTAGATAAAAAATTTCATTAAGAAATTGCTTTTAAATTACTATTGGTTATGGAATTAACTTTATTCGTTTCCAACTCAAGAATTAATACCTACCCATTCCTCCTTTCTATCAAGTAATACGATAATAATGACTATTGATTTTTTGTATATTGATTAATGATGTATGATATTTTATAAAAATGTTTTTTACCGCTTTATATATATAAAAATGAACTTGACAAATTTGATATTGATTGAATGATTGATATTAACAAATAAATTGAGCAGACGTTTTTATTACTAAGTTGATATATATAAATGCATCCCTTGGGGCATTGTCTGGGTCTGTCTTTTTTTCTAAATCGCCCTGTCAATCAACTAATGAGCCTTCAAGCCACGAAGCTAGACTTCGCTGAGACACAGAAAGGCTTTTTTCTTGGGGCAGGGGCTGAAACCCAAGTCCAGTGTCCATCCCCGTACGTGAAAGTGCGGCCGGGAAAATCAGGGAACAGGAAAATGCTCGCATAAGTAAATGGGTAAGTGAGTCACTTAAGCAAGTCGGGTTACTCACGGTACATTTGGCGCCCGTTGAATTGAATTGAATCCACATTATCATAACTTGTGCCAACTTGGCCAGCAGGTATACAGCCCCACAGGGTCAGCCCGTGGGGGGAAATTGAATTCAATTGAAATTGTGTTTTATTGTACCGCAACCACCCGGGCCGTGGGGTGCCATCATTTCAGCTTCGGACCTTAATTTACCCCCCTTCCCTGGCAAAACCTGCGCATTAACGATAAATAATCGCTTTTATTCATAAGTATGGCCACTGGATGGAATAAACATTGCCCCCACGCTTAGAACTGGTAATTAATTTAGAAGAAAGTTTAGAAAGGAGGTCGATAATCGGGAAAACTGCTAATCATCCAATTGCTTAGCTTTCGCTGCGTGAGGGTGGCCAAAGGGCTATTTTTACCCCCTTAGTGGGGTGAACTCCAAGTCAACAATAAATCGCTATACAACCGACCATCTATAGGAAGTGCTTAATATATAATTTATCTTGATAAACTATCATACAATTTCGAATTGATTTTCTTCGTTCTCAAAAAAAAAAAAAATTTTTTTGTAATATATATAATAATATAAAATATAATTAATGATAAATTTAGGATCATTTTATGATTATAATATTGAGTGAGTTATTTTAATATCCAAGCATAGCAATATCCAATATCTATTAACCCTTTGAGTAGTGAGCTAATTTAAATTCTTCATCGTGTTAGATGCTATATTTGCTTATCTGTCACTTATCATCCATACAAATCTGCTTATCTGTCAGAACAGCAGCTGCGCGTATGAAGCTTATATTTAACACTCTCGTTGCCCAGCCTGACTCGGTGTTGCTTCTCACAGAACTCAAATTCGATAATCGGAGCGTAAACAGAAGAAATAGCGATGTAAGATTATAACGCACGGGGTAAAAACGGACGACATGTGGTACATCTTCTCTCAGGTATTGTTTTATCTTAGATTGATAAGCTTGATTCTGTCATTAGTCAAATTAACAAAAACAAAGTGAAGATAAACAAGCTTTTCGGAGACTCAGACTTCGGAGATGCGCATATCTGGTGGAAGCAGCGACGAATGAGTTAAATAAATAAAACATAAAAAGTTTAAATCCAACTATGATCAATATGTGATGTGGTAAATGAAATCATCAATATCAATATCAGTTTGACGTTTGTACAAAAAAATATATTTAGGCAATAGAAGAAATTTACAATATTTGTTAAAAGATGGCTACTCCAGTCATTTTCCAAAAGATTTGACATAGTAAAATTACATGTGTTTTATACTAAATTTCTTTGTACATTTTTGATTATAATTCATATTTTATCATCAAAGTTTTAATAAAAATTCGCACTATAAATATTCATTGAAAATAATAGGTCAATTCAATTGATATTTTCCATTCTAGATGCTAATTTAATATCCACTCGATCCGTACAAAACGCAAAATAAAAATAAATTGGGACACTGAAGCATTTGACCCAAATAGATCTTTGTGTTCGCAAAGTGTTCCATCCACAAAAAAAAAGAAAATATGGATAAGCAGACAACGACTTCGGCTAAACAATAGCCAAAAATTTATTGAAAATCAATGAACAGCAGAAACGTGTAGTGGGCACGCGATCTGATCCGCTCGGTTTGCAAACAATATCTTTCGACATGTGCTTCTGACAATCTCGATCTATAAATTAATAGACAGGATATGCTGAAGATGAAGTCGAGATATCTACGCATTTGTTCTCCTCCCCGAAAGAAAAAAAGGAAAGATCTCGTATTTGATGCAGAAAATACTGCACGAATGAGCGAAGACGTGTCCTTTTGTCTTGTGTTAACGCCTCGTTAAATTCACTACAAAGAATCTCAAAATCTTTTGTCTAAATAAGTATTAAAGTGCTCTTTGACAATTTTGACAAGCCAATTCTTTTCACATGTGTATAAAAAATGATAAAAACGACGGTTGTACTTAGCAAATGATGGATGATGGATCTTAAAATACATCGAAAGCTTATGGTCGATTTCTTTCCATTTTGATTTGTATATTTTTTGCACTGTACGGGAGGCAATTTTTTGTTATGGTCAATGTTTATATAAAGTACATCAGGAAAGTTATAGTCTACTAAACTTTTATTCTTAAATTCAAATCCACAAAGCTGCTTTTTTGTCTACAAGTACTTAACGTGAATTTTTATTAAATAAATATCGCAAAATTAGTAAAACGTACAGGATTTATACAGGATGTTTTGCACATGGACCGACAATTATTTTTTTTTGGGAGTTAGGGAGGGGGGCTGAGGCTCGCACAGTCTTCAGACCTGACACCACTGGATTGTCTTTGTCTAGGGACGTGTCTTAATTGAAAGAATAAGTGCCGCCTTCTCCAAAATAAAAGAGGAAATGCTACTTCAGACAACTACAGTTAAAATAAGATAAGAAAAAAATCCGATTGAAAATATATTATAAAATACAAAAACTAACTGTTTGGCCTAAATGGAGGTTTTTTTTTAAATATTATTTTGTATATTCGTTAGTTTCGGACAAAAATATTATGAATATTATATGATTACGTAAAGATATCGTAAGTATAATCGGAGATGTTCACGAAAGCGCGCGTTAAGAGTCACTGCCTGTGTTTTAGGGTTTTATCCGGGCAACAGCCCCTTTCCTTTGTATCTCTAACAGGCAGGCGAAACACTTTGAAGGATCATAAAAACCAATATTCCTTTCCAAATACTATCCTAAACACGATACGCAAAAAAAATCACATGGTTTTAAATCTGAGTGGGGAAAAAGAATGTAGAAACAAAATGTCGAGCCAGACTCGACATAGGACCCCAATGATTTAAAGGTGAAATATTAGGTATTTTTAAAAAATATTGAAAAAAATATCTATTTTTATAATCTTGACACTTAGGATATAGGGTCTACGTGTGAAACCCCCTAATCTCCAAAAAAAATTGTCGGTTCATGTGCCAAAAACCTTGTATTAAACACGTTTTCATTTAAGCAGTCCGAAATGAGTTAATATTTTCGATCGATCGTCTCAATCCAAATGTACCCTTAATTATAGTCTCTGTTCTAGAATAGTGAGAAGGAACCAAACCAAAAATAAATATTCCAGTGATCAAAATATTATAAGTCTATTTATACGGAATTAAAAACGATTAATACTCGCACTTTGATCAAATATCCCAGAGAGGTTTTCATAAATCTGCTAAATTGGTGCAAATTTTTCAAGGCCGACTTTCCAAAGCTCAAACTTAAAGGGTTTTCAGGCAAATAAGAAATATTACATCGAGAAAATTTTATCGCAATAATTTCATTAATATTCGCGTAAAAGTTTAAATTAATGAGCCCCCTTTAATTCAATGTGCTCCAACGGTAAAAGTTTCATGGCATGATATAGACACTTTTGTTTCGCTCGATTAGTTATTTAATTGTGCAAAGTTTCAGCGAACTGATTATTCTACATTATGGACAAAGTTATGCACTAAACGTTATATTATAATAGTTTCGAATCAGAAGGTAGCAGGAGCGGATTCCGATTTATCTTTATATGTTACTCGTGAATCATTCAGAATGGCCTCGCGTAATTATGATGTCTGTAGTTGAAACTGATATCGGCAATGAATAATTGCCCACGATTTTCGTTGTGGCATTGACCTTAGGGCTAATATATATATATATTTCTTTTTAGATGCCCTTGACGGATAAACACGCGATCGAAGCAGGTTTTTATGTCTTAGGAATGGTAGCGTAGGGGTAGTTAAGGAAGAAGGGTAATTTGCGGTTAGGGATGAATTTACTTGTATTTCGGCTTTGTGCACAGCGATACAATGAATTTTCTTTTTATTAAATGCCAAACTTAAAAAAAAGCCTGCAAGAATTCATCGATTAATGAGGACTATACGCAATAGGCTACATTTACTACGGCCTCTTCCAAATGAAGGCTATCTATAGGAAGAGAGTTGCTTGTACATTTTTATTTGTGTAATGAATTTTATTCGAGAGCACCCGGTTTATGTAATAAGTGCTTGAGCAAAATATATATTTGCGGGTCCATTGTACATGAGGTCCATAGATCTTCTTGTCTATTACATCACCGGCTTAAGCCGACCCAATTAATCAACAAGGCGTAAGCAGGCTCATTCTGGACAAAGAGGATGGGTGATTTTGTCATAGAGATGAAGTGAAAAGCATGAAAAACACCTTTTCACCTCTGAAAAAGCCTTTTCAACTACAACTTCTGAATGGGCTATATAATGCTACGGAAAAACTATTTTACCTGTGACAAACACACCGTGTATTATATACGCCTTGATGTATGATGTCATTAATGTTATTTCTGAATGAAACGTAATTTTTGAAACATTTCCATACGTAATATGACATCATTATGATTTCGTTAAACGCAAACATAATACCCAAAAACAGCGTTTGCATAACGTCTGCATTGTAAAAATGCATGACATATTTCAAAATTTCCTGAATATGAACATTAAAATAATGCAAAAAATATACTCATACTAAAAATATGGCGAAAAAAGAGACTCCAGCCAAAAAATTGAGAGAGTAGAAATAAATAAAACGATAAATCATAAACATTTTGAGACCTTATTTTGCTTATATATCAAAATCTTACTTGATCGATGTATCTCAAAGTGATTGTTCTGCGTTTTTTTTCAGCGGATGAAATATTGCAAGTTTATGTTCCACAAAAGGTTGGACATACCTGAAACAAATAACAGAAAGCATTATAGACATTGAAAAGATTTTGTGTGCACTCTAAAATATTATTAAAATCGTTTTCTACAAATTTTAAAACTTAATTGTTGCACTCGTTGCAAAACTGTTTTGGGTAGCTTTGCAAAAATAAGTGATTCCAAGTGCTTTTGAACCAGGATTATCACTTGATAGTTGACATCGTTCTCCACCATATATTATTTTTGATGATAGGATTACAGAATTATAATAATGCCAGATTTCTCTGCGGACAACCGACATTTTCTTGGGGTCCACTGGTGGTCCCCAAGAAATGCTTATAAACATTTCTATAAGTGTATATCCAATTTATTTTTTTTATTCCAGGATCAAAACCAAAATTTGATACTATTTCGCTGTGAAGGAGGATTATTTTGATTAGGAGGCATATGTTCAGATTCAGAATCATCGTCGGTACATTCGTCATTTTCATCAACGTATTGCTTCAACTTCATTGTTATCTATTTTTAAATATTCCTTAGAGTTCCCTATTGAATGTTCTCTAGTTCTCTTGTTACAAAAAAAAATGGTTGTGAAGCATAGGCATGTTGAAATCGTAATTGAAATACGAACATTGTGTTGAAAAACTAAGACGTTCTCAGCTTACATGCCGCATAATAGTGAAATCGTTAGACCGAAGGTTAGACTTTGAAGAAGTAAAATACCTAGGCTTGGGATGGGGTCCGCAAAAAATGTTGTTAAAGAAGGGGTCCGCGGAATGCATTAGTTTAAGAATCCTTGCACTAGAATAGTCATCAGAATAAGGAACATATTTATCATCAGAAGAAGTTATCTGTTTTTTTTTACAGTTACATTATAGCCAAAATTTAATTCTAATAAGTAATCGGCACAATAAATAAATAGTGTCGAGACTTGGATACAACCGGTGATGTGTAGGGATGTTATTGGTGCAAGTTAACATGCACACATATAAACGCGCGCATATATTCGCATCACATCCGTCTGCAATTGCAGACGTGTCCACGAAGCGGTTAACACACTCCTGTCGGGTTACGCTAATTCTAAGAATTCTATGCTGCTCATATCCAAGAAAACCAGCGAAATATTCTAATTTTCAGAATTCTAAGCCGCCAGTTTCTAGGAAATTTAGTCGCTTGTTTTTAGGAGTCCGAGATTTGAACTGCAGAAAAAGCCAAGAAAATCAAGTCCATGGATTGTCATCCATCGATCATGCTTGATTCTATTGTGCGTGTGCATGTCTACGCGTAGCATAAAGCAATCAGTTGCTTGCCCATCTTATTATATATTACACAAACACTCATCAATTCAACAGTGCGCGAAATTTATGCATTTTTGATTTAAATGAAAAACGTAGCAAATGCATATATATTTTTTTAATTAGATAAATTACATTATCGATTATTCATTTGAAGTTGTCGCACTGGGACTCGTAAGTTTGTGCGAATTCCAAAAATTTCCGCATGACCGTAATGTAAGGGACTAATTCAATACTCGCCTCGGAATTATCTCGTCCGGGTGTCTTATATCCGTTTATAGATTTTGCTAATTAATATTTAAGCCTTCTCCGCCCATCCGCATAATAGTGAATTAATAATTGAAGTCACCCAGAGACGCACGAAAATATCATACTCCCCGGACTGGGGTAGCCAAGTTCTCCCGGAGCTGCCTTACCAACTTTCCATTAAGGATTTATGTA
The DNA here is from genome assembly GCA_008973525.1 of Stenopsyche tienmushanensis. NCBI lineage: Eukaryota > Metazoa > Arthropoda > Insecta > Trichoptera > Stenopsychidae > Stenopsyche > Stenopsyche tienmushanensis. The sequence continues at coordinate 384,071 of WACJ01000274.1, forward strand.
TATATGGGAAAACTTAGAGACGGCGAGAAATCGCTTTGCTCAAACTTGGGGTTTCTTGCGGCTTTTCTAAAACTTTGTAGGTATCAAGTTTATTTCCGATCCACTGACTGTGAACACTGCGAGATCATACAGAATTTGCGCTGCTATAAACTCGAAACAGTTTACGCTTCAAAATTAACTACCAATAAACATAACTCGGGCATTTAACTGAATCAACGATTATGCCACCTAATTCTATATAGCCTATCCCACTCTTTGAAGCGATTATTGTGTTCCCATTTTATGCTCACTTCACACACCTTTGATATGAACTCCGGCCTCCGGCGACAAACTGTGCCAAATTGGATTTCGAAGTCAAGCACAACTGTGTCGAGAATAGCTCCGACTGGGAATAATTAGATGAATTAAGATATTCGACCTAATTTCGCAAATTATTGCATGGATTAAAACATATGGCTTAACGAGGCTGTTGCGCCCTCGTTAGGCCTCACTCAATGCTTTTGTGCCGCGTGCCACGAGGGCAGAACGTTTCCATATATCAGCAACGACGCATGTTGCGCGTTGATCAAATATATCCTTAATTAAACATATAATTTCAACGTTAAGATGAAAATACGTCAATTAAATTGGGCATATTTTATTGAGCAACCCACACATTTAAATCAATTTAATTAATACCCAAGCATTAAAGCTGGAAATATTCCATGAATTCGCAATAAGTACACAAAAGATAATACTGGTGCACTGCTTGAAACTTTCAAATATGATACTTTGTAGTAGCGCACCACTTGAATATATATTTGGTATAATAGAATGGTCATCTCTATTACTAGCATTGTATATTACATAAAACTCATATTCAAAGCCACAGTTTGCAACCATTTCATATAAATTTGCTTTAGATTTGAACCATGCAAAAATTTAAATATACAACTAATAGATAATAACATATGCTTTTTATCTGTGGATATTCGCGTGATTTAGCAATTGGAATCATAATAGTATGGGAGGTAATATTATTCTTATAAATTTGATTATTTTATCTGCATTTACCGCGATAATGCTATTGCCTATATAAATGTATTATATCTACAAGACTAAAACTATGTTGTAGTTATAATACAAATTATATATACTTAAAATTGCAATGCTTCAATCGAATTCCCGCGCTATAACTTTAGCCACGTACACCAAAGCCCTAGCCACTTTGTATCGAAAATAGGCGACGTTTATTCAATAATAATTAACATAAACTACTTGTAGACTTAAAAGCAGCTTTGTAGATTTAAATTTAATGCCGTTACATCTAATTATTCATGTTTAGAAAATTATTATTAATGTCTGCAACATTTAAAGCTTAATAGACTGTGCCTTTCTTGATTTACATTGTATAAACACTGACTGGAACAAAAATTAGAATAATTTCGATAATTCATTTTTAACTATTTATCATCAAACTCCTGAGGCCTGCTGAAGGCTTTGACTGCTAAACATGACAATAAGCCAATAATATCTCAATAATATTAAAAAAATGCAAATGTTTCTACAACTTCATTACAAATGCATATCTTTCAGGATTCAAAATGTGAACAAAATGACAATAATCGAGTGCCTAAAAATGATTTAATACTAGATTCAAACTCAATTTTTATCGATTAAATTGATGTTTATCATTGATGTGGTTAAAAATTTCTTAGAGGTGTATTTGCGATTCATTGCTTCTGATGGCTTAATGTTGTTAGCGGGGCGAAGTAAGCCAATAAATTATCGAAATCGGTCTTGCCAATAATCTTTAATTGCCTCTAGCACCAAATGAGGGAGAAATTCATCTTCCGATATCATCGACTTCATAATAATTTATCCCTTGGAAATATATTGTGGGTCACAGACCCCGAACGGGTCAGTACAGTTTTGTATGCGATGGAATTGGATTCAAGCTGGCTCTGAGCCAACAATAACAAACCTTAAATGGCAGAATGAATCTCGTGACGTAATCAACACTGCTCCAAGACATAAATAAGAAACTATTAATTCCAGAACCCGGCGCGGAATCAGGAATTAAATAACTATAAAGAATGGAAACGATAATTAGTTTTTTCATTGGAGGAACGATTCGCTCTTATAATGTAGCGATTAATTGCTAATAAACTCGGCAGTGGTATATTCAGGCATCAATGAGAAGGAAAAGTAAATTGCTTCAAGAAAATGAACAATTATGGAAGTGGAAGACAAGGCACCGAAGAAAAACGGAATTCCAACCAAACCAAACCACAAATGTATGCTATTTTAAGTGATGAAAGCTATGTTGCTTAAGAATTCACAAATTAACACGTTTTAAATTAATTATTCATCATTAGCATTGATATTTTAAAATGCAAACTATTGCGCCTCTTTTATCGATTAATGCCATCATCGCAACACATAAGTAAAGTCAATGGTATTTTTAAAAACGCTTAGTCAAAAAAATATGTTCATGAGTCTAAGATGATGAACTGTATCCGTAGCAAAATAACTGCAATATATGAAAACATTCACGAAGCCATGGAAAATGATACGAGTAAAGATTAATAGCTTTAATGGAAGTCTACAGTTTCACAAGTTTACTGAAAATTCTTCAAGCTTCAACACACATGATGAGATATGCGATAAACTTGCTCTGCAGAGGTCTTCGCAATTTCGCTGTAATACCCAGTCATTTTAAAGCGAACTGCAATACCTGAATTTTAATTACAAACGCCCCGCTCTTAATATCTCCATATCGCAGCAACAACTGCCCCCAAAATTAGGCCGTTAATATAAATAAAGTATAATAGCCTTCATACCCTTAATAATAGGAGTGCAGTGGTAATTCCATCCCCGATGGTAATGGTCTAACTTGCCCACAAACACTGTTATGGCCTAAGTGCTATCCCACGCATGAACCATCATTACACCTAGTAAACTATCATTCTACAGGGTGATTAATGCGTTCCTCTCGAAAAATAATTAAATCGGCTGCTAAGTGGGATTCAACCCTTTCCACCGCCTGATTAATCGTCTGGCGGATTTTCATTGTCCATAATTATGGTGTCTGAAAAACATCCGTTGCCTTAACCGAACATCGATTACCAGAATCTGGAGATATTAGTGGGTTAAACTTTGTAGACGAATGTTTTAAACGTATGTAACAATGGAAAGTTTGTTAATCTCCGTTGTATATCTGTTATACTAAATTTTATCCATAAATTTGAAATAACTTATGCATACATAATGCCTAGAAGTTTAAATACGTCATGTATATGAGAATCCATTTGAAAACATATCGCAAAAATAAAGTTACATTTAGATACGATTCCATTACATATTTAATACATTTTCAATTGCGAAATTCGATTGCTTATTGCATGATTTTATGAATTATTTTTCGGTGGCTTTTGAAATGCTTGGATTTAGCAGGAGTTGTGACATTAATTGCAGTTTTAAATAGATAATAAATGGAAAAAATATGTAAATCTGATGACAAACAACCACAAAAAGTTGATACATATATGAATATAAGTCGAAGAATATTTTTATCTAGGGCGAGCGGCTGTTGATTTACGATATGAATGCTAAAGTATGCTAGAAGTTGTGAACTGCCCGCATGATTATGGAATATACTATGCTGGAAATAGATCACGGGTAAAATAAATGATATTTAATAATGTTGTTTTAAAATTGATTGATCAATCAGATCATGTGGCAATGCGAACGGATTAAATAAGGCTTAATACTGTTTTATTCTATTTGGAATTTAAATAGTCTACGTATGTATATGTGAATTAACTTTCACGACCTGCTTCAAAAATGCATCGAGAGTCATTGCTGTTCATATCATGACCTGAGCAAGTACTCGCCATATTATAGCTACTCGTTGCTCCAAATCATTGATTGTTTTTATCTTCAATAAAACATGGTTATTTTGATGAAATATTGATAAATGCAGTATGTAATTATATTTATGACAAATGATCAACATCGCATAAATCAATTTTTGAATAATGCTGTTCATGAAATTTAATTTCGATTTTTTTTTAAATTTAAAATCAATACAATTATATTCAATCAAAATGAATTTGCCAAATTTATAATCTAAGTTTTTATAATTATTTAGAAACAGTGTCAATATAAAATTACTCCCTTGCCGATTCGCATCGATCAATTAAGTACTGAGCTTTTATGGATCTTCCGGAGCTTTTGCTCCATTTGTCGCTTCCACTATGAACTCAGATTCTAGGCCACATATAATTTAATAAAACTACTTGCAGTAAGTCTCCATCGTAGACTCATATATCTTAATATTGACGAGCACTGGCCACATCAATATCCTTACGTGTTGGCCTTCTTACTCTATTCCCTCGGGTCCTCTGAAGCATCTCTCCCGCTTACCGTACTTTAATTTGATATTGGTTCCTCGGCAGTGTATTGGCTTTTTAGTGCTTCTGTTTTAGGATCACCCTGTGTGTATTTCATCCAGTTGCCACGCCAGGACATCATACGAACGCTCCTGTGAGGATAAATGTGGAGCATTATAGCATCGCGGGTACGAGCACAGGTACGGAGCGGGCGTATTGCAGTTCTCATTATTGGGCCTGCGAAGGCTTTACGGCCTGAATAAATTTTATGGCCCGCGGGCCATGGTATCGCAATCAGCACGCACGGATAATTCTCTCAAAGGTAGACGAAGCCAGCCATTTGGGATTCGATTATCAAGCGACTCATTCGCGACGAGGGATTATGCGACGGGAACGGTAAAAAAATCGACCTGATTACAAACCTGATTATTGAGCGACCAAAAACTGTTTTTTTATTACTTGTGGACTTAGTAAATTATAGGGGAACTGTGCGATGAAACCAACAAGTAGCTTGGTACTATATTCCAAACATATTTATTCGCACTTTACACGATTGCCATTAATACGTCTTCCAACGACCAGGCTATCGGATGTCGATCGATATAAACATCGATTGTTTCGTCATTTTGACTGGATCTAATTTTGGTAGCCAGGCAACATGCTGCTGAAAATGCTGAAAATTGCCGATTTCCCCACAAATTATTTATTTCCGTCGCTGCAGATGAATACTTATATACTATAATACTTTGATGTGATTCGTAATTATATTACGGAGGAATACAAAAATTCTGAACCCCGTATCTATTATATTTCATATCGATATTCTCATTATTAGAGTCGATGTGTAGTAAATACATCACCGGTAGGGAAAGGTTATTATAACAATTTGTAATAAAACAGTTTTTAACGAGGAGTTCTAACCAATATATCCCAAAATAGATTCAGTTGCGTGTCGAAGATCATTCAATGGGTAGCCCTGTTGATCTCTGTTGAATTTATTTAAAAAAAAAAAAAAAAATATCAAGATTCATTAACCCGTATGGTGGTGCTGTCGCCTATTTACGATCGAAAATTAGTGATTCAGAAAGAGCATTCCTGCATGTTGAGTTTGGAGAGAGACAGAGATGGAATATCTTGCAGTTCGAAGAATGTGAATGGAAAAAAAACCGGAGAGAGTGTCTTGCGTACATCGTACGATTGTATAGATCATTAACCCAAATTTATCGACTGATAATGATGACCCAAATAAATCGATTTCAAATGCATTGTTTATGTTAACTTGAATAAATGAACGAATACTGTGTGCTATCAACAGTGTTTATTTATTTATGTACAAACTTCATAGACGCTGCTGTGGTCCTGACAGATAAGCGGATTTGTACGGATAATGAAGCAAATATAGCATCTAAGATTTTGGTGATTTTAAATTATCTCACTACTCTATGAGTTAAAATATGAAGTCATTTTTGGATTCACTAGTATTTTAGTTGGTGGTTAAATAATTTAAAAAATATATTCATATGATAAATTGCATATATTTTTTTAAATGTCTGAATAAATCCAAATAATTATAGTGATTTATTATGTAGTACAAATCTAGCCATAATGTACATTATATGTATTATGTTAAGCGTGATAAATTGTATCCATGCTAAAAAATGTGTCGATTTAGAAACGTCCATCTAATAAACGATTATTATAGTACGTGATGTCTGGTAAAATTTCTTAAAAAATCAGCAAGGCGACATGACAATCCTATTCGCAAGTAGATTTTATAACATCATCCTATGATTTATTCAAGTAATTTGCAAAACGTTTCCGATTTACGGAAGACAGAGATACAAAAAAAAATGATGAACGTATTAAATAAATGTGACTCTTAATGAGAATTGTCATGAATCGTCCTACAAATCTGTCGATGTCATACGATACTTATTTTAAACAAGCTCCAAAATAGCTATAAGCGGACCATAGAGCAAAAAGGTTGTCGAAAATAACCCAATTACCAATGTTTTATAAGCGAATAACATTTTGAGTTTGTTAAATATTTATTTAGGAGTCTAAATACAATAGATGTTATTACAGGCTTTCAGCAGAAAATACTCGAGAGGTCAAAACCTTTTTTAATGCGACGCCAATGTGAGGCTTTGTGACAAATATTACTACAAACTGATTCAAAGTTGAATTTATTTTCGTCTTGCTTATTGCGTAATTTTTGCAGATGCATGGCGAATATTTTTCAGCTTTAAATAAATATTGTATATCATAGGGTTTGTTTCCTCCGAAGGCAATTTTTGGTCTCGATATAATGGGGGTGTATAAATAAAGCATTTTTTTATGCACGAACGCATTCAAAAGACCCGAATACACTTTCATCATATTGATTTGTATACACGTAGGGTCTTATCGGGTAAAAAAGCGCCCTTACCAATCCCCATTCGCACAATTTACATGACACAGGGCAACAATCTTTATGAATTTTTCTCCTACAAAAGAAAAATGTGTTTTTAATTGAACATCTTTAAAATAAAAGGGTCCGATTGCTTCCTTGTATCTATAAAGAAAGGATAAAAAGCCCGTGGAAAAGCGGAAATATATGCGAATTGTTTTAGCTTCGCTTGACGATTGAATCCTCGTTAGTGGACTACCATGTAGATTTTCACGAAAAACCACGAAATGCTGAATTGAAATTTGATATAAAAATTCCACATGCTTTTGTTCCTGAAATATACTTTTCCCCGTTGAATATTTCAAATTTTCAGCAAAGAATGCTGTGTATAAAATATTTCAGTTGCGTCAATTAAAAAAAACGGAATTCTCGGAGTGGTATTTACATTAATTAATTTACTTACAACAGAGCCTCACTATCGCAAAGTACATATTTATTTTTAATTAAAACGAGTACACGTGAAACCGAGATGTTGATCTTGAAATTAATGTTATGGCACGTGGGTTCCTTTGCAATATTTTTTTAAAATTGCCCCAAAATTTTCATTTGGAAAAAAAGCGCCTTTCCTTCTTGAAGCAACTTGTAAGCCATTTCGCAAAAGTTAATAATCTGATCACAAGCTCTAAGTCTCAACAAAATCAATTTATTCCATTTCTTATTAGAAATATTAGATATTTCCTTCCGCGAATGCTTTAAATAAGATAATATTATTTAAATAGATATTATAAACGGGAGAAAGATCTATGGATGGGTAATATTTATTGATTAATTTCAATACGATTTAACTAAAGTTTGTAAATCAGTAACCCATAAGTGATCCAACTCGACTTAACCCCTTAAAGAGGTAAGACACAATGTTGTGTCCGAATTCCAGTAACTCAGAAAGAGCATTCTTACACGTTGAGATCGGAGATAGACAGAGACGGAGAGAGCATCTTGCGTACACCGTACGATTGTATAGATTGTTAATACAAATTTATCGACTAATAATGATTAATGAATGATATAATGAATCAATTTCAAGTGTATTGTTTATTTTACTTGAAGAAATGACCGAATATTGTATGATATTGACAGTGTTTATTTATGTATGTACAAGTTTCATACACGCTGCGACGGTCCTGACAGATAAGTAGATTTTTACAACGATAAGTGGTGGACAAACAAATATAGCATCTATGTTTATGATGATTTTAAATTAGCTCACTACTCAAAGAGCTAATTAATCTTTATATATTAACTTTTACAGATCCAGAAATCATATATAATCAAATCACAAACACTCAGCATGGGGTTTTTTTATAATCTGGATTCGAATCTTCATCCGTTTGCGATGAAACTTAAGCGATGAGTTATTGGATGTGTATCTAAAAAGGTTTTTAAATAGGCACAACTATTGTTTGTGTGTGAAATTGGTTTGATTAAGTGAAACGGGGCCGCGGGGACGGGGAAAGGAAGGATGCGCGCGCAATACGGCAATTGAGCTCCGCTCACGGGAGAGCGGGACTCGGTTGGCCTTCAAAACAAGAACCCTTCAGCTCGCTCTACACGTGACCGTACCACGTGACGTACCTTGCAATATACACGTGCACTGTTTAGTTCATGCGGGCGGTGGCATATGTTTAGCACTATAAAAGCATTTAATTAATTATGATTTTACTATTAGATTTAATCAACAATTAGATATATCTAAATTCCTTATATTTGTTAATAAGATAAAACATTTTCTATACATTTTGAGATATTCAATATTTATTTCAATATTAACACTTTGATTAATTATTTTTTGTAGCATCCATAAATGAGCTAATTTTTTTTTAACATCTTATCTCCATTAATGCGCTGGCGGACACGTCTGCATTACGCGTCTTTTTTTCGTATGAAAAATGGCCGCATAATGCAGACGTGTCCGTCAAAGCGTTTAATCTTCATTTGTAAAAAGCAGGCGACTTAATGATATCTACGATGCAAAAATTAATATTTTTTATTACTCAATTTAATCAACATTTATTACTGATACGAAAAACGATTTGACTCATTTTTGCGCATTTTTTCATAAACACGAATAAAATAGGTTCATAATAAATTATATTTATCTCCATTTTATGGCAATTTTTTCACATCAAAAAGGCCGTTGTTATCTATGCATTTAAAACATTATAAATTTCAATTATGTAGCTGTTCCTTTAAACGAGCCTCGCGTTTGTGTAATTTAATGAATAATCTTGGAATGATGAAATTATTCCGTTTTTATTCATGAAACGTGAATAAAACGACATTGCTTTTATGAAAAATGGCCTCTGCGGCCATTTTGAAAAAGTCATTTAGGTCAAATATTTTTTCAAAGACGGATTAGTGGCTCAGGGCACAATCAAAGGTATCATTATGACTTTAAAAATATTTGTCTCAGTATTGACCCGCAGAAAAATGAGATCAATCTGATAATTAAATGTAGTTTAAATGTATATTCAACGTGGTATCTTTTGACCACAGGATGACGTTATTCCGATCAAAGAGAGGTCAACTTGTGAGTTGTCAAAAGATCGATCCAGGATTTGTGCACAGGAAATAATTAGGCGGCACCGTTGAAAGGAGAAAGTATTCGTCTCCGGAGTCGGAGTTCGCCTTTAGCCCAAGAGGTCGTCCGCAAAGTGTATGCCAAATTTATTCCTTTGAATTCCCCTAACAATTTCCTGCCCAGGACTCCTACATCCTCCCTGTTGAAAAATCTAACTTGATTGCCCCGAACTGCTTGCTGGGCTTCTCCGACCACATAATTAAGAAAAAAAATGTTGAATAGACTAAGTACAGCGTGCTCCTTTCATCAAGGATTCGTCTTTTAATTTGATATTCATAGTTCACAATGAAATTAAGAGCCTTAGGAAAATGCCCAAATTGACCCACATTCATCCTATTAAAATTTCATCTCTCCTGGGAAATTTTAAATACCTGTTCGGTGCATATCAAAAGCCCGCTTGAGCAATACCAAAATTAAGACCATGAAATAACAGAAATAGATTTGATATTATAATACTTCAGGAATTTCCTAAGCATTGACCTAAAAAAGGATTTTTCCCATAAAAGATATTGTTATATATGAAGTATATTTTTATTGTATCAGTTTCTCTTGAACTTTGTTGGTGGTTCTTATTTTTTGACTTTTTGGGTGGTAACCCCGTCATATGATTTTCTACTCTAAAAATATGTTTACGTGTTTTTTAAAGGCTTAAGAATTAGAGCTTGTGTTCTTCTTGAGTAGAAAAACGAAAAATATATGCTTTGTCTAGCTTGTCGGAATCATAATATGGAAATTATGTTAGCAGCTGTAGTGAGTCAATCGCTCTATCTGTCTAGTGCTTCTGATATCCAATTCTTTAAAAGGTTTAAGAAGAACTGGGACAAAATTGGTCAAAGTAATTATAAAATATTTGCACCGCATCCTCAAAAATTATAAAAAATGTTGCTTCCCGAGATGACTAAAACGAGCTATTGAATCTTTCCATCTTCCACTTGGGAGCAAATTCTGAAAAAAGTTTCATTTAGAAAGTTTTCTGGTCTTTACCATGCTTGGCGGATGGTTGAAGCTATGTATTTCTTGAAGATTTTCCCATTTAAACATCAGCTTAAACTGACGAAAAAAGAAGGGATAGCAGTGAAAGATGTGCATTTTCACAGTAATAATATATATAAAATACTAATTTCAAGCTACTGTCGGATATTCAGCACCAAGAAACGACTTACAATTATTAAAAGACCTGATATCCTTTGAAAATATAAACCAAACAATAGCCAAAGTTGCCATGAAAAAATACTGAGCCATTTATGGTAGGAAAATTTGATGTCTTTTGCATTTTTTGACGACAAGCTTTCAGTCCAAGATAAGTAAAATATGGTAGATGCACTAAGAATCGAAGATGTAGAGGATTGTCTTAAAATAAAAAGCATTGATGTTGAACACATCACCGAAAAAAGCACAGAAGACTTTGTGGCTAGCAACCTTTTACGATTTTTCCAAATATTGAGTATCTCATTACAGTTTTTGAATAAAGATGTTGATCTTAGAAGGATGACTGATTTTAAGGCTGCAAAGAAAATCATCAATTCTATTTGGATAGTGAATGATATTGCTGAGCATGGTGTTGCCTTAATACAGAAAGAAATATCCTGATACAAAAAAATCAAAGCTTATAACCTGAATATACATATATGATTTTAATATTTAAAGGTTATCCTTATTTTTGTAGGGTTTTTTATGGTGGAAAATCAAATATGTTGGTGGTTATATACCCTAATAATATGATAATGATCATCCAAACAACCAACATCGGTCATTTAAATATTAAAAACTGTAAAAAAAAAACGATTATTGGTACAATGGACTAGTTCTTGGATTCATGCTACAAAAGTTTGGACTCAGATTCCAAAGTGTGATTCGCTCGATGTTTTTCAAATTTTTAATTAAAACTTACTCTGGATTTTACGCTGTAACGTTAAATGAGCCATTTACATAAATGTTTATTAATATATTGTAATAAAGACCAATTCGCAAATATCTTTGAACATGTTCTTAAATTTATTTCCAGTGATATTTTTCAGTTTTACTTATGTGTGCCAATCGTTATTTACAAGCATGGTATATTTATATTTGCTTTCATTGTTTGTGTAGATATAATTAATTACCATTGTTAATATAACTTATGTAAGCTTACAATCCAATGGCTTTAATTGTATTTCAGCTTAAATCTAATTTACTTGATCTAAAAAGTGGTATATCGATCATAATAGTAATATTAGCTGAAAGAAGCAATGCTTGGGGAATATAGTAGATATAATGTTATAATACTTTGCTATTATTTCAATTCCATCAATCTTCATTTCCAATTCCATTAACCGGCCAATTGATAATTTGTGATTAAAGTTGCTAAAGTAGTCAAATTTAATTTTTGAATTATACAATTACAATACATGCTAATCTTTAATCACTAAACAATATTGCCATATTTTTTAATGAGAATACTGTCATTGATTGGAATAGTCCGGCTTTATGCCTATTTCCTGGTCAAATCCTCCGATGAATAGCCATACATTTATACAAATCCAACAAAATCCTCTTATCGTCATTAAAGCATACTCATGATAACCGACAAAAACAATCTGCCCAAATGTTGCACCGATTGCACAAGTGCAACACTTACTGGCGCTAATTACCCTTCTAGGGCCGTCGGCGCGGTGCAACGTCAAAGCTTGCTGCAATTATTTGCACGGTTATTGGCATTGCATTTTGGGGTCCAGTCATTTGGAAACATTGAATAATATCTGGTGGATTAAGCGCCAGTCAGATAAAGGGCTAAATGTCCATTGTGCCCTATGCAAATATAATCCAACCATCCTCTTGCGTTGCATTAGCGATGCTTAATGTGCTACAAACTATGTTTCAATTGAATAAACATTATATTCCCTTTAACGAGCCGTACATAATTCAATGCTTGAAATCATTTAAAACTAGCAGTGTCGATGTCCTCTCAAACAGCATCATCATCCTATTTTGAATGCCCATCCTGTCAAATATGGCCGACAATGCAAGCAGTTTGCAACAAGAATTGCTTTGTTTCGCCCTGAAATAACGATGATATGATTACTATTGTTGGGAGATATCTTCAGATGAGATTACTAAGATACTGTATTACATTGTCAGTCTAAATGTTACAATGCAACAATATCACATCCTGGAAAGAACAAGAGCAAAGCATCTTGGAATAATGGGGAAAGGTATTTGATTTATTAAATTGTTTTGATTATTAACGTGTTGTATATGATCATAATTGGTTAAAGTCCTTAAGTTTGATTTAACACTATGTTTATTAAAAATGATTATCAAAGTTAAAATGCATTTGTTGATATTTGAGTTCATGACAGTATTAATAATTGATTTAGTATAAAATTAATGCTGCTTTTATTGCTTTGCTAAAATTTCGCTCAAAAGTGTTAGAAGCAATATTTTTTAAAAATATGTGTGCTTCCAAAGTATAAATAAATTAAGTGATAGCAGGATACTGAGAAAGTCAATTTGAATTTTAGATGAGTTTTACAAGAAAAATATGTATATAAATTCATGTTTTCAAAAGGTCATGTGAAAAACGGAGAGGCGACCCATGACCTATATAACTTTTTGCCATGGATAAAGCTCTTAAAGCTCTCCTTTTGTATTTAACTAGAATTTTATCTTTGAAACTCGCTCTTATTGCGACAACAAATAGAAACATTGTTTGCATCCCGATTTGTGAAACGGAATGGCGAAAAGTAATAAGTTTCTTACATTTGTACCCAGAATTTTAACATCTGACTATAGGGTTAAATGAAATCAAGATCAATGTATTTCAATATCTTTACATATTTATCTTCGTCTTTTATTATGCAAAAAGATGTTTTTGAATTACCATAGAAGAGGCTTATTTCCCGGAAGAAAAATAAAGAATGCTACTCAAAGGCTCTTAGATTCATGGCATAAATCAGAGCTTTTAACTATCAAATATTGAAGCTTAGCAACGAGCAATGTTGCTATCCCATATTGATCCGGTCTTCAGTTAGCCTTCGAAATTATTAGATCACATAAAAACTCTACTAAGGGCGCGTAATTCCATAGAACCCATGAAAAACCCCAAGTATACGGTACATACAACAAGAGTGATTAAATTAACCAAAGTTGGCCCATATTCGCGGTCATTATTTTGAAACAACCGTAAATGGCGCACTTCAACAAATTTATGGTTATTGAAAATTTCGCTGAGTAAAATGTGAGTAATGCGGTAATTGCATCGCAGAATTTATTACCCCAGATTGTAATTTAACTTGTAGTATTTGCGAGACTGAGTTATTATACGCGAATGATACATCCAGTACAATGCGACAGTCTGTAAATTAGTTCACCCTCCACAACACACAAAACAATCGATATTTCAACCCCGATTTATCATTTAAAATCGTGTTATTAGTATTTTTTCATTCAATATATTGAATAGGTAAATTGTATTAAAAAATGCTTGAGATGCTTAAAATTATCACTTAAAATTACAACAACCATCGTCTTACATTTATACAATCTTTCATTAAGCATTCAGAATATTTATAACATAATAAAAAGATAATTGTTTAAATACTATAAATAATTATTTGCGATGATATACGCAATCATTTAATATATATTTTTATATTAATTTAATTTAATAAGGACCAAGAACAGTAATGTGAAACATTTTTTGGTATAATTTTAACGATTATGGAAGGTTTTTTTATGGACAAATTATCAAGACTACTAGAATACAGATTAAATATAATTGGCTTATAAATACACGCCAATAATATTCTTAAGTCCTGCAGGTACAATGGATGGGATTAGCCTGGAATGGAGATGAATGGAAGAGAATTTGAGAGGCTTTTGTCCTGTAAGAGATTTTATCGTGCTGATGATGAGATCGATGGATGTTACAAAAATATATTTAATCATAGTAAAATTATATAAATTCGAATATTCATAAAATGAACCGGATTTTATTGATCTTTTTCAATAAAATCATTTAGAAAGTTGGAACAAGATGGAACTTAATAAGCATGATGTTAAAAAAAAATTTACTCTTTGAATTAGTCAACAAATTATGTACTTAAAAGTTTTTAAAATCGAAAATTAGCTCTGACGAAGATATATATTTTTTAAAAAATTTAACGATGTTCTTCTGCCAATCGAAATTGCAAAAAAGAAAAAAAAAGTTCTAACAATTCTACACTGATGCTAATCACATTAAAATTATATTTAGAAACGGGGAACGTTCCTCCTTTTATAGAAGAATACAGATAAATCATCCAATAATCTTGATTTAAATGTGCAGATAATAAAAAAGGAAATAGAAGTAATGGAATCAGAAACAGTTGGACAACACATTTGCTGATAATATCAAAATCAGCCATCCAGTTGTTTATAAGGATAAAATAAAGTTTATTGAAAAACTATTCAAAAATTTTGATCACATCCAAAAAAGGTATGATATTTCAGATATTCTTTATGATTCTTTATTGTCGATAAAAACCAACCTCATCGACAACTGAGAGAATTTTCACCACAGTAGTATCAACAAAAAGAAAATTACAACCAAGTTTAATACTCTGATGAGTACAGTCGCGTATTTGCGTTTGAATTTCAGACATTCAGAACGAACATTCATTGCAAGTTGAGTTCGAAAAGAGACAGAGGCGGAGATAGTGTCTTGTACGTTAAGTTTAGAGAGAGAGAGAGAGAGAGAGACGAAGAGATTTTTTCGTATTTCATACATCGATCAATAACCCAAATTTACCGACTAACAATGAAAACCCAAATTAGTCGATTTCAAGTGGATTTGTACGGGTGATAAGTGGCGGACATACAAATATAGCATCCACGTTTAAGTCACGTAGTAGCGCCGTTAATCTGAGCAGATTTAATTCGCCAGATTAACAGTTACATCTTCCATCTCTCTTCATGTGCAATATGCTATTTTATCAGCGGCATCTCTTGTGGCCCCCGCGGATACATTGCACCTACATACCGACCGACCACCAGTTGGGGAGTGACGCGCATGAGGCGGGAGTCGGGATGGTCGTCGGTTAGCCTTGACTGCGGAAGGTCGTCCTTCCTACAGCCAGATCTCTCTCTCTCTCTCTCTTGTGTGGAATAAATGGTTATTAAGATAGAGAGTCTTTCTATTCGACGCCTGTCTATTCCCATCCATTCGTTGAGCAACATCACGGCCCGATAAAATAACGGATGGAATACGCGTTGCGCAACGGAAAATGCTACCTTTTGTCTTCTTTCTTCAGTGACAGAATCAAGATGCTTCGTATCCAATGGAATAAATGTATTCCTAATGAAGGGAACTATGTAGAAAATAAAACACTTTATTTGTATTTTTCAGCAAATTCTGTTATATATAAATCCCCCTCGTATACATATTTAAAATATTCGAATATTTTACTAAAATAATTTCATACTCTTTATTCGTACAATTGATTTTGCGAATATTTGGGATCCCCAAATGCATAAACTTTCAAGTGGAACCAGTTGGTATTTGATGACTGTCTTTAATAATAGATAAATTCATATTTTTCATTCGGAAGCATAAGGTTTGATATGATGCTGAGTCACATGTTTTTTTAAAAAATGGCAATTTACGTTATAAATTGAATTATTAACGTTATCATCAAACATCCATAACAACGTAAGATTTCTTCGTTTATAACGTTCTTGTGATAAATGGGTCGTTTCGACACATAGTAAGCGATATATTTAAAACGCGCGTGTGTACCAAAGGTTAATCTTAAACTAATAGCGCATAAGCTTATCTTAATAGGCAGTATTTCACTATTGAAAAACGATTATCGGCTTATGTAAATGCTCAAATTTGCTCTAAGCTCCTACGAAAAAAAGATCACTCATAATCTCAAATACGTCATTAATTATGCGCTTAACCGACTAGATCGATGATGGCTTAGAGCGCTCAAAACATTCCACTGAAATTACTCGATTTTAAATTATTTACGAAGACTCTTGCACAAAATATTTATCATTTTTCTTTCCACCTTAATCGTTTTAATAGCTCCCAGATTCTGTTTCTAATTTCAATGTCGATCTGATCATTTATTAAGATCTGTCTGATGAAGACCATTTGTCTTTTAGGCAAGAGCGCTCAAGTTCAGTTTTTTTGTGATATGTGACAAAAAATATATTGTCGACCTTCATGCGAAGATTTTGCCCCAGAATTTTTGTCGAAGAAAACGTTTCATTTAATTCTCAAATTCAATTGTGTCGGTAGAATTCAGATGCTTAAAGGCTTTATATGGATCCATTAAAACGCTTATAATATTTTTTTTACGAAAGTACTTCAAACAAATTCATTTTATATCATTCACCATCCTTAACACACAATTTCGTTACACAAAACAACTTATCCTAATGCGATTCGTTTGTGTCGAGACATATTCAAGAAATACGTATATAATAGTACTGAATTTATTAATTTTGCCTAAAGATATATTGGCAAAATACAAAGCAAATAGAAAATTATTGGTTATTAAATAGTTTCATGTATTATTTATTTTTTTCGATCTCACATAACGAATTCAATCGAATCGAATTAAAGATGACTTTGAAATGTCGAATACATACATAAGTGTTTTTTGGGAAGATTAAACAGCCAGACACACATATAGAATAAAAGCGGAATGATAAATGGACGCTAGTTACATGGCAAATTTGTTCATTACCCTGGCATTGATAAATAGCGCAACCCTTAAATGACGTCGGCGATGACCATTAACATTTCATAAAGTGGAAAAATCGCATTAAAATTTGTGAAGTTAATAACCGCAAGTTTTTCCAATTGTCGCTACGTTTCGCATCTATTCATAATTGCCGTGATTAATCGACTGAATGTGATTTCATGCTTACTTCACGTAGACTCGACGTGCCCGTAAATTTTCGCTTTTAACCCTTTCCCCCCCAGAGACTGCCATTTGACCCGTCACTCAACTCGCATTACATATGTTAAATATGTTACATCAAATGTTACGGCCTTAATGAGTTTTCCACAACGCTAAAAGCCTTTCTTTAATTTGGATATTCAAGTACGTATTTGGGAGCATGTATCTAATCTTGTATAAATTTACACGAAAAATGATTTATGATTTGTATAATAAATTTATATTTTGATCAAAGAAAGCGATTGCAGAAATTTGGCGCAAAATTATATTGATGTAAAATCAGATAGGAGTGATAACGATCAATGTAAGGTTGACATAATAGAGATTTAAAAAATATTATCATAACTTTTAGTAAAAGAAATATCTACTCAAGGAAATCCCCTGATCTGGATCGCATTGATAAACGCATCGCCAAAAGGGCCTTTCTGCAGATCGACCTCGATCTTTGTTTCATTTTTCAAGAGTGTTTCAAGACAGGCGTCTTTCTTGACTACTGGAAAAGAGGACTGGTTGCCGCTCTTCCGAAACCAAAGACGAACAAACAACCAGAAGACCCAAAGGCGTATCGGATCATAATGTTGCTTCCCACGCTAGGAAAACTCTTGAAGAAAACTATAGCGTATAGGATGAATACTACCCTTGAGGAAGACTGTCCACTATCTGGAAAACAGTTTGGCTTCAGACCTGGAAAGTCCACCATTTATGCCATCTCCAGGGTGCTATCTATCACAGAATTAACCACCGAACACTACGCGATTGCGGCTCTGTTGAATCCCTCGGGAGCTTTTGACAATGCCTGGTGAGCAATGATTATCGTCAAACTGGATAAATACAAGATCCCTAATAACATAATTAAATTAATACGTAACTACTTTGATATTAGGATTGTTTTTGCATCGGCTGAAGGTGAGCTTATCACTCGCTCTCTGATAATGAGATGTCCATAGGGATCTGTTCTGGAGCCCATGCTCTGGAACATCCTGCTTAATGATGCCCTTGACCTGATACTCCCGCAGGATTGCTTACTAACAGCATATGCTGATGACCTTACTCTCACAACATGTGGGTATTCACGATCATAACTGGAGGAAAGAACGTCAAAATCAAAAGCTCAAAAAAAGCTCAAGGGCAAAATCAAGCGTTATCCACACATTTGACTGGATGAAGACCGTATAGTTTTCGATAAAAACGTTCACCTGGGCGTAGCCATCTCTGAGGGATGCAGATTCAGAGAAAACATTAAAATTGCATCCAGCAGAGCGACCAAGGCTTTTGGCAAAGTGTCCAGACTGGCGGGTGCTGATTAGGGTCTTGGGGGCAGACACCTCAAAATTGCCTATGAAGCATGGGTAGACAGACTTGGACACCGTGGACGTGACAAGACAGCGAGAAGAAGCATAAACATTGCACAACGGCACCTACTACTAAGAATCACTGGAGCGTACAGAACAACTGCTACAGACAACCTCCCTGTCCTTGCAGGGATCATGCCACTAGACCTGAGTTGGTCTGAGTCACCTCACGGTGGCTACATGCGGAATTTCTTTGGTCTCATCTCGCCTCAAGCTAAAATGGGTTGACCCCAATCATTGTACTTCCCAGTTTCTGACAGGGCACGGCCGTTTTGCGGCATACCTGGCAAGAATGAAAATAAAAGATAGTTCGCACTGTGTGTACTGAGATCCTTTCATGGACGCGGATCACGTTCTGTGGTCGTATTTGGGCATGTCGGTCGAGAGAGAGGCTCTCGTACGCCGTATCAGTGGTCGTTTTTCTGGACCTCTTGGCCACAGGGACTTGGTGGCCAGCTTCAGTGCCTTTTCGGCGTTTAATGCCCTTTTCCATAGTTTCGGAGCCAAATGCGCCTTGGACCATAACATGTCATTTATACTATTTTTATATTTGTCCTCTATGTCACTACGAGTTGAGCATATACTTGTATTAACCTAGGTGTGAATAAAAATGCGGCCCGCGGGTCAAATTTTGATTATTGGAGCGTTCCTACGGAAGCATAAACGATAAACGCCGAAAAACGACGCAACATTATTTGGATTTAATATGCCCTACCCAATTTTATTAACGGTCACATTATTTACTTTTTTACTCTAACTTACAAATCCCTTGACTGTGTTTATTCATAGTTAATATTGAAAACCATCTCAAGAATAAATAGACGACGGATAAGGACATACAATATGAGATTAAACGGTTTAGAAAGTCTGTGAAAATTACAGTTATGAGATCGAAGAAACCGACGGGAAGAACATGTTTTCTCGCGGCCAAGACTATTGGACGACTCTTTTGCCTTCTTGTCTGCGCGTCCACAATTTTAATTGCACATGCACACAATAAGAGATGATTGACGAAAATAACAATACCATCGGATACCTTTTTCCATGCTTAACAATAACATATATTATTGCCAAACAAATTATTAGTATGAATCATGTTTGAACCAATGTATCGATAATTTCAATTTTAGCTTTTCTCACATTTTCGCGTCAGTGTCGCCAAAATACTAGCAGATAACCTCTGGAATGGCCTTTAGTACAAAGAGATATGAAGATTACCATATAAGATTTAGATAGTATTTAAAAAGCGTTTCATGGTTCGGGTTGCATGGATGAGTCTAGGGGTTGGTGAAGAATAGCATGTGGAGTGTGTATTGCCTACTGTTAAGCATGTGGCGGCAGCATTATAATTTGGGACCACATAATGGCTACCGTCATTATTCAAAAGACTCATGTACTCAAAACAACGTTGACATTACAGCTCTACGCGTATACCATAGTTTTCAAGACAATGTACCATATCATAAATAAGCGCAAATCATTAAAAAGTTTGAATTTAAGCTTTACGACCAAATGGATTGCTAACGGCATAAATATCGAGGGTAACCCAACCAAATATTTTTTGCTTACAGATCAATATATGCATATTATATTTATGCACGATTAATTCACTTATTTAATTGGAAAGTGTTTCGAAGAAAAGCTTGAATATCCAGGGGTAGAATATTGTTGAATAATATCAAATCACATTATTTATCAATAGTTTCGTCAAATATTTATAAGCAACGTAATGTAATGACATATCATTGATACCGGATATCTTGTCGCAAATATTGATAGGGATGTGAGAAAAACAAAATATGAAGATATGATATTGGGAGAGTATTTAGTGATGTCCGGATATTCGAGCGATCGTCCCGCTGGGCGGTGCTCACAATGTCCCACCACGATTTATCATATTACCTATGTGGAAAATGAAGACGTATTTTCCAGCCGGAGAGCCTTATCTGCAGGCCGGAGAAGGGGGCCCCGAAAAAAATATTAACGTAAAAGTAATATATCGAACCGGAGGGGTTCCCATGGGAGCAGTTTCGACGAATTTATCACCGCTGGAAAATAGCTCATGCGAGCCGCTGGAGCATTTTTCTCGTATGACAAAATATCGTATAAGTAGGGCCGTGTACGGCGTGCTTAATTTTAATGTGCGCGCTAATGCCGTATATCAACGGACCGCACTCCTACATAAATAATACTTAAACGCTCTAATAAAACACTTCATACACTGCCCTTTGAAGAATTCCTTTATCTACCCCTACGCTTCAAGGTCATACAATATAAATACCAACCTTAATACCTTTTAATGTGGCAATTTAACATCATATATCTATGATTAACATTCAAATAACTGCTGAAAAAGATTCATGAGCGAAATCCGCCCTTTTGCTATCCACGCCGAAAATTCAAATAACCCGTGTAATATCAAACAAAATAAAATTAATAAATGCTGATGTAATTTCTAGTTAAATCCCACGAGGGACCTAAAAAGGGAGGGAATATTCTAAATGGAAATAATCCTAATAATACAATCGAATCCAATAATATTCAACAACATACATTTATTAATCTAAAAAAATTTTCATTTCGTTTATTTTGCCATATTTGGCAGTAAATTATTAACCCCTTAAAGAGGTAAGACACAATGTTGTGCCCTTATAATGATATAATGAATCGATTTCAAGTGTATTGTTTATGTTTACTTGAAGGAATTACCGAATATTGTGTGCATTCGGTAAATTGACAGTGTTTATTTATTTATGTACAAGATGATAAGTAGCAGACATACAAATATAGCATAAAAGTTTATGATTATTTATAATTAGCTCACTGTTCAAAGGGTTAATAATCTCCATTAAAATTATTCTTGGGGTTGAAATATTTTTGTATGATATTTTCTAAACGATTTATTATTTTTGAACTGAATTTTCAGTTGATGGTCCTAATTAAGATTTTTTATAATATGCCACTTGCGACAGCACTTAAACTTCTTCTCGCTGTCACAATTATGCAATTAATTACTTTTTCAAAATATACTTGTCTATTTAGAAATAGTTTCAGATAAGGTTCTGTAAAGATATTTTGACTGTAAAGTTCTCTCTCGATGTGAATATTAGAGCATCATTTACGTCAACGATATATCATCGTTGGCACATTACGAAGGTTTTGTCAATGACGATATATCGTTGTTAAGTGTTAATAAGGTTGATATATTTATGCAATGCTGACGCAATCTATAATGGAAAATGTCTCTTTTTCATGCTTAATTAAATCGACATGAAGACATTCAAAATGTCATATTTTCTATTTCTAGTGTCTATTTTCTTAAGTATCTCATTTATCTAGATTAATATTTTTAAAGCGTTCCCACAGAAACAAAAATAAAATGCAACATATTATTGTTTAAGGATGTTTTGATAAAATTTATCTTAATTCTTTAAAAGACTGCACACAAGAAATGAATTCAAATCTTGTTTTTATGGACAAAGTAAAAGAAAATTAGAAAGAATAATATCAAGATAAACCCATGTCGATGATAAAGTTTCATCTCCAAATTTGATCATAAACAAGACCTAAGAAAAATTACAAAATTCCTGAACAAAGTATGAAAAAGTTCGGTTTAAGTTCGAATCTGAGTGGAGATTTGCGTCAATTTTTCATAAATTCATAAATCGTTATATAAGATCTGAATGGAAAACAAATTAACGAATACAATTTAAGGTATCAAAAAAAATTCATATTATTGCATCTACACCCTAATTGAATATCCACAAGTTAAGCTTAAATACATTTACGTAGTGCTTTAAAACATCATTGAAATGGATGATTTTGATTTAAATCATAAATGCTATACCTTTTCTCTAAGCAATATAGAAAATAATTATCATGTTTTACAAAGATTAAAAATATGGCCATGACGTTCTCATTCTTTGCTGTTATAGCTGAAGTCTGATAAATACTTGAATCTTAATGGAAGAAGCTTTTTATGACATGAATGAAGCTGAATTGAAGAGTTATTGCAGCTCTATAAGTTTGAAATATCTTATTGAGATGCAAAATTGAATGCATTTATAAATTAAAAAGACAGTAATATTAAAATCGATTTATCATCTCAAATTTGTGCAAATAATTTAGGCATTATAATAATGTTGTATTTCTTTAAATTTACTACTTTTATTCAGATTTATTTTCAAAAAACTACCCCAACTCACTGAATTGAAATGCCATCAAATAATACTCCCTGAATATTTTTAAAATAGGAACCTTTTTTGGGGGGAATCAATGGATCTAATCACTTAAGACTTGCATCTCAAACGAAAGCATTCAATGCATCCATAGTAGAATGTATCCACGCGTTTCAGTTTTCTCACTCGATTCAATATAGGTGCTCCCGAGTTTCTTTTCCTTGAATGGATCTCGTGGAACTTAAGCGTTATCTCCCATCTGGAAAGCCATTGTCAAAACACGTTTTGTGTGAGAAACTTTAGTCAGGATTTGATGTGGGAGCCTTTGAAGCATTGTTACGTGTATACAACGATATCTGATGGGAATGGGCTGGAAATAGTTTCCCTAAGATGGACGTTTGTGCGGTATTCCCGCCCACATTTTCTATTTACTATCAGGCATGGAAGCCTCCCTTTTCTTAATGGGGTTTTAAAAGCGGATCGCTTAATTAAATCGGCCTCGCGATTAAGGCTTTATTAACCATACCAAGCCAAATATGAAAAGCTACCGATGACAAGCACTTCTCAAATGTAAATCGATCGAATGGAAGCAATAATTGCTATTAATGTGAAAAGCAATAAAAAGCCATTTCGTGTGAATCTTTTGTCCCATAAAAAAGATCTCTTTCATTCAATTAAAGACATGGCAACTTAGAAAGATATGCATTTGGGATATATATTGTTTCAAATTATTAAATATTGATTCAATATTTAAATAGGAATAATATAGTTTCAAAGGTCGAAACCAACACAGTTACCTTTCAGGCCAGCTTTAAATGGGGACTATAGTTTATAACTATCGGGCGCAATTGCCTTTAATATACACCCCCTGGCATTTACCCATGTCACACACACGCTCGGGGTCGACCCTGAATTGAAAGTTTTAAATTCGAACCCGAAATCACGTTATTCTGATTCTGATTAAGCTCCGAGCGGTAAATATTTGCAGGGATATCTGTAGCCGAAAAACCGCAAACGAGTAAATAAAATTAGATTTGATAATTGAATGGACGCAGAGAAAAATACAATTAACCCCTGCCCGCTTAGAGGGATGAAAATCAAATTCGACGTCTTCAATAAAGAGCGATATTAAATGGAATCATATCAAGATTCGATTTTGTGTTAATGTAATACACTTCGTTGATATTATATTAATCTTTTTCATCCAATATTCTATAAGAGAAATAAGTATTCGTTGATTTTCACACTCAAACTTTGCTTCTATTATTCTTCTTCTAAAAAATATGAATTTTAATGATTATTATTTTGTGCATTATAAAATATTATTTATGAAACTACCTCGTTTTTAAACGATTTTGCTAATTACATTTAAAAACCATAGTAATTACCATTGAGCTATCTGTAAATCGATATGGACTTCTATTTTATCGTTTTATCAGTAATGACATTTCTCGGTAATTTTGCATGCCCTACATATTAACCGTAAAATGACTACACATTAAAACTATATTTACAAGTTTTCATATAAATTTTGAAAGCATTGGCCATCGTGCAGTATCTCAGATAATGATTTATGTAATACAGCATCAATTATCTTCAAATCGCTTGTTGGTTTCTGAAAGGGCTTCAGAATGAGCTAAATAATATATGTAATATAAAATTAAAACAACGGATATATTAACACTTAAACACCCGCTGTTTTTACGCAAAGAGTACGCCTAATACCGCACTTTTTAGCGCGATCTTGGTTTTTTCGCGACTTCGTAAAAAATGAGTATATCTTTTTTCCTATTGGAGTTAATTTGGTAAAATAAAAAGTATTATGATAAGTATAGTTTTCTACGTAAAAGCTAAAAATATTTAGTTCAGAAATAAAATTTTCAAGTTGTGAAAATGTGAGATAATTATAATTTTGACGAAAAAACAACACAAATAGATATTATTTTATGTATTTCACACAATTTTGTCGAAACATTTGAATTTGGTATCGTACTACACATCCCAGAGAATCCCAAACTATAGAATTACACATCCCAGCGAATCTCAAACTGTCGAATTATTTATTTATTTATTTCTGTATTTCAAATTCAGCAATATGGTCTAAAAATGAAATAAACAGGAATTAAAAGCTACTGGACTTCTGAGAATTATGGTTAGTCATTGAATAAGTACACTCTCCATTCATTTTTTGATTATTTATAACAAGAACAGGAACAACTGCAGCGATGGCAATGGCACACGAATAGAGCAGTTTTAACCGTCCAAATATGTTGATAATTTTGAATATTTATGACACTAGTAGCTAATTTATTATAAAATAAAATCACTGATTTAAAAATGTTTTTTTGTATGGTAAATTTCAAAACATTTCCCAGCGTGTAACGGAACATTACAAAACACACACGTGAAGCTTGTATAACCCCACCTTTTATTTTCGGTGCACAATCTACATGCTCTTCGTACGAAATCTTTGGTTTTATGACTAAGTATTTTTCAAAAGACATGTTTTTTTAAATCGTCCAAAAGTCTTCCTGGTGGATCAATAACTGAATGTCCTATAGTAGTTCGTAATCCAGATGGCACAGATGTTATTTGCGATGATGACAATGATGCTTGAGCTTCTGATAGTGATTGTTCAGACAAAAACTGTCTAAATCCTCATCAGGATGTATCATGTATCAAATTTTACGTATGGAATCTGGGGTACTTTCTTCGTTGTTGTAGAAATGTAAAAACGTCAAAATTTGCATAAATCTATTTCTTGGCATAGTTTTTGAGAAATATAGCGTTTCAATCATGGCATTTGTAGACCAATAGTCAGTAATCATATCTTTTCTCACCTGACCCATGACTATTATCAAACCAAAAAATACTTTCAGGTCCTGCACTGTGGTATCAAACCATTTTCGAGTCTTTTGCACATATTTGTATTTGTTTTTATGTTGATCATAATATCTTTTAGTTTCGTCTGAAAAAACTTTTAAAAAGATCATCACCAATAAACAATGATGCAACTTGCTCGATATTTTCAGAATTTCTGGGAAAGACTTTTACTCCTGGATTACCATGAAATATTTCGTTGACTCTCGGTTAATTATTTTTTGTCCAATCCATGTCGATGTCTATGTCACCCTCCAAATCACTCGGCAAAGTCATGGTTCTCGGTTGCTTGGCCACATCAATATCCTCTTCAAAATTATTAGCACCACTTTCGCTCTCAGTATCACTCGGCACATCCGACATGTAATCGTTAATTATTTCTTCAACATTTGTATCCATTTTTATTATGGGTAAAACACCACAAATAATTAAAATTTTAATATTTTTTCAGTTCCGTATTAGTCTTATAAACACAAACTGTAGGGTGGTCGCTTCAGCCCACGCGCTTTGGGCAGTTCCGGCAGCCCTCACAAAAACACAAGAAACGTAAGCGCAAATTTAAAGGTTCATTGCTGACATATTGAATGTCTGCCTTTGACTAACTGATCATCTCACTGTTTCTCCTTCACATCAATTAGCAAGCTTCATTGTGCGAGATTCCTAAACCAATCACATTGTTATATACTGCCTTGTCCCAACCCTCGAATACCCTTAATAGGTTTTAAAATTTCGAAAGAATCGGCACTTTGAGTGATGGCAAAATCCTCCTTTGTACTACTTTATGGCGCAGTAAAGCTCATCTCGACTTCTTGGAACAATTGTGCATTCCGAAACCCGACATTGTTTTCAAATATTTAAACTACAATAGGCAATGCGCTCTATATGCTCTTATACTCATCAATCATTCGCCCAACCTTCAGTTATGCAGGACTCATTTGAGCAATATATGCGTAACCAATCTACAAAAACTCCAAGTTGTATAAAACAGAGCTTTGAAAATTACTTTCAATATCAGACCGCTCAATCCATCCAACCGAATATCATCCAACCGACACCCGATAATATAAAATTTAAATATATGCACAAAATGCCAAAGCATATATTGTAGTTTTGAAATAGTTTTAATGTAATCTTCTGTCTCCAATGAGTGGGGGGGAAGTGATATTTATGAACGAAGTATGTACGCAGTGGTTCCTAACCTGGGGGGAATTACCCCCCGAGGGGTAAAACGGCTTTTCTGCGGGGGTAATGGCAATATTAATTTTCAGTATGTAGATATAATAATAAAATGGCAGATGAGCGTCATATGACTTGCATTCTCTTCCAAGAAGTCTTTCACTGTGCTCTAATGTCTTTCTAGTAATCCTTCTCGCAAGGAGAGGGATGAAGAGACGAGAGACGGAGACGATACAGTTTCAATTTACTTGAGTACTAATTTGCACTTTCGCATTCATAACAATATTGTGAAGTGAAATGACTTCTGCTTCTAGAAAAAAGTGCTTGTATAAAGAAGCTTTTCTGCAATGATGTTTCACGAATATTGTTGACAGGAATATGGAAAAGCCTCAGTGTGTTCTTGGTACAGAGAACATGAAACCGAGCAAACTTAAAGAACATTTCGAGAATGTTCACAAGGAGTTGGTAGGTAAAGAATTCGATTTTTGATTTCTAAAAAAATAGAGTGTTCGCAATTGGACTAAACCTAAAATTAAAAAAAACTTGCAAATGCAAAACAATTTCAACTTTCACATTGACCATCATTAAATTAACGAAGGAAGTATGTTATAATTGTAATTTCCTATAGTTTTGTGCAATTTCATGATAAATAAAGGCTATTTGTATGTATTATATATGTTGTTTTCTTCAACAAAATTTTAAAGGGGGGTAAAATCAGTTTCTCTGATAGGTTATAGGGGTAATGAGACTAAAAAGGTTAGGAAACACTGTATGTACGGATTTTATTTTAGTAACAAATTAATTTTAAATGAAAGGCAAAGTCATTTTAGCAAAAAGATTTTTTCTATTTCCTATTTTTCTTTACCTTACTAAATAAGAAATGTAACTAAAATACTTCAATTTTACGATTAATATTATAATTTGTAATCAAGATAAGGGGACAAAGATAAAATCCCAAAACTTAAGTTAAGCAGTTAGTATAAATATGTATAGGCTAGATGCATTAAATTATGTATGCTATTTTAGCAAATAATGGTTATTATTATTATAAACAATACGAGGTTATTTTATTGAATTGATAAACAAAAATTTAAATTCGTTTTAATCGACGTGTAACGATGTTTTCGATCGAAATAATATATTTATTTCGAAGACGATTTGTATCCATAAATATGTCATATATTTTACAAGTGGCGTGCCGAGCGATGAATGGAACCGTCTTGAGTCATAAAACTATATTAAAAAAACAAAATATGGGGTGTGTGCGATAGTATTTGAAAAGATACCGCGGTGCATGCGGTTCCGCACTAGTGCGGGACCGGGTGTTAACCGCTTACGAAATTCTCCGCGGTACCGCGGGACCGGGTTTCTGAGAGTTAAAATGATTCTAATTTTATCGATGTCGACAAATCAATTTGATAATTGAGAATTCCACTTGTTTCGATTATATGGTTTTTATGTATTAGATTGTCCCATAAATTTCTTTTATTCGCAAATGAACACAGATCTAATCATAGCCATGGTTGAAAAAATCCCGCAATATACTGTTTGCGAAATAGCTAACAAGTTAGAAATTCCACCAACATCCGTCCATAATCATCTGACAAAATTGGGATACATTAATCGTTCAGATGTGTGACTTCTTCATGAACTGACTGACTCAAATAAACTTCAGCGTATTTCAACATGCGATCTTCTTCTTCAACGACACAATAGCCAACCTTTTTTTAAGAGACTTGTCACTGGAGTTGAAATTTGGATACTCTATGAGAATATCCAACGTAAACGGTCTTGGACCAAGGGTACAGAAGCTTTAACTGTAACTTAACCTGGGCTACATCAATAAAAAAGTTTCGCTATGCATTTGGTGGCACTGGAATGGGGTAGTTTATTATGAGCTACTTCAGCAAGGTAAAACGATCAATTCAACAAAATATTGTTTCCAACTAGACTGTTATGTACTCACTACTGACACCAAAACGTATGTTATGTATTGTCAGGAGTGCACCTCACTTCTAATAACAAAATTTATTTTATGGATTTCTTCTTCATCGGTGGTCTTCAAATGAAAGCGTATTTATCGTTTTTTATATACTTATTCTTCACTTAGTTTATAATAGAATACACAATTGCGGTAGTGACCCGAAGTCTATGTGCTTTCGCAAAAGGCAAATAGATGTTGTATAACAGGTGTTATCTTGGCGAGTGAATAGAGAAGAGTCCTATGTCTTAATATGTTAAAATCATATTGCATCGTTGAGGCACCGATTAGGCGATAAGGGCTTATTGGAGGGGAACCAGCCGACCAATCATCGGTGACTTGACGATGTTTTCGAAGATTATGAAATACGATGAGAGATGATGTTTATTTTACTCGAAGAGCACCATGTTTGCAAATGCACATAAATTACACTCTAAAATAGATAAGAGAGCGTGGGAAAGGATATGAGACAAACATAAATTAAACGCTCAGAAGTGGACATTGGAGAGCGTAGGATAAGGGTGCAAAAAAAAGGGATGATGCAAAACAGATGTGAAGCAAGGACATGGTCTCAATGCTGTAGATTTCAATTTTAGAAATACTCATGTCACTGAGTTGGCAATCCAGAATGGCGAGTACATAACAAGACAATCTAAAGGATGCAATTGCCAGAAAATGATCAGAATTAGCGAACAGACGAAGCGTTGTTTTTCAGCCAGGCCTCGTGTGTCTTTGCTCGTCAGAAATAAATTATTATCATTTGACTGGGATGTTATACCTCATCTTCCATACTCTCCGGACATTGCCCCCTCATATTATTATCTTACATATTTTTGCCAACAAACCTGGGAAACGAAAGAAACTTATGGGACACCCTAATATTAGAATTTGTAAAACATGTTCGTTCTGCAAGAGATCTCGTTTATGGCACTAGACTTAAGTATTTGTTTAGAGAGATTTATCACAAATATATTTATTGTTCTGAATTTGGTTTACAAGAAATGCTCAAGTTGACGGTAACCCGAGGTGCAGTCGCAAGGCGTTAAAGGAAAGCTCTGGACAGATTTAAGAAATGAAATAAATTGACGTATGATTAAAGTGAAATCTGGAATATATCTGTAGGACTTTTATGCAAGGAATGTATAGGAAGAGAATCAGAGAGAGAAAGTATCGGAATACGATCTATGAATGACACGAGGCTAAACAAAAATGACACTATGCAGATATAATTTTCAAAGATGATCAATGCGATTCAAACAATATGAATGGATTGAAAGTAAATACTGTCTAGGCGAATTTTAGGATCAAAATCCGGGTTTTTGAAGTTCATAATTTTTGCCTAAAAACTCTACTAAGGACGCTTGTTCTAGGTTGTCTAGTTTCCAAAGCAATCTTTTGGAAGCAGATATCCAGTTTATACGGTAATCGAACATTCCTACAAGAGATGCGTAATTCATAAAATAATTTTATGCTTTAAGTATCAAGAAAATATTAAGAAAGATTTGATACAAAAATGACGCAGATAGCCATTATAAGTTGGGCTTAATTTAGTCTCGGGTGAGTCAGTTTCAGAGTTGGTTACGACTCGGATCCGACTGATCGTCTTGGCCGCGGAAAAACTTGGTCTTCTTGTTGGCTTCTCAAATCTCGCAATGCAGATTTTATCTTGGCGCAATATTAAATATCTGAAATCTGTAGTCATAACTCTTCTATGAACCGACAATAAACTAATCCAGATAGGCCGTCCATTTGGTAATGTATGCGCTAGGAACATAGTTATTTAATATTTGATCCTAAATTATATCGTCATTAAGTAAATAACTATATTATGAATAATAAAACATGTCTCTAACAGGGTTTATAACGAATGCATTGTATCGTTTCAATGCAGGTACTTCAAAACGACGATCTCGACATCGACACACATGAATGTTAATTGAGGTGGTCACAATCGATCACGAAGGTCTCCTCTTTAGGATGCGGATATTAATACTGATCAATCAATTCAACACGACATGACCTAATTCCGGTTAGGTTCACACACGTCGCCCTCGACACCTATAACCGTCGCTAATGAATACAGAGTTATCTTGACTTATGCGTAAGCCACCTATTTAATTATGTATTATTTATTTAATTATCTGAATATTCAGTGGAACACAGTGTGTAAGTATCATTAGCTTTGGTTGGTCTAATTAGTTCATATTCGCAGCCTGCCAGTGGCGTTCGTGTGCAAATTTCTGGTGTGCTGGAAACGCTACAAAGAGGGGTGGATGCTTTCGCTCTTATCCCTGTTCCCCGGGGGAGTGTTTAACAATTGTTTTCCGGGATAAATATGACGACTTTGCATATGGTTCTCGGAGAAGTTGGAAGCTTTGTGCGAAAGTAAATGAATACATTAAAGGGGGGAGAGTTTCGCCCGCCCCATGTTTTGACAAGCCACCGTTTTTGACGGCTACCCTCTTGCGGATACATACATTAGCCGCTTTCCCCGGGCTCGTTATTTTCCCCAAGAGCTCAAGTGTGAGAAAAACCCTATATGTAAACATGTATCGGCTCCTTTCGATACCGAAGGGCCTACACAACCGATATCGTGCGGCGGCACGATCGAAAACTCGCGGGCATATTGAATTAGTCACGTCCAGATCCATTATTCTTCATACACAATTTCCTTTGGCCGCCTCTGTTCGATAAATAAATTTGATATGGGTGTTGACGTATTTGCTGCGCAAAGTGAAAAAAAGGTCGGTGTAAGACCTTTTTTTTTAATTTTTCCCACACCTTTGCGGATAAAGGCCGGAACCTGACCGGTCAATTTTCTCTTTTACGGGGGTAAGAAAAACACTCCACTTTGATATAAATTCAATAAGAGATCCACATCTCTTCTGTGCGGACCTAACGTGTAATTGAATACATTATATTTACTGCGATTGTCAAATTTATAGAATACCGTGTCGGATAATAAAATTTCCCAAATCGCCCCTGCAAACATCCTATTTTTAAAAATATTGCTTTGTAATACAATACTATCCTAAGCAAATAAAGTGCGAGGTCAATTGAAAATATATTTATAGAAAAAGAAAATAAAAAGGAATTCATTTTATTCACAACCCTTTAATATGAATATTTTATTGGCTTATTGGAATAAAATATGAGTCCAGAATTTCAATGAAGAATTTGATTTATACAAAACAAATAGTCATGCCAAATATAAGTTACCTCGTAACTAATTTCAGCCAATATTTAAAAAAAAAATCTGGACGTTCCTACAGAAATCTGACATCTGCATATATGGTCACACTCCACCGATCCAGAGAGATAATATGACAGTACATCATTTAGTTAAATTATGATGTTAACATTAGCCCTTTGAATAGTGAGTTCATTTTAAAATTACTTAAGCGTAGATGCTATATTTGGATACATGCCACATCATCCATACAAATCCACTTATCTCTTAGTACCGCCCCGCGTGTATAAATCTTGTATATAAATAAATAAACACTGTTTTTCTATCTCTATCCGAATTCGATCGCAAATGCGCGACTGTACTCTTTAAAAGGTTAAATTTACGATCTGTTTTATTGTTTTGTCTTAAATTCTTCTAAATGGCGGAAAAACTAAATGAACAAAAAATAAACAATGTTTTCATAGAAGATCTGGACGATCTGATGCATTTAATATATAGTTCTCAGACAATGTTTGTGACGACGTTCTAAATATTTTTAAATCCGGATTCAGACAACAAATCTGTTGATAAACGAATGTATTTGACTGAAATATGCTTCAATTTTTTTGATAGGCATTTCTATCGGAGTCTATGATTAGTCTATTGGAATCATTACTTTAACGTTTTATTCTGGTTTGTTGAAATGATTTTATTAAATTTTGCTTTGATAAAATACTTTTAGTTGCCATCCGCTTCATTGTTGAAATATATTTTTTTCTACTTAAAAATAATAAGAGGTCCATTTACTAAGAATTTATGCCTCTCCGATTTTTTTCTTTTTTTTTTGTACAAATAAGAAAAGCGGTGAGGCGCAAAAGTAGGTGGAAAATACGAGACAGTGTCTCAAAATCTTAATATTGTAAAAAAGGGAAAATTCCTCGTAAATTATACGGATATCTCTGTGATCTCTATTTGGATTTGTAGAGAGAACACTGATAATTTAACAAAAGGCGAAAAAAGAAGAAATTCTTTCTTTTTGCATCCGTCCGCTTCCGCAGTGACAGCCAAAGCCTTTTCTTCGCTCTCAATGCTTAATCATATACCTGCTGCCTTCTAAAAGGAAAACGAATCAAAAAATTCATGTTATATTCTAATTTTGATTGTCAATCACTCTGCTCATGCCCGATAACGGCATTGCTTTATGAATTTATAATTCAATTTCCAAGGCCTGTTAGTAACATAAACATTTATTAATTCAAAATGTCAATTGAAAGTGGTGGAAAAACTCCGTAAAAACATTTCTTCCTTCAATTTAAGCAAACTTTTTCCACTAGTTTCATCCCTAAGTTAGGCATCGATATAAAACACGTAAAGATAGATAGATATCTACCGTGATATCCCCTATAAATTACTGGATATATAAATCATCCCCCGGGGGAGTGCCGCCAACCTTGGCAGTGACGGTTCCCAGGGTTGGAGTTAGCTAACTGCGTGTTTTTAACGAACACCCATGGGAGCCGGGCTCTGATCTTGAATTAAGGCTTCGTCTTCGCAACTCCCATCAGGAGCAGATATATGAAACTGGGTAAATAATAAACACACTTGTCGGAATATTAATGATCCTCCGAAGGCAAATTTGAGGATTAATCATGCACAATTTTATGCGTGTATCTTCGAAATCATTTATTATAATTTGTATGACGTGGAAAATTTGGCCACTTTCGTTCCTCCCATTATGTCAAAACTTGACTCAAATTTATGAACGACTTTGATCATTTTTGCGCCTCTTCCGCAATAATGACTACAAAAATGTATATCCTTTGTTGGTGTTAAAATGTGTGCGCCTGGGAGCGGATCAAAATTGTGCCACGAAAATATTTATAAGAAAATGAATTTCCTTTAGAAAAGATTTATCCGTGATTTTCCCTGAGTCTCTCTGAATAGTTTTTCCCATCTTTTGTAGGGAGCATAAATGAACTGAGTGAAAAAATTCGCATGAAGGAAGCAAACAGAAAGGAGCAGGTGGGTTTTAGTTTATCATTTGTACCTTCGACAATAGACTTGTAAGAAAATGAAACACCCATGCGATAGGCCTGGATTATTCTGAAGACAAGAGAATCCCATTCCCAGTATCAATCCTTATTCCAGCATCTCTTATATCCCTTCTCATAGAGCCCGGTGAGAATTGGGCCAAATGGAGGGAGGAAGTGTTACAATTATCAAAAAGAGAAAATAAAGACATTCGATAAAAAAGCACTTGGCCTCAAGATAAGACTCTCTGTGTTCTCCTCCTGCATTTCGCCCCTACAAATTATCTGGAAATAGCGCAGGTCTTTTCAAATGTACACCCTTACTTTTTTCTGTTGTTTATTACAAGAACGCCCTGGTTATTACGTATAATGCTACCAGAGAAAGCATCACAATAATCTAGTACATCCTATAGAAAGTTAATATTAACTATTTAATTGTTTGAAACGTACTTAAGATTATATGTCGAAAAAACTTAAAATTTGCTGTAATAAAAATCGCAATATTTGGGATAAATCTTCTAATGTTTGTTTGTCCGTATTTAATGCGCTTCCATACCGTTCATCCGATTGCGATAAAATTTTGTCAACTTACTATATAAACTTGCGGGAATATCATAAGCATAGTAAAAATATTATATGGATGCACATTATTGGTAAAGCGTCAAGAAATTACATTTTAAAAAAATAATTTACTTTGAAATAAGATCGTATTTGACTGAATTATAGCTTTGATATAGCGTTAAAATTATAGTACATATTGGCAATCTAGCATAGAACTGAAAATGAATGATTATGTTATTTAGATTTATAAATTGGAGGTTTGGCTAAATTTAGTCATACAAAGATTAGGAAAATATTTTTCATATGAAGGTTTCCAATGTGGTTAAGTAAAAATGAGATTATTTAATTTAAAAGATGATCTATGATTGCATAAATTTCGATACAAAATAATATACAACTATTGCAAATTCGAATCAAATTCAATCATTTGATTTTTTTTAAATATAAGATATCAAAATTATGAAAATGCAATATTGATTTTTTAAGGTCTTTTTCTAAGGTAATTCAATATTATTATTTTTTTGCTATAAAGTTGAGGCTGTACGTTAACAAATGGATAAATAACACGTTAACATTTAACGTTATACCAGTTGGCGTGCTACACCGTACTGCAGATGGTATCAGTTTAACTGTTTTTATCTGTTTGCTTAACTGTTATGGAGAACTATGAAATTCAATTTACCCTCACTGTTGGTATATCCTCGAAGATTGTTTTTATTTAATAAATACAAGGAAAAACATCCTGCTCTCCAAGAATAAAAAAGCTGAAGAAACACGTTTTTATATTGCGTTTTTTCTCCCCTCGATCTATTGAAACGCCATTATTTTTTTATTAAAACTACCCCGAAGAATAATACTAGTGGAGAAAATTTAATTAAAACAGATTTGATACATTTTTTTATTCATCCACGTATAATAATTTATCTGCGACGGATATTCCAGCGTCGACAGTATTTTAAGCATTGTAAGGACTGTTATTATTAGCACCTTTAGTCAAAAACAAGGAAAAATAAGCCATCCCCTCTCGGATACCCCAAGGGAGATTATCACATTTTGTCACTTTTCAGATAATATATACATTTCTCTTTTAATAACCGTTCATGAACTCGGTTGTTATTTAAAAAAAAAACGTACAAAAATAAAATAACTGGATCATATCACGCGAAGCGGTTTTTGTACCAAGATTAAGCTTTCGAATTTATTTCATTCCATAACGAGTTGACGTGAAATGTGCACATACCCGGTTTTAAAATGGAAAATATCCGTATTTTTCCATACATGTTATTTTGTAGCATAAATCAAGGCTATAAATACAATATTGGCAACAAAATTTGGCACTTAAAAGTCGCGGCACACGAAAATTTCAATCCAATGCCATGAGCTTTGACCCAATGACCCAATCGAAATTTATTTATCTACCTTTATACATTATATTGAGCGAATTTATTTTTTATTATTCGGGATTATATAAAAATGATAATATATCGAATATTTGTTTCATTTGGTCATAAGACAATTATGAATTTGTTTTACTTGCGAAAATATGAAAGGCATGTCCACCATCAGTCAAACCTTATTTTTTAATCAACGATGCTCTTTCCTGGTAGTAATTTTTTCGGTAAAATAAGAACTTCATTTTTAGACACCCTTCAGCTGCTTATTAAATTTTATATGGTCAGTGCCCTATTACCAAGTGTTAGTATAGTGACTAAGGTTGTTAAATATACCAGATCGGGCGAAGATCTCGATTAAATGCTATCAGGTTAGTCCAAAAGTTCGTGCGCATTTTTGGGAAATTTTTAAATTGTATAAATAAAATACAATTTAACATTAGATTTCGAACCTGTCGAAATTTGTAGTCACTTGACTAATGTATTAGTCGTTTTCCATTGATGTTTGCTTAATTTTCACAATGCGGATATATCCGTCATACCCACTTTGCATGGACTTTCGTCTTGACGGATATATCCGTCATATCCACTTAAGGGGTTAAAAATATTATGGAGTCAGAGCCACAATTAAAAGTGGATCAGATTTCAGAAAGGATGAATTCATCTTTTCAGCTTTTCGTCTTTTAAAGGAGATTGGGAAAGTATCCATGTTTGGAAAGTGGGCACCGCATGAGTAGGGGTCCAAATCGAATATTCAAATATTCGTAATATTTAAATATAGTTCATTCGTAATAAATTCCAAGTAAATATAACTTATTTCAAATCATGAATGCATTTTTGTTTTCAAATCAGTCATCGCAGACTCGGGGAGAGAATGTTGTGTCAATTTCTTCTACTTGTTTTAGTGCCAATAAGAGATTTGTTAATTCCTAGAATTCCGTACTACTCAATTCTTACAAATTCAGCGAAATGTTCCTATTCCAAGAAATCTGCGTTTGACCATATGGACGCGGATTGACTCAATCCGCGAACACGAACCCAACAGGAGGTTCGAAATATCAGATATAGGTAAAAATTTAGCTCCAGTTTTGTCTTGTTAAAAACATATATGTATTAATATATAAAATATTCGAATAGTTCTAAAAATACACTTTTTAATGATTGGTGATTATGAACTATTAGAACCATATAAAACTATTAATGCAGATCCAAAGTCGTTTAAACTTAGAATTGATTAAAAACGCCTACGATTGGTGAATATGAAGAATGATAACGCTAAAGTGCATTCGGCTCGAACAACGCCGCAAAAAAACATTGAATTTAATTGGGAGCTTTCACTGCATCCTGCTTACTCCCCAGATATTACCACAAGTGATATTCACTTATATAGTGCTTTAAATTTTTTTTGCCAGAGAAAAGCTTAAATTCTAAACAGGATATACAAAATGAACTTTCGAGTTTTTTTTACTCAAAACGCTTTCTACGGCAATGGAATTAAAAAGCTACATGTGAGATGGCGAGAGATTGTAGATGGTGGAGGAAAATATATAATTAATTAAAATGTTAAATTGTGTTTTATTTACACTATTTAAAATAGCTCCATAAATGCGCACGAACTTTTGGACTGACCTGATATATATTTCGATTGGCAACCTTAGTAAACTTGATCCTGGATTCTTATTAACTCAGGTTTTAATTTAATCAATCAAAAACAATTTGGACGCTTGGAATTATTAATATATCCGATCTAACATCTTGATTCAGATTTATACCGATTTATTAGATCTGTAAAGCGTATTATATACTGAGGATATTAATAAAGTCGTGTATGTACGCCTTTGAGTGACTGAATTTGGAATGATAATTAAAACATTGTTATATTAACGCCATGGGAAACATTCGATAACTTAAAATTACAATGAGAGCAATTTTTCAGCAAGATGTGTGTTAGCATCGTTCATCATCTTCAGCGTTTGCATTTTGGATGGTTTCAATTGTGTGTTTAAAAAATGTGGTTGAATTTTAGAACTCCTTTCAGCGGTTTTTATGTTAAATCTTATCTTAACGCCGGAGAAGTGCAAAAGAAAAAGGGCGATTTCACGTATTAACATACATAAAATACACAGACTTATAAGTGCCATATATTAAGGAGCTTTCTTTGTCGTGCTTCAACCGGATGCACTGGAAGCGTATTTTTATTCATTTTTTTTCTCCATTCTATTGTAGGTTGATTTATTTGCTGGCGCCGCAGCCAGGCATCCTGCCAACCACGCAGGAGATAGCAGTCCCTGAAGATGGACTGACTGCGATAATCCCTCACGCCAAATTTGGATTTATACACCCACTTACCGTATATTTACTATACAATTTCCTCAGAGTCGCGACGGGGGACCGCACAGCTTTTTTCTTCTCGCATTTAAATGCAAATATACAGAGAGTTTGCCTTTTGTCTGTCACATAACTTATTCTGCGTAAAAATTTGAAAAGCTCTGCGCGTGAGCTTTCGGCGCTTCCATGCGCGAGCTTTCGATACCTTGGGAGTGACGCACTAGGGAAATTTTATCATTATACCATTAATCCGACTGCGGATTCAAACACCACTTATACGATTTCCTTCCACCTACATCCGTTACCCATGAATATATTTATGGGAAACGGAAATAAAGGCAACTACTCTCCGAACAATGAACAATTCATGAAATCATATCGTAATTTATCTTCGACTATTTTAATGGAACATTACGTTCTAAATCATCCTGTTTTTACGCTGCCAATATAAATCCAATAAATCAATACTGATTTTGAGATTTTTATACACAATAAAACATCGATTCAAATTAGACAATTATCAACATCGAGAGCAGAAAAATCGACACAATTTCGATATAGCAATATATACTTCTCCACATTTGGATAGGCACAAAATTCACACTCAATTAGGCCATTAATCCAGAGAGTCCACAGAGTGGTCGATAATTAATGACCACTTATCCACTTGCATAATCATGACCAGCCTTCGCGTTCAGCTAGGCGCGTGACTGTTTTTCCTTGTTCCACCTGTTCTCATGGATTGCTCAAACTGCCTCCTGTTCTAACCCTTTGTTTTATCAAGATGTGCCCCCGGGGGGATGTAATTACTGCATGTAACACCCCTAATGGGTCCCGGTACCCAGTTTCTTTTATTTATCCCTTATTATGTAGATACGAACACTTCTCGCCTGTTTGCCCATTGTTCTGCGAAGTAAATAACTTTCGCTCTACCCTCTTTACTATTATCGTAAACCGTGGATAGCGGCTACGGGGGTTTTCTTTAGTACCATAAGATTTTTTCGTCCTTGAGCAAATTTTATTCGTTTATTTTTTTGCAACGGGATTAATGGGTATATTAGCGAAAACCAAGAAAAAACAAGAAATTCCGCATAACGATACGTTTTAATATAAAAACCCGTCTGCTTAAAAAATCCGCATTTTAGAACATGCTTTTGTGATAAAAAATCTAATGGTTTTTTTTTTCAATAATAAATAATTTTGATAATAAAAACTAAAATATTTTTGTTAGACCTCATAATGTTTAAAATACTTAAACTTAACAAGAACATTGGACTGGATAAATGTGACAAAAAAGTTATTGTCAGATATACTCATACCCCGTTTTATGCGGTAGATACATTCTTTAGAAACCCGTTTAAATAAAAATCGCGTAAAAAAGGCATAAAATATTGATGTCTTTAAATAAAAAAACGCGTAAATGAAGTTTTTGATTTCATATTAAATTTGAAGATTCGTTCTGAAAAATCCGCGTTAAGAAGATCCATAGTTAATCATATTATAAAAAAATATTCAAAATTTCTTAATCCTGATTTTCACTGCTGTCTTCGAAGGTTTCTTGGGATGTTTTCCAATTTCATTGCTGAATTTAGAGTGTCATCTAAATTTTTTGCAGTAAATAATGACGGTTCGGAAGATTCATCTTCACTTACATGATCCGTTTCGGGTATTAAAATAAGAACATATAATTCCTCTTAGGATATAACGTCATCGGTTAATAATTCCTCGATATCCTTACATTACAAAACGCATCAAAACAAAAAGAGAAATTCTAGACCGCGTTATAGTGAAACTGCGCAAAAAAATATCGCGTAATTTGGGGGACGTGGAAAGAACAAAAAGGAAAATTTAATAAATTTGGATATTTCGAATACAGACTATTTTCATTTGAATTAAATGGAGCAGATCATTGATAAGAATCATGCAGTTATGAACGCGCAACAGCTAGTTGATGCGGTCGACAATTAAATATGCCCATTTACTATCGAATTAAAGGGAGACAGCATAAAAAGATAGTTGGAAGAAGATCAAGCAATAAAGAAATAGCTTAACAAAAGTATTTATTTAAAAGCCTTTACACGGAAAGTGATTCCAACTGCGAGACTCTTATGACGGAGCCACTTTTTATGATTTTTTTTTTCTGTCTTTTCGGCACTGATTAAATAGCAATTTTGCTCTACGCTACAATATATTGTATTAAATTGTATTGTTATTAAATTTTCATATAGAGTTTTCATTCAACGAGCCAAATCACCCGCTTATATCAATATAGAAGCAGCTCTTATTACAGTGAGCACTTTATTTTAATCAGCAGTTGATTGGATATTATGTACTTACAGGGTTAACTCCCACGGGGGTGATATATTTTTCCAATTTATAAAAGGACTGTGCCGTCTTAATGATATTTAACGTCGGAAAATATCTTGATGATTGTAATATTATTCTCTGATGATTTTTCGAGTATGTTTATTGCATACATAACGCTTAAATAACAGGCTGGGAACTACATTTTCCTAGTCCAATTACGCAAATAATTTCTATATCGTTCGCCGAACGAATTGTTGCATGACTGGCAAAAAAAACAGAGCAATCATTCCAAATAGTCGCCAGGCACGAACATTAACTTTATTGCCATTAAAAATGTATGATCACAGAGCCATCATTAATCGCGCGATAAACTTTGTTCTGTATTTGATGTATTAAAAGGTACATAAAAATGCTTTAAAATTTAAAGCATAACGAACTAGGACAGGCGGTTTTTATTATTTCGAAACAGTTTCAAATGGTAATTGGCAAAGGACGTCATATTTCGAGCATAACCCGCTAGCTCGAAACAGAGACATAAATTCGGGCTAATTGAATCATTCGCATATTTTTAATACTTGTACGGCTCAAATTGTTCGGAACGCATTTATTTATGCGCGCTTACGGGCGAAGGGGTTTTTTTCGCATGTTTTCGGGAGGAAAATTTTTTCGCCACAGGTCGGACATGTCGCCGGCATACAAAAGTGTAAAATATGTCCTGGCATTGTCCTGTTAACACGGAACCGTTCCGGGACATAATTGGCGGCGAATGCCGAAAAACACCCAAACACGAAAATGTGTGTTACAATTTCATTTTAATCACGCACCCGGGGCGTTTATATCACGCACTGCGCGATTCGCAAGTGGCGATATTAAAAGCTTGCGCCCGTGTCATATTATTTATAGCCTTAAATGTGTATATTTTCCGACGATGGCAATTAATCAAACGGTTGAACGAGTTTGCCAAACTCACTACATAAAACATAGTGGAATAAGGTGCAATAAAATGACATAATGGCGTTTCGAACTATCGGCGTTGGGTGCGTGCGAAAGTTTTGACCTATTCGAAATAGTTTTCAACGAGTTTTGTGCATTTCTTATGTATGCAAACAATATGCTGCCAATATATCATTAATAATACATGCGAACAAAACATCTAAAGCATACTACTAACAATGATACAATTCAATTCACAGGGCTCATGAATAGAATTGACTCAAATTTAAGCAGAAAAATACATATAATACAAGCTTTTTAGCCAATGTTTTTATTTCCATGTTATCATCACTATGAAACTTTGATTGATATAAGTCTTACAATATGAATGAGACGCAAAGAGCAAAATATTTTAGCACGAAATCATATTTAACGCGTTCGTGGACACGTCTGCAATTACAGACGGATGTGCTAAATGTTTATTACGCTGGATATGTCTGCAAATATAGGCGCACATTTATAAGTGTATTAACTTGCACCAATAACGATCTATCCATCGCCAGTTGTGTCCAAGTCACGATCTTATTATACCGATTACATATTGGAATTACATTATGGTTATTATGTAACTGTAAATATATATATTTTAAAACAGATTCTGATTATGCATATGTTCCTTATTCTGATTTTGATTCCAAAGATTACTCTAGTGAACATTCAGATATAGATAATAATGAAGTTGAAACCAATTTCAATGAATTTTACCTCCTAATCAAAATAATCCTCCTTCACAATGAAATGATGATTGGACACAGACTCATTAAAAAATATCAGATTTTGGTTTTGATTCTGCATCTTCAGTTATAAAAAAAGTTAATGATGATACGCCTATAGAAAATGTTTAGAAGTATTTGGATTGGGAAAGTTAAAAATTTGTTGATAGAATGTATGTTTCCCATGTAATTAATTGTTTTAAAAAAAAGTTTAAGTGCTAATGATATAGTAAATGAAACTTTTATGGTTTATGGAAATGACTTACAAGTGTTCAGACAGTTCGCAGTTGGTTTAGACCTGAAAGACGATCTAATAATAGCCATGGTTGAAGAAAATCTGCGATATACTATTCATAAAATAGCTAACAAGTTAGAAATTCGACGAACATCCGTACATGATCATCTGAAAAATTGGTCTACATCAATCGTTCAGATGTGTGGCTTCCTCATGAACTGACTGACTCAAATAAACTTAAGCGTATTTCAACATGCGATTTTCTTCTCCAACGATATAATAGCCAAACTTCTTTTAAGAAATTTGTTACTGGAGATAACAGTTGGATACTCTATGAGAATATCCCACGTAAACGGTCTCAGACCAAGGGTACAGAAGCTTCAACTGTAGCTAAATCTGGCCTACATCCAAAAAAAGTTTTGCTATGCATTTGGTGGGACTGGAAGGGGGTAGTTTATTATGGGTACTTCAGCAAAGTGAAACAATCAATTCAATAAAATATTGTGTCCAACAAGACATTCTAAAGGATGCAATTACCCGAAAATGGCTAGAATTAGCGAACAGACGAGGCGTTGTTTTTACCACAATAGCGTCAGGCCTCATGTGTTTTTGTTCGTCAGAAATAAATTATTATCATTTGACTGGGATGTTTTAGCTCATCCTCTATATTCTCCAGACTTTGCCCCTTCAGATTATTATTTATTTCTTTCATTTAAAAATTCTTTACGTGATAAAAATTTTAATTCAAAAAATGACATAAAAATGTACCTTGATCAATATTTTGCCAAAAAACCTAGGAAATTTTGGCAAGAAAGCATTATGAAGCTTCTGAAGAGATGGAAAAAGGTAATAGAACAGAATGGATCATATGTTATTCAATAAATTTTGATGTAATACAAATTATTGTTTATTTTTTTTTTAATATGAAAACGAAAGAAACTTATGGGACACCCTAATATCTGTCAAACCGCTGATAACAGCATGCTTTTTTACAAACTTTACAAAGAGTTTATAAGTCATTTTAAGCATAGAAATTCAATTGTGATGGTTTGAAGTCTCAATCGCGCATTGTTTGTGAGATCAAACATCTGAACTTGAAAAAAGCAGGTGTAACGTACCATGAAACGTTTCAATGGCACTGGCAGCATCGCGAAAAGCAATAATGGCGACCCGGAAACGAACAGCAACTTTCCCGGAAATGAATGAAGGTCCGAATTGAATAAAATTCGAAGTAAAGCGCAGAAAACTTATCCGTTTTGCTGAAAATGTCAACTAGTTTCATTCACTGTAAGCTGAAAAATAAACTTCACTCGAAACCTTACAAGATCCAAATAATGCAACATCTTTCGGACAAGCAAAATAAAACATGACTTAAAAAAACACATTGAAATACTTGCTCAATGACCGGTTTCTTTCGAACAATTCAATAAGAATTAAAAACAGCGAGTGACCATGAAAAATAAAAGATTTGCTCTGATCATGATTTGAATCGTATCGACCTAATATTTGATATTCTATCAAGTCAATACAGTATAAATAGAAATAAATCATTTTGTAGAATATAAAATTAAACATATTTACGATCACACAATAGCATACAAGCATTGTCCCAATTCCTCCTCTAAAAATCACTGCAATTGAATTATAAATCCAGGCTTTCAATCCAATTTTTCCTGGATCAATTTTCAGATTGCATCGGGATTAAACCTTTTTCATTGTTATGAAATCATACATAACGTCTATTGGATGGAAATAAGGTTAATGAATAAGCATTTCAATATGCAAAATTAAAAATAATACGATGAAGAACTTACTTTTGGCTGTCAAATTATGTGTACTGCTTTAACATTATCCTTTATTTGCAAGTAAAGTTGTTGTTATTTACCTGAAAAAATAAATAATTATATTATAATATTGTAAATTGCACATAGATATTAGGTACAAGTTTAAAAAAATATTTTAAAAAATCATCATCAACCCAGCATATAAATAATGAAAGCACAATATTTAGATTAAAAAAAAACCTTATATGAAACAATTTAAGAATGACACTTTGGTAATATTTTACTTTAAATGAATTTATTGTAAACAGACGGCTGTAATAAGTAAAAAATAGACGTACACGTGGAAGAACACGACCTTGACAATATTCAATGGAACCACCCTGACACGAAGGAAATATCATCCCCCGATATCATC
Organism: Stenopsyche tienmushanensis; assembly: GCA_008973525.1. Taxonomy (NCBI): domain Eukaryota; kingdom Metazoa; phylum Arthropoda; class Insecta; order Trichoptera; family Stenopsychidae; genus Stenopsyche; species Stenopsyche tienmushanensis. The sequence continues at coordinate 428,892 of WACJ01000274.1, forward strand.
TGTCAATACCTAATGTGCCCAATTTTCCAAAGCACGTATTTGTGTGCCGCCCTTACATTTTACAATATGAAGTATTCGTCGGCGTTGACAATTTTCAGCAAATCTCTTTGTACTTTCGAGAAATCGATGTTTTATTTCGCTCTCAAAGATCAATATTCCAGGACAGAATTTATATGGGTCTATTGAAACAACACAAGTTTATGTCTTAAATTTTACGGTCAAACGAACGACGACGGCTACAAGGGATGTACGCTTGCAAAATGGGACTTCATGTCATAAAGTGATGTTATTTTAATACTTTCATGAAATATTTATGCGCATATCGTAGATGGTTTAATATGAAACATATATGAGTTTCAGATCGAACTGCGATTGTTATAGAGTTCGATTGTTGTCAGCATCGATATTCCCCTGATTGATTTTTGGTCGCTCATCTGTAATTTACGGTGGAATTTTGCGGCTTAAAAAATATGAAATGAAATGCTAAAAAAAGCTATCAATAGCGAGCCATTTGGTAGCAAGATGAGCATTTCTATATTTTCGGCGGATGCAGTTTCCATACGATTTAAGAGATTCGAAAAGCAAATTACTCGAAGCTTCTCCGCAATCTCCGAGTTTCGATTTTAGCAATGCAGATTCGGCAGTGCCAAAGGAATTAAAATACGTGTGTTTATTTTATTTCCGGTCACAAGGCGTCTCCATTCCAGAATTTACATAGCCATAGTTCATCGGGATGATGTGGAAGTTTCCGTGTGAAGGAAGAGAAATTTTAATTTAATTCCGCAAAACGGTCTACTTTAATCTAGCACGGTGTGTAGAGTTTTCCCGACATTTTCCTTTTTTTTCCTTTTGCGAGCCAGGCAGGCGGTGCTCGTTAATTTTATCTAGCGGTCCTTCTAAATTATGGACACAGCCTGGAACCATTGCGTCTGACTAATTTTCTACCGCGTTTTTTCACTGCATTATATGATCCCCTTAAAAATATACGGGGTGAAGGAAGACGACAAAAATGAAATTAAATGATGACTTTCGAGAAAAACTCTTTCGCTTTTATGAGAATTAAACTTAAACCATCCGACGATTCAAATAATTCAGCACGTATGTGAAAAATAATCCATCTACTAACCACCTCTTTTTAATTACGTAATCAGTTCTCGCGTATGTAATTATGACTATACGTGTTAAAGTGATGTTAAAGGATGAAGCTTTAATTAAAAATAACATATTTTTTTGTTAATGAATCATTATATATAAATTAATATTAACGAATCCAAATATAAAGCAAAAATTGATAAACTATTTTTTCAAAATAGCTTGAGTTATAGGTTTGCTAGATAAGATGGAATCAAGTAGTGATTTTAAAAAATTCCGTATTTTGGAAGCATATAACATATCACAAATCCACTATACCAACTGCTTTGAATATCATATAATACCGATGATAACAGGGTACATTATTACAATAAAAAAACTATGTAAACATTGAAATTCAAATATAATAAAGCTGGCAAAAATCAATTATTCGGTGTCAATGTAAGATCTTTCAAGCACACAGATGATACAATATAATCTAAGAATAAAGGGAAGTTCTTAACTCTTTGCGGTCCTATGTCGAGTCTGACTCGACATCGATTTTATTCCGGTGTGTCCTATGTCGAGTATGACTCGACATTTTTTTCTACTTTTTTTCCACTCAGATTTAAAATCAAGTGATTTTTTTGCGTATCGTGTTTAGGACAGTATTACACAGTAGATCCTTCACAGTGTTTCGCCTACCTCTTAGAGATACAAACGAAAGAGCATCTTAGATTCTGATTCAGATGAAGAAATGAGTGTTTCTGTTCGAGCACCACGAACCTTCAGGGTATACAACAGCAACGATGAATCAGATTTCCGATCAAATTCATCTCTTCCAATTGTCGATACTACACCATTAGTTACCACGAGAAGAAACGAGAGATCAGTACGTTTCATCAAATTTTTTAATCCGGAAAACCCTGAAATGGCGGAGAAAGCTGTTTTTCTGAGATTTTGAGGTATCCATAATCAATGCCTACATTTTGCACAAAAATGTGCCATTAAAAAAGAAAAGAAGCCGATGAAACACAAAAAAATCGTACGGAATTATTATTGAGTCTCATTGGTGATTTTAGAGACCCAAATAAAAAACCAGGATGAGTATCCATTACGGACAAGGAGCAAAGACTAGAAAATATGCCTCATTTCATTTCTGCCAGTCCGGAGGGGAAACATAAAGATTATCTAGTATTTTCCAATAGGAAAATTTCAGGTGGGAGGAAGGAGACAAACTATATTTGTGTGACATCAGAAATCAGAAATATCAGAAAGCCAAGTGTGGAAGAATAAGATTATTTGGAAAGGTACTAGTGGAGAGAATCTATGAGTGAGTAGCGAAATTATCATTGTTTATAAATTATAATTTGATTATTGTTGCAAATTAAATCACTCATGGGCGTCCCTGCACGACTTTATCAATCGGCTCAGCATTTATTTTTTCAAATCCAGGAAATCAGGGTAAACCTGGATCGAGACTCCGAATATTTCCGATCTCCCAAATTCGTTGGTACGTTGAAAATATTTTCCACAATCTGGATTTGAGCCCGAACCTTTACAATACGAGTCCAGGATCTAAGCCACTATGCCAACACTTATATTCTATAAATTATAAAATATGTTTTATCGCGCAATCAACAGTTTAAAAACTATTGCTATGTTTACATATTTCTATAAAGTGAGATATCCTAAACATTTTTTCCAAAATTATTTAGAAATGATTTACTAGTTACAGTACAGTTTCGTTAGGTAAAAGACAATGCTATGCGTAATCCGACGGGAATGAGTTAAAATATTTTTCCATAATCTGAACTCCAACTTGAATCTTAATAATTAGAGGATTATGATCTAATCCACTATGCCTAAAATGAATGTATTCAATTAAAAGCAATCTACAAGTTATATAATGACTGTTTAGAATTTGACTAATTTTTATAAAAGCAGAATTGTTAAACGACAAACACCATAAAGCAGGTAGACAAATATTCATTCAACGTTATTTATATATAGATTATTGCATCATACATTATTCATACGGGAATACAATGGGTTTCCTTTCAGTTTTGTGTCATACATCGTCTTGTGTTGTCTTAGAAAATGTTGACTAGTGGAATATTTTGCTGCGTTCATCCAAAGTATGATAGCTTTGTATACATATATTTTTAAGAAATCGTTTATTAATACAGAAATATTATCCTGATTGATCCATTTAATTATAGCTATATATCATATAACTTCCCATTACCTTGATACATCAATTACTATACTATATAGCGTTCAATGAACTCATTAATATTACTATTGCGCCTTTTAATAACGAACTTCCATAAAATTGTTATTAATTCTATTTATAATACAGATACTAATGATGATTGTATGAACTTCAATAATCGGCTAATCAAACGATAAGTCTTTTGCCTGTGGATAGTATCGCAATTCAGCCGATATAACTATAAAAATATTAAGGTTTGATCCTGTTATTTATGATTTTACTCTTAAAATTATGATTAAGTATTATTTGCTATTTATTTTTAACAGCCTCAAATATTGCAGATAATGAATTATGTTGCTCATGTACGTTTATTTTTAAATTTATGCTAAATTCAAAATTGCAAAAATATTTTCATACCATCAATTATTAAAAAAAACTAGTTTTGTGAGGACGAAGAGGTGTAATGTTTTTTCATAGAATTTGCTTTGTATGCATGGAAAAAAATCCTGCTCAAATTTATTCGACAAATATGTATTCATAGCATCAATATTTCGTTCGGCTTTAAATACGAAAATACCAATCCAAGGGGTTGAAAGGGGGAGTTTCATTATTCGAGTCGAATATTTCGCCTAAAAAAATACGTCCCTGTTCGTTTGTATGATCGCTTTTTACGACAGAGAATATGAAAATTTTACGATCGGGCATTGTTTAGTTGTCGCGTGTGACGGGAACACGTTTGTTAGGACGAAGGCCCTGCAAGAACCCGGGGGCGAAAATTTCAGATCAAAAGCTTTTGTGGAAAAGTCGTTTAAGTTTTCCATTGGAACCTTTCCTTGAGCGCTTTCCGGCTGCAATAAAATATAGTTGATGGCTCTAGGAAGTCGGAGCGGTTATTTAAGAACCCCGACTGCCCAAATTTCTAATTATTCGACAGAATGTGGGGCCCACAACACCCGATGTTGGTTTTTAGGGGTGAAATTTTAAGTTCCCGATTAAATTTACGCGTGAGGTCAAATTGACAATTCTGCTAACATTGGCCCAACCGCGTTGAACTTTGCAGATAGTAATAGGTTCAATTCTGTCCTAACACCTTTTCTATCCGGTTAATCCAATCGCTCATAGCAGACACCCCGAATTAATTCGGGTCATTTCGGCCCTGATCCTACACAAAGTCCTTTTACATACATATTTCATACACACATTTTCCAACCGCAATTTTATTATTAAAACACTTAACACAAATTATTTTTAGATATTCGAAGAGTTTATATTCACATATAGAATAGAATTGATAGTTACGTTCAAGATTCACAAACACACTTTTATATTGGATAATTACCCTTAATTTGGAACGAAAGATTGAATCTGTGCATTTTTTATAGAGAAATGCCATTGTTTTACTAAAATTATTAAAATAGCCTATAATATAATACAAAATTCTTTAATTTTAAAGAATTTTTAGAATATTTTGAGAGGAAATCTAAATATTATAAAATCACTATAGTTTAATTTTTATGATAAATTTACTAAAAATACCTGATTTTTAACCAACTATGATCAAATATCATTACTTCTTTGACCAAAATTATTCTAGCTAGGTATTACACATATTATAATACGAATATATAATTCATTTCAACTATCAACATTAACATAAGACTGAGATTTGTATATACACTCGGGCCTGGTATAACACGGCTTTACAAAACACGGTTTTATACAGCATATTTTTATAAATTGTGGCATATTTTAACCGCAAAACACTACGTCTATAATCCAACCCTTAGACCAAGGTATAATTTCAATATTTAAATCATTATATATTCGTCGAATATTAAAAAAAAAATTAGAATACATCAATCAAGAAGAAAATGTAACACTTTCACAAGTTCCACAAGACGAATTAGTCGAAATATTGAATGAATCTACCACAATTAATGATTCAGAAAGCAGTTGCAGCGAAGTGGCTACATGTTTCACATTAAAAACAATTAATAAATGCGTAGGATTGGCCATTAAATTAGATTTTTTTGATAGAAAATGATCTTATAATGAAAATACGTTTTAAATTCAAGAGAGAATTCCAATAGAATCACGGAAAGTGAAATAATCAATGGCTTTCTATAAGTTAAGTACTTGACTTACCCCAAAACCATAATTGACGATAAAAAAATCTCTGTATATGGTGGGATATCATTGGATTAATTAATTTAGACTTACCTGAACCTGATCATAGGAGCACACATTAGTAATTAGGGACTCTGTGTCGAGATATCTCGAGACTTTCGAGCTTTTCAGCTGTATCGAGTCATTTTCATTCCCCCGAAACCCTCGAAATTCGTTGAAATATCCGATTTGTATTAAATCAAAACAGGTATAACAGGGTAAAAGCCATTAAAAAAAATGCAACACGTTTGCGACCAGCTGATATTGTATGAGATTGCAGAATTCCATCAAAAGAATTCCAAGAACAATGGAACGGATGCTTGCTCCAAGTGTTTCTAGGCAAAGGCAACAGCTGGGATCCATTTATTCCTAGAAAAAATCAGAAGGAGTAAATGAAAGATCAATGTTTTGTAAATACAATATCAGTTTGTCTCATAACTTCGAGCTAATTCATGTTGTTCTTGTGTCTGTTCTCTGATGGGTGGATACACTAAAACACTAAAATTCATTACAAAAAATCAATCCAAAATAATGAGATTGATCTCAAAATTTTACAAAGAAGAAATAAGTGAAGTAATTTCCAATATAGAAGGCTTATAAGAAGTGACGATCATAACAAATAGAAGATATTTTAATATTATAGTACATTCTGAAAACGATATATTTAATCTAGAACTTGTTTACATTTAGGGAAAATGTGATGATTTAGTATAAAAATTTAGTTGCATAACCCTTTTAGTGCCAGTCAATGATATATCACCGTTGTCAATGATTGCGAAAAGTGCCAACGACGATATATCGTTGTGTATATAATGGTGCTTTACATTTAATCACATCGCATGAGAACTGTATCTCAAAATAGCTTCATAAACATTACATGAAGCTCTAATTTAATAGATAAGTCTATTTTGAAGAAGTTATTACACATATGTAAAACTGAGCTAAAATACAAGTGTCATTGCACAAGACGTATTAGAAAGATCTAAACTAAATAGTATCATCGAATGGATTCAAAAAGATTCAAAGGCAATAAATCCGTCAGATACTTGATGATATTTTTGGCATTCATTAAAATATTCAATATGATTTATATTACATGTTCCGTATCAATCTGTAATAAAAGGATCTTATTTCTAAGATGCAAATAAAGCTTAAAAATGAAAACTATTATCTTCATTTTTCTAATGGGTTTTCAATAAATAATGGCTTTAATTTGTTCTAAATGTAATTCTTCCTTTTTTAAATGCATTTTATTCCCCCAAATCTCGTTTTTACAGCTCGAAGCATAAAATTATATTACAATATGTCGTGATTATAATGATATCCAAAGAACATATTCGACGATCACATTTTCTAGTTATATTGATTGATATAAACTCTGTTTGTACATCCATTTCTAACCATGTTGACCCGCTAAACACAACAGGGTTGATCAAATAAAACACAAATGCAATTGCTCTATACAAGATCGCGTGACCGATATATAATAGCGTTCACGGTTCGGTTAATATTTAGCTTCATATTAAAAAGACGACGCAAATTTAACCATCTAACGCTGAACAATGTCTACATAGTCTTTGCGTTTGGCATTTAAATAACTCGAGCCAACAATAACTCAAAAATATTTCAACATCGCAATATTACATCGCCGGGGGCTTTGAAAGATCTCGACAAACAGCATGCAAATATATCAAATTTCGCTTCGGAAAATACAAATTTCATCCGAGTTAAGATGGAAACTTCGACGCTTCCATAAATAGGTACGTTTGATTGAAGAGTCATGTTTATGGAGTCACCATGACAATAGTTGTCGCGTTAACTTTACGAGTCGGGGCCCTTTCAGCGGCACAGACAATATGAACGAAGCGTTTCGATGGGTTCAAGCCATTGTTGGGGCCAGGTATTATTACCGTCGTTATTATTATTATAATCATTAAATGGGGGGTACGAAAGCGCATCGAGGCGTTTTGTTTGCAAAGAACGGTCGTCGGAGGGTTGTAAACCCCGCCCTGGAGTGGCCGATTGTTTTTTGATCGATGGCCATTCACAGCACACCATGAATTGACATGACCGAAGATAAAGCCTCCACAGTGTGGAAAACTGAATTTTTGTCGTCGATGGAAAATTATTAAAATGCACATCGGACAGTTATTGTCACGTCCGTTATGAATTTTCCTCGGGGGCTATTTTTATTTTAGCTTTTACATTGACCATGCAATAATATACTGATGCATCAATGAAGCACACAAATTTGCTCCAAAATCATTAAATGATATTTTTTATCCATAGCTTAGAATCATAATCATACCAGAAGACTTTCTATCCGCAAAACTAGATCTTAATATTTTTCCACAATATAGAATTGATACTATTTTTTTACAACTAGGATTCAAGAATAAACTCATTAAAACTAACATTTGTGTATTAAAGGATAAAATAAAGAGTCACTATTATTTTCTATGATCAAATAAATAAGAAGCATTTCCTACCCACATACTAATTGTTTGTACAGTATGGCTTACACTCAGGCTTTTCTCTATGCAACATGATAACATAGTATTATCATACAAAATAATCGTTGTTATTCTTCAGAATTATTCATATTAAATACATCTTTTATTCAACACTGAGGTAAAATCTTTTGATAACTCCTCCTACGTATGTATTTGATTAAAACTTATCCTTGTTGCGAAGGATCTATAAATATGAATTCCAGGAAAATTATGCTTAAAATTAATTTAAACATGATTAATTTATATACATCTTTGACACCCACAACAAATTTATGATAACTAATTTGGTATACTTTATATTGTGTATAAATCGAATCAATTTTTTTAATAAATAGAACCTATAAAGGAAAGTAAATAGGTAGATTTATTCAAATATATAACAGATAAACATTAACGAATTAATTTAAAAGTATGCTATTGATGCTTACAAAATATGTATCCAGAGGATGATAATAAACGTGCATACAGATATAAAATCGAGAGTGATCGACATGTTTCTAGACTGACAACAAAAGTGTTCAAAGTGGATTAATACCCCTCCCCCTGATAGGTCATTTGGAATACTAGAAATAAAATAAAAACGACCCTAATGTTTTCGTTTATTATAAATATAAGGTGGCTTCAAAATCTGCCGCCGCCCGCATCAACTATTCCTTTATGACTGTGTAGCATCGGAGCGAAGGCATTAGCGGGGCATGATATAGCCAGACTAATGGATGGAGGTGAAAGGGCGTCAAACAGAAGCACTTTTTTCTCGAGATAACTCCTTATTTAACATAAGAGAGAGATCTGGCTGCAGGAAGGACATCTTCCCGCAGTCAAGGCTAACTGACGACTCTTCCCGATTCCCGCCTCCTGCGCATCACTATCCAACCAGCAAAGGTGCACGCGCAAGAAACGATTGCAGGCGCAATATGTCCACAATGTCGCGGAAAAATGGCGCTGTTAAAATAACACATGCGCCTAAAAAGAGACGGAAGATGTCACCGTTAATCTAGGGAATTATATACGCTCAGATTCAATTCAGTTCGTTCAAAATGCGCTGCCATACCGTTCATTGGATTGCAATAAAACTTCGTCCACTTATTGTTAAAGATTTCGCATGTAACATGGGCATAGTCTAATGTATTCAAATCAATGTTTGTTTGTTCGTATTTAATGCGCTGCCATACCGTTCATTCGATTGCAATAAAACTTTGCCAACTTATTGTTTGCACTTTTTCAAATAATATAGATATTGTATAATTAACTTACAGTAGATTTTATATATGAAAATCAAAGTTTATATGTTTGTTCATCTTTATAATAAAACCAACAAAATAAAATAAATTTCATTATTTTTATCATATCATTTAACATTTAAACGATATTTTTAGAATTATTACTTCTGTGGCAGCAACGCGCTGAGTACCAGATTTCCAAAATGATTTAATCATTTTCGTTATAAAGATATTATGCCGCTTGATATTGATAATGACAACCTATACAGAGAAGTAAGTACACCCTTCGTCCGTCTCAATATTATTCCCACATTAAATACACCCCATGACATTGAAACAACAACCCCTCACACAAAGCGAACGTATAAAGAAACAAGACGTATCGTTATTGTTTATTCTGATATTGACATTCATACTGTGGGCTTTTATTTACATCTTGATTTACGTCACCCAGCCGTAATGTCATTATAATGGTAAGTACGCATGAGGAGCGAGTACAGGAAGTTTTTGATTGTACAAGTAAAATATATAACTTTTTCCCCATGAATAAAATGGATTTCAGTCACGAAAGTGTGTCATTCTATTCTGCTTTTTTCTCTCGTGTCGTGTAAATGCTTTTTTCGAGACAAAAAAAGTTTTTATGGAACCTCAGACTTTGATGGTCTCATGCCACAAACGAATGTCTAACAATGTAAATAATGGTCGGATATAATTTTTTTTTATTCGCGGTAAGAATGCGTACAGTGACGGGTTTCATGAAATTTCGGCCATATTACAGGGCGTTTAAGTATTTTTATTTTCATTCTGATTGAATGAAAAGATTTTATTGGCCGCCTGCTATGTCTTTTTTTACAGTCTAATTTCAATAAATTATGATGTAACGTGCCAGCTTATTTACCCCATTTTCAGTAGAGGTTCTTAATACCAATACGAAAAATTCAACATAGTATTATGCAAATAGGAAAGACGATATTCAAATGAACTTACAAAAAAAATATGGAAAACAATTGTTATATATATATAAAACTGTTCCAATTATTAAAAATATTGCATGCTAAAGGACTGTTTTATCTTCAATATTAATTTACAAACCTTATTCAAAACCGTCCACAAAATAGCCTCATATGTTAAATTAATAATTTACTTCCATAGTTGTATCATATAACAATTTTATATTAACCAAAATTTTGGATGAAATCAATTTCAGTACTTGTGTATTAAAAGTTGGATAATGTTACATTATTTGACTGTTAAATGACTGGTTCATTTATGTTTTTCAGTCAATGGTTCATATTTATAATTCTATGCAGAGATTTCTTCAAGAAAAAAAGGATTCTCTTTTTATTCGTCCTACAGGTTTATTGTATGTATCCCGAGTGTCATCCCTGCCCAAACATTTGACTTTTAGCACTCGACTATGTTTACGAACGCATAATACAAACAGCGCCTCTAGTGGCGCATTAGTCAAACCAGTTCGGGCCAAATAAAACGGCAAAGCACAAAAGAACAAACATCCCTTATGTTTGCCGATATACAAATCCGCCCCCACGCATCGAGCCGTCCGCCCTCTCGATCGTCCTCGGCTGCGACAGCACATTTTTAAAAATATAAACCTCTTTTATGTTCCCCGTTTCATCCCATCAATTCGACCGAAAATCTCCAGGAAATGTATATAAATAATCTCATCATAAAAGCTCCAGTGTCGACATCGAGAAACGTCAGCAGTTGTAAAATTGCATCGGGATACAAGCATCGTTACCGATCATTTTTCTCCGAATGCAAGGATGCACCAAACACTATTATATTCACTTGAGAAAGAAATCTCAAATAAATTGACGTCTACAAATCAATACTGATTTAATATTATTTAACGTTCAATCATATTAGAGTATTCATGATTCATCCCTTATATACTTCAATAATCACTTCTTATCGAGTGTTGACGAAAATGCTCTTTTCTTAACTATTATATTTTATTTACGGAGAGAAAATTTACAGCTATGAGCCTGCGGGAAGGATATATTCCCGCAACCAAGGCTATCCGATGACTCCCTGCTTCTCGCGCGTCACCATAGGACTGAAAACAGTTCTCGTGCAAGAATCTAAATAGATGTCATTAATAAGACACAATGTGTCCGCAGAAAGACAAGATTTTGTATTATTTAATGGAAAATAAAGTCAATTGTGAACTTAAATTGGAGTTTATTACATTTTCACCAAATATGTGGTATCCCAAAGAAATTAATAATCTTATATAATCAACTATTCATATTGAATTTGGTTTGAACGCGATCGTCGGAAATGCCACCCTAAAGCTTCGGAGCCCGGAAATTTGATACCGAAATTAGATTGTCAAAATTGATTTTGTGGAAATCTCTAATGTAAAAAGTGGTCCGCAAAGCCCTAATGGGACTTTAAGCATTCAGTTTTCATTTTAATCACAGAAACATTTTCCAGCGGAATGGCGTGTTTGAAAAAATGGGGGCGCATTAATGCTACGCCTGAAGAGCATCCGTGAAAAATGTGGTCGAATAAAAAGAAAATGTACGTGAAAAACTGGTGGGCATTAGGCCGCGGAGCAATGGCGAATAGAGAACTTTAAGTACCTTTGTACCTTTGTGTGCCCCACGCGAAGGGTATCCCACTTATGGGTATCACTTATAACTTGTACAACTTTCGGGACTTTGAGGCTTTGGCGGAAATACTTGAAAATTCAATATACATAAACTAAAAGACGTCCTGGGAAAATATTTTTTCCTTTCGGCCCTCGCTCTTTTCCCGCTGTCAGTACGATTACCTGAGTAATATATTATATGGCCCTTACCTACAAAACGGAATATACTTCGAAGGTATCGAGACATCGCAACGCACTTTTCATATTATAAATCACACATGATATTTCTAAATTTTTCATACGATCCTGAAAATATTAAATTTTCCTTTTATCGCATTAATATAATTGGTTTATTAAGTCGTAAATCTGTCAAGATGTATTTATTTAATGGCGCTCATATTATTTTACATGTAAGGAATCCAATCCCGGGATCTCATACAATTTTAGATGCTAATGAATCGCGGGATTAGTAAACGTAATCCCGAAAAATTCGGGATTGAAATTTTTATCTAACAAAAATCCTACATCTGACCAACACGATAAAGGCTACTAAATCGAGACATTCCCGCTTTTTGTATTTTACAAATTGTTATATTAACCTTTCCCTACCGGTGATGTATTTACTACACCTCAACTCTAATAATGGGAATATCTATATGAAATATAATAGATACGGGATTCAGAATTTCTATATTCCTCCGTAATATAATTACGAATAACATCAAAGTATTATAGTATATAAGTATTCATCTGCAGCGATGGAAATAAATAATTTGTCGGGAAATCGAGAATTTTGCGAGTTTTAGTCCGTGTCTGAGCAGAAAGGAATTTTATCAGTCACATTAATGATGTTATGATGAAAATCCAAGCAACAATGGATGATTATTAAAAATATCTACCACGTAATAAAATGTACTACTCACATTAAAATGATTAAATAGTACATCACTCTTCAACATATTCATTAGATCTGTTAGTCTTTATTGAATGAATATAGCATTTAATTGAATGACGTTGGTCTAAATAAATAAATAATAGCTTTTAGATTGACTACTTATAGATTGAAATTCTCTTAGAGTAAAGATATAACTATGCAAATTCTTTCTGATTCTGAGCCTTAGAACACTGCGTTTAATACATCTTATTGCGACGATGCTATTTTTATGATAAGACTTAAAAAATAAATCTTGTTAGAATTTTCATCGCTTATAACAAAAATGCGACAACCACAAACTTTGAAAATTTGATCAGTACAGTTTGAATTTTGCGACGAAAATATCTTACAAAGAAGAAACGTGGGTGAAAAATACGACACCAAGCTAAAATGTGTGATATTTTATTTATTTTTGAAGGTTTTGAAACGTCTTTCAAATGTAATTTACGTTCGTATTTCATCCATTGACATGACAGACAGAAGATAGGATAAAATCCTGATCATCAAAGCTATGACTGAATTCTACTACGGCATAATATTAATTTGTAAAAAAGTATTAAAAGGAAGTTCATAAATAATATGCACATTTGCAACATTTTGTCTAAATAAAAACATAAAAATTTTATGCTTGTTATAACCGAGTTCTATATAAAATACATCTATGATATTAAAAATGAATCACACTACTATCATGTAATATTTTACATACACGTGATACGTATGAGATAATTTGTTTTAAGTTCATAATCAGTACCATAAATCTATTTAATGGACGCAATAAGAGCTTCATCAGGGTAAAAGGACGCTTTTTTAATTACAATCGAGAAAAGTGTCTCCTGCAGCTAATTTATATTTATACTGCCAGGTAATTAGTTCGTATCTACTGACGTTGAAAATTACAATATGGTTCCGGTATAAAATAGTTATTCGTATCAATATTCTATATCTATAAGATGGCAATAGAAAATATACATAAGCCTAAATCAAGTCACTATAATTTTCTAACTCTTCAATCTGAATATTAATACTGTGTTATTAAAATAATGCCATTTACGTAAATTTAAAGTGCGATTTAACCACTTGGAAATGTATTAAATTATTGAGGTCTTAACACGCAACCACGAAGGAATATTATGAATCAACTCAAGGGAATATATAATAGTTTTCAATGGAATTACGCCATTCCTAATGCAATCTAGAGACATATATTTTTACAGAATTATAAACGGAAATTTAGATTTGGTAGCATTAACTATACTAAATATAGCAACATGGTCTAACGAGAAAGAATAATAAACCGTTTTAGGAATCCTGTTTACACATTGTTAGGAATGGTATTGGGGGGGTTGGAAATTGAGCAGCGGTATTTTGTTGGTTTCACGCGAGGGAAACAAAGACCTTTTGTCCAGGATGTTATCAGAAATATTGTCGTGCCTTTTCCATCGAGCAACAAAGGCAAGCGATAATACAACCCCATGATGAATACTCTTCCAGGGCGAAAAAACGTGGAAATTTCATCCCACCTAATAATGACGACATCGTACCATCGCCTCCGCCGGATGGAGTCCGATTAAAATTACAAAAATTCCCCAGCATCGAAAGAATGTCGCCAATTATAAAACTGAAATTCCACACAAGAATATTTTCGCATTTCCTTATTCCCACGCGAAAAAATCAAAAACCGCGCTGAACTATTCCACGCCAGCCCTTATTTTTTGTACGGTTTTTCAATTGGACGGATTTATGTTTCGCATCCCCAACAGTAGCGATCGTATTTTTGACTTCGAACGCTTTTTCATTCCGGACACGTCCGATGTTTGCGGGTACCAAATTTTAATTTGGGGACATTTGCGAATTGCGCCCCTGTGTATCGAAACGAAATAAATAATTTCGACGTTGTTTGTGCGTGGACGAAAATCAAATTATTGCGCTAATATGTGGATGTGTGTTTCATACTCGTTTTCATAACATTATGGATCGTATCAAAAATTCATAATAATAAAAAAAAATCGGGGATCGTGACCAGATTTATATGAATTTATTCAACCCTTATAACATGAAAACCCTAATGCAATAATAAAACAAATAAGAAACCGATTTGTAAAGTTTCATGGTAATTTATACATTCGAGACCATAATATTTAAAAGAATTTGCACTTAATTTGAATTTAATCATTTAACCGCCAGCGACTCACCGGTGAGTCACTGTGATTTTTCGTAGATTTTAGTATCTAAATTTTTAATGGATTATTGGTATTATTAATAGATTGTGATAACCCTAAATCAACTAAAAATATCATTATGTGTGTGACAATCCTGAGCAAAAATTGCTCAAAACCCGTAAGTGACCCCCGGGGTAGCATATTTTTAAAAATAATCCCCTTAAATGCCAACATCCTAATTATTCACACAATAATCGATTTATATGATTTTATTCATGAGCCAAATATATTAATAAATTTGATATGTTTGAATGAATTGAATTGAGATACTATGAATTTAAATTACAAAGTTGTATCTGATATTAATAAATTTACATTGAGAATTAATTTCAAATGCCAAACAATGCAATAAATTATTTTTCATTCAATTCTTAGACTTCATTCAAATTATCATACAAATTTAAGGTCAACATTATTTGGATCAATTTGTATTAAAGGCAATGTGTATATCATGTCAGTCGCTTATACGTTTACGTTTCGCCCGGTTGAAATTTACGTTGTAAAAAATTGCATTCGACAATGATAAATTATTTTGAAAAAATCACCATGAAACGTACATTTAAAATAATAATGCAGATCCCTGTTTGTGTTTAAAACAACGGCATCGCGTTCATTAATCTTCTATCCTCAGTGGTCGGCCACGAGCGAACATGTATTGTTTGGTCGCGTCTGCAAATCGCATGCTTTTTGCATTCTATTATGCAGTTTTACGACAAAAACTGACGGGCGGACACGTGCATTATGCATTGCGATGCATACCGACCCGAACAAAATGCCCCAGGATTTTCCACGGACAGACAGACAGACATGCCGGGCGCATCCGGCAGCATCCGCTCTGAATAATAAACATCGGAAGAATCTATTTGCTCGGGGGTAGTAAGATAACATAGAATTTACAACATCTCAGATACAAAAAAATTGAGCACAAGTGAATAAATCTAAAATAAAATAATCAGCCTTCAACGATCTTCGACGTCGATTTCATATGACAAGGGACAAAAAAGAGCCAGATTTTCAATGACCACAATCACTATAATTTATCAAAATGTCACAAACAGCTTATCGCAAGCCAAGGGCGTATAATTTTTGAATTATAAATATTGTTTTGTCATCACTCGATTTCATCCATCGCATTAATACATTAACATCAGCGCGTTAAAAAGGTGTATTCCATCAATCATTCCACCATCAATTATTCAAATATCAACAATCATTTGCCGCGTATTATCTGCATCATTTGCATCGATAAGCCTCTTTATTACAAACTTAATTAGAGCACAATCGACATCGAAAGACCTACCTGTATTGCGGTCGATTAGATTTCTATCTCCGACGATCCCGAGAGCTCGATGAAATCACATCAGTATTCCACCATACGACCGAATAATCCACAATCGATTCGATTGAGTCACGTTAAAAATACAATCTGATCAACATCCAATATTGTAGTCCTGGAATGTACAAACTTTCGATCACAATCTATTTATGTTATCAAATTTTATTTGCGCCCTTGAGTGTAAATTTCGAGAGGCATGTGTCTTATCTTCAGACTTAAATTTTTAGATCAAATTTGTTTAATATCTGGCTTCGATCGCAAATTTATCTAAATAATATTTGAGATTGACAAATAATATGGATCAATTAATACTATTTTACTTTGGATGATTTAAATTATGCTTGTGTATATTGTATGATCTTCGTTATAATCAAATAAATTTTACATATGATTCAATATAATTATTTTTATAAATGGTAGCATGTGTTCGAAAGGGCGTCAATAAAATTTGATGGAAAATTGTATTAAGAAATATTTCACATGCATTCAATGTCACTTTTATTTATGAGGGATGATTTATGTATGTTTTTTTGTCAAATTTAAAATTTTATCGAATTTGTTTATTTTTATGGTCCTTGGGGGTAGATCAAATGTAATGTTATGATGGATGATGTGATATCGGTACCATTCACAATGCTTTTCCGGTATTGGAAGCGCGGTACGCGATCGCGAGTGAGCGGAAGTGCGGAAGGGCGTAGCGCGGCGAACACAACCACCCCCGAGGGCTGCCGGCTCTCGACTGATAGTCGGGCCGAGGGGGTGGTTCGGGCTGTGCTTTCAAACCCCGCGCAGCACCGCACCACACTCCCACGTTATCCTCGAGGATAACAGATGTGGGTGTAGTGTGTGCGCGATTAAGAACATTTTCATTCGTTTACAATAGTCTCAATACACTAGGCTGTATACGTCCTCGTGCATTCAAAAGCACCCCACACACGCCCAATATTACGATTGTGTCTTTGTGTCATCTGCAAGCGATTAAATCCTGCTCTTTTGGGGGGCCCTTGAATTAAACATCTCATGTGGCGAGCCGAAGGTATGCTACCATTTTAATACTTTATGCCTGGAAAGGTGTCATACATTATTTTTGGCCTCCTTTAGAAATACCCTCGTGATAAATAAATATCATGCAAAAAGATTTAATAAAATAATTCTTATCAATACGTGCAAAATTCCATTGGGAAATTTCCTTTGTGCCACGAAAATAAGCATTGATTTGATCGATTTCACCTATCAACCTCTAATTAATATAACTCGATTACCTTTGTAAGGCTTCATCTTGACAATTAATCCAATATACATTATAATCCAGAAAATTTTCAATACAACCCAACTTAAAAATATTATACATATATAAATATATGTATATTCTCCTTAACACATAAAGCACCGCTAACTTTTTTAAAATAACCTAAGCACTGCATTTGCGTTGTTCGGCGAATTTATTCAGAAAAATTCAAATTATTATTTTTATATTTTTCTTTTACATACTATTGAATTGTTTTCAATTCCCTGGGAGTAAAAACATTTTTTTGGCGTATTATTAATTTAATATTTAATTAAGTAATAAATATTCGCTACATTTTTCTTATCATATAGTGGCGAATGAGAGAAAAATGCAATAATCTGAACTTTAAAGACTTTGAAGTTTGAATATAAATTATTTCAGATAAATGATGTAAGATATCGGATGTAGGCAATCTCCATATGATATTTTATTACGGAAAGAAGTTTTCACGTGGGGAAAATTAGTACTGGATTATTTTAATATACACATTATATTTGAATTATTGTTGCAAACAAGGACAAGAAGAACACCAAATATACGGCCTTGAGGAGAGTCATATGAAGGACTTCACTTTCCAACTTTAAGAGTATTGTCTTCAGTTAACTTCTATATCGTTTTGAAATCGCCGAACTGAGAAGGTCAACCTGAAATGGGAAACCACTCAGTCTCGAATTCACTCGGGTAAGTTGCACGAGAACGGGGATAACCCCCTAGCAAGCAAAGGAGGGACTGGACTCTTTGCATTCCAGAAAGTCCTTTCCAGTAGAATCAAAAAGGTCATCTAGAGTAGTTTTCGGCTGTCTTCGCAAGAAAACCCCTCAATCTTTACAAACCTACCACACTCATTATCGAAAGTGTTCATCAATACATTTATTCAGGATACCCTCTGGGTGTGCGTTCGAAATGAAACTCGGTGGTAATGCTACTTTCAATATCGAGCGAATGAGGAGGCGAATGTATGATATAGACGTGATGGATGTAACCCCTTCCTGTGAATGGATATTGGAGAGGCCCATAATTCTGCAGTGGACTGTTTGTGGCTGCACTATGATGATAATTCACAATAACTTTATTAATGAGCTTAATATTTATTTATTTTTTTGGCAATATATAAAACTCCGAATATTCGATTAAATATCACCACGTCACTCAGAACAAGTCACTGCACAATAAAACCTCCCGTTTTGGCTCACCCAGATGATGCTGACATGTCATCCAAGTGCTCGAACCGATGGCAAAGAATTTGGCGTGCATGATAATTGCGCCCCCCCCCCCCCCTCAAACAAAAAAGGTTTAAAAAAATGCCGAAAATGAGATAATTTCAAATAAAAAAATGGATTTCTTTCGGGAAAGGGTCACTTTTAGGATCAAAATCATGGACGTAAAAAGATGGATTTCTTTCGGGAAAGGGTCACTTTTATGATCAAAATCATGGACGTAAAAAGATGGATTTTTTTCGGGAAATGGTCACTTTTAGAATCAAAATCATGGACGTAAAAAAATGGATTTCTTTCGGTAAATGGTCACTTTTAGGATCGTGCACGTGTTATAAATTTTATAGTTCTTACTTTTATAAAATTTAATTTATTTTTTATTATTATCTCATTATTAGGGGGTTTATATGCAAGATTTTACAAACGGTCAAAAATATTTTTTGTCTTTATTTTATTGCGAACTAATGCCAGTTGGGCCGGCCCGATGTTTAAGTGATAATGAAGAAAATATGGATTAGATAACTTAGTATATATTATAAAAACGGTCAATATGAGACTTGGTTTGGATGATTAAAGGGAAAAGGAATTGAAAGGGAAAATTTAAAGCCGTGATTTTTTTTTTGAATCAGGATATGATATCAAAAATTATTTTGCTATTATTTGATCTGTGGAATCTCACAACGTATGAAAATATTATATCTTGTTTATCTTAATTGTTGAGATTCTTCATGATTAACCTGTTAAGCGGGGAAGTTCTTTTTCCATAACGCAAAGTATAGCGGGCGCGCACATTTTCGTTAGGACGTATATATACGTCCCGCCCACCTGGCGTGAGTTCATATTATTAATTTTTTTAAACTTTTTTGTCTTTCCATTTTAAAATAAGTTTGCCTTTGAATTTTACCTTATGCTATCAGTCACCGTTTACTAAAAACACGTCCACTCCAACACAATAGCGAAGTGCAACCAATTTGCTACCTATCTTAAATTCATGTCAAAACATGCATCAACAACTCATACATTCGTTAAAAAAAAAAGTTCCGCCTACTTTAGGACTCAACATATATTTCGAGGACGTATATATACGTCTTAACCAGTTTTGATGCAGTTTTCGTTGGACGTATATATACGTCCCGCCCACTTAACAGGTTAATAATGTATAATGTATCGTATAATAGTTTGCATCCATGCATATTTTTCAAATAAACTATAGCCTAAGGAAAAAATCCTCGTTCGAATGAATACGGTATCTGCATAATCAAATTTGCCAACAGAGTAATTGTGAATAGCTTGATTTATATACACAAATTTGTAACTTTATTCAGTCCAAGGTCGATCTCGGTATTTAATGAATTTCTTAGAAGGTGAACCAAGGAAGTATCTCAGATGTTGACCTAATTAGTTTACGGTCTTATAAATACGAAGTAATCCATTATTATATTTAACTAAGCTCCCAAAAATGTGGCCAATTCCAATATTTATCAATAAAAAATCAAAATATTTAAAATTTAATTAATTATTAATTTATGCATATTTTCTGAAAAGCTTTAAATGAGTCAATAATGGATTTATACAAGTATTTTGTATTATATTTTAAAGATTGTACTATTATAACGCTTATATTTTTATGAATTTGAAAGGCATTGAGTTGGTCTATGATTTGAATGTATAGAAATGTGGATGTTCACAATTGAATTTCACTAAAATTTAATCTCATCAAATTGCCCCGGTAAAAGTTCTCCCCAATTGAAAAAATGTCATAAACTTTCATTGAAATCAT
The DNA here is from genome assembly GCA_008973525.1 of Stenopsyche tienmushanensis. Classification (NCBI taxonomy): domain Eukaryota; kingdom Metazoa; phylum Arthropoda; class Insecta; order Trichoptera; family Stenopsychidae; genus Stenopsyche; species Stenopsyche tienmushanensis. The sequence continues at coordinate 449,465 of WACJ01000274.1, forward strand.
AAAGCCAAATTTATTTATGAAATAAAGTACTGCCATAAAAAGGTGGCAGGAGAAAAAACGCCGTTTCTAAATAATTTAAAAAAGTGGTTTAAGAAAAGCTCATAAAACAGCTATGCTAAGAACTTTCGCCAACGACATAAACGTAGTGCAAATTATTACTCAGCCCCACTCAAAGAAGTCATAAAGATGAAGAATATAATACATTACTGTTGATTAAATCAGAATATCATGAATAATCATTAGGGCAATATTTATAAAGCACGAACATCTAAATAGTACATTTTATCAACCCTTGACGTGAAAATATTTCAACAAAAATTTTATCAAAATCATTGATCCAAAATCAGATAAAGGTCAAGGCTCTGTTGTTTGTCAATTAAGGGGTGCAATGACATTTCAGAAATAGAATTAAGATCGACCTTTCGCCACTTTATATAGTTTTTTCGTATCCTTTTATTAGATAGAGACAACATTTGGAACTTTCAACGCCATTTTTTTACCCTTGTATCCTTCCACAATAACAATAAAATATATTATAGCGAAACTTATTTTATTTATTATTTAATAATTCAATTCATATTAATCAGATATTATATCACTTGATTATACTATTTCGGATTCGATAATGCCTAAACTTGGACGCAAATCCAATTAAAATTTAACGAATGACAAACTTAGCGCCGTTAAGAGACCTTAATTAAGTTCATCATTAGCAGCCACCATAAAATAGAGCCTCGCATATCTGGATGCCATTGTAGTCTCGTCTGGACCTGGTTTTAGGATGTTGATACTCGGATGATTGAATCCCTATAATGCCAAAGCCAATTATGAAATGGACCCACTTAAAGTGACACGTGATACGAATGAATATGTCGATTATGCATAGGATTGTACATGTAATGGATTTCAGAGTATTATCCGAATTTAACCAGCTATGTAGTCTTAGCCGAGGGTCGATTTATCCAACACCTTAGATACTTTGAAAGGTGCATAGTGATCGCTCACTGTCATCTTCTAAAATTACTCGATAGTTTGGCGAAACTATATTCATGTAATTAAAGTAAAGTTTCAATTACGAAATTTTCATGGGAGGGTTTCAATCGATTTATTTCATATCAAAATTTATATCAGTATTTTTCAATGCAATGCCTTAAAATCTATTTTCGTTCAATGCCTTTCATATTTCATAGATGTAATATTAAAATATATACATATAAAGGGAATGAAAATACTGAATAAGAGCCATATATAACATCAGATAAAATAAGCCTTCAGATAATGGGAGGTCATTGATTCGAATCCAACTAGATAAAAATATTTTGCGGGTTCAATTATACATTAGGAACTTTTATCTAACTTAAATGCTTTGATTGCCCACCTCAAGCGACTAAAAATACAACGCTAATGAACGCAAATAGCCCTTAAAGATTTTAGTCACGCCAGTATCTCCCCTGAAAGGATATAGCTCCCCCTAGAAAACCGCTAGGAATCACAGATTTACACCTTCAACAAATACAGTCGTACACGAGGATAATAAACTCGATTGATTTACATTTAAAGAAAGCGAGTTATGAATATGATGGCCTAGTTAATGCGGGCGACGGTTCATATCAGACTATATTCCATTTTCAAATGAGTGACCCATAATCATTTCTATCGAATATATCGAAGTTACTTCGGATTTGTATTGAATTTGATTCACCATAAGCATAATTGCAGTCATGTCATGGTGACTTTAATATTTAATATCATCTCTTATTCTCAATCACAAGAAACACACCACCCCAGTCATTCTTTCTTGACATTCTTTCGTAATATGTCGATCACTCGCTCTGAATAAATAAACTTGCTTATAAGATCGTCTTTATATTAAATATAAATCCACCTGAAAATACCTATATACACAGGATCAACCAATTATAGGTGCCAAGAAAAGAAATCCTAATTGAAGGAATAAGCCCCGTCTCTGCAAAAATGAAAGAGCAAATACTACTTCAGACAACTACAGTTGAAATAAGAAAAAGATGTATTGCGTGCATACGAAGCAGAAGTGGCAAATTTGAACAATTTTTTAAAATAAATTTAATAAAAACATCTTAAATATGAAAAGTATTTTCTTAACTATGACCCTGGCAAACTGGTAACTCTTCAAGTTTAAGTTCAAAATAGTTATTAGTTTTTTTGCATAAAATAATTACATTGCTAAATACAAAAACAGTGATTTCGTGCTATTCTAAACGCAGAATAAAAAAAAAAAGTTTTGACGGTTAAAAGGTTAAAATTTGGTGTTTTTTCAAAATTTTGAAAAAAAAATCTATTTTGACAACCCTAACACTTAGAACATAGGGACTATGTGTGAAATGTAGTAAAGGATCTCCTTAACCCCCAAAAAAAAATTCGGTCCATATACAAAACACACTGTGTTTATATCGAAAATAATTTTTGTTAGTCGATTCGACTACTACAACACGGATTTCTTACTGTACCAACTATTATATTGTTTTTTTACATCGGTTCATTTAATTAAAATATCTTGCAGCTAATAAATATGAAAATGAATATTTATTCCAGTATTCTTTGTTATAAAACACTAATATTTTAATGCTTAAAATTTTCGAATGGTAAAATAGTTATTGGCATTTAAGTCATTACCATCATCATCATAGTGTAGCCACAAACACTCCACAACAGAATTATGGTCATTTTCAATATCCATTCACAGGAATTGACGAACGCAACCGTCTCGATAGGGAGTGTGGGAGGTTTGTAAAGACTGAGTAGTTTTCTTCGGGAGACTACTCTAGACGACCTTTTTGATTCTACTGGAAAAGGCTTTGTGGAGGGCAGAGTCCCTCCTTTCCTCGCTAGAGGGCTTCCGAGCTAGAGCGAAGACATACGTGACGCTTTTAAGACTGAGTGCTTTCATATTTCAGGTAGACCCTCTCAGTTCGGCGATTTCAGAACGATATAGAAAGCAACGGAAGACAATGCTGTTAACTTTGCAAAGTGAAGTTCCTCATATGCCCTATCCTCAAGGCCATCTATTTTGTGTTCTTCTTGTCCTTGTTCTGTTCCTAAAGCTTCTTGGCTCCGAATCGTTAAGGTTCATCATGCTCCATATTGTTAGGTAGTGTCGACTATGTAAGAGAGAGCGAGTGACAAGCAAATCATGATTTGTAAAAGTAGCAATGAATAGTAGATAAACTGAGTATCAGCTTGCTGTTAAAAGAGTATTTAAGTATTTAATCAGTAAATAAGTACTAGCCAAGTGGCCAATAGTTAAAATACATAAAATCGTATAAGCATAGTAGGAGTAGTCAAATTTAATTAGGCTGCAAAAAAGTATTAGTCAGATTGTATTAGCCAGGGGTAATTATGTCGCATCTAAGTATTCGAACTTTGGCGTTTAGTGCCGACCGGGTACAATCAAATAATAATTAACTGGTCAGACTGGGAACAAACTGGAAAAAATAGACATAGCTGGAACAAATAGGTGAAAGTCAGGGCATTTAAGTAACGTTGATTTCTACAAGTGAATGAAGACGTCTCAGATATCTTTTGATATGAAAGCGTTCCCACGGATACGCAATAGTTGGTAACCAATCTGTTATAAGCCTGTCAGGCAAACATTCTTGTCAGGCAAGTTAATAAATTCCAAATTGTACATTATTGCATTCTGATAAAAGTACATGGCTAAGCGATTATTTATTTTCTTCATCAGGTTGTTCAAATAGAACATTTTTAAAGCTGTTAATTGAAGGAGAAGGCTTAAGAGAAGGCTTTTATTTGTAATGGGTTCATTCCTGGCAGGGTTGCCATAGATTGACGTATCGAGCACATTTGCACCCTCAGGCTTTTTTGAAGTATTAGCAGCGCCCTGGAACGAGCGAGATGGGGGGGGGAGTCTCTTGTAAACAAAGGGGGTGTGGGGTGGCGGAATGAGGAAAAGAGGTTGTAAAGTCGCTCGCAAAGCTACGTTCGTTAAGGTACGCAAGTATTTGAATCGCTGCAAACCGTTTTAATGCGCGTCCCGGAGCTCTCTTGGACCGTTGGAGAAGTGGGAAAGGACAAATTATCCCGGGCCGTCCGCGAAGTCTGTCCCGTTTGGTATAATGAACCTGTATTGTGCTGAATTAATAAAGCGCCCCACTCCTCAGACAGTTTGACAAACCGCCCCTCCCCGTCGTCACGTCCTGTCTGCCCGTTTCATAGGGAAAAGACATCAAATGAAAATTGAGTAAACACTTTTTGCGAGAATTTCCGCCGGTAAGTAAATAAAAGCCAGTAGCTGAAAACAAAATTTTCAGTCGAATGCCATTACGATTTTTACTGGATGTTCGGACGTTAAAAGGCATTAAGGCGCATGTGCGCTTACGACGATTGTTACAAATCTATATTTAAAACCTATTTATCCCTCATCATTGCTTTCCACCCTTAAACTGTTTAAATTTTAGCTGAATATCCTGATTTTTTTGTAAATACACAACTAATTTTATAATGTAACATAGAATAATGGAACTTTTCTAATACATATAGAGGTACTCAATTGTATATGTGTAAGTATAAATGCACATATACAAGATCTCCTATTGTCGAAGTTATTTTTGATTCCTCAAGAGAATACTTAAAGGATAAATTTTCTGGAACACAACTGTACATTTTGTCATTAATTTTTAAAACATCCTATGTCATTACGATGGAATCAATTTTCATGTAATCTTACATGGGTACGTTAGAAAGACATTTCCAATCTCTCTCCGATTTCTTTTATTTCTATTTTAACCAATGTCTTTCTAATATAATGCATTGCATCAATATTTGAAATTGATCTTGTATATTATAGTTGTTAGTTATTTTAACCCAACATGTTGAGATATGTAATAGGTATTGTATTTTAACATACAAATGATTGGTTTTTAATTTTTTTAAAGAACTATTTATATTATAAATATATACATGAACCTATGCTGTGAAGAAAATATCCCTATAAAAAATATTGTAGTGTTCTTGGTTGTTTTTTTTTAGTTTTGATGCCAAAATATTAAACCTTAATATTAGATAAAGCGGAAAGAAATGTCATTTTTTTGGTTGCGTCTTTGCCGTCAGTTTCCCTCGGGTTGCTGTTCAATGAATGCGTCAATATTGGTGTCATTTTGAAGCTCTGATGTTTGTCTTACTTTTTCAAATGTTTTTATATTTTTTCAGCCATAGTGAAAAAGTCCAAGCCAGAAATTGATGAGACTAATTTGCGATCTCGTTTACTGTTTTTATCCGACAAAGGATTCAAAGCAAAATAAGCTACCCAGAGCATCTGTGATGCATATGGCAACATATTAAATATTCGAAAATGTCATAGATGGTACAAGAAATTAAAAAATGGCGACAGAGATTTGAAAAATAAAACAAAATCAGGACAACCTCTAAAAATCTCAAATAGAATCTGATCTTCGAAAAACAATAAAGGAATTATCACTAGACATCGGCTGTTCCTGGTCGATAGTAAAAGAGAGATTTTTCAAAAGAATCGTTACTGGGGATGAGAAGTGGGTCCTCTACAATAGCCCGAGAAGGATAAACAGTGGCTTTTTTGAAATCAAGTACCTGTTTCTACCCTTTGACCGTCATTATCCTTGAACAAGGTTCTCCTTTATGTTTGGTGGGATTTTTTAGCGTAATTCACTACAAATTATTAAAACCTGGCCAAACTGTCACAGCAGAGCTATACTGTGCACAATTAGATAGGTTAAAAGCGGAAATTCTCAAAAAGCGATCAGTGCTAGTTAACAACCAAAGAAGAATATTATAGCATGATAATGCAAGACCACACATAATGCAGAACAAAATAAGAGAGCTAGATTTGGAAGTACCGTAACGTCCACCATATTTTCCTGATATTGCACCTTCAGACTATCATCTTTTCAAATAATTAAAACATTCGCTTCGCGATAAAAAAATTCAATTCTGTGGTATAAGTGAAAAATCATTTGGATTCTTACTTTAGTGGAAAACCGGCCGAATTTTACGAAAGAGGCATTAAAAAACTATCTAATCTATGGAAGGTGATTATAAATAATAATGGAAACTATTTAATTGAGTAATTTTGTACAGCTTTTATTAAAAAAAAATCTCCAAATATCAAAAAAATGACATTTCTATCCGCTTTAACTAATAGTAATGAAGAACAAATCAGGTATTTTAGGCTATTTTTTATTAGTAAGTAATATGCGTAAGGCCATAAAAACTTTATAAATCTCGATATAGTTTTAGTATTAAAGATTTTTATGCATTGCGCTGATAGATATGCATAGGGTGTGCTTATTGATGCGGGCGGTGTCAGAAGTGCATCCCAAAAGTTGCAATTTAATCATTCATAAATATTTTTATCGAATGAAATTGAAATTGTAAGAATTTTTTTAGTCGTTAATAAATTTTCTCCATTGCTCCCCGATAGGAATCGTTGTTCCTACTCTTTGAATCAACAAAAGTAAAAATGATACGAATAGAAAATTATGCGGTGGCTTAAATTATGTCATAAATTTCCCGGAAGGGAGTCCTATGAGCCCATATCTTAATCTCCCCCATTTCTTAATTGCAGGCTTTTATTTCTTCTCTTCATTAAAATTAACAACAGTTTTGATATGGCCGATACGATCTTAATGGTTTACGAGACAGAAATGATCAGAGGTGGATGACTTTACGAATTGCCTCAAGACCTATAATTAGCTTTTTTACATCTGAAATAATATTCCGCGACGTAAATCTCGAAAATGCCCCTAACATTTTACGATATATATGAAAAGGGGAAAACAATTCCTTTTTATTATAATATTGCGTTCGCCATGAAGCAGAGGCCATTTAAAGTTTTAGATCGGTTATAAATAATTAATTTCGCCGTCAGCTTTTAAAGCTTTCCCGATTTTTTTTTGTGTTTACTCAGCATTGAAAATGTTGTTTTTAAGGGAAAAATGCTTGTTATGAGCCCTGTGACCTTTGTGGGGCTTTTGCTTTTTCAAAATGTGCTATTAGAGCTGCAGGTATAGTTGGATAAGAGATTCTTGAAAAAAGTTTTGTCCTGGTTCTGGCGCATGTTAACTTCAACGACGTGTAGTTGTTGTTGACAAACGTGTACTGCTGAAGGCGTTTTTTGGCATTTAAAATTCGTGACGCAGCTTCTTGGCCGATGAGAGATAAAATAAAAATGGTTTCTGTTGGAAAAATGCTTTCAAACATACACATGTCATACTTTTTAGCGAGAATAGCTCCTGGATCATTTTCAGCTGCTATTCTAGCAAATAATCTATAACAAAAACTCAAGCAAATTAATCATATTATTACTAAGCTTTTATACCATAAACGAGCTTTTATAAGTCTTCAGTGACCTCAGGCAATAATATTTTATGGGTGTTATATGGTTGTTAAATTATAGCTTATTGTGCAATATTCTTAGACTGAACATAAGCTATTTTAAATTTAATTTTTCTTAAGATGCCATTATCAAATATAGACAATAAACATAGTTAGGATATGATTTTTTTCAGGTATGTCTACAATTTCCATTCAATAGTGTTTCTCACCAATGTTTTATTAATATATCAAACAGAAATTCAACGGCATAATCCATAGCGTACATGATTCCCAGAACATACCTAGTATTCCCAGTTATCCCCGGCAGGAAGTCCGTTTTCAATTTTTAGGCGTATTCTGGACTCATCCAGTCTGTCGAATTGATATTCCCGGCAAGGCAGAATATGTGTAATCCACACACGGAACAACACAGCTTAACAAATTTGAGTTTGGCTCGTCGGCAGGAGCGGCTGCTCCTGCTACCTCTTGTAATCCCCGGCCAGACTAACTTAAAACCCTCTACGGCTTGTTTGCGACACAGCTTTCAGCTATATATGTCGATCTATTCTGTTGTTTTGTCTGAAAAAGGCTTCCAATTTAGCACAAAAATATATTTATATCAAAGAACACGGCTTAATGTTAAATTCTCGTCTTTATATATAAATCCAATCAATACCTGTGGGATACATTATTTGTGTAAGTGACTTTTTAATAAATGTATCTTTAACAGCTTAAGCAAAATACTATGTCAAAATTTTATTCTTTAGAAACCATCTTCAAAATGATCACATGTTGCATGTTCCTTCGAGAAAAGGATATTGACTTTGCCTTTGTGTATTTACACTAAGTATACGATGCTTCGTTTTGCTTTAAAATAAGAAACCAGCAAGTACGCATTAAATTTGTTTACGAAGCCAAATATTTTAAGTACGGAAACTATTGTGATATTCTGATATCTTTTGTCTAGACCAAGAGTCTATGGTCTATACAACTCCCCATGAAAGATCAGTCGACGACCTCTCCTCAATAAAATAATCCTAAATTTTACGTATAAATTGTTAAATTAATGTGTTTAGTTGTTGCAAGACTAATATGAAATCCATAAAATTTAAATATGCAATAATATAATGCTGTTATTTGATGAAGTTACAGGCTGTTTTGCACATTGACCGACAAAATTTTATTGGGGGTCAAGAGGTTTTTTGCTATGTTTCACACATAAGCACTATATCCTAAGTATCAGGGCTATCGAAATAAAAAATAATTTCAACATTTTTTGGTTTAAAGGTGAAATTTTGGGTGATTTTTCAAAATGTTGAATTTTTTATTATATTTTGACAACCCTGATACTTAAGATATAGGGCCTATGTATATGAAAAGTAGCAAAAAAAACACTTAATCCCCAAAAAAAAAATCTTCGGTCCATTTACAATTTTTTTTCCGTCTAGTAAAATGTTACCGACTTTGTTCTATTGTAGCCGTTAACACGTTAATTATTATAGATCGCCCTTATTTAATATAATATACGTTGGCTTATTTCATTTTCAAAATCTACAGGAAGTATTTCATCCTAATCTTAAAATGAACGCTGATATTCACAATAGAATTTAAGCATAATAGCATAGTTATCGTATTTTGGCTGGCAAGACTTAGCCAATTATTGTTTATAAGCTCAAACATCTGAGCCCAAACGAAAGGTACATTCGAATACTATCTGCTCGAAAATAAAAATAATCTTAATATGACATTTTAACCATGATTTTAAATGTACAAACATATTTAATATTTTATGCATACGTATTGACTTCGATATCCTTATTATTTTTGATTAATTTTTGCTTAGTCTCTGATTTATTTATTATAGTTGATCTATCCAAGGATAATAATAAGCTCATTTCATATTTTTTATAAAGGAATAAATCTCTCTTAACACGAGATTGAAATGGATTGAAATAACCATATAATTGTATTTAATCTGCAAAATAAACATATTGATACCAAATCAATTCGTTCATTGAAATATTGTCAAACAAATTACTAATCAGAATTTAACCATCAAAATGCCTCATTATGAAAATAGCTCCATTGAATTTGTTCCCTTTCAATGGATTTAATTCAATATTATATGCACGGATCTGATGATGCTATCATCACATGCTATCATCATCGAAACATAAATTACGTTTGTATAGGTTTTTAACGAGATTTACACAATTTTTCGTTTGGGTATATATGCAAAATGTTTAAGTCATTGTGTTTTCATCTGTAATTAAACGAAAAGATATATTATAAGCAAACAATGTAAGTTTAATCACATCTTTTGAAATAAAATATTTTGTCATTTTGATCCTTCAACAATGCAGATGTCAAAATTTGCAACGCATATCTTCCCTAATCATAATATTGACGGCGAATAGATGATAGATAAACATCCCTAGTCCTGACGTCATCGCCCTTAATCTTCTTGACATTCGTACATTTACTATTTGCAATGTAAGCCTGCTGATTCAATATTTATTATTTTACTCTTTGCGCCAGTGACATTAATTGGAAGACGGGAACAAAAATAAACATTTATGCATGGGATGAACCTCTCAACCCTTTGCCCCAGAGGCATTAATCATGGCCGCATAACAATTGAGATATTTGCATACGTGATGCCAATAAAATAAATCAGCCTCCTGCAATTATCAACCCTTCACGGCCGAATCCACGTTTAAATGGCCCAGTGAAGTGCATCCACGTAGGGTCGTCCCCTTTCTTAACCCTCCTCGATTATTACGACGTTCTTGTTCCTGTATATGTATGTGTGCGAATACATATTATTGGGGATAAGGGATTTCAATTTGCGGGAAGGAATATCAGCAACTATTCCAACATTTCATCGTCTATTACGTATTTTAATTAGCACTGAATTAATCAAATCAGATAAATATATCTGTTTAGGTGATATATATATAATAATATATTTCTGAATAAGACAATTAAAACGCTTCAAAATACTCTGTTAAAAATGTACATTTTCAGTAATAATCCTGAATTGAAACATTTATAATCATGAACAATTGCAGAATTTTAATAGGGGAAAATTTGTATTCGTTGAACTTGAAAATCGATATTTTAATAAAAATTCAATTTCATATAATTAATGGTCATATCAGCGGGATGGTCATGTCGTGGGGTGTATTTAGCCTGGGGTCTGTCTGCTATGATCACGATAGAAATTGCTAAAATATTTTACAGATGTGCATGACATTGATAAATTTTAGATCATATATTGCATTTAAAAACAATTTCAAACCATAGTCTTGTTTCTATATATTATAATTGTATTTACTCATGTATAATTGTGAATTTATTGTGTGAAAAAATTACAGCCAATGACTAATCTATCAATGATTTGCATAAATATTGCGTACAAATGTTTCATTTTGCTATTTTAGGTAATATTTTCAATCCAATACTATTTAATACTGTCAATATTATTTTAATAATATAATGATTGTTAACCATGTATTCACGTTCAGATGTGTGCAAGTGGCTTCCCTTTACGGAAGACCCACAATAATCCGGCCTCAATCTAATCCGGCCCCCTATAGTCCGACATCCATGTATAATTCATATGTATGGTAAAGATCCGTCAATGTAAAAAATGCCAAAGTGTGATTATGGACCGCCTAAATCGTAATATAATTCATAATTAGTATAGATGTCGTTATAGTCCCTAATTTAAAAAAAATCAAAAAATGACTATATAAAAAAAATCGGTAGTCATTTTTGGCCTTTTTGTCACAGTTTTATTTATTTTTAAATAGTTAAAAAATAAATTTTGAAATAAATCTGGTAGAAATAATAGAAGTTTATATAGAAAAGATTCGTACGCATTTTGAAATAAAAAATAATAATTAAAACTTGAGATATGATGTCAACCGTGTTGAAAAAAGTAGCTTTTCAAAAATCTAAACCAAAATAAAAGGCGTGGTCTTAATTTAACATACAAATTTCGGTTAGTGTTGAAGATTTATATCCTATTTTATCCAAAATATCTAAATCGTACTCTTTACGAAATTTAAAAAAAGAAAAAAATGCTATAAAAAACCGCATAACTTCGAAATCGCACAAAAAAAAAGTCGCACAAAAAGAGGTTTGAGTGTATATCTCGTCATTTTCATATTTTTTCGGATTTTGGAATACAAATAATTGATTCCAAAACAATCCGGACTACATGGGATCGAGAGCAGTACTCTATACTCCGACAAATTCGACAATCCAAAACTGCCTTGCGAAACGTTTGTCAGATTACCTAGAGTCTGCCCAAACTTGTGATCGACACTTCGCCGTTTATGTTTATCTCGATTGAACATCTTGTCTTCTGGAAAATTTATCCATTCTCCCAAATTTATTAATATATTGATTTTTTGCAAAATCTGGGTTTGAACCCAAACTTATATAACTGAAGATCTAATCCACTTTGCTAATACTTGATAAGTAAATTATTGAGGATATTTCAGTTACACACACAAACCAATCAGTATATTGAACATACATATATCGTGATTTGTTTGCGGAAATATCTACACAAATTTCCTTTGGTGGGATTTATCTATGCAGTATTTAATTGAAATAGAAACAGATCGACTTAATGAATGCTGCGGTTTTGGCGCAAAGCATACAAAAGCGTCGGATAGTGGACGTGTGCAGCCCCTTTTTGACAGCGCGTGGCGACCGAAGAAACCACCCCGCGGACAGGGTGTTTGCAAAAGCCTAGGGGGTTGCTTTGCCCACTTGTTATTGTTTCATGGCACAGGGGACGGTCTCTACTTAATGTAATTACGCACCGAAATTGGGGTATTAGCATATTTATAAGACTTGGCGGGGTCCGGGTTCACGACGCGCTAAATCACGTGTCCCGACCGGCGGCGTAAATCACATATTCCGGATTTTGGAAGAAGGGACCGGCCACAGCAGGTCGAGATTCACAGATGCCGCTATTTTAATCATCACCATTCCACCCTCCATCTGCTTAGAATCCAAACTTGGGATATCGCATAATTCATTTATGAAGCTCAAAAAACGATGACCTGCTAAAAGGCTTTGCGATCCCCCTTAATTACATGGTTTTTTTGCTTTGAATTAAGCGAATACCATTTATTGAATTATTATAAATATTTTTAAATAGTTTTTCATAGCAAATATATATTTTAAAAATTTGGTCATCAGCTACACCTTCTATAGATATGAACCCTTAATAAATGAGTTACTAATCCGACCGCTTAATCACGAGACATACCATATGAAATTAAATCAAACGAACAATTATAATATATTTTTTTAATACATAATACGTCACATTGATTGGGTCATCCAGTAAGATATTTTTAATTTGATTAGAATTAAAATTATAAAATTGTATCAAGTTGAGTCATAAATTATTGCCGATTTTTTTAAACATTTATTTAGCTTTAACCAATTAATAAAGCAATATTACTCTATTACATATTCACCATTATTAGTGAAAACTTTCTCGCAATTTATTGGTAATTTATCAAAACCCTATTCATAAAATTTAGCAGGTTTAAATGAAAAATAAAAATCGATAGCTGAATTCACTTCCTCATCATTTTTGATTTTTTTTTCCACTTAAGAAATTCTTCAAAGAATAGAAGGTGATAGTCGATTGGGATGAAATTTATCAAGCCACTGTCATTTTTCATCTCCAGTAATTATTCTGTTTAAAAATGACTCAATTTTTGCCCTAAGAAGAGACTTGTGGCAATAAACATGCGATTTTCTTTCTTGCCTTCACTAAGATTATGTGGCATCCTCCATTTGCTAACCTTCCCAATGTTTTCCAAGTACTTGCAAATGGTTGATTGTGATGCGTTTAGCTTCCCTGATAATTTTGACGAGGATTTTGCTCCAATAGCACCTTAAAAATATCTTCATCAAAGTCAGAAGGATGACCCACCCTTGGTTTATCTTTCAACATCTCATTTCCCGAGTAAAATTTTAAAAATCAATTTCGTACAAATATTCAAGCCGTACAAATTTTACCTTATTTAAACTCCCAAAGCATTATACGACGATTTTTTTTTTGATTTTCCATTGTACGACTAAAAAATACTATACTCACAAATACGGATGAATCATCTTGGGTAAAATCGAATAATTATAACGGCTTCTTTTCGCCGGCAACTATTTATGACTCAACTTAATACAATAATGGCATATATTATGGGAATGAACTCTCTCTAACTTATATTCAAAATTTAAGGCATATATACGTCAATTAAATATACCCATCAAAGTCTTATTTTAAACATGTCTGATCCTGCTAAAGTGGTCCCTCATAACATACAAAAACAGTTTATGTTGAAATATTGAAAAAAATCTATTTTGACAACTCTAACACTCAGAACTTAGGGTCTATGTGTGAAACGTAGCGAAAGACTCCCCTAATCCCCAAAATAATTGTCGGTTCATGTGCAAAACATCCTGTATATAGATGCGAAATTTATTTATTTTTATTGATCATTTTTCGAAATCTGGATACCGAAATTGAATAATATGAATACATATATTCGGATGAATGTTATTGGCAGGGCCGTAACTAGGGTATGATGCGCCCGTGGCAGGAATCTAAATTGCGCCCCCCCCCCCCTCAAACAAAAAAAGGTTTAAAAAAATGCCGAAAATGAGATAATTTCAAATAAAAAAATGGATTTCTTTCGGGAAAGGGTCACTTTTAGGATCAAAATCATGGACGTAAAAAGATGGATTTCTTTCGGGAAAGGGTCACTTTTAGGATCAAAATCATGGAAGTAAAAAGATGGATTTCTTTCGGAAAAGGGTCAATTATAGGATCAAAATCATGGACGTAAAAAAATGGATTTCTTTCGGGAAATGGTCACTTTTAGGATCAAAATCATGGACGTAAAAAAATGGATTTCTTTCGGGAAAGGGTCACTTTTAGGATCAAAATCATGGACGTAAAAAAATGGATTTCTTTCGGGATTGGGTCACTTTTAGGATCAAAATCATGGACGTAAAATAATGGATTTCTTTCGGGAAAGGGTCACTTTTAGGATCAAAATCATGGACGTAAAATAATGGATTTCTTTCGGGAAAGGGTCACTTTTAGGATCAAAATCATGGACGTAAAATAATGGATTTCTTTCGGGAAATGGTCACTTTTAGGATCAAAATCATGGACGTAAAAAAATGGATTTCTTTCGGGAAAGGGTCACTTTTAGGATCAAAATCATGGACGTAAAAAGATGGATTTCTTTCGGGAAAGGGTCACTTTTAGGATCAAAATCATGGACGTAAAAAAATGGATTTCTTTCGGGAAAGGGTCACTTTTAGGATCAAAATCATGGACGTAAAAAAATGAATTTCTTTCGGGAAATGGTCACTTTTAGGATCGTGCACGTGTTATAAATTTTATAGTACTTACTTTTATAAAATTTAATTTATTTTTTATTATTATCTCATTATTAGGGGGTTTATATGCAAGATTTTACAAACGGTCAAAAATATTTTTTGTCTTTTTTTGCGAACTATTGCCAGTTGGGTCGGCCCGATGTTTAAGTGATAATGAAGAAAATAGGGATTAGATAACTTAGTATATATTATAAAAACGGTCAGTTAATCAGTATTGGTTCATTGGTTCTGTGTTTTGCCCCCCAAGTCCAGTTGCGCCCGTGGCGAGCGCCTGCTTTGCCACCCCCTTGTTACGGCCCTGGTTATTGGCACAATGAAAACATTTTCACAGCCTGGACTTGACATGGAATATTATAAAAAGAGTCCAGGATATAATTTATTGTACTAATTCATAGTACTACTATTTGAATTGGAATAATATGCAAAATATATGTATACCACTTTTTAAAAATTGTTGTATGGTGAGTACAATACGAGGATAGTGCATATCATTTACATTCCCCGAACTACTATGCTTAATTTAATTATGTTTCAATAGCATTCATACAATTATGATATGCTCGATCATGTCATGCTGATATAAATATCAAATTACATTGAACCTATTGATTTGATATGGGCGGCCTCTAATAATCGAGCGCTTGATGAATACTCCGTTCGAATACGGTTATAATAACTTTTTCTTCGTATTCATTTCGAAAGAGCTTAATTTCATTAGCCTTAGTAAAAATTGAAATAGAAAGACAATTAAATGAAGAGCGAGAGCGCCTCAGAGCTTTACGTCTGTGCGTGTGTCCCGAGGCTTACATTTATAACATCATAACGTAAATGAAAGCTCAAAATTGTCCCTGCGCTACAATGATTGCTCAAGATATCATCTGATTCCCAATTAACTTTGTAATAGCTTTACATCATTCTCCATGCTAAAATCCCGCCAGGATTTACTTTGTTATAATACTGTCTTAATCCTGTAAGTAATTTTACGCAAAATATAACAGATGGTGCTTGCATTTATTATACGCGCCCTGGTTCGCCTCCCGTCGCCATTTTGTTGTTGTTCTATTCTTTTTTAATGGAGGGATACAATTTGAGTGTTTTTAAAAGGACGAAATTAATTAATCTCTCCCCTGCCAGGACTTTGTTGCGTGTGGTATAGAGGGATTTGGTTCCATTACAGGAGAGCATGTGCCAAAGAGCGAGGATTACTGATGTAGCATCGGGATCACAGCACATCTTTTGATTTATGTATCGTATTAATTTTCTAATACACAGACAAAACCAACAATCGATGGAACTTGTCTACTTTTAATCATATATATTGGAATAAGTATAAGGGGGCAAATTATTGCTAAAACGTATCTATTACCTACGAAATTATGTTTTAAAACTCTATAATAAATATCGAGAGCTCTAAAGCTGGATCTTAATCCAAAGAATATATAATATAAGCATATTGAATTTCTTATTTTCAGCTTTTAAGACATTGTAATTTATACTCTTAGCAATATGTATTAATAATTCCTAAAAAAACAGCAATTTAGCCCAAGATAATTTAATGCTTGAGATATAATAATCCTTAATATGATCGCAGATATATTTTATATAGCTATAAAAAAATATAATGGGTTTTGGCGTTTAATTAGGTGTTCGATATTTTAAAAACAAAGGTTTTATTGCTGCAAGAATACTTTAAAAAAATATTCACCGTATTTTTGATAACGGTAGTTATAAATTTAATGAAATTAATGTTTGCTTATTAACACAAAACTCATAAATTGCTTAACGCATTTGCGGACACGTCTGCAATTGCAGACGGATGTGATAAGTGTTTATTGTGCCAGATGTATCTGCGAATAGTATCCAGCTTTCATCTCCAGTGACAAGTCTCTTCAAAAAAGATTGGCTATTATATCGTTGGAGAAGAAGATCGCATGTTGAAATACGCTGAAGTTTATTTGAGTCGGTCAGTTCATGAGGAAGCCACACATCTGAAGTATTGATGTAGCCCAATTTTGTCAGATGATTATGGACGAATGTTCGTGGAATTTCTAACTTGTTAGCTATTTCGCGAACAATATATCGCGGGTGTTCTTCAACTATAGCTATGATTAGATATGTGTATGTGTGCTATTGTAGCGTGGGCGATTTATGATCCCCGCATAGTAGCGACATCTTCCATTTCTCTTCAGGTGCAATGTGCTGCTTTAGCAGCGCCATCTCTTGTGGGCCTGCGGAGACATTGCACCTGCTTACCGACCGATCGCTTCTTGCGCGTGCATAGTCAACCGACGGAGTCGGGAGACTCTCCCGACTCCGTCGGTTGGCCTTGGCTGCGGGAGGTTGTCCCTCCTGCAGCCAGACCTTTCTCTCTCTCTTCCTGTAGTGCGTAATAAATAGTTATCTTGCGAAGAGAGTCTTTCCATTCGACGCCCTTCGTATTCTCATCCATTCGTCCAGCAGCATCACAGCCCGATAGAAGAACGGACCCGTGCAGTAGCGCGGCCATCCCGACGAGCACTTGGAGGCGGGGAGCCGCCCGGGGACTCTGCCCCGAGAGCGCCCCCGCCTCAAACGTTACACTATCAAAAATCATATGGATTTGTCAATATTGGCGCCAATTATATGTCATCCTACGAACTTATTGAGTGATGTGTTATTATTGTATTTAATTAAACTTCATTCAACTATCAATTCGATGTCTTAGTATTGTTATATTTGAGAAGAATGTCAATGAATTTGTTTGATTTTATTACCATGTTAGATTAAGGTTTTAGTGTTCCAACATCTAAATGAGGCTCGATACTTTTAAAATAGCTTGACTGTAAAAATCAATGGGAATTTTCCTTAAATTAATTTAGTGTTATTACAACAAAAAAAAATCATTCTTTCATCGCTTTACTTTTCTGCAAAAACTTAATTATGAATACTCGACTAGGTAGCTTCAAAATAGATTTCAATTAAAATTTATAATTTTATACGAGTGCCTCCCTTAAAACAAAATCAATTTAACAATGCCACATTTTTAGTTCTTGTTTGTTTCCAATTATTAAAATGTTAAAAGAGTATTTTGACACAAGGGTGCGGGCCAAGTCTGTCTTTTCACTTAGAAAATTTCAATGGAAATTTTCATTTCACTTAAGGGCGAGAAAAAATATCGAAAGGTCCGTTTATTTGTTGCGTCTGTGACGAGGGGTGTCGGCGTCTGGAAAGTTAAATTCAACCTTGCCTAAGAAATTTTTCAGCCGAAAAATTTTAAAGCAACTATTATATTTAATAGTCTCGTTCGTTGGGATGTATTTCAATTTGAATACATCTCTAGAGCATTTTTTTTGCGAAACACATATTAAGCCGAATTCGAGTCAAATATACTTGCTATTTAATAATACACTTGAAATTCAATTTATATTTCTGTTTGATATTCAAAATACAACGTATTATATAAATGTTTCAAAGTTCATTGTTCATATTTATTCTATTTATTTTGGCTTTTTTTGGTCATTTCCTATTTTTCGATACTTACACTGAATGTGCAAACAATCTACCACGAAGCGACGGCAATGCATAACCCAATATCGCACATTGGCAGCACTGGACGAAGGATGCTCACAAGGAGCATCACCAGGATGCTGACAGCTATTCCGTGTCCATGAGTCCGACAGGAGACTCGAAATATCGGAAACTAAGCGGGATCGTATACTCGTTTTTCAGTGTAATTAAAAATATATTAAATCATTCCAATAAACTGAATTGAAATACATACACTTTATAATGTGTGGCATTGCAATGCATGCCGGGTATTCGCTAGTATATTAATAATATTAAATGCTCATTTTGACCTTAGGCTATTAATTGGAATGATGATCGATGCAATCGTTGAAAATTTCACAAGGGCTGACAAATTTGACACAGTTTGATCTTTTACGTTCTTTCAAATGATAATCGCCGACCTAATGTTGATATTGCGTGACCGTCTCGCACAGCTTTGATGTGTGCCAGAAAACAATTCCCAGCAAGTGCTCTACAAACGATTTCGGTGATAGAAAAGGTCGTTGATGACAGCGTCGAAAATAGTACCCGATGATGATACCACTTACGGGAAATCAATAAATGGACTGAGGATTCGGCTTAAAATCAAATTGTGAGTCAAATATAATTTTAGAAATTGAATAAGTCTATTTTCTAATGGAACGTACGCATTCAGGATTATTTAAGATTATTCAAAAATGGATTTAAAAAAACACTATTAAAATATTATTTTGAAAATATGTCCGAAATGACATTAAACATCGATTGTTTCGTCATTTATGCTGGAATTTGGCAGCCAGGCAACCTGCTGCTGAAAATGCTGAAAATTCCAGATTTCCCAACAAATTATTTATTTCCATCGTTGCAGATGAATACTTATATGCTATAACACTTTGATGTGATTCGTTATTATATTACGGAGGAATACAAAAATTCTGAACCCCGTATCTATTATATTTCATATCGATATTCCCATTATTAGAGTCGATGTGTAGTAAATACATCACCAGTAGGGAAATTTTAATATAACATATATGCCTAAGCTCGTCAGTTAGTAGTTACGCCACTGTTTCTAAGCGTCCAGATTTCGGCGGGAATATTTCGATTTAGTAGCCTTCATCATGCTGGTGAGGTATACGATTTCTGTTAGATAAATAGATTCAAAACTTAAATTGTTAGACAATTTTTATGTAATTGTGTATGTATTCACCATTTTACCTTGTAACATTTTATTTTTTTCTGAATAAAGATTTATTAATAATAATTAGTCATCCTACGAACTTATTGAGTAATGTTTAATATCGTATTATAAATTCACTAAGCGCCAATGATCGATCGAATTTGTAGAAAAAAATCGATTCGTAGACTTATTTTAGATGTGAAATTCATAAAATTGTTCAAACTAGTATAATGAAAATTGATAAAGCCACGACACTTTGTCTGGCGAAACTTGAACGTATTAGTTTCTATATTGATGAAATTTTTAGATACCACGTATGGAAACTTTCTGGATCGCTTTTTATGCTCTTGGTGTAAAATAATATTTAAAATTTGCCACTTTTATGTCGTTTACCGGACATTTATGATTTTCCACATTAAACATGTTATATATGATATGTTGACAACGTATCGGTCGTCAATTTTGCTATCTGAATGTTTACCACAACACTTTATGGGATATACGCTAAGTGATAGCCAATTCAGTTAGCACATTTATTGCATTTAATATTTCCATTGAATCATTGTTAAAACGTCCTGAAATTTGCATATGCTGTTTTTTTTCCATGACAAAATGTATACGACTTGTTCTCAAAGTCGTCCCAGCATGGCATAAGTTTAAAAACCCTCAATAATTCTCCGACTAAAATTACTTAGTGAAAGAGAATTACACATTCTTACCTTTCGTTAGCCGGCAGCTCGCGTGTCTGTTCCTCGGTGGAAATATTGATATCACGAAAGTTTGTTCACAAGTCGAGAGCAACTCATGAAAAACAATGGATCCAAAGAATACAGGAAGGCTTAACAACTCCCTTTAGCCGGTTATCAGCGGAAGACATGGCATTTAATAAGACTCCTCGCCGACTTATTTACACGGAAAGTTTCGACGACGCGTCACATAATAATTCCACCTGCAAAACACACACAGACGACGTAAGTCGCATCGCCATAGAGGCGTTATGAAAATCGCTGGCATCACTCTAATTTTCCGCCGAAAACTTTTCAACTCTGCCGATGTCTCATTACGCACTTTTTATTGTTGGAAATTTCATATTATTTGCGATGTAGGCTGCCTGAAAGTATAATTGGGTATGAGCTGAAGCTCGTAACTTTCTCACATAATGGTGCTATTTCGCTTATTTGACTCATATTCATTCATTTGCTTCGACCTTAAGGAATGGCATGAAAAACAGTTGATGAGTTTACAGCGAAAATTGCCTAAGAGGGACGCCGAAAGCTTTTTGGAATCCAATAAACTGTTTTTAAAAGTTTGGCGACTTTTGAAATTTTATGTATCAAATTTTCTTATTTATCCGCTTAGTCAAAGGCAGTTAAGAAACTCGAGAATCCTAATACAAACTAGTTTGGAAATAAACTGACGCGCTTATATTTTCAGCGACCGTTTTTAGGCCAAAGTTTTTGACATATATTTGCAAAAGGTATACTTTTAACTTTATATAAATTGGATTTGTTGTTTATAATTTTTTTAAAAAAATAAACAAAGTTACATTTATATTAAAGATACTTGGTTGATATAAACATAGCTGATTGAATACTTATAAGCGATTAAACAATTTCATTTTTAATATTAGCACAACGAAATCTTAAATCATTTTATCACATTACAGTCCGGGTGTTCCGCTCTATTACATCACCTGAAATCTAGACGATTTTTGCACGAAATTCATAGCATTCTACTTCTTTCCAAAAATTGATATGATTCGTAAACCAGACGATAGAACGAAACAAAATATCAGCGGTGCCTATAAAAGAGTTTAATGCATCGATATATTTAAACATAACAGTGATTTTTAATATTTGGTATGTGTATCAGTGTAATAAAATACAAAAATTGATACCTTTTATCTTTAATTGTATAAAGAGGCATTGAATAAATGCCACATAAACACATAAATACGCAAATTTTCGCACATTTTTCCCGATTTCCTATTCCGCACGACATACACATAAATGCTTATAGCTTATTTTTATCCAATGTAAGTTAGATAGAATAAGAAGCATTATAAACAACATAGTATAAAGTATTTAAATTTGAAATAATTGGCTCGTAAATAAAAGTAACAAATTGAAAAAAGATAGAAACGCATAGAGATATTTTCAAAATTTTTGAAGACTATTGCTTGAGAGTCTAGGTATATATTATTAACTATTTATCCGTTGGTCTTTTATGATAGGAATGACTAATACAATGATGATGATTAAACGGTTTCTTTTGCCGATAAAAACAACTTTATGCATTTATATCCTTCAAATTTCTAATGGTAAAATTTAAAACACTCCCTTATATCTTCCACCATGACATGTGAATAAATCCGATAGTTAATGTTTTAAGTCTGCACTTTTCTGCGTAATGATATTGCATTTTTGCTTGCACATTTAAAATATTTTTTTAATGTGCTTGACTTACCTATAAAAATTAATTTAAAAATATATTAGACCAAATATTGTACGAATATGTTTAAGATGTTAAATTTAGTCTCAAATTTATAATTTTTATCTGAGAGCTCTTGCTGCATGTCTTTAGGGCACAAATATTTTGCTCTAGAATCTATTATATATTATTATAAAAAATGATTTTATTGATCTACATTATTTAGGAACATGCTTTAGAATTATATCATGTAAAAATTACAAATATTTTCATTCCATCGAAAACAAATTAATTAAAGCAACCTTCTACAGCAGCTTACTATTTTCATCATATAAAATACAACAACGAATATTATAATTTTGATCCCGAAATCAATGATTTGTTCAATTAAATTGACTGTCATCATACAACTACAATCTTACGCCATAGAGTTCATTTTAACCAAATGAAAGATGATATAAGTGATAAGTCGAATTAATTATATTAGAATTGCAATTAGGTTAATTGAAGAGAGCATCTTCAATATACCTGTTCTTTGACTTATGATTAAGAACTCTTTAAAGGAAGGATAAGTACAACGACACACTCTAGAATATATCTTTAGAATAGCTGAAAAGTTTTTCCAAGAACATCAAGAAAGCAAACAAGTGATGATTCAAATTTGGTAAACAAACTTAATTCAGCGTTTCATTAAAAAGAGAGTCTCAGCTTTATATTTAGAATACTATATCTATACAAGACATATCCGGAAAGTAAGTGTACTATTTTTTTAGAAAAATTGTATTTGGAAAAAAATACAGGATATTGTTGATGCACTTGTTAACTATTTTCCAAATATAATGCCCTCCTCGAAGAACTCTCCCACCAGCTCCTTCCTCCACATCAGGACCTCTTTCTGCCCATGCTCGTCAGTTTACAAATTTAATTGTACCCATGTGTTCTTTCAGGAAGGGGGAAAATCTGAAGGTGCCAAGTCATATGGGCGGTGATTCATAAGTCCAAGTGTGCCTTGGTGGCTAAAACTGTGTGAGGACGGGCATTGTCATGCAACAAGCACACTCTTCTCGTCAGCATATCCCTCCTTTTGTTTTGAATGCTTCTTTTGAGTTTTTTAGGGTCTCTCTCTTTTTATCTCCAGTCACAATAGAACTTAGAAAATCTTCACCTTTCAATTCAAGCTGCGCAAGAAACTCACGGGCGCTATTGACTTACTCGCACTTGGCGGGATTTCTTACTTACATCTTTCACGCAACTGGACAATACAACGTGAATTTACATACAACCGTGTTCTTGCTATGCTCGTTTTGTCAGAAGATCCCCTTCAACCACTCACTATGGTCAATTCTTAAAAAACAAAAAAAACAAAGCCCGTTATTATTACAGTACACTTACTTTCGGGATAAGCCTCATAGATATGTGTACCATATAAGACATCTTTTACAAGTTTAAATCATGACCTGAACATGTCCTAAAACTAGCAGGTCTACTCATTGTTCCGATTTAACACAAAATTAAATCACAAATATATTAGCAATGATTTTGCTTAACAATTTTAATGTTGGCTATATTTTTTAAAAACTAATGAGTCGAAATAAATCTAACAGGCTACTTTTTTATTTTTTTCTACATAATTTAATATTTAAAAATAAGCATTTGATTTACGGAAGAAGATTTATGAAATAATATTTTTGTCTGTAATTATAACGATACTATTTAACGTGATTTTCCTTTGAAATTATAGGAAATTTTTAATTAATTATTTTTGCTTTGACTGTAACTTTATAATTAGCAGGCAATCGGCAGAGATTGGTATTATTATTTCCGAAACAAGATTAATTACTGAGTTTTGGCACTTTCTTTTTTCCGGGCAAGAAGGTCGTTAATTAATTAAGTTAAAGAAATGCCACTCCAAAGGATTAGTGTCAAGCTGGCCCCGGCATTGAAATAATACATCCTTACACTCGCAACCTTCATTTATAAGTAATGATCGAGTAATTACTCAACGTAATGGCGAATCCACTGAATAAAACCCGTTTCCCTTTTTCGAGCATGTTTCTTCGCTCAGTGATTGTAACTTGGGTCGCATTTGTGCCAAACGAAAAAAGTAGAAAAAATCCATTACTTTTTTTCATACACTCTTAAATACTCCATTGATTTCTCTCAAGGCAGTCAATCTTGCTAAGCGTACAGTCAGCCTCCCCAAATCTTTATTTCTTCCCGGCTTTATTCCCAGGAGGTGACCAGCCCTCGGTTGGTTGAGGATCCAATAGCTCTTCGAGATTACGCCACTTGATTTATATCCGGGAATTGCCGACTGTTTATTTTTCATTATTACCAAACAACAAAGAATCGAGTAGCATTTCCGCGTTGGAGGTGTCTATGAACATCTTTCATAATATTTTCGAAACGGTCAAGAATTTATCGATGATTATTGTTGGCTTTTCGTATGTCCAAATCGGCTGTAAAATAGATGAGTACTCCTATCACGTGCTAGTCCCAAACTGAGGAGGATTTAATTAATGCGACCTAACTGGCTATTTTGGTGCAAGGGTGAACAGTGATTGTCGGGGGGAATCATCTCATCTCATATGCTAGATATGGTACAGCATCATCCTGATGAAATTATATAGGCCGTGATCTCTCCGCATCACGGTACGATGAACATATCCATTTTGACATTATTAGAGTGACAGCTTAAATATATTTATATTCAAAGCTTTTATTTCATTTCAAATTCATATATATTTTATTGGTGCGCAAAAAAGGCACGAAATAACCCTTGCATATTTTTTAGATCCATCATATGTAACCCAACACTCGATTTTTCACTTTAAACTTCTTCATTTAGAGTCGATTTTTTTATAGTTTTGTCCAAAAAAATCGACTAACTTATTGAGTGATGAACTGTTCTAATGATTTCCATACGTTTCATATCGCTTCGTTTTTTGTTGAATCACGCTCATTCATGCTTTAAAATATAGTATTTCTATTATATTTGATAATGTAAAAATATAAATTTTATTTAAAGAAAAGGTAAGACAAAAAAATAGAAAAAAGCATTTGAACAGTTTTGTGCACACACTCATTTGAATAGTTTACAACGGCACTGTATATGAGTGCCATTGTGCAAATGTATGGCTACCTTTTTGATTTACAATTTTAGCTTATATATATAGTTAAATAACGATAAGGGTATCTAATTATCTACCTAGGAATTTTAGGGAGAAGAGGATTTATAAATGAGTAACGAAACTATCATAAACTTTTATTATTATTGCAAAACCATTACTTCATAGGTGGGCCTGTCCGACTTTATTAATAGCGTCAGTATTTACATTATCACAATCAGGATGCCAGGGTAAGCCTGAATCGAGATGATCGATCGGAAATATTAACAATAAACTTGTTGGTGAATTTTGGATTAAGCGGATAATTTCACTTGAGTGTTGTAAAAAAATACTATGATAGATTATCTAGACGCTACGTTGCTTCCCTGATCGTACAGTTCTTATAAAATGCCGACAAAAAGCTCTAAAAGAGAACGTAGCGGTTTGTATGCACAATCGGTCCGCTTTTCGGATCGCTGATATGATAGATGAGCGCCTCGCGATCGGATGCCATACCTGAACACGCCTACAGAACGATTACAAACTCTCATTATGAAACGAAGTTGTCTGAAGAAAACTGATCGGGTAAAATATTGTTGTCTTTATTTTATTGCGTGCTTATGCCGGCTGAGTCGGCCTAATGTTTGAGCGATAGCGAAGAAAAGGGAGATTAGATAGCTTACAATATATTATAAAAACGGACAGAGTCAATTAGTGTTGGTTTATGTAAAGTAGAATGTACAGCTAAATAAAAACCATATACAGCTCTCGACTGGGTCGGTATTCTGCGTTTTGCGCCCCAAACTCAGTTGCACCCGTGGCGGGCGCCTGTTTTGCCACGCCTTTGTTACGGCTCTTTGTATAGGTATAATAACCTTAACCATTTTATGATAATTTATAATAGTTTTTAAAATTATTGGAAACGATTCATTATTTGAAAGTTGTCGTTTTGTCTCAAAATACGATAGCCAAAACTTTCCTACGAACTTATTGAGTGATATTTTATATTTTTGCATTAAGCTTAATTACTGAAATACACATAATGTAGGTGTTTTGGTTTAAAATTAATATTTAGAAGTACTGTAGGATATAAACAAACGTGCTTGAGCCAATTTTCATCAGTGCTAGTCGTATTCACCATGTGGAAGTTCAACTCGTCATTTGCTCACTCGGCACAAAGGTAACGAGTATGTTCGTCATACCAAGTGTTAAACGTGGCTCATCCATCTATTTTAAATTCTGCAATCAGTCTAATTGGAGTAAGCAGGGACTATAAAAAGGAATCTTCCAGTCGATACTAATTTCAGTGTCTGAGAGTCTCAAATCTGAGGCGCGCGTTCTTCGTGCGTGTAGTCGCGCACGTGTGTTTGCGCCCGCGTGTCTCGCTTGTTACACGTACGTGTGTACAATAAAGTGGCTTTGCGAATCGGCCCAACCGTGACTCGAATACCATCCAACTGCTCCAGTTAACATTCTTCAGAGGGCCTCCATCGTCTGCGGCTGCTGGTGAGGATACGTAGACACCAACGCCGCTACCATTGTTGCTCCTAATTGCCTTTTAATGGTTATTATGGCGCTAACGATGGCGCAACGATTGTTTCGTCATTTAATGTTGATATTGACACAACCGACGACTCAATTAACGTTTTAAAACACGATGCTTTATGATTGATGCTATTGACGCAGCATCGCTCCATTACGCCTAAATTCAAAATGCTAGCAGGCTTTAACCTAAAACCGAGAAATTGTCACTAATCAAGTTATATAAAGTACATGATGATAATAATCATATTTCAATAAAAACGAATAACCAAATGTATTGTTGCGTTAAGAGAGTGGAAGCGCTGAGAGCAGCCTCCAAAATGCACCCCGCTCTTACGCTTCCAAGCAAACAGCGTTCATGGGTTCGTTCACTATCGGTTCGTAGAAGAGGACCAGATAGAGAGACGGCAACAACAAAAATACAACTTTTGGTACTACGTTTTTATTATTTCACCAAGATAAAATTCAGAGTTACGAAATTAGATAAGAATGGCGATTCAGTACACTGCTTGTCCAGTATTATTCTCTTCCAGCAGTATCTTATTTTAAGAAAACTTTCTAGCAATAAATCAAGCTTAAATAGGCTTCCATAGACTATCACAGATTTGTTTTATTTGACCCAAGTCTAAATGGGTAGTTTATCGTTCATGTATCCGTAGGAATTCTAAGAAAAATAAATAAATTTACAACGAACAAAATGTATTTAAAGATAATAATCGAAAGAAAGAATATAATTTATCTCAGATTTATTATTGATCTATTTGATCTTAAATATAAAAAAAAATCCCATTTATAGATAAAAATACCAGTATAATATTAAATATTCAAGATTATCCTGGATACATTTTGACCTTCAATTATGAATTTATTATTATTGTATTATAATATAATTTTAAAAGATACAATATTATTTTCATTATGATGTATTGTAGCGTAGTCGAATTATTGGGTGGTGATGCACAGAAGGCGGAAATCGGGAAGAGTGATTGATTAGCCTTGGTTGCGGGATGACATCCTTCCCGTAGCCATCTTAACCAAAAGCATTTTATGTCTTAATATTATGATTTTCGGCCTTCAATATGCGCAGTGTCCTATTATGATATCACTATAATACGACATGTATGCAGAGAGCGTCCAAATTTTTCAATCAAATGTTGGTATTTTAACCACGATTTCTACATGCTGCCCTGATTACCGGGGGAGTAATGTGACAAACATTTTTTAAAGAAATCTGTAGCATTTTTTTGGCGTTTTTTTTTAATTTCAGATGCTCTATAATCAAGCTCTTGTTTTGCAAATTTTTGAAGATTGTCGTTGATAGACTCTCAATGGAAATCTGCAGCAATTCCTCAATATCCCAGTACTGCTCTTTAGATATTCGGCTAATTCTGACTAAGTAAGGTCGATATTGTCAAAATTATATAATTAGCTCTTATATTTTACCATCTGTTTCATCGATCGATTAACACTGCTAATGAATACGATTCACGAGATCAAACACAAAAAACAAACTTAAAGCATACCGCGTTATATCAATTCAGTGTATGTCGAGAAAGCGTTAAGCGAGGTAATTCTAGCGTCAATTATTTTTTCTTAATACAATGTATTCCATATTTATGTTACTAGGTGAAGTTATGTTGAGATAGGATAATTTGAATAGGAACTTTAGGCAGAAGAGAGTCTATGAATGGCGAAATTATCATTTTTTTAATTAATAGTAAAATTCAATCACTAAGAATTATTTACTTATAAAGATCCAGAAATTCAAACTAAATCTTAATCAATATGATGAATCGGCAATATTAAAACTTCTGAT
Organism: Stenopsyche tienmushanensis; assembly: GCA_008973525.1. Classification (NCBI taxonomy): domain Eukaryota; kingdom Metazoa; phylum Arthropoda; class Insecta; order Trichoptera; family Stenopsychidae; genus Stenopsyche; species Stenopsyche tienmushanensis. Next base: position 477,852 of record WACJ01000274.1, read on the forward strand.
CTCCAAAATTGGTTGATACGTTGAACATTATTTCGATAATGTAGATTTAAGCTTGATTCTTTTATTCCTTGGTTATATTAATAATTCACATGATCGATCTTATTACTATTTGATAAATTTGCATTCCATTGAGTAATTTAAGTATGGAATTAACATCATAAAAGAGGCAAATCTTCAACTGTGTTCTCGGCGAGAAGAAAGCTTGTAATTTTCGTATTTTCCTCTAGGGACAAGAACAAAGACTTGCCGCACTTGTATATACGCTATATATGTATGTATGCCAAGGATTTGTAGTATAGTTGATTTTATATAGTCATTTTTTTTCTGGAACGGGCAAAAACCTCTCGGTGTCAGGACCGCGAGCAAGAAAGCCTTGCCCGTTGTCACTACAGTCTGTTCCAGCCACGGCATGAAATATTCGAGTCTGAATCACTCTCTCTGCGGCCGTTATTGACAATTCAGTTCAGGCTCCGCCAGAGGGCATGCCATGGGGTGGGCGCTGGTGGGTCGTTCCTCCCACTTCGACTCGGGGGAAAAGCCTCATTTTTTAACCTGACGCCGTTTTCCGGCGAAATCAGACGGGCCGTTTCCGGCGTCACGTACATACGGAATTAAAGCGATCGTAAGTGAATTAGGCGATTTTGCCCTCACTCGCTAACGACCCCGGCTTTCGATTTTACGTTGCACTCTTCCATCGATACACTTAATCGCATTGCATCCTCGTCTCTGATGCAATGATTGATTAAATTCAGTCAAGGCTAAAACCACCCTAATTTATCTCTTACGTACGAAAGCTCGTATGTAGAAAGTACCTGTTGTAATTCGATTGAAATGGTAGATGTGTATTCTATTCGAAGGCAATTCTTACCGACGTAACAATCAGTCATAATCAAACTTGGTGTTTTCTAAAAATATATAGAGCTACGGCTGTAATTTCAACGATTGATTATAGATAGTCCGGGGAAGCCGACTACTGGAATTCGTCTCGCAATAATTCCTTTTGTAAATAATAAATGGCACTGTTAGACTGAATGGCAAAGTTGATTGAAAATTTAAAGAATAAGAAATAACGGAGGCAATTCAGACAATTGACGACAACATTAGACATTGTACAATGCCGATCTTCAAATGAAAGCGCACAACAATGAATACAACATAACGGAGACACTCACGTAAAACAACCAGTGATTTCATGTTTTTTTAACACTTATCAATTTTTCATTAGATTATAAAATAAATTTCTCTTATTAAATTAATAAATGCATAATTACGTTGAACGTACTTGTATTTCTGTGGGAACGCTCTTAAAATCATTTAACACTGGCACCGATATTTGTGATGCCTTTTCCGATTTATTCCATTCCAACTTTGTCGATTCCCCAGTCAATAAAACCACCATCTCTCCAATCTCTCCATGCTTGTGCAATACCAGCTTTATGGAAAAAAGCCTTTGTTACACCAGTGTATAAGAAAGGGACTAAGACTGATATATCCAATTACCATCCAATCTCAAAGCTCTGCATCATATCTAAGATTTTCGAGAAAATTATTTATAATCATGTCTATCCTGCATTAAAGCAATATTTTAGCCCTAGCCAGCATTGTTTTCGTAGAGGCCGTTCGATTGTCTCCAACCTCTCAATGACTTTCTGACTGAAACAATGCATCAAGGAGCCCAGGCTGACGTAGTTTACATCGACTTCAGCAAGGCTTTTGATCGGATACAGCATGACATCCTTCTCAATAAACTTTATAACATGGGAATCAATGGTGATTTGTTGAGATGGTTTTCATCTTATATTGATAATCGAACTCAAGCTGTGTTCGTCAAAAATTACATCTCGGGGTGGGTTCCTATACCTAGTGGTGTTCCCCAGGGGTCATTGATTGGTCCTTTGTTGTTTGTAATATTTTTATACGATGTTGATCCTTTTTAGTATCAAAGTTTATACTACTTTTTCGTCAATAAGTGATGCAATGGACCTATACCGACTGCAAAAATATTGTGATGATCATTGTTTAGATCTTAATCCATCGCAATGTAATGTAATGACCTTCTCGCGAAAGCGAAATCCCATACATTTTAAGTACCATTTGATAAGTGAATTATTACAACTGAGCGATACACTATGAGACCTTGGAGTTATAATAAGAAGCTCTGGTAATTTTCGTCAAGTGAAAACGCTGAAAATATTATACTGTACCCTTGTTCGAAGTCACTTGGAATACGCCTCTCAAATCTGGAATTCATATCATGTTAAATATGATTCTAGATCATTATTGGTATCATCATTATATATATCGCTGACGTTGCCTTATTTTTAAAAATAGTCCATAACGAGGTTGATTGTCCAGATCTTCTTTCGAATTTGTTTTGCTCTTCTTCATAGCTCGTTGATATATGTGCCTCATTCAGTTACCAACTATAGAAGTAATAGCTACATTTTGAGAACTAGTTGCAACTTTAATATGCTCAGCAAATAATACAATTTAGACATTTTCAATACACCCATTAATGCAGCGAAACAAGCCATCAACAAATCATTTTTTTTAATTTTTCAGCTTTTATACAAAATTGAAAAAACGAATGATTTCAAATTTAATTTTAATCTTGCAATTAATGTATTTTGATCAATTTCACTGATTTACATTTCAAAGCGTAAAAATAAATTAAAGTGAAATTTTTATTTGAAAATCTATATTTTACTTCCTCATAAAAATTAGCAATCACGAAGCCAAAGGTCCTTTGTGCATTTCGTGTATCCGTATAAACCATTCATCAGAAAATATTTCATTTCGGTTTTTTCTCGTTAGATCCAGTGTTTCTCATACACTTTACAAACCTCAAAAGCTTCGGATTACTTAATGTCGAGCTTTGTGCTCTTTGTTCGCGTTATAAAGCTCGGCTGCACAATACGAGAAATGCACGTACAAAACACAATATTTTGTATTCAATTTAAATGAATAGCTTAGTTTCGTCGCTTAAATGCAAATTACTTGTTTCGAACTTTTAATAAACTTCTTGGGAATTAATTTAAATCCGCCGTTTTGCATAGTTCCGTCCCGGCTCCTGTGGTATTTTTGAAAATATTAAACGCAGATTTTCCGCTCCGAGTCCTTGATGAAAATTTTAATCTGAAATTCTGCACGAAATTTTGATTAAACTATGTGTAGTATTTTCGTTAAAAATTCGCTAAACGATCTTACGTACGGCGTGCAGCTGCTTAATGTTTTAAAAGCTCAAATATTATACGTGCGCTGTAAACTTAATCTATTATCCAAGTTAAATTTGTTGAGCTATCCAAGTTAAACTTCATACGAGCCGAAATAACTTATAGACAGCATTGGTCGTCTCGTGGAGATTAACTCTTTCGTTGATTGAACTAATTTGAATTATTTTATAGCGGGATGATTTTTTCAAATGATCGTGTGAAGCCCGATCTTTAGGTTCCCGAGGCTATGGTGGCTGATTACTCCCTCGGTGGCCGCACAGTCTTTTGTAAATGTACAACGAAAATTATCATTTGAATATTTTCATATTTTTTTCCCTTTTTTGTAAAAACATATTTACGTCTTCCGTTCCAAGGTGCCTGGAGGACTCTCGTCTTTTCATTTGTCCGAAAAGCTGTATTTTTCTCTGACTCTCCCGTTACGGGTAAACAATGGCGGCTTGGAATAAGACTATTTTGCAATTTGCGTTTGGGTAAATTGTTTTCTTAGTCCTTCAACTATTCCACACCACTTTTTTTTCTATCCTTTAAGGTACGGGACGAAATAAATTGGACTGTATTAAGCATCCTTATATTTTTTGTCGCCGTTGTCGACTAAGGACCCATTTTTATTCCATCCCCATCGACGAAATTCATCATGCCATTTTACCCTAGCGAAACGACAGAAACCTTCACGTATATAATCAGAATATTTCTTAACACATTCACACGTATGTATCGTTGATTACAATAACGGAAAATCAATATTGCATTGCAGAAATATAAACATAAAAGTTAATAGTGCAACGATAAGGAGTATTCTAATATTTCAGCTATAATTTTAAATCGATGCACTCTTCCAAAGTAGAAAACGTACAACTACTAGCTTCTTAATGGAACAACATTAAATATATTTTTATAAGATATTTCATAATATTTTTAATATAATCGTATACATTAAGTCCATTTTTTAATTAAATATGGATGAACTCTAGCATAACTCTGACATTTCAAACATACTTAACAGGTTTTCACCTAACTTCGAACCAACTAAATTAAACTTTTACTCGGTAGCCATATTATATTATATTAGCAAATATGCAACATTGCAAAGCTTATTTTAAAAAAATATTTTTGACTTAAATTGCATACGGTTATATTATACCTTGAAAACATAGTGTAATATAAATACGTATTTTACAAAATTATAATATACATCCCAAAAATATACACATTTGATTATGTAAACTAAATTTTTAATAAGAAAAAATTAGAAAATTTACAAATAAGTCCATTAAAAATGATGGTAATGGACGGGCGTCGAACAAAAATACTCTCTTCTTTAAATAATTATTTATTACGAAGAGAGAGATCTGGCTGCGGGAAGGACGTCCTCCCGCATTCAAGGCTAACCGACGACTCTTTCGGCCCCCGCTTCCTACGCACCCACTACCTAACCGGCAACCGACAGAAGCGATGGGTCGGTATTGCAGGCGCAATGTCCCCGCAGCGCCACAGAAGTTGGCGCTGTAAATAATGTTGCAAAAATACATTATTCGACTCATTTAATTGCCTCAGTATTTTATATTTTCAAATATGGAAAATTAGAATAAATTTGCATCAAGATTATTGATCGGAAATACTAATATTTCAGATCTTCTTATTTTTTTTACATTAAAGGGAAGTTTCTATCTTGTTGGTTTAAAAAATAATATTTTTTTCTTCATGTATTGGAAAGAACCAATGTTTAAGAATACGTTCAATAAATTTTAAGTCAATTTAAATGAAATTCGCAAAGTAATAATCTGATGACGAGAAGTTGCGCTTCGCGAAACTAAGGATGGATAACCACCTTTTTCAAGCTCATGGAATTGCTTTCACATGCTCTAGATGAGCATTCTTTATAAAATTTAGCAGACACATATATAATAAACGTCTTCATCATATAGACTAAAATTATCTAAAAATATTCAAAATTATTTATTTAATGAACAAAAAACTACAAAAAATGTTAGTAAAAACACCATTTTTTTTTCAATCAGTCACTATTTTTTTATTTTTCAATATTTCTGTTTAATTGTAGTTTAAGATATACACAATATTATACAAAGTAAAAATATGTTTAAATATTTTACTGCAAATTACTTGGTCAGGACTTAAGACTTCCATAGTGAAAAATGTCATCGCTCGCGCACCGACATATGTGACTCTTCCCACTACCATACTTTGTCAAACATTAAAAAATACTTTTATATTCAATAAAGATTGCCTAGTCAATATACTAAATATCAAAATTCTGTATTTAATACCTTTTGCATAAAAAAATGTTAAAAACTCAATCCTTTTAAGGCCCAAAATATCTCTTTTCACACAACTATGTGCAGAAAATCTATTAAAAATGATAAATCCTCTTAATTTATTTATACATAAAAAGCATTATTGACTCATAATCAAACATTAATTATGTCATATAGATAATGGTTTGGTTGTTTGATCAATATTTTTAATTGCTCTCAATTATTTATAAGGGTTGTTTATTATTATAATTATGCAATATTCTCACTGCATATTTTTCCCTCGGGAGTTTTCTCGTTCTTAAGGTATCTTTGCAGTCGCATATTTGTGCTGCCCATTTAAATGGAAAATGACAGGAAGTTGGTTTGCGGCCAGATATTTTACGACCATCTCCAACATCAGCAGGAGGAAATATTATTTTTCAGAATACACGCTATGAAAGTATTTCTTAAAACATTAATTTTAAATGCGGCTACATGCGGTCCCTAACAGCTTATATATTCTGTATATACTCACAAGTTAATGAATTGGTTTTTATCAACACTATACATTTATTCAAATAGCATCCAGTATTCTTCGGACCGATTTTTTCAATGCAAATTCGCTTGAATAAAATCGATCCCGGACAATGTATGCAGGATCACGTGGACGAATGGGAAAAATTTACAGGAAAAAGCGAAAACATGGAAATGAATTACCAGCAAGATTTTTTTTCCAGCCCCTGCGTATATATTCGCAATTCTGCTCGTATTTACAAGGACGGGTCCTCGAAAACAACGTAAATAAAAATATATCGACTAATGCGCCCCTTCAGACTTGAACGAATCTCTCTCAGACGTATTTTTTTCATATTCCACCATTCGTTTATTATGTAAATTAAAATTCAAATATCATAAAGAAAATTCCTTCTTTATATTATTCGATTCGGGAAATATACGCCAATAAGACCATAAGAATTGTGCGATATAAATATATACAATTTCGTACATTGACTTTAATTCCCTCATTGCTATGGAACTACGTATAATATAATTTATGACGTTTTCAATTTTAAATCTAACGTTTTTTCTGTTGAAAGCTATACGTGTAACAAGTCGATAAGGCATGTTTTTATGTTCGATCGAATAGCAACTATTTTTCGCCTGAAAATAAAATAATGATAGAGTCGAAGGAGCTTCTTTGGAGAAGTAGGCCGAGTATTTTTCCAGTAGAGGACTGGACCGCCTGCGGTAACAAGATAACGACTTGGCCAATGGACTAAGGTAGTGCAAGCCTAAAAGTGACCTATAAGTATGTCACAGGATGCAAAAGTTGCTCTACTTTTGAGTCCTAAATCAGGCAGCATCTTGCTGTATTACATTCGTATGAATATTTTTAAATTTAACCCAGATTTGTAAAATTTTGCTAAAAAAAGCATCCAGTTATATAATTCTATCCTTCCGGTATCCCGTTATTTTTCAACAAATATTTCCATCTAATTTTGAATTGTGCTCTTTCAAATACAGTAAAATTTCATTTTTAACTACTCACATTAGATCTAATGATAACATCGCGTATAATTCTCGTGAAACATCAACTTCTAAATTCTCTAAAAAGTTAACAACTATTCTAACTTAGTTATTCACCAGAACTGACATTTGTCTGCAATCTAGCAAATCAAGCACAATAGTATTCTTTTGTAATGGTCTACATAGGCTTAAGTAGCTTAAAGACTCTTATCCATAACATCGACCAAATACAAAGAAAACCTTTTTCAAAGGTCAATGATGGTTGAAGGCTCAAAACAGGCATTTGTAACAATTTTTCTCAGAAATTGTTCAGTTTCTTCTCTTAAAAATAGAAACAAACAAGCAGGACCTTTTCATCTTCGTAAGATGATATATCTATTATAGGACAAAGGTCATCTTCATAAGACACAGTTCTAAGGATATTAATGTGATGGTTTCCTATTGTTTTCGAACTTTTAAACTATTGATTCAATCCAATCACTCATAGGTCAATTTGCCATAAGGAAAAGTAGTAATAGGATAATCAATTGCAGTCAATCGAGAGTAAAGAATCCAATCCCGAGCCAAGATTTCGATCCCGGGATTTCGGGATTGCATTAGACCATCCCGGGATCAGTCCCGGGATCCTGGGACCGGGATTTTCAATCGTTACGTTTTCAATTGAAATTAATATAAAAAATAATTTGCAAAGGGTAAAAATACAATTCAAAAATAGATAAATAAAACACTAAAAAATTCAAATATTATTTTGAAAAGATGCCCGAAGTAACATTAAACATCGATTGTTTCGTCATTTAGACTGGATCTAATTTTGGTATCCAGGCAACCTGCTGCTGAAAATGCTGAAAATTCTCGATTTCGCGACAAATTATTTATTTCCGTCGCTGCAGATGAATACTTATATACTATCACACTTTGATGTGATTCGTAATTATATTACGGAGGAATACAAAAATTCTGAACTCCGTATCTATTATATTTCATATCGATATTCACATTATTAGAGTCGAAGTGTAGTAAATACATCACCGGTAGGGAAGGGTTAATATAACAATTTGAAAAACATACGTATACTGTTTATATGTATAGAAGGACTATAAAAGAAAGCAACCTAGGAACTATAAAATTTTACTTCTTCCAACCAACATTCGGTACCAATTAATTTCATATTTACCTGTTATTAAATTTGTGATTGTTATGCCTTTGCATATGGAAAAAATATTTGCTGTCAAATATTTAGCCCAAATATTCTATCAACAGGTTTTTATGATGAACTCCTCTTTATTAAGACAGCGTATCCAAATTATCCATTCAGACAGTTTATAACAAACGTATCCAAGAATGAAATTGTATTAATATTGTGCTTATTGTATGTTATATTTTATGGCGTCGCTTCTCGAATTAAAGAATATCTGTAAATTCCTGTCCATGTGACTAGATGATGAAGAAGTCATCCACATATATGAATCACATCTCCGATTTCAAAGTGACTTCCTCCAGAATTTTTTCCTCAAATCCAGATTTGAATAAATTTGCAATCATTTGCGATGTGAGTGAAATTTGAATAAGGAAGACTTTTTATTGTGGTTTCACATAGCATTTCAGATATATAGTATTTAAACTAAAAAAATATTTAGAAAGGATATATTGATTTTTTTGGTTTGGATCATAATTGAAAATTTAATGATTTGGGATGTTTGAAATAATCTTTTCATCATCATGCGTTTATGGTACGGAAGAATAAAAGGGGACATCGTAAATCTTTTCTTTGACAACACTTTTTACAGCCATAAATTAAATAAAAATGATATATTTTATAACGTCATCGCTTTTCTTATTGAACCCACTGTACGCCACTAAGTTTTCACTATGTGTGGACTTAACAGACAAAAGCCTTTCAAAAGAAATTTATGAAAAGGATTGTATAACAACGTTTTTGTCCTTTTGAAATATTAAATGTGCGACGGAGAGGCAGCTTTCTTCGCCACCAGATCCCTTTCTTCCATATCATAACGCCTCTGCTGGAAAACTCCATCCCCAATTCAACGATCTATCGATTTATTTTCAATGCGTTTTATTGGTTATTAATAATCGAGATCATTTTATAAAGGATTGGATGAGAAATTTCGTATAGGTTCGTAGATTGAAAATTTAAGTATCATAGTTTTATTGCTAAAATAATATTTGATTAAATGTAAATAAAAGCTCAATCAAATGTATTGATGATTTCAAAGGATGGCTTTATAATGATGTTTTGTATTTGAAATAAATTATCGTTTTCTATATTAAAATTGTGTTTCGCTACATCAATGCTTCCCAATATTTATACGACTTTTAAAGCGAAATTTTTTGCCTAAAAATATTTATTCGACGCAAAAATATGCCTAATGTAATTATGCAAAACGGCCTCTTTTTTCTCCATACGCATGAAGGCAAAATAAAAATTTTACATCGTAAAACATAATATATCCAGGCGCGATGGGTACCAGCAACAAAAACAAAAGTGGTTATAGCAGAAAATAGCATAAACAAAAAAATGGGAAAGCTGACCATTTTTATTATGGCGATCATAAATTATTATCGGCGCCACCCCATGAGCAGGTAGGTCCCGCACGTCAGCCGCTCGGGTACCATTCCGTTAGCTGTATCAAACGACTTTCTTTCAGGACTTAGTTACGAAATAAGGACGTTATGTAGCAGGACGGATAACAAGGAAGTCGTTAACCTCATCTGACCTGATGAAATTTGATAGAATCCTTCGTGAGAGAGAAACTTAAAAGGAAAATACGAGAAGCTCCTTTATTAACGCACGTACTGCAAAGATGCTCAAATAATATTTCTTGTATTGGATTACACCGTTGAGGATCAACAAAGCTACACGATGATTAAGTCATCAAAGTAATAGCTGCGATGATCGTCCATGGCTATTTACACACATTTTCAGTAAAAATGGGCATTCAGCTGAAATCGTTATTAATAAAAGCATACTCTCAATTGCTACGCCCAAATTCAAAATTAATTTAGTCGAACTTATCGAAAACATATTGCATTATATTTTCTGATTAAATTTTTTGCCTATAAAAATTCAAGGATCCTTTTCTTTAATATTTTTCAGGGTAATTTTTTAGCAATCCCTTTTATGGAACCATTGCCAACCATTTTGTTATGGTATTTTATTATGTATATGTGTATTTAAAATTGTGATCACCACACACCTCCTGTACATTTGAACCCAAAATGATTGAATGACAAGTCCAACTGCTTAACCGCGGGACTCGTTTTATTTTCTGAAATTCTTAGAAAATCCATTTTTTGTATCTATTTTAAGCTCAGATCTGCTGGCAAATACAATAATTCTAATGTGCTGTTCAAAACTATTCAAATATTTTCCAAACGTTTCTTTTCGTTTCATTTTTTGTCGAATCCCACCCATTTACACTTCAAAAGATATGAAGACGTATTTCTATTTTTTATAATTATGTAATTCATACTTTTACATTATCAAATAAAATAGAAATACTATATTTTAAAGTCTAAATGGGTGTGATTCGACAAAAAACAAAGCGAAAAGAAACGTTTGGGAAACATTTGAAAAGTTTTGAGCGGCATAGTATTTGAAATTCGATGCCTAAAACTATTTTTGTCATACACTTTGGTCTCATATAACACTGACATTATACAACACGATATTGATTTAACACGATTGATGAATTATGGCATATTTTTGTACAACACGCTTTATATTAGATAAAGCGGAAAGAAATGTCATTTTTTTGGTTGCGTCTTTGCCGTCAGTTTGCCTCGGGTTGCTGGCGAATGAATACGTCAAGGTTGGTTTCATTTTGAAGCTCTATCTTTTGTCTTATTTTTTCAAATATTTTTACATTTTTTTAGCCATAGTGAAAATGTCCAAGCCAGAAATTGATGAGACGCATTTGCGATCTTGTTTACTGTTTTTATCCGACAAAGGATCAAAAGCAAAATAAGCTACCCAGAGCATCTGTGATGCATATGGCAACATATGGAATATTCAAAAATGTCATAAATGATTCAAAAAATTAAAAAATGGCGACATAGATCTGAAGTATAAACCAAAATCAGGATTTTCTGGTAGAATCTGATCTTCGAAAAACAATAAAGGAGTTATTGCCAGACATCGCCTGTCCCTGGTTGACAATAAAAGACCATTTTAAAAGACTCGGAAAAAAACATAGACAGGGAATTTGGGTACCACACGATTTGTCATCAACGATCTTGGAACAACGGATAATCATTTATTCATCGCTATTGTCCAGGTATGAAACCGATCCATTTTTAAAAAGGATCATTACTGGGATAAGAATTGGGTCTTCTACAACAGTCTGAGTAGGAAAAATAGTGTTTTTCTTGAAATCAAGTACCTGTTTCTACCCCTCGACCGTCATTATCCTTGAAAAAGGTCTTCCTTTGGGTTTGGTGGGATTTTTTATCGTAATTCACTACGAATTATTAAAATCTGGCCAAACTGTCACAACAGAGCTATACTGTGCACAATTAGATAGGTTAAAAGTGGAAATGCCCAAAAAGCGATCAGTGCTAGTTAACAACCAAAGAAGAATATTACAGCATGATAATGCAAGATCATACGCAGCAAGGATTACGCAGAACAACATAAGGGAGCTGAAATTGGAAGTGCTGCAACTTTCAACATATTCTCCTGACATTCAGACTATCATCTTTTCAAGTCATTAGAACATTCACTTCGCGATAAAAAAAATCACTTCTGTGGAACAAGTGAAAAATCATTTGGATTCTTACTTTAGTGGAAAACCGGCCGAATTTTATGAAAGAGGCATTAAAAAGCTACCTAATCTGTGGAGGGCGATTATAAATAACAATGGAAATTATTTAATTGAGTAATATTGTAGAGCTTTTATTAAAATACATTTTATCTCCAAATCACAAAAAAATGACATTTCTTTCCGCTTTATTTAATATAATACATACAGAACATGATGATGTAATATCAATTTAGTTGCGTACAGGCGTATACCTCGTATAACATGGACTTATATAACGCGAGATTTTTAATCAAGAGAAGAGATTGAAAATCAAACCTATTATATTATACGAATGAATTGCGTGTAATTATAATGAATTCGTTAGAATTCAGTTTCCTTCGAACTATTTAAGACTATCTTTTATTATTAAGATACTTTAGTATCTTAGTCTAAGATACTAAAGTATCTTGTTTTCTGTATGCTATCTTTTGTCCCACAGCTATTTTTTTTATATGATTCAGTAAACCCTTTCTGTAGGTCATTATCGTGCCAGTGAGAAAATATTTCCTTTTCAAGAGTTCTCCAACAAGAGTTGAATTGGTGTAAAACCTATCCATAAATATATGATATTCCTTTATGTTTTAGTTCGACTGTTGTAGATTTTTAAAATGGTACACAAATAATTTTCAAGCTGTTCACTGCGTCACAACTCGACGCAAACTGTTGTTTTATGCTCTTTACCTGCACCGATTCAATTCCTCTGAACCAATTATTTTCCAAATTTCAGATGACAAATTAATGGTCAGACAATAAGACGGTATTTTTAGAGTATTTACTTGATTCTTACATTTAAAAAAATACCAAAAACATATTTGTAGTTCATAAAAACTGTCCAAGAAAAATCCGGCCACACATGGCTATAGGAGTTATAAGGGTTAATCTATCTAGATCAGAAATCATATTTTCGAGTAATATTGTCACTATATATTACGTGACGTTGATTGACGATTTGACGAAGTGACGATTGACGTGCACACGCAGTGAGTATGCCTTGATCATTAATTTGCTTATATAGAAAGGTCGTTCTGAGTTTGTAGTCTATGAAACTAATGATTAGTGATCTAAGGTTAAGAAGAAAATCAGTGTTTTGATAAATGAAAATTATAATTTTAATAATAATTGATTCTATATATTAATCATATTTGATTCTGCATATTGCCCTCTTACGCTAACATATTGTTTTGCTACAAAACACAAATCCATTGGGCAAGCATGTTGGACTATTCAGGTCAAACGAAGACTCGTCCGATTCCAAAAATATGAGCCGAAAAAAGGTTTTTCGCATTTCCAGCGGAAGTGTGCAGTTCGGTTAACGGAAGTACTGTGCAACTGGGGCTCGAAGCCGGCACCATCAGCCCCGAGAGATAGCCCCAACGGGAAAGACTTATTGCTAAAACAGCACTTCTTGACACAAAAGATAAACACTCTACACGGGATCTTTTGTACCCATCTACAATAAGCAAAGAAAGGACATCGCTGTTTTTATTTCATTTTTCCGGCGGGTGGGCGCGGAATTACACCCCTTAAATAATGACACTTGAGCGAACGGACACTAAAGTTTTTATTCGAGCAAAAAAATAAAATACGCCTTTCGATAAATAGGCAATAAATTCGTACGGGCAAATATTCATACGGTGCGGTTTTATATGTACATGCATAATCATATTGAGCAATAAAAAGTCTACGGGTGGAAATATCAGATTTATGGCATCCATAAGGACTCTAAGATGTAACCGAAAGACGTTTAAGTCATCGAAAATATATATAGAAAGCGCTTTTATTGCTCCGGGAATAATACAGGCGGAAATTCATTACTCGAAATATCATTTGTCATACGGATTCCATCTGATTAATTCATGATGTTTATGCCACACTTTATGCTAAAAAATATATTATGAGACTTGTTAGTTATGTTCATATCATTTATGTATTTTTTATCACGGAAATACCATAACTTTTATATTAGCTGGTATAGGTATATTTCAAAGCATCTTGATTAGTTGGTTACATCGCAGAAATTTATTTAAATGTGCATATTTATTTTAGCATAAGAAAATGATTGAATACGATCATATAAAATAATTTTAGAAACCAATTAAATGATAAAATATAACTTAAGGACTTAAATAAAAATTAGAACAAACACCATTGATTCAAATTTATTAACTGATTAGCAGATATTAGTACAGTCTGTGTATTTTTTAGCGTGCCATATCGTGGTTGTAATTAAAGCATTAATTTTCATTCCATGCATGCTTTCAGCAATTACGATTCAATCCGCATCATAAAAGGATCGTTTTGATATCGAATATCCCTTTTGTGTTTGTAAATGTTCAAATGCCGAATTTACTGATATATTCAAACACGTTATATGTTTGATATCAATTCATCCTGAATATTCCGATAATTTCGATTCGAAATTGGACGTCGGCGGAATCCACTGTATTGCTGATCCTTTGAATAACCGCAGATGCTTAGATCGAATTTTAGGTTGGCAAAACTTTCTCCTGCTCTGAATGCAGCACTGTCCGAACATGATAATTAATTTTGATGAATTGCAAACTTTAGGGATGCTTACGTTTACGTAGTTCAAACAACGAGGGATGTTAATTTGATATTTGCGCACCCAACTGACCCCCGCACGAATCAATGTAAGTGGAGGTCTGCACCTGTCTTTTTCCAATTTTCTACATGTCTTCCCAATTCGCCTGGAGGACCTTACAATCTTATTAAGATGGAGCAGTAGTCTCTTAACCCAAACATTCGGCTCCGATCAATTTCGACTATTTATCGGATACATCCAAGATGGACGAAATAAAACGTCTATTTCAGTTTCTTAGGTGCTAAAATTGTTCACAGTTTAGTAGACAATTCCATCAATTGTGAAATTCTAGAACTTGACAATTCTTCCAAATTCTCAAAGGAAAAAATAAAGATTCAAGGAGCTAAGTGCTGAACTCTAAATACAAAGAATCATGTTAAAATCACGTATTTTTTAAAAAATACAAATGCGTCTATAATGATGAAGCTTACATTTTTCTTAAACGTTTAAAATCATAGTATAAAATATAGGGAAATACTATTTAAAAGCACTAGTCCAGAGATGTGTTTTGGCTGATTCTTATAATAAAATCAACAATTATTTTATTCCCATGGTAAATTTCATACAAATTTTACTGATTTCAAGCGTATAATCTAAGTAACCACAATTTTACAAATCATATTAAAGATATATAATAGGTAAATCCTTATATTATTATAGAACAAATGTATCTTCAATACCAATTAAAGAATACGTATCACCAACGTGTCATATAATTCACCATTTTTTCTCATTATATACTAGATATTAATGGCTTACAATTTTATATTTGTTAGCATCAAAACAAAGTACGTTTATACCTCGACACTGCTACATTTAAAAGGCTAGGGAAGAAATAATTTCCCATAATTTGAAGATCCAACGAGAAAAGTTGAATGACTAAAATTCTGTTTGAAAAAAGGCTTAAAAATTAAATTATTCGAGACATCTCTGGACACTGGACGCTTGAAAACAGTGGCATAACTACTAATTGGGAAGCTTAGGCGACGCCTAGGGGCAGTAAACGTCTAATATATGTATAGATATATACAGTAAATATATGTTTTACAAATTGTTATATTGACCTTTCCATACCGGTGATGTATTTACTACACCTCGACTCTTATAATGGGAACATCGATATGAAATATAATAGATACGGGGTTCAGAATTTATTTATTCCTCCATAATATAATTACGAATCACATCAAAGAGTTATAGTATATAAGTATTCATCTGCAGCGACGGAAATAAATAATTTGTCGGGAAATCGGGAATTTTGCGAGTTTTAGTCCTTGTCTTAGCAGAAAAGAATTTTATCAATCACGTTGATGGTGTTATACGAAAATGGGGGCTCACGCGGTCATCAAATCGAAATTAATGTAGCTTCGGGTATATTTTCAAAATAATATTTGTATTTTTTCTTAAATAAATAAAATTCTTTCGCCTTCAAGTTAATTTTTATATTAAACAAATTGACTTATTAGTAATTTTTGATCAAATTTATCAGTGTAATTTCTTAAACTATTGAAAATCCCGATCCCGGAATCCCGGGACTGGTCCCAGGATGGTCCAATGCAATCCCGAAATTTTGGCTCGGGATTGGATTTCCTAGACACCCGGTTAATTTATTCAAACTATCAAAAGATGTGGAGATTTAGTTTGGTTTGGAAAAAAATATGGTCAGAATTTATAAACACAAATGAGCCTAAAGTTAATAATCCTTCTGGAATTCAATAAAACATACCAAATTTAGCAAACGATCTTGGTTTTGAGGATTTTAAAGAAGATGATTTGATTTATTTTCTAGATTCTTGGTTAAACACTTGGTTAAAATTACTATTTGCCATTATAAATTATTAAATAATTTTTAACATTAATCAAAGTAATTCTTTTCACTCTGTTTAAATGTTTTTCATTCAATCAACTATTTATAATTCAATACATTTTAGATGAAGGATCAATCCAATATATGTAAGTTATTTTTGTATACCAATTTCGCAAATGGGTATCTGCTTTAAATTTCTCGGAGAATTTTCAATCGCTAAGTAACAACAGTTGTGCACACAAATAACTTTGGCACTTAGTGTAATAATACCCGAGGATATTGGCCCACATAAAAAGTTGGTTACACAGGGGCGGCTTCAATTGAAAATACCGATGGATTACTCATCGTCCTCCTCCTTCGGGATGCCTCCAAACTTGTGTAATCATCAGAGCATACTATCAGACGAGGTCTATCCCTCGGCAAAAGGGAATAATGCCCTTCCAGCTCACAATTGAAAATAAATTAGTGGCCATTTACTCTCATTATTTGCTTAGGTAAAGGGACGGTAAACGCATTATTCGTCAAAAACTCATTACCGCAGATGTTACGGATGATTGCAGCCCTTGAGGTGGGCTTCCAACCACCCCCATTGTTTCAAGGACTATCTATTCTCGTTGATAAGTGCGCACTCTATATAATCCAATACATTGTGTGGAGGATGTTGAGAAAATTAACGCTATAATCTTTAATGGGAAATTTTTACTGCGATTCTAATTGAATTCCAACAACAGATTTATAGTTAAAGTAATCTTTAACAACATGTATGATTCACGTTAATAAGCATGTTTTTGTCTTTTTAATTAATTATTTTTTAGAATGATTACAATATAAAAGTCACTTTCATCACTAATACTTATGATCCTTATTCATCCTATTAAACTCTTTTTCAAAATCGTTCACTGCAAGACTCTTCAATATGTTATGATTCTGTTACATTTAAAAATTCTGTGACTACTTATCTTCACTTAAATTAAAAACCATTTTTTGCTAACAAAAAACTTATGTTTCGGATTACGTGGTAAAAATTTTAATTCAAAAAATGATATAAAAATGTACCTTAATCAATATTTTTCCAATAAACCTGGGAAATTTTGGCAAGAAGGCATTATGAGTCTTCCGTAGAGATGGAGAAAGGTAATAGAACAGAATGTATCATACATTATTCAATATATTTTGATGTAATACAATTTTTTGTTTATTTTTTTTTAATATGAAAACGAAAGAAACTTATGAGACACCCTAATATTAGCGCGATCAAACAATCTTCAGTTTATCTAAATACACCGTAGCAACCAAAGGGTTAAAAAATATTCTCGGATTACCAAAATTCAAATACTTTCTGAAAATCTTAAATTGTTAAAATCATGTGCTTTTGGAAAAATCTAGTAAAACCTGTATACTTTGAATAATCGTTAGCATAATTTAATTGTGGTATTTCAAGTGGCATTATACATACATTTGCATTTATTCAACATTTTTGTGCTGAAAGATTCTGTACTCTTCTGAAACATGTTTTAGAATGCTTAGCGAAAGATCTCCTCTTGCGATAAGTATGTGCTGAAAGACTAGATTAGTTATCAGCTAAAGTGTCAAAAGGAGGTAACCTATACCATTCTTTCCTCCCTAAAGTGTTCCTTTCTTTATTTTACGTAAAAACAATGTAAATATGATCATAGGGTATTCAATAGATATATCTATGAATAGAATAGATCAATCACTCCCATTGCACACACATGGCATTCAACTCATAATTAGGTAAGAATTAGAATTAGACCGATTTATATAAGATAATATTAAAATTTTCCTCGCGTTGTTTGACGCTTAGCATTAAGTTGAATAATGCGCCTAGAAAAATACATTTTCCGATAGTAAATACTATGGAATCGCCACCCACTTTAAGTTAACCACTTCGCCCCATTTTAAAACGTCCACCAAAAGCTGGCACCGCCCATTGTTTAAAAGGCTTCCATTAAATGTTCGACTCAGAAGCCGTGTTGAACACAGCTGACGAACGGGCTTGCGAAAAGCTAGTGGAAAGCTTTTATGTTTATTCGTAATTATGTAAACATACGGAAGGCTTTTAAAACAGGATTACGCTCTCATAGTCTCTCTTAATTTTTCCTATCCTATTTAACAATAAAACGGGGAAAAATCCATTTACGGTTATAAATTATGAAGCAACTAAAATGTGGGAAACTCGAGCCTCTGCTGGGCATACTTTCTTTCGTTGGGGGTGTAAAAATTACTTTCGAAAGCTTTCTGCGGGAGAATACACTCTGATTATGGAAACCTGTGAGCTTATTCAGCGGGCATGTACACAAGCAAATGCCACCCCTAATGAGCTTTTATGCTTTAGTTAAATATTTAACACTTAATATAAGTTTTTTTCTTAATGGAAAATACACACATGCTTACTCCCTTAATATCATTTTCAATGGACTATGAATATAGGACCAAAATATTTAAATCCAAGTAAAAGCAGCACCAATTTAAAACAATGCGATTAGCGCCAACAAACATTGGTCCTAATACTGTACTAAACCAAATAAGTTATAACTTTAAGCTAAGTTTTTTTCCAGAATTCAAATTCTTTTGATCAAACGATGATAATAATTTTGTGTACAATTGATCATCGATGCGAAATATTTCGGCTGGAATATTGTATTAAAATTGTTATGTTGCAAAATTAGATGTACGAGAGCTTTTTAAATATTTTGCATATTATAAATAGTCAATAAAATAAATCTTTTGATGCTGTGTCATTAATCTAAATTGAATAAAAATTATTAGGAGCTAATATCAATTTTTCGACCACAATAGACGTCTTAGTTCTATTGAGACAAATAAGCCCATTTACTTTCTTCTCTCCGCCATAAACGGAAGACGGAGGCGAAAATACTGATAAATTTTATGAGGACGGCTACGACGTAGGCATTATCAATATTTTCACTTATGAAAATCAATGTTTTTAGTGATCCGGGTTCGTTCTGGAGGAAAATCTAATAAACGCTCGATAGACTAACAAATAGCAAATCGCCATGCTGCCCCCTACTAGCTTCAAATCTAAGAAAATACGTCCGCTCGACCGTGAAACTTGCTCTTAACTCGATTTTCCTCCGCCCTTGCTTCCTCTTTTTCATCTATTTTTCCATTCCCCTATTATAGTCCAGTACCCACTCGACAATCGATCCCTCCTCTGCGGTAATGTGAGGAGGAAGTCCTCTCTCCACCAGACATCGGCCTCACTTATGTCATGAAATTACTTCGACTGGTAACTGTTTCTTTGGAGAGCGCAAGAAAGAAGCTTCCTCATGCGGGCCCCGGCGATTTGTCGGGGGGATTCTCATCGGGGATAATTCCCTCCGCTCCAGGCCCATGACTGGGGAACTTTGCACGTAAAACTCTAGTGTTGAGTTTAGCTAATACCATGATCCGAACTTCTACATCGAACTCGACTACTTGCTGGATATCGGATAATAACATCTCCTCAACATCTCTGGGCTTAGTAAACAACGTTGACTTAATTTATTGCGAGGCGATACGTTCGCGGGGTGGGCAAATTAAAATACAGCCTTTGCTCCATCCGAATTATCAATGCAATAGTCTTAATTTCAAAAGTACTAACAGAAACTTATTTCTTCCAATTTATTTTGAATATTGCAAATTCATATTCTATTCATATAAAAACAGGAATTAATCTAAGTGTTTCTCGATACATCTGACCCTCTTTTTGCACAGGGAAGACTTTACAAACACTACCGTGCATAAAAAGCGTCCATACAAAAATAGTTTATATTTAGATTCTATTGCTTTCAATTAACTCAAAAGATTAGATTCTTGCACCCAAATAAATCGAATTAGCTTACTATTTCTATGCACATAGCAAATATTTTAAAAAGGCTAATACATATTTAATAAAGCTATAAGCTATTTTCTACAAAATCAGGCTAAGCTTGGCTTCAATCAATCGAAAATAAAGAGTTTGCTCAGCTAAAAATAAAAATCATTGGATTTTAAAATCCCTTCAATGGACTTATTGCAGATCATTTAGAGATAATTTTCATAATGTAAATAACACATCACTCTATACGTTCGTAGATTTTTTCTTTTTGAAGGAATTGTAAAAAAACGACCCCAAATGAAAAAGAAAAAATGTTTGAAATGAAAAAATCCTACGAACTTATTGCGTGATGTGTCACATATTTTTTTTAAATATGATCACTAATCATACCTCCAATTATTTCAAATGCAATTATTTCGCATTAAATCGCCTATGATAGATCTTTCATTCTTCTAATCTGATAAAGCATTATTAATACAATGATGAACAGAAATTGTTGCCAATTTACAATTGAGACAATACGATAAGATTCCAAAATCTTCTACTTACGTTTTCAGATATCAGGAAAAAAGTCATCTGGTGTTGCTTCATTGCTTTCCACAAACGGGATAAGGATTGTTTGAGGAAGAATAATAATTGGAAGAGGATTTATTATTATTTTAAATGGTATTTTAATTATAATTGCAAATTAAATCACTCATAAGCTGACCTGAACCATTACCATAGATCAAGACGATCGATCGCCAAGACTTAAACCCGAATTTTATTTATAATATGACCAGAATATAGGATACAATAATTAAGCTCTTGCACTCCTATTCTATTCTAGAATATGGTTAAATTGACATTGCACCTGCAATTACTGTGGGAGTCGGAATGAGTTGGCGGTTGGCCTTGGCTGCGGGAGGACGTCCTTCTCGCAGCCAGATCTCTCTCTCTCTTAGTCTGAATAAAAAGTTACCTAGAGAAGAAATTATTTTTATTCGACACCCGTCCACCCCCATCCATCCTTCTCGCTACATATGATCCAAAAGAAGAACGAACCCGTGCATTAGCGCGGCCATCCCGATGAACGCGTGGGAGCGGGAAGCCGCCCGGGGACTCTGCTCTGAGGGTGCCCTCGCTCCTACGTAACAATTTCAAATTGATTTCTTTGGACCAAATTTAGATCGATGCTATTTTAATTTTTAATGATTTATTTTAATTAACAATGACGATAAATTTCAATTAAAATACGCAATGGATATGTGAGATATTATTTTGTGTTAAGCTATTATGAATTTGATGATTTCTGAATGAAGGACATGTGAATGAAATATAGAAAGAAACATATCTAACAACAACAAAAAAACTATCGAACATTAAGATAATATACGACTCATACTATACATAAATAACAATCTTCAATTTCCACTCTCAGTTCTTTATGTGATTATAGTGTAGTGTGTTTTATTTTCTATTTTTCGCTTCAACTCCGCAACAAAATTAAGAATATCTTGACCAAAACCGGTTATTAATCATAATGGTAAGTCATATTTCATTGGTAAATATTTTTCGATAGGAGAAAAACTGTTTGCGCTGCTGTAAGAAATTATTCTTCCGCAGAGTAATGAATTATAGTTTTGATCGCTCTTCTATAAACATTTACAGTGAGGATTTTTTAACGGCGTATTCAATTTTTAATAAGCCAAATCTTTTTATAGTAGAGGTCGGCATGACCCAGATGTGGGCGGATGGTAGTACACGTGTGTGTTACATATATTTTTTTCTTTTCTTTTAAGAGCAAATCTCCGGAGACCAGCATCTTAATTCCTTCTCTTCCAGAAAGTTTTCCTGCACACTGACGGATTCAAGCGAGCGGTACAAATACGTATTGGAAAGTTTTTCAAGAGTTCAACGACAAGAGTTATTCATTTGAAGTTTTCCAGGACACTCTTAGTAGGTTTCTGTATTTCCGCCATTCTTTCGGTATGAAAATAGCTTGAAAATATACTGCGAATTATATGAACGTATAAATCAATGTTCACATATAGATGCTTTTACGAATTAATACATAGATTTTTTTTTATTTACGGGCCGGATATTATGTTTGGAGCGTTTTGTTTTCCGACTGAAAACTGACCGGATATTAGATTTCAAAGGTTCAGCGATTTTTCAAAAAAAAAAATTTAAATACAAATAATGATCGATATTTACACAAGACATATTACAAAATAACGATTCAATATAATTTTCCATTGTATTGACTTAATAAAGTATAGTCCGAAATATAATTTTATTAGTTTGATTAAATGATCCAATATTATTTATGACATAACATATCTTTGTGGTTTCGTATATAACTAGAGCCCAGTTCACCACCAAACAAATACAAATTTAAAAAAAACTCATCTTTTTAATCATTATGTTTGCATAATTATTGCTGAAAAATATCTTAATTTTCAATGATAATAAACACAATCTTCTATTTGATCCAATCATCCAGCTTGTCTTCTATATTATCGAGAGCATTGGTTCTCAACCTAGCAGTCGCGACCTCCAAGGGGGTCGCTTTCGACTTTACTAACTTGACTAGCAATGAAATAGAGAAGCCATAATGCGTATTGTGCAAACTTGTTCTCAGTCATGAATCAATGAAACTTTCAAAACTCAAACATCACACTAAAAAAGATTTGGAGTTCTTTCGTTGGCATGAAACTAGTTGCAAACGACAGAGATTTGATCGAACAGGACGTTTTCAGCAATGGCTCACACCATCAGTGCAAGCATCATATGAAGTCGCATTGGAAATTGCTAAGCAAAAAAAACCTAGGCATTAAAGAGTAGATTTTGAATGAATTCAAGGTTTCACCATTGTCTTCTTTTCAAGTTAATGGATCAGCAGTCGTAAGCTTCGTGAAATATATTCATTCAGATGGTATCAAAGAAGAGTTCCTATTTGGTCATGAACTTGAAACTACTACAAAACGTGAAGATATTATAGAGAAGATAAGTACCGTTTTTGAAAATGGAAGATTAAAATGGAAAAACGTGTGTGAGGTTTGTACGGATGGTTCACCATCTATGCTTGGGTCAAAATCGGGCTTTCAGAAAAAAAAGTAAAAGAAATAGCTCCCCAATCAAACTGCATGATACACCAGTATGATCTTTACAGTAAGACTCTTCTAATTCCTCTGCAAAAGGTACTTCATTCGTTGATAAAAATCGTAAATTACATCAAATCTGGAGCTCTTAACATCCGTCTAATTAAAAAGCTGTGCAAAGATATGGATTCTGATCACGATGTTATTCTTTTCTACACTGCAGTACGCTGCTTGTCGAAAGGAAGTGTTGTGATTCGTGTCTGAATTGAAAGATGAAACCAAATTGTTCCTGAAAGTACAAGAGAAACATAACAACTTTATCGACAAAGCTTGGCTGAAAAGAGTTGCATATTAGAACAGCAAAATAGGCTTAACCTGGAAATTCAGGGAAAGGAAAGGAATATTATCGCATGTCACAATAATCCCAGGGCATTTTTATCCAAGCTGCAAAACTGCTGAAGAAAAATAAATCTAGGAAACATTGCAATGTTTGACAAATTCTACATTATGTTAGATGAATTTGAAGTTGAAATGAATGAAAATTTTAAGGAGGAGATTTCTGAGCATCTCAAATCCCTTGAAAATGAACTTCAGCGTTACTTTTCTGAGCTGAAAGAAAAAGAAACTACATTGACACGAAATCTGCTACCCTCGAATTAACCACCAATCCTGATGAATTACAAGATGACTTCTTGGATTTGCGGAATGATTCCTCGGCACGTAACATGTTTAATGAAAAATTGCTCACACAATTCTGGTGTGGTATGTATCATTCATACCCAAATATGACGATGCTTGCCTTTCGAGTTTTAGTTCCATTTGTATCTACATATTTCTGAGAGAGTAGATTTTCAACTCTTCTTCGTTTAAAAGATAGAAATAAATTAAATCTTGAGAATGACATGAAATTAGAGTTGACAAAAACTCACCTGCAAATTTTAAGTCTGGTTAATAACATGCAATTTCAACCATCGCATTAGATTAATTATTAAACATAATTTAAAATAAGATTATACTGAAAAAAACTATTACACCACACGACTTTTATAAAAAGAGGTCGCCACCCGAAAAAGATTGAGAACCTATGATCTAAAGGAATTTGGTCCTTCAAGCTTTAATTGATAAATCCTTATCCTACATTCCACCAATATGAAAATGTCTATATTTGCTTTCAATAAATTCTAATTAAAGTATTATATTTTAAAATGAAGAAGATTTTAATGAAAATAAATGTCTTCTTGGAATCTTAAAGTCTTTTCTCACAGTGAGGGCGCCCAGATTTTACATTTTGCTCATTAATTTTGCATGATTACATTATGATTAATAAAATACAATGTGCATCCCAAAATACCAAGACCAAAACCGTATCAGCTGACGTTTGCGTTTTTGATCGCTTTGAGCGAATTTCGCTGGTTGATAGATTCGTGTTCAATCTATTGTCTTATTATTGCCGCGTGAAAAAATCCTTTTTATTGTGCTAAAATAGGTTCAAACAGCGCTCTGATTTTTTAATGCGTTGCTGTTTTTGATCGACTCTGAGCAAACACGGTACCCACTTTGAACAGAGTTTTCTCACGGACAAATGTTGATGCAAAATGATGAATACATTGCCTTCTGATATCAGCTAATTTACGATCAGCCAAAACTATTCTGTCTTCCTAGGAACTTATTAAATGATATTGACCGAAGGATTTGAATTACAATTCAATGTAATTACATAATACTTATTTTGTACATTTTTTTTAGTAATTACGTGGTAATTTGCGGAATTGTTAAACGAAATGACTTGAAAAATTATATCGTCACCCCTAAGAAAATAACTATTTTTATGAAAAAGTTTGACTTTGCCTGTTTTTCTTCAAATAAATAAATCTTTTTAGCATAAAAAATAATCACAAGATTTTCATTTCAATATGCGGCAATACGTTGTGCCATTCGCAATAATTCAATATAGGGCAACCCGAAATGCAAAATTAAAGAAATGTTTTCTCCGGCGCAGGAAATGGCCCAAATCCGACATAAAACCGGTTTTCATATCAGGGAATCAAACTCGCAGCAAACATTATATAGAAAATAATATCGGAGCTGAATTAAAGGCACGTATTAGGAATTGCGAGCAGGATCAGGATCCGAGTGATTTGGGAAAGCACGTATCAGAAATCGAGTTTAATGTTTCCCGTAATCTCCACACGAGCCAAAGTGCCACCTGTCACCTTGTCAAAATGCCACTTTAGCCCTCGGTATGCCATAACTTAACACAAATTATCGTCTGATAAAAACCTTCACTGATTTCGGATCAATACTCGCTTCTAACCAGTCCAGCGAAAATCCATCACCTGCCTATTTTTACCTTTGAAATGTATATGGCAATAGGAGAATTAATTGCATCAACCCCTGCCGAGATCTTAGTGAATAGTTAGGGGTCTTGACTCGATTCAAATCCACTGATCCAGAGGATGTCAATACAAACCACATCTGATCGGATTATTTCCGCCCCCTTTCTTCGCCGGGCGGGTGTTTTCTTGTAATTGCCACGTAAGAAAGAAAACAATCTGGAATGGTGTTACGGGAGGCGATTTCGTGAGATTAGCGAATGGAAATAATTGCTCTTCTAAATATTCATGGGATTTGTACTAATTAATGGCGCCGAGCTTGTTAAATGAATTTCGTTCGGGTTTTGGCCGTTTATTATTTTAATTAAGACCAAGCGCCGCCGTAAAAATTATATTAACGCAAACTGCCGGCTAGGAGCTTTTGCAAATTTTGCTACTGGCCGCTTGTTTACTGGGCATTTTCGGCGATGTTAATTTTGACATCAATTTTTAGTGGAAAATTCATAAAAAGCCCCAAGTTATTACGAAACGAAAAAAACCCAAGCTGTTAATCGCTTCAATGAACTATCACAATTTTTGAATTAATATCAATTTTCAAGCAAGGCTCATGACAACTTTACGATTTATGGGCTTTACTTTAATTAAATACATCGCACTAAGAAAAAAATCTATACCATACCTAAAAATGTATGTTTAAAATCATATAGCTTAACACACAAAAACTATCATAATTGACAGGGGAAGACAAAGTATAAATAGTTTTTATTTGTCCTAAACTTACATATACATATTTAATAAATTATTTTTTTATTAAAAAAATCTATTATCGATTTTTGCTTAAAGCTAGCTCTTCTTTTAGAAGCTGCCGAATAACGAATACTCTTAAGATATATTTGTCCTGAATTACACACTTCTTGGTTCCCAAGCCATTTCATGGCGACATCTAAACACTGAAAAGCTTCAGAATGTGTAGTACCAATATCTCCCCCCTTGCAAATCTCTTCTTCATCTTCTCGATCTTAATCTTGTGAAATAGATATTTTTTTAAATTATTTCTTCATCATTAAAAATTTAGAATCCAGAATCGTTTTCATCACAATGTTTCCTATATTTATTGCGTTACTGGAACATACTTTTACTATCTCCTGCCGATGTAGTAACAATATTTTTAATTTAATTTTTTATGGAAGCTGATGACTGTCTCTTCATTATTTTTGTATGCTAACAATAATCGTCCAAACATCTAATTTCTATATAAACGTTTGAATATTTCTATTACAGACTGATCTATCGATCGTATTACCGACGGGATATTTATTGTGGAAGAAATTATAACATAAACATTTCATCAATCTGGTTTAAACTTTCTATAGATGGGTGGGATGGTGCATTGTCTAGTAATAATAGTGTTTTCCCTCTTTTATCTATGAAGTTTTGATATTTTTTAACTTCTGGTATTAACTGTTTTTATATCATCGTTTAAAAACTTCACTTTTCATCCAGGCTTTTTTCTGATGATCATATTCAACTGGAAATTTTGATATTTTTAAAGCATCTGGGATTCTTTGATTTTTCAATGACAAGCAATGGCACTCTCTAATTGCCTTCTGCATTTGCACACATCATTATAGTATCAATATATCATTCATATATTTACATTATTTATGCCCAAAACTAGAAAATAATGAGCTAAACAAACATTGTTTCTTGGTTTATTCACGCGTCGAGTTTCTGGAGGGATGAAAAAATTATCAGAAATAAATAGTAATAGGAACCTGGTCTAATAGTAGGCTGCTCAAATTGGTTGATCCGATCTTGTAAGATATATTTTGCTTTGTCGCGAAGGTCGATCAAAGGCTCAGATAGTATTGTTGGATCAAATGTGAGCTGACAACTCCACTCCAACCTTCGTCACAGCTGCGGATACTTATCTCGGCAGGATCAAGGCAAAAAGAGTCAGTCAATCAAACGTCTAGATAAAGATTACCATACGAAAATGGATGAGTGCGATTGTGGATGTGTTTATTCCGTCTTTTTCCAAGGGGGTGGTAGAGGAAGGCAAATCGCCGGAAAACCGCCTAAAACCGTAATACGCCCTCGCTCACTGCGAAGACGTAGTACTAGAAACCATTCGGATATTAAGAAAACATAAAATGTTTTCACGAATCCTTGGTAAACAATTTATCACGTGCACGAGCATAAAGCGTGTATAATATATTGCGGACATAATTTTCCGAATGAAAAATTGCTTAGAGCACATATGGTAATGTGGTGTCAGAGTTCATGAAAACAATCCACAAAGTACGACCTTGGGAGTTGATGCAAATATATTTTTCGCCTAATAAAACGGTGCTTTTATTTATGTTTTTAAATGGCAGGAATATTTTTGAATTGCTAAAACACTTCAAACTATGCCCAAAAATCACTTCATGTGACATATAACATGACTTTGTAATATATAACATACGAGGGATATTCAAATATAACACGGAATTTTGCTGTACAAATGTATTGGTAATATATTAAAATGCAAATGGAGTATCTTAATTTTCTACAAAGTCCCTTTCGTTTGAAAAAAAATTCAATCGAATGGGATTTTTTTTGATCTCGTCATTTATTACTCAAATATTTTTATATCAAGAAACTTTCAACAGTATGGAGAAAAATAATAAAATCTTGAAGGCAGATTTTATTGAAAAATAATTGGCAGCATCATTCAAAAATAAATCTGAATATATCGGAAAAAAATCTGATACAATGAAAATTTATCTTATTTCTAACAAACAGTGTTGACCAGAGATGTCAAATCCGTGACCCGTTTTTCATTTTGTATTTATATGTACTTATTTATTTCAAAAAGTGCCTCGAAAAATGTTTCATTTACCGCGTAATTCAAGGGATCTAAGAAATTGCTCAAATATGATGTTCATCCTTTGAAATACTTGGTATCACTTTAATGCGGCATATAAAAATTGTAATTAAAATTACAAACTTCAATTAAAAAACTAGACTTTTCTTTGCCCTAATACCGCGTAATTTAGTCCAGGAGGTCTCGAACTTGTACTATATACACTGATTTCCCGATTTACGCGTTACTTTTTTGCACGATTTCGGTTTAACACGGTCGAGAAAAAAGTTTTTGTTGTGTTTTCGTTATAACCGAAGTGAAATTAATTGACCTTGTTTTAATACCCGAAACTAATCATTTATGTGAAGAAAAAAACTACTTATAAAACTCTGATATATCAGCTAATTGAATCGACCAGTTCATCTGATGAGGAAGACGATTTTGAACAAGTTATAAAGAAAATAGTCAGAGTAATGGAAGACTCCGGTGAACATGAGGATTAATAAATCTTCAATTCAATTAAAGCAATATTATGTTAAATATTACATATACCTACTACAATTTTAAATAAATATATGGAATCTTATATTTTTGTATGAATTTCTTGTATTTTTTCAAGCGGTTTCTATTTACGCTCATTTCTATAGAACGTATCTACCGCGTAAATCGGGGGACGATTATATATATAAAAATAAGCCTATGTTTCTATGAAGATTTTTTGCTGCCCGCCTAAACTTAAACTTTTATTTATTTTGGCCCATATTAGCTTTTGAGTTTGACTATTTTGGTGTAGACGAAATAAATTTTATAATGAATTATTTTGATGTTTGAATAATGATATTTTTTATCAATTTTC
This sequence comes from Stenopsyche tienmushanensis, assembly GCA_008973525.1. Taxonomy (NCBI): domain Eukaryota; kingdom Metazoa; phylum Arthropoda; class Insecta; order Trichoptera; family Stenopsychidae; genus Stenopsyche; species Stenopsyche tienmushanensis. The sequence goes on from WACJ01000274.1 coordinate 507,054, forward strand.
AATCAATTATGGTACTAAATTAGGTTTGAAATCACACAAAATAGCACATCTATAGTCTGCGATAATGTACTGTAATGCAATATTATCAGAAGTTAAACAGTAACAATGGAATGTTGTTGTTGTTGGTGGTAACACTTGGTCTGGTTAATTCGAATAAAAAATTACAATGCAATGTATTTTATTATTATAGAGTACTCGTCGTGTATCTATGTAATATGTTTTTTCAAAGATACATTTTTAATAACGACTTTTTTATGTTTTATCGATGGTTCATGGAGGTTATAACTGTTGATTGCTCAAAAAATGGCTCAAATATTTCATGTTGGAACATGCTGTTATTTTTGACAATGTGAAAATACGTCCAACGCCAAAGTTCAACGATTCGAATGCGGGGGGGCAACATGGGGGCTCACGTATTCGAAGGGAGGCCCGAGTTTCGACAGCCTCCGGGATTTACTGTTGCAAGTGTCCCGCTTGTTTCCCTTTTCCAGCAGGATTGAATAAATTAGACTGATCGATTATTTTCGTTCGGACCTTGGGGGAATCGCTGGGGGGGGAATCGTTCGTAAATCCATAAAAATTGAAAGAAAAATCGTTTTGCGTTTGAGCAATTTGCTAGAGCGAAGGCATTGAGCGATTTAATGGATTTAGACGACGAATTTTTTGTATTCAATTTTCATATCTCATTGTGCAGAGATGCTAGGGTCCAGACCCTCAGGTGATAGGTGACAGGGGCGGAAGTCCCCGAGGACTGATAATACTCTCCCGGCTGTCGTCCACGACGTCCCTCCGCAGGATAGCAGCATTAGTAAATTTGACCAATTTCACAGTACAACTAGCATGGATGCCGACAAAGCAGATGCGACGACAGCAATTTCAACTAAACAAAGTTTGTGGTTTGGACGTCCATATTGAATTAAATAATTCAATACTCTACACTGAAATATCCCTTAATATATTACACACATAAAATCAAATTACTTAAAACATATCGGCCCATAAACAAAAAAGTTGCTTTTTCAACATCAAAAATAAACACCAAAGAGAGTTTTGAGTCGGATTTTATTTTTGCGATGAGTAATAATGTTTGCTTACTTTGAACTCAGCTACTCATATAAAGCTCTCAAACAAAAAATTCACTAATTCTTTTGATTTCCGAAAATGTGGCTGGCTGCTTAAATATTTCAGTTAATATAATCTACAACCTCGTTACCAATTTTAGTGAAGCTCGGAAGTTTGCGCGGACTTTATGAAGCATCTTGTTTAAATAGTTGTGCTTTGAAAACATTCCTTAGTATCTTTGTAATACAGTTAATTAATACCATTAGTGATATGAAGCTTTAAAAGACTATTTTACATTTTAAAAACATATTTCATGACAAAAAATATTTTTGCTAATTATAAGAAACTATTAAAAACTTGAAAATCTTCATATGCAATATTCAGATACTATCTAGATCAAGGATTCCCAACCTATGGGTCGCAACCCCAAAGAGGATCACGACGGATTTTTATGGGGTCGCCAATTTATACAACCAACTAAAAAAAATCACTATAGTTCAATTATTTTTAACTATGCGTTGAAGTTTGAATAATTTCATATATATATTTTTAAATATAAATAAGTCTAATCTACATTATTTCCCCAGAAATGGAAAAAACATAAATATTCAGAAGAATATCTGAAATTCGGCTTTGCTAACTTGACTAATAATGGAATAGAGAAGCCACAATGCGTATTTTGCAAAGTTGTTCTTAATCATGAGTCTGTGAAATTTTCAAAACTCAAAAACGAAATATTCAGAACACACGAAAAAAGATTTAGGGTTCTTTCGTCGGCATGAAACAATCAATAGTTGTATCAACGTCAGAGACTTGATCGAACAGGAATTTTTCAGCAAGCATTATATGAAATCATATTGGAAATTGCCAAGCAATAAAACCTCACACAGCTGAAGAAAAGCTCATCAAACCCTGCATGTTAAAAAAAGTGAAAGTTAAAGAATATATTTGGAATGATATCAACATAAGCTCGTGTGTTCAGTTGTGGTCTATTTTTAGTTCTTCTTTTCTACGCTACACTAAGCTGGTTATTGAAAGCAAATGTTGTGAATAATATCTATGAATGGAAAAATGAAATCAAGTTGTTTCTGGAAGTGCAAGAGAAACATGATATTTTAGTATACTTAACGACTAAGCTTGGTTGAAAAGAGTAGCATATCTAGCAGATATATTAGAACAACAAAATAGGCTTAATCTGAAACTTCAGGGAAAGGAAACGAATATCATCACTTCAAAATTAACTTCAGCGTTACTTCCCTGAGCTGAAAGTAAAAGAAACTTCAATGACACGGAATCCATTCTCTGCTTTTCCCTTGATTTAGTCAGTATTCCTGATGAATACTTGGATTTGCGGAATAATTCCTTAGCACGTATTTTGTTTAATGAAAAATTGCTCACACAATTCTGGTGTGTATCATTCATACCTAAATGTGACAGTGCTTGCTCTTCGAATTTATGCTTCATTTGTGTATCTCTGCGAAAGTGGATTTTTAACTCTTCCTCGTTTAAATCTTGAGAATGACATGAGGTTGGCTTTAACCAAAGCTCGCCCACAAATTTTGAAGCTGGTTAATAACATGCAACTTCAACCATTGCATTAAATGAATTATTGAACATAATTTAATATAAAAGTGTACTTAAAAAATGATTTTAGCTATAACTACCTTAGTAAAAATGCCTTTTTCAATTGCATGGGCTCATATGGCTTTTATGAAAAGGAGTCGCCACTCGAAAAATGTTGGGAACCTATGATTTAGATATTAAGTCTAGAAATATCAATTTATCTCGTCGGTACTAGAAACCGCAATTTACTACTGCCTGAGTGGTTGCTCTCCTTGTTAAGTTGCGAGGTTTGATACTCCTTCAAGTAGAACTTGCAATATATACTGATTGAAACAGTCCATTTGTCAGAAACATAAATAATATTTAATCGCACTCACGCGCTACCATAATATGTATTTGGTACACCATATGAAATTCTGAAAAATTCTGAACCCCATATCTACTATATTTTATATTGATATTCCCATTATTAGAGTCGAGTTGTATTATACTGTACCCTTGTTCGAAGTCACTTGGAATACGCCTCACAAATCTGGAATTCCTTCTACGTTACATATACATCTCGAATCGAAAACATTCAGAAAAAAATCCTACGATTTATATGCTACCGTAAGCATGATAATTATATTTCTAGATCATACGAACAGCATTGTATGTAATTTTTCAATATTATTATAGTGATTTATGTATTACTTTCATTTTAAATTAAAATTTATCGAATTTAGAAATCCATACATACGATTGTATTTATATGATTCGACGCAATAAGATTTTTATATTGATAATTTGCATTTAGTTATGTGAGAATTTTTCTTAAATGTCAATTTTTTCACCTTTGTTATAAATGGGATAAGCAATTTGAGATTAAATTTGCGTGTTATTTTCGTACACTTTTATGACACCCTTAAAGTGTTCAGCTTCAATGAGCCCAAAATATCATTTTAAATTGAATAGATTGATTCGAAAGCGTATTTCGATACAAACGCAATAACGCACACTTTATTGAATACACCCACGGAGATAAAATCGACATTTTTTAAAAGATAACACCACCCACACACGTCCCGGTCCCGCGTGCTCAATTTTACAAAGTAATGTCGCATTCATGGGGCAACATCTCTAAACATAAAATTTCAATTGTGTCCACGGACAAGGGTTACTATTGGGGATTTTTTTCATTGGCGCGTATCAATCAGACTCGTCCGTCCCGGCTCCACATTATAAAAGAAGTACTAAATGCAAATCACTGGTCGCCGGAAGGCACGTCAGGCGGATTGACAGGTTGTGCCCACCCTATATTCTGTGGCAGTGGTGGCCAACGCTGATGTCGGAGCCACTGAACTGAAGAATTGTCATATGCCAACGCGAAATGGATTGCACACCCGATTTTATTTGGGGAAAGATACAGGGTAATCAATTATAAATGATTTCGCAATACAAAGATACACATTCGCAACATTGAACGCTCCTTTATTTGCTCGGTCAAAATCGAATTTTGATTTTTTATTTCAAAATCGTTTTCGTCCAATACATTGACCGTGTGTATACAGGCCGAGTGTAACATATGGATGTTCATTTGAATTGATCAAATACTTCAATAAATTTTAATTCACCCATGCATACCGAAGCGGGGTGCTCCAGTAGCCCCAAATTCATATTTCGATCATATTTACATTATTTTATTTATTCGCCGCCAATTCAAATGAACAAGACCATTAATAACAATCAATGCCGTCGATACGTATAATGCGAATAAACACACTTTTCAAAGTCTCAAAAATATCATGAAATTATATTTGTTTGACACAGTCGTGGTTATTAACAATGAGGCAAATGTTTATTTACAAACATGCATCAATCCTCGTTCGTTTCGCATAGTCACAGATTTACAAATCACCATTTTGTCCGCACCCCTAGTCCGCACGCATCAATTATAATTATATTCGCCCGCCCTCCGATACGCCCAGCAAAAAGTCATCATTAAATTCATATTAATGTTCGACGGCGACAATTATTCAACTGTGCGCCGATGCATTTTAATCGATATATTCGACAATCGATCGTGAATAAATTGCGCCGTTCCAAAATTGCCCAAACGAAAAACTCGGCAAATCGACCAAAAATTAGCACGAAAAATCAATTTCATGTAGGGAAAAATTGCGATTTTTGAAATATATTTTTAGCACAATAATCCAAATGTCAAATCATGATTTAAAATGTATCAATTCCCGGTCTTCTCCGGTTTCATTGATATGTTCGTTGGCTAGTGTGCACGTGCCGGGGCGCAGCTCCCTGTAGTGAACAACCCCTCCTGCTACTGTCCCTCTGTCACTCATTCACCCTCCGTAATCACCCCCGCGTGAACAGCCCTGTCAATAACTGCTTACCTACAATAAATAATAGGCGTTGTTCAACTGTCGAGTGCTGGACTTAATCCATTCTTTGCTCGGCGCTCGCTTTCCGCACCATTTTTCATTTAAATACGATTTAACCACTCAAACGTTTGTTTTTAGGACGCCCTTATTGAAATCATTGAAGATCCAGAAATGTTCGTCAAATGCAAATTTTTGCTAATCATTTCGATATATTTTATATCTTCTCGCAACTGTCTAATATAAGCTAAAGTAAAATAATAATTTTTCACTACATTTTTTAATCTAAATCACGAAAAATGAAACTTCAATCGACAGTGTAGAGAAGAGAAGGAGAATCGTTTGTACTATTTCTTTCTCCGTTGCATACATCATAGATACACTACATAACCACTAGACCTGTGTGTACCTATTTTATTATATATTACACAAACATAGCTTCGTCTTTTAACTAAAATTTTCCGTTAACAGATGGAAAAAAGGCAATGCAGAACTAAAAAAGAATATGTGTTGTTTTGCCCACTGCCCAAAACGCAAATACCTGGTAAGATTTTAGCCTCCGTATTTTGGTATTTTATTAATTATAGTTATATAATATATAGTTATATTAAACAATGCACAGCAGGGCCGTAACTAGTGTATGATGCGCCCGTGGCAGGAATCTAAATTACGCCCCCCCCCCCCCTCCAACAACAAGGGTTAAAAAAATGCCGAAAATTATATAATTTAAATAAAAAATGGATTTCTTTCGGGAAATGGTCACTTTTATGATCAAAATCATGGACGTAAAATAATGGATTTCTTTCGGGAAATGGTCACTTTTAGAATCAAAGTCATGGACGTAAAATAATGGATTTCTTTCGGGAAAGGGCCACTTTTAGGATCATAATCATGGACGTAAAATAATGGATTTCTTTCGAGAAATGGTCACTTTTAGGATCAAAATCATGGACGTAGAATAATGGATTTCTTTCGGGAAAGGGTCACTTTTAGGATCAAAATCATGGACGTAAAAAAATGGAAAATTTTATTTTATTGCAAACTAATGCTAGTTGGGTCGACCCGATGTTTAAGTGATAATGAAGAAAATAGGGATTAGATAACTTAGTTTATATTATAAAAACGGTCAGTAAATCAGTATTGGTTCATTGGTTCTGTGTTTTGCGCCCCAAGTCCAGTTGCGCCCGTGGCGAGCGCCTGCTTTGCCACCCCCTTGTTACGGCCCTGCACAGTATCACAATTCGATTGCAATGATGGCAAAATTGCACGAGTTGCACTTTGAATTGCTTCTCTATCCACCATATTCTCCAAATATGAATCCCAACGACTACTAGCTGTTAGCAGATCTAAAAATAATGCTCCAGGGTAAGATTTTTGACTCCAATGAAGAAGTGATTTAAAGTGAACTGAAACCTATTTTAAGGACAATTTCAACAACAACAAAAGAAACATTGAAATGTTAGAGAAGCATTGAAATTAATGTATGAAAGATAAACAATGTTGATGAATAAAATCATTATTTTATTAGTCATCCTATGAAATTATTGAGTAATTTGAACTAACTTTTGAAAACAAAAATGCATCCAAGATTTGAAATAAGTTATATTTGCTTGGGGTTTATTACGAATTAACTTTCTACAGTTGTTCATAAGTCGAATTTCATACAAAATATGTAACATAAATTGTGTTAAAATAAAACATGTGTATTTATTTATATTTTTTTGTTAAATTTTTATTTATTTATTAATGTAAAATATTTACTTAATTAATATTTAAAATCTTTCGTCATCTGTACTTAAATAAGTACAATCCATTGGCTCATCATCAATAGAAGAAGGAGAAGCAGTTGTAGTCTTTTTAAAAAACATATCCAACTTTAGTTGAGTTGTTTATTGTTTTTATCCCCTTTATATTTCTTTGTAGCAAGCAAGATCTTCCTGAATACGAAGGTTTATAGTCAAAAATCTTTCGTTATCTGAATCCATTTTTGCAAATTTTTGCATTCCTTGGTCAATTTGAAGGAATGCTGAATCCATTTCTTTCAATATAAATTTTTTTGGAGATTCCAATACCATTTCTTTTTTTAGTCTCTTCTTCAACCCTTTGATTTTCGATGCATAATAATTCTTAATTTGTAAGATCTTCCAAATCATTTTCTATAAATTGGTTTATGTCTTTATGATCAATATAATATCAAATTTCTGGCAATGTTCTACAATGAGATTAAACTACAGTGAATATTAAAATTCTTCCAAAATTCTTTAAACGATTTTCCATCGTCGAGCGCTAGTATTGCATGAGCAAATGTGGTTTTTAAATAATAGGCTTTAAATGTGGCAATAGTTCCCTGGTCTATGGGTTGCAAAATACTGGTGGTATTAGGGGGTAAATACACGATTTTAACGTTAGGATGTAAATTTCCGATGTGTTGTGAATGTCCTAGTGCAGGGGTCGGCAACCTGCGGCTCGCGAGCCACATGCGGCTCTTTGGACCTGAAGCTGCGGCTCTTTATCACAGTTGTACTCCAAGCATGGCATCCACTCAAAAAAGGAGAAGAACTGAAGAAGAGCATTGAGAATTCAATCGGGATTGGACGAAGTCGTTCGCTTTCATATTCAACTCAGATGGCCTCCCATCTTGTCTCATTTGCCACAAAAAACTTGCACACAATACGTAGCACTGAATCGGATTTGTTTTTTTCGCGAGGTGTATCGAGCGTCGAGTCGTTTTGCTTACAAAATTTCCTTTACGTCTACGTTTTGCTTACAAAATTTCGTTTACGTCTACGTTTTGCTTACAAAATTACGTGTACGTTTACGTTTTACAGTATATTATAATGTTATGCACGTAATTTTCGTTAGGACAAGATGGAACGATCTTACTGATTATGGGGGCCCCTTTTGGAGAGCCCCATTTGGAGGGCGCAGCCCCGGCGGAGGGCGCAGCCCCGGCGCAGCCCCGGCGGTGAGGCGGAGCCCCGGCGGTGAGGTGCCGACAAGGCGCAGGAGGGATGAACGTAGCACTGAATAGGATTTGTTTTTTCGCGAGGTGTATCGAGCGTCGAGTCGTTTTGCTTACAAAATTTCCTTTACGTCTACGTTTTGCTTTCAAAATTACGTGTACGTCTACGTTTTGCTTACAAAATTACGTGTACGTTTACGTTTTACAGTATATTATAATGTTATGCACGTAATTTTCGTTAGGACAAGATGGAACGATCTTACTGATTATGGGGGCCCCTTTTGGAGGGCCCCATTTGGAGGGCGCAGCCCCGGCGGAGGGCGCAGCCCCGGCGGAGGGCGCAGCCTCGGCGGTGAGGCGGAGCCCCGGCGGTGAGGCGGAGCCCCGGCGGTGAGGTGCCGACAAGGCGCAGGAGGGATGAACGTAGCACTGAATCGGATTTGTTTTTTTCGCGAGGTGTATCGAGCGTCGAGTCGTTTTGCTTACAAAATTTCCTTTACGTCTACGTTTTGCTTTCAAAATTACGTGTACGTCTACGTTTTGCTTACAAAATTACGTGTACGTTTACGTTTTACAGTATATTATAATGTTATGCACGTAATTTTCGTAACGCAATAAAAGTGGACAGCTTTAAAAGAAATGCCGCGAGTTGAGGCACTTATATTCGACGCATGGAAGTCTTCCAGATTGCTACAGTGAGGTGAAGAATTTGGCATTTGGAGTCCTGACTATCTTTGGATCGACATATTTGCAAGAGTAAGGCCCGATTCACACCACGGTGCCGCTAACGGCTCGATCCCGCTCTCGGTCTCGGTCCGGTCAAACACTTTCACACAAGAAACGGAATCGGAACGATCCGATAGTGTGAATACTCTGACTGTTTCCTGTGTAAGAACATTAGATCGGACCGAGATCGGAGCGAGATCGGACCGAGATCGGAGCGAGATCGAACCGTCAACGGCACTACAGTGTGGATCGGGCCTAAGCGTTCTCTTGCATGAATATAATTAAAAGTAAAGTAAGAAGCCAACTAACAAATGAAAATTTAGAGTCGTGTTTGAAACTTAAAACAACAAGTATGAGCCAAATTTATCCAAACTTTCTAAAACCATGCAAAACCATCGCTCCCATTAAATTTATTTGCTCAAATGTATGTTATTGTTTTATTTATTTCTAAGTACAAATTACATTACTTAAAAAAAAAATTCTACTTGAATAACCATGCAAAACCATCGCTTCCATTGAATTTGTTTGCTCAATTGTTTGTTATTGAAGTACAAGTTAGTGTTGTAAGTAAGTGTTTAATTATTTTTGATTTTTTAACTTAATAGGTGTATATAATAGGTGTGATTATCTAATAATACCATATATATATTATCTAATAATACTATATATATATATTATCTAATTTGTTGTTAAAAATATTACTTATATATGAATAAATAGATTATTTTTACCAAAAAACTTTATTTATGCGAGTACTATTTATTGTTGGCAAGAAAAAAAATTGTGGCTCTTTAAACACTTGAAATTTGTAAATTGTAATTTTTGGCTCTTCCGACTCAAAAGGTTGCCGACCCCTGTCCTAGTGCATTGTCTAGTATTAATATTAAAAGTATATTGAATGGAATTCCTTTCTGTTTATACCATTGTTCTTCTTCTGGAATAAATAAATTTAAAAACCAGTCTTTATAAATAAATTGTATCATCCACCCTTTTTTGTTTGAGCGGTAATATGGTGGTAATATATTAATATTGATTCCTTTGAGGGCTCTCGGCTTTTTAGAGTGATTAATCATTAATGGTTTCAATTTATATCCATCAATATTGCCACCCAATAAGAGTGTAAAACAGTCCTTAAATGCCTTGAAGCTAGGCATACTCTTTTAGCCAATAGCGATCGTTGTTTGTAGTCCTCGTTAATTTAATAATTTTGGCACTCTAAGGGTTAAAACTTTAAAAGCAATTTCATACACAAAAATAACAATATCGAACTGTGACATCATCGAATTTTTGATATCCAATTTTAACACAATCTGACCAAATTGCTGACCATTATGCGTTCAAATTGTATAACCGTAATTCATTAAATGCCACAACGGCATATTTGGTACAATCCATTACATTACATTTAATTTACAATGAAACAACGATCACATTGAACGTATCATTTCTTCGTTCGTAAATTTTAGAAAGATGCCGTTAAAGTGAATTTTTAAATTAAAAATATAATTTAATTATGTTTGAGTTTGTAAATCTGAAAGCTTGTTTGATTCAAAGCAATTGCTTACCTACTTTAATACATCCGACTGAATTAGGTCATTCTGCGTCAACAGCACAAGCTTCATCTAATATTCTTAGATCAAGCATTCAAAGAGAAACGTGATGTAAATCCTAAAAGCATACATGCCATATATGCAGGCAATTTTCAAAATATTATCTTAGCATTAGCGTATGTTGATGCTGTGCATCCATCAATCAAATACGTGCTCTTATTTTAATAGATAATAGAATTCGACGCAGCAAAATTGCCACAGAGATTAAATCCTATCGCAAAGTTACAAAAATCTTCGATCGCAGTATATTTTTGGGCTCGAAAATGCGCCATCCGGGGAAAAATCCAAATATTTTTTTATCATTCAACGTTTCTTTAAAAGGTTTTCCGTCGTAAAAATGGGGAGTATCGCCTGAGAATATTTTGCAAGTTATTTTGAGACTTTCGTTTTTATTACGGCCATACATCTCCGAAACAAAAAGTGTGTAACGACTTTAAGAATTCATACAGCCTTTATTTATTTACAGAGCCTACTTTAATGACCTCGAGTGAGCCAGGTTATTTTTTCGCGGATTCATTTTTTCGCTTTAATTAAACAATTCGCATAAAAACGCCCCTATTGTTAATAAATTGGGCCGCGCATTAAAAGTAATTGGATTTAAAAATAATGGCCTTTCTTGTCATATTAACGCCTGACATTACATAAAACTGACAAAATATATAAATATAAATTTTCGACGTCTTATTCGCTAATTAAGGCGCATTAAGACGATTCAATTTAAAATATTCACTATGAGGCTTTCTTTAATTACATGGGAATAAATTCCGTGAGAAATTATTGATATGTAAGTTTTAGGTCTTAATAAACATGCTCGCGCCAAATGAGGCTGTTTGTAACAATTTGCATAAGCTCACGTTTGTTTTTCATTAGGTTGAGGAGAATTTTCACCCGCGAAAGCCTCCCGACCGTGGGTAATCTCATTTCCTTTTTGATACATCGGTTAAGTCACCTCAAAGTGATAATTCTGGCTCAGGTACTTAACAATTAAAATGCCCGTATAAAGCGACTTGTCGTCTGCCAAAATGGGATATTTAGGACCGGGAACGTACTTATTCCGCTTATCTATTCGGGAACGAAAATTGTGCCGCTCGTAAAGCCACGTTACGGATGTAGGACAACGGTAACGGACTGGGATGTGGTCATATTTGCTGCGACTCCATGCGAATGAGAGTATTATAAGCTAACTCATTAAGGGCCGCCTCATGCATAACACTCAATAACGCAAGAACGCCTCATTGTATTCTTAATTAAACATATAACAATGAGTTTGCTGTCAATTTTCTTATAAATAACATAATACATACTAAAACTTACCATCATCAAATACAACTTTAACCTTTCCTTTACTATGATGTATTTACTATACTGAGTCGAGTTGTAAAAAAGTTGTAATAATGGGAATTTTAACAACATTACTACATTGAATCTCGATATACTATTTATATCGATATATTAGGGAGACCCATAAGTAATCAATTATTTCGAATTGAAACGAAAAAAAATGCTTACTATTTTATTTTAATTATCAATTATATAATTTCCATTATTATTTACAACTCTTTTCCATCTTTCAGGCAAAGTTTCAATCTCTCTTTTATAAAAAAAGACTGACTTTGACGAAAATTAGTTATTTAGGTGAATTTCAACTTCATTTACATTTTAAAACGTCTTATTTTCAATGGAGTACCTAGAACTTTGAATAAATTATAATCAGACTGCGCAATATCTGGCAAATATGGCGGGTGAAGTAACAGTTCCTAATTGAGTTCCTTAATTTTTTTTTTTTGATTACTTTAGCTGCATAGAGCTTGGCATTATCATGATGTAATATCACGCCTTTTCGGTTGACGAAATCTGTATGTTTTTCTAATAACATTGCATTTACTCTGTCTAATTATGTCCAATAAATTTGTGCATTGATAGTTTCTTCTAGTTTCAGAAACTCAAAGTGTATTATCCCACCACAATCCCACGATATGCTCAAGAGGACCTTTTTTATAGTCAAAGAAGGCTTAGGAGTTGGTACAGCCGGTTAATTAGTTGAAAGCCACTGCTTAATTCTTTTAACATAGTCGTATAATATCCATTTTTTATCAAACGTTATAATTCTGTTATAATTCTGTGTCTCGTAAGGCAAAAGTTAAGGTCGTTGATTCAAGAAAAAAACCTGCAGCTCTAAATATTTGAATTATTGAAGATTTTTCCTGCAGACGAACTAGATGAATGTATCAAACAAATTGGAGATATTTCATATATTTAGGTAACGTAGAGCGAGGGCTCCGGGCCGTAGAGTCTCCAAGCCGCATTCCGTTTGATGGCCACCGTGGGTCCGTTTACTATCGGATCGCAATCGCATGGAAGAATGAGATGGTCATGTAGTGATAAAAGTCGAAACTCTTAACACTTTTTTTTACAGTCGCGATTGAGGTGACTGGCAAGTAAGCCGATGAAAAGAGTATCTCTTCTCACTGCCAAGACTATCGGTCGACTCTTTTCTTCTTTACTGTGTGTCCGCATTTCAACTTCGCGCACGCGCACAAGAACAAAATGAGACCACTATTAATCTCGTGAATTGTAGCACCATCACTTTAAAATCTCCATATTCCCAAGAAAATCCCTTATAGCGTTACACGATAATAAATATGTAGAGCAAAAACTGTAATATATATTTGTGACTATTTTTCAATGGCATACAATGTTGATAAAAAATTCAATCAATCTGAAATCTAAAACTGTAATCAGAATGATTGATTATTCTAGAAAAGAAACTTAAGCTTTTAAAAATGAGCGAGCGGTCTATAATATGATACATGTGCTTAATACACCAAAAAAATATATATAAAAGAAATTTTGATCCACTGAACAGAACTTATTCAATTTGTTTAATGTATGAATAATTTCATTTTTTATTCAACTGTGTCACTTGATGCTTACAAATTGGGTTATTTTTTAAAAAAACAATTCCTTTTATAATATTAGTTACTAAGGTAAAAGCATATATTTGGCTTCTTAAAAGATACTTTTGAAAACGTAGAGCAACAATCCTTTCCAATCATCATCATGTTTAATTTTTCAGCAGAATATTTTTAATATAAGAATAGCTTTTATTTCATATTTGTTGTATTCAACTCTCATTTGAAATTATATTTTTTGTGAATTCACCCTTGAATTTATTTGAGATCGAAAACACTACCCCTGAGAGTTCGTCTTCTTAATTATTATTTAGCTTGTTTAGATTTTAAATAAAGATTGAGATCATTTGGAAGCTTGGAATAATCAGCTGCTTTTACAACCCTGGTGGTGCATACACTTCCAAATGGCCATGTTGAGAATTTACATTTCGTGTCTGCCCCGGAGGCTGCTTTCATGAAGAAATTCCCATGTGAGGTTGTCCATAGCAATGTTCACAGCTTGATGATGCTAACTAAAATATTATTACACTGCAGTTAATATAGAAATATCAAAAATAGAAAGATGATAAAATTTAGTTAATAGCAACGAGAATATAAATTATTTTACACCCCTGGCTGGTGGGGGATTTTTTTTTTTCAGAGAGAAAAACGCCATGCTAAAGAAGATGTCAAAAATAAAAATGACGAGTGCCGGCGTCAAATGATGTCTACTTTTCCAGTTAAGCGACGAACGCCTAATGAAATGAAAAACTAATTAAACTTTGGGAAAAATCTACGCTTGCATTTTCCCCGAATTAGGGAAACTTTTTTCTTAAATTTATTTCAATCAAATAAATGTCGCCTCTTGCTAAAATTATAAATGGAAATCAAATAATTTTGCACGACTTTTATAGAGAAAATCTTATAAAAATAGCTTAAGTTCTGAACATTTTACTGATGTTAATTGACGAATGTCTAATGTTCGTCTCTCTTGAATATTCCATTTATTTATTTTCGCAAATCCAATATGTATATGTCATATTATTGATTGATATGTGTGTTGCGATCAAATTAATTCATATATAACACTTACAAGAATCTCAACCACCAAATCTTTAATAAATTATTCATAAATATTCACTTTATCAAATATGATTGTCCGAAACCCTATTTATGTTTTACTATCTACTATTTCAAATTTTGAGGTAAATATCACCATATCTAGACTACAAATCAATATAATTCTGAATCGGAATTGCTTTATTATTGATGCTTTTAAAAAAAGCAATGAAATCCATAATCAATTTCTGTTTTTAAAATGTTTGCATTAAAAAAAAGTGCAATTTGATGACTGTCCTTTAATTCTCTTTGTTGATGTCATATTAAATAAGAGGCCATCATTACTCATATTCTAGATAATCAAGCATTTAATATAATGCCTTCAACTTTTTTCACAGTCTAGATTTAAGCTCTAAGTATTACAATAAGAATCCAAGAACCAAAATATGACCTTTATACAAAGTCCGCCAGACCAAATGTCATCGCGCTCATTTGAGCTTAAATGGTAATTCAAACTAACTTTGTTCGTGTGCTCATACATTTAAATTTGAGCAAAACTTTTATTTATCAAAAAGGTAATATTTACAATAATATTGATAGAAAAATGGCAGTTATACATAAATACTGAATTTATATAGAATATCAGTTCCTCGGCTGCAAAATCGTAGAAGCTTCAAATAAAAAGCCACTTGCAAAACACATGCTACTCCACCTAGATGGAAATATAATGGTTTGAGAAGTTGGCTTTCTATTTAAGCTTAACCCTGAATGAGATGATTAACTTTATGATTTATATTCAGCATATGATGAATACGTTGAAGAAAGTCATCAATAATCTCTAAAAACACAAGCAACCGTTTTAAGCATCAAGCAATTGACTATTGATGTCTTGACTTGAAGTATACTACTAGATCTAATGACACAATAAAGAGCTGAAAGTCAGGTTTTTTTGCTGAAAGTCAGGTTTGACTGGAAGCTAAATGGAATCAATCATGAACTTATGACGTCATTTGGAAATGAATGATTTCCATTTTGTCATTTTTAATCACTGTACAGTTCTTCACAAAATACGGATAATTTATGACGTTCGATTTCCACTGATTTTAGATTCCCTGTGCAGAAAAGCATATTTAAAATCCGAAGCTAGAATTGGCCATACAGATACTGGGGCGGAAATTTAACCCTAATTTTGCCTCTTAAACGAAAAAAATTGAAAAAAAGGAGTGTGCCACGTTTTCCAATTAGTCAAAGATCGATCGCGATTGATAGCGGTATAAGTTTGACTAATTAAAATTGTAAAAGGTAATATATTCTTTAATAGTCTTTAAATGTTGAGTCATTTTTGCTATTCCTATTATTTTCAATGACTTTCAAAAGAATGGCGTCAACAAGAAAAAACCTCTAGCTTTTCGTATAAGTTCAAATTAGGACAAAGTGCAATGAAAGCAGGTGGAAATATTAACTGAGCATTCGAAAAGGATCGATTTGTTAAAGAATAATTCGAAAAGGGCAAAAATAATATCGAAAGAGGGAAGATAAAAATGCTGGACAAGTGGGTGCCACACGAACTCTCAGAAGACCAAAATTGAGCCGCTTGGAAGTGTTTTCTTCATTGATAAATTCAAATACATAACAATGGTAATAAGAGGGCAAATATGTGATTTCAATTTTCATTTGTGAACTGAAATTTGTACTGAACTATGATGCTAGTTAATTATTTTTAATGGGTAGAATATAAGATGTTTGTCCTTGGTGCTGGAACTAATAGCACCAAGGACAAACTTTCTGATTGTTTATCTAGGAAATATTTATCAACACAATATACATAGTTTCTATCATCTATTTTGTCTCTTCCGTGTTTGAGGTGGAAAGAAGAAAGTTTTGATAAGTTTGGGCGAGCACCTCGCTTTATACGCGGAGCATCCCTCTCCGGATTGTTTACTGTGTGAACGCTCCCACCCCCACAGCGGATCGTTCCGCTTATGATTCCCGGAAATATCTTAGTGAATCTTTATCGGGGAGTGATTTTGGGGATTCGGGTTCTTAGCCACGTACAAGTGGCGATGGATATTTATAGTAGACGTTGGGGGAAGAACGTTTTTAATCTCCAAAGTGATTCCGCGGAACTGCCGGCTACATTATTTACGATTGCTCGCGTTACTCACGGCTAACAGGTGCTCCCGCTCGGCACCCGTTTTCTCTCGTTTCTTCCTTTTTTCTTCATCCCCTTCAGCCCCTTCGTTCGCGTATCATTAAAAACGAAAAATGCCCGCGTAATTTGCGGCGCCCATTTCACATGCGAAAATAAACGGTCGTTATTAAAAGTGAAAGCGCCTACTATTTAAGTCCATTTTAAAGAAGAATTGTTACCATTCGCTGTAAAATATTATTGTGAACCCACCCGCCCACTTTCTTTGTAGCTCATTATCATACTCAAATTATTTTGTTGTGTACACAAAGAGAACTTTACTCTGAAAGTCGAGTCAATTTACGACTGACTGCTGTTTTTCGCTCTGTAGTTAAACAACCCATTGAATCGTCAATCAATGTAGAACTTTACATTTTAATTATATTCTAAATATCAATTTGATTAACTTTTACTATTAAATAAAATGATTACAACCTTCTAATCTCCATATTATTCATTTTTACAACTGCGCACGCAATGTTATTCATTTCTTTCATAATGTTATTCGACACGTTACGGTATTTTTTTAATATTAAATACATGCACTCTAATGTTTCGACTTTTTGAGTCACCATTTCATTGCCTTCGCCACTGCAGTAGTCCCCGACTGTTACCTTATTCGGCCGCGGAGACTACATCGGGAGGTCATTAGAAGCACCGAAACCCTCTGTACTATTATCCTCGATGATGATCCTGACACCGATCAATAGCGAACCCACCCCTCACAAAAAGAAGGATGCAGTTTTTTCAATCATCTACGGTATTCCGTCTTAGCCTCTTTGATAATGGCGACGATCACTAGGCATACAGTCTCTATCTGAGGCGGAGATCAGTGCATGAGCCAAAAGTACGCGTTCAGATTTCAAACTTCCACTACTTTCTAACCTGATGAATTCAATGACTCTGCCAGTCGATCCAGAATCTTACCAACAAAATATTTAGCCAGATTTATAACAACAAAACTATTAACAGCCATGTATTTGTATCCATGCAATAATATATAAATATAATCTATGCTTGCATAAAAAATGTATAATATTAATAGAGATTAAAAGGAATATCATGAAATCATATTTATTGTGTTTGTGTAATATATAATAAAATAGGCATGATGTATACTATATACACGGACACACTACAAACGATTCTCTTTCCCGCCAACTGTCATCTACCGTGCTTATAGAAGTTTCACTTCAAAAACTCATTCATCAGTTATCATTTTTTTTACATTCCGAAACATTTCCACGGAAACACAATGTATGTGTTCAGACTTAACCTGTATGGGAGTACTTACGGAAATATCCGTTTTGACCTTCACTATTCAGAAAGAGCACTCTTGTGCATTAAAACTCCGAGGCGAACAGAGACAGAGATAACTTAGCCCAGAGACTGAGACAGAGAGCTTCTTCATACGCATCGCATGATTCTATAGATCGTTAAGCCTAAATTTGTCGACTTATAATGATTTCGATTTCAAGTGTGTTATTTGTTTACGCAAAGAAATGACCGAATATTGTGTGTTATCGAGAGTGTTTGTTTATTTAACTGCTTGCCGTTCTTCGCTGCGTGTTGATAGAGTCTTTGTTCAATTATCATTTCCTTCTAAAGGAGGAGCAAATGAATCGATTTTTTGTGCATTGTTTATGTAAAGAAATGATGTGGTCTTGTATTCACTATCAAGTGTTCATTTACAATTGACTCTGCCTCGAATTGAAGATTGTCTTACGCTGATTAGGAGCTGGCAGAAAGTAATCGGTGTAAAGCGATTATGACAACAACGACTTCATCGAATTTAAATTTGCTCACTAACGAAAAGGTTAATATAGCGAATTTTTTTTTTTCAATAAAATTTTTTTCGAAATTTTTAGTACAAATATCTATATATATTTGAAGATCAATAGTTGATGACATGTTGATTGTTGTCTCTTCTTGAAGATATTTATCAAAAAATATTTTTTTGCATCTATCTTCTTTCTTTTGTGATTCATCTCGTCTTCTAGGCGCGCCGATCTTTTGTTCTATTTGTAAACATTTTTCTTAAAACCCCGGCGACGTTGGCTACTCTTTAGCATTTTCAAACCGTGACATTTCAACAAACGAGCTCCTGTATATATTTATCCATAGCACCAACAAGAGCGTTCGCTACCTACGGGCGCTAAATAAATCCAGGACTGGGAAGGAAGAAGTAGCGGATTGCATTACGCTATTACCTTAACACTTGACGGAAATATGTTCGTACACAAATGCGAACAAACACATTCGGAATCCAGACGGTGGTCGTATGGTGGTCGTGTCTAGTGTTTGCTGCAGTCAATAAATCCCGCACCCCGAAGTGACGTCGGGATAGAAGGAGAACATTTATTATTCGCATAGAACCGAACGTCTGGGGTGCGGCTTCACCCCAAATGCCATGAGCCTTTTATGAGGTGTTTTTCTTTTTCGGCGGCTATAAATCTAGTTTTTTTAATTAAATATATTGCCCTGCATCCCTGCGCAGATTGCACCCTGTTATTATCGGGATTAGCCGGATCATTGGGTTTGATCTGTTATGACATAGGAAGACATTGTATAGTTTCGACGCAATAACATACCCCATTTATGCTGACAATAAAATATTAGGATAATGCATTATTATAATTAAAATCCCTCCAAAGTAACGATTGGACTAAGCAACTATGCTTTTATATGATCCAGAATGACACATTTACGAGCGTTTCGCGTTTTGAGGGTAACTCAAAAATCATAAATTTTGTAATGTACTCATACGGTTTTTTTAATATTTTGATTAAATACATTTCACTTATATTAAATAAATAAAGCTTATTAGAATGCCTTATGTATGCTTTTTATTGAATAATTCAATACTTTTATAATTCGAACATCTAGTCTTAAATATTCTCAGAGAGTTTATTTAGCTATTTTCCTGTATAAATATTTGTTACCCAAATAATGCTTATATTTTTGTAGAATCGCATTTATACATTGTGATAGTTTTGCATTATCATAAAACAACATTTTTTCTTAAAAAGGATGTTTGTTTTAGTGCCGACAACTATAGTCATTGTTTCAAATATGTTGTTTATGAGACTCTAATTTACTATGGTTTTTATATTCGTTTAAAACCCCCCACATAATTAAAGCGATACAACTATTTCAATTACAATAGGAAGCTTTCTTTTCTTAAGATAATAAACAAGCATCTCTTGCGTAATTCCAAAGCTGCTCTCGGACGTCAAGGAAGAGTCGTTAATGTAAGTCTTAAATTTATTGGAATTTAACAGAGCGTCACTAATGAATACCACATGGTATTTGTCTATTCAAAATAAGATTTTGTTATTTTTCACGCATTTCTAAAAAAATAAATCAGTGGCTAACTAACTGCGTTATATTTTTATACATTATGATATAATAAACTCATTGGATGTTTCAATCTGACCAAAAATATGTTTATATTGCTTTTAAAATAATCTCAAGAATAGAAATCTTGAAAAATGGTGTAATTCATTGTGTGTACCATGATATTGCCGAACGTTACCAGTTGATGATACTACGTATGTATCATGCCTTCACCCAATAAAAAGCAATGTATTTGCGGATTGTTGACTTGCAAAAGAGATTGATAAAAATACAATGTGTACAAAATGTGTAGAATTAATATATTTAAATGTTGCTCAATATTTGTAACACTATTTTATTAATATTATCTAAAAATCTTAAACTATCTTAAAATCCTAGGAATATTTTTAAATTAATTTATTAAAAAAAGCCCTAGTAGAAGTTTATTTGAGTCAGTCAGTTCATGAGGAAGTCACACATCTGAACGATTTATGTAGCCCAATTTTGTCAGATGATTATGGACGGATGTTCATTGAATTTCTAACTTATTAGCTATTTCGCGAACAGTATATCGCGAGTTTTCTTCAACCATGGCTATGATTAGATCTGTGTTCTTTGCGAAAGAAACTTATGAGACAACCTAATAATTCTTTTGCACGTCCCTAGACAAAGAAATCCAGTGGTGTCAGCTCTGGAGACTGTGCAAGCCACGAAATAGGGCTGCCAAAATATAACGATGGCTTAAAGATAAATATTTTTCGAGAACCCAGATACTTAGGACATAGGGCTTATACGTGAAACATAGCTAAAGACCCCTTTAACCCCCAAAAAAAATTGTCGATCCATATGTATATTGTAGAATAAATAATACTATCACTCAAATGTTTATAGAAAAGATATATTCTGAAATAAAAAAATAGCAATGACATTTTTTGCCATACTGAAGTTTCATCGAGAAACTTTCGTAAAAATGTTTTTTTTAATAAAACACTAAGAAACTTTTCATTCATTGGCATGAAAAAGTATTACAATTTCGATTTCACTCTAAAGTTTTTTAATCTCATAAATACAAGTAATAAATAATCTCAAATTCGATTTTGCTAGAGCGCTATGAAAACTTTTAACAATGTTGCTCTAAAACGTGAAACTTTTACACAATATCGATTGCATAATATAAATGATTAAAGCTTGTATTGTTATAAGTCTTATTCTCAAATGAGTTGATCGATTGCTTTTAAATTTACATAGAGGTTTGTCTGCATTCAGTCGGACTTGCCATCTTAAGAAAGTTCAACAACTTCCGTTGAACCAGTTGGTAAACTTTGATATTAAGTGCTTAAAGTTGAGCTTAATAAATACGAAAAGCTAAATATTTCACTACGAAATGATATCGTGAATGAAACAAACTTAACGCCGCAAAATATAAATTGTTGATTAAGTGAGGATTTATGTACTTTCACCGTACATTCACTTATCGCACATCGTAGAACACCGAGCAAATAAAACATTTCAGGGCGCACTTTTTCATTTTCATAAGTAAAAGTCGAGTCACGAATGCATAATTCAACGAATTAAATGCACCCCGGGATGTCGGCGGAGTATCGACGATTGAGAGGAATGGAAAGTGGGATCGTTTATGTTGGGGAGGAAATCTGTTAAGACGATTCATGGTGTTCTTAAGCTAAACACACAAAGCTGACATTCATTGTGGTTGAATAAAAAATATGGACGCTGATGAAGATTATATAAGAACGTGCCGAGGGGAAGAAGCCCGGTCTTAGAGCAACAAATGGCGGGTCGTTTGCCACAAAATATATCAGCATCATCGTTAAGTTTGTGTTCTTTCTGAAGTGCAGCTGTCACTGTCAACTATAAGGGCTTATTGTGTCGGAGGTAGTTCTTCAGGATTACATATACATTTGTGGCAAGGAATCAAAATTTTATGGCTCTCTCGTATACTGAGACTAGTTTATGGGGCGACGCCATCCAAGACAAATTGCCGAGTCCATTTTAAAGTTTCATAAATTTAATATCAAAATTTTGACGATGCAAATTCAACGAATAATTTAATAATCAAGATTTTATATCTTCTTCTTAAGGCACCATTAACTGTTATCGGACGTTATCGACCTACATAGAAGACCTATCTATGGATGGAGGCTTAAAAGTGATGGCTTTTCATTGCCTTCCATATATGATTTGATAGTTTTAATATATTTTTATGAAGCCCTGCCCGAATGTCAAGAACTAAATATTCAATATAAATCAAGAACAAAATGATCGACCAGAAATATTATGACTTTCAGTTTTCCAAATTTGTTAATGTGGATGTGAGAATTTTTCCTACAATTTATATCTGAACTTTTTTCTTCGTTCTTTAGATGGTTCTTCCTTTAATAATAAAATACACGACCCATCCCAAAATATGGAAACCAAAACTTTCCTACAAACTTATTGAGTGATGTGATATAATAAGAATAGAAAAAAAACCAAATAATGAAGGAACTAGCACACTTTAGCAACCCTTCATCTAATTATATTGCATGCTTATTAAACTTAATATATTATAAATACTATTTTTTTTTCTTTGTTGAATTCATTATCATTTTTAATTTATTGAACGTTCTCATGGATGCACATACATGAAACAGCAAAGTCGCACAGGTAATAACGATATAATTGGTTTTCTTTATATTGATAATTGCACATCGTTTTGTAATGCATTCATTGATTGGTTAAAATATAATTTGATAAATTTCAGCTGCACATTTTTATTTGAAGTGAAATAATTGTAGATCAAAAACACTCCAACAACTCCAAAAATAGCTATTAATTATACCACCCCATTCTTGAGCTCTTGAGTTGATCTTCAGTTACTCTTTCATTCAATCCATCACTAAAATCTTCGCTGGATTGGAGGTTCTTCTGTTCTCTGTTATTAAATTCACCCTAAAAATAATTTCATCCCTTTATATATTTTCGAGGGAATATTTTTTTTACAATGTTGTTTGAATAATCAATTTGTCAATTTACTTTCAACTATCGTTTTAGCCAACTAAGCTTTCTTTGCGTTCTTTCAGTTTATGATGGTCGTGATACGCATAACTCATACGTAAAGTAATTATGGAAAATAAAATGCATTTGCTGAATATCACACAGGTTTTCATTATAGTTGCTAGCTACCTTTCTTAAATTTATGTCTTTATAATAATTCCAAATCCATATCGAACACGTTTACCTGTGTGATCTGCTGGGTGAGAATTCATATATGAAAATACGATTTCTTGGCTTTGTTCTAAAGTAAACCTAAAAAAAATAAAAAATATTTCGGTAGGTATCGCATGAAAACATTGCCATGAAAACTATTATTTCATCCGGCTATAAATTTCGTTTAGTTCCTAACTTCTCCATTAATTCCTTATTAGACATCACTCGACTATTCATAATATAACCTAATGCCGACCCTAAGTGTGCCTTAAGCTAACGAAAGGGACTCGCTAACCCCGAGAGAGACTTGGGGCTAATACGAAAGTGGTTGAACTTCTTGGAATATTTCATAGCATTATAATTATATTATCAATCTCCATTTAAATAACTAAATGACCCTACACTAAAATATGTTAATATATTAGCTCAACAACTGAAAGAAGTAATACGAAAACCCTTAAGCTTTAAGCTTTAAGCTCACCTTTCTTCAGCCATAAAATAAATCTTATCTTTTAAAATATGGTGTGCATGGTTTTTTGCAATTCTTAATGTTTCAGCGTCATTACGAATTCATTCCATATCTGTAGTACTTTTATCGCTAAATACAGCTCAATTCACATGTTCATAAATTAGCTACTTTAACGTATACAAATTTTCTATTTTTATTGTTGTTAATGATGAAATAAACAAAACGCCGCCGGTTAACACATTATTTTGAGTGCAGACTCATAGGGCGGCACGTCCGCCTCTCCAGGCTATTCTCCCGTGGGAAAGTTGACGTGCTAATTGATTTATGACGACAATTAATTTGGATGGGTAAGTAGCTTTACTGTATTCTGATGTAAATGGCAAGTCCAAGTTGCAACCAAGTAGACACTTGGAAATTTCGACAGTTAACTTTGAAACGCCCAAACTTGGCGCGCCGAATTGAGGCAATTACAGTTTAATGTATCATAAGGCGTTTCGCTGTAACCACAAATTAATGTTACAGCCTTTTTTAGAATCGGGATGTATATATTTTGTGCTCGCCGTCTTGGGGATGGGCTTTGTCGACTTCGAATGGTCTCAACGAGCTTCATTTTCCGCGATAACGCATTTAATTATCGTTGGAATTATGTGATTCTTATCGTAGAGACATATCCCGAAAGTAAGTGTACACATTTTTTATATTTTTTTTAGGAAAAGTGTATTTAAAAAAAACAGGATATTGATGATAAACTTGTAGCGTGGGCGATTAAACATCCCCATTCAATAGCGCTATTGATCTGAGCAAATTTAACTATCCAGATTAACAGCGACATCTTCCGTCTCTCGTCAGGTGCGATGTGCTATTTTAACAACGCCATCTTCTATGGTGCTGCGGGGACATTGCATTGCATTGACATTGCTTTGCGTTGGCGGTTTGAGTTGGCGATTGGCCTTGGCTGCGGGAGGACATCCTTTCCGCAGCCAAATCCTTCCTCTCACCTACTGAATAAATACTTAAAGAAAATCTTTTCTATTCCTGCTATGCTCTTTTTGTCAAGAGATACCCTTCTACCACTCAGTATGACCAACGCTTAAAAATAATAAAAAAACACAGCCCTTTATTGTCACAGTACACTTACTTTCAGGATATTCCCTATATATCATTTATTTACCTTTTTCGGTTCTAGGCTAGAATTACGAGTTGCAAAGCCTTCATATAAGTGAGCTCTAACTTTATTCTAACAAATTTAAAACGGACTCCCTCTTACCCCATTTACGGTGAACGTAGTCTTAACAAAAATTCATATGAGCAGCTCGTTTTGATATTACAAATTCAACCAAAGAATAAATTGATAAAAGGACTATTTTAAGATTTGCTTCCAATATTAAAGGAATTTCATCTGAATCTTACTTTATTTAATACTAAGATTTTTTATGATTGTTTATTCGTTGTAATATCATCCTCGTTGTCTTAGATTTTGACAAACTCCCACATTGAATTAAATATGGATCTCCTTTCCAAATTCCAAAAATGATCTATTAGATCAATTTGAGACTACGATGATATTTTTCTACTTTATATTCGCGTACGCAAAAACATATCAAATTACTTTTTCATTAATACGAATGGCATGAAAGAACATCACAACAATTTGTTCAATATAAAATCGACATTTTTAAATAAACCCTTTTTTATGAAGCTATTGTGGATTACAAAGAGACTTTAATCATAATAATGGCATATTTATGAAATGTATTTTAAAAAATACGCTGAATACAATGGAGAGGCCTAATTTTAAGTCGGCACTTAAAAGAGTTCAGAAAGGTCACACGGCTCTGATCGACAAAGCCTAAACTTATTTTTAAATAAACTTTTTTTTGCCCCACAATACACAATAGAAAATCGGCTTTTACCGAGAAATTATTAAAAGGAACGGTTCTGCGAGTGGTTATACATGTCGATGGTCACGCTTGACCAATACTTCGGTATCGATCGCGCAGACAGCATTTGTATATCTACATTTGGGTTGAAGCTCGTATTTTCTCCACAACATACCTTTGCAATCCCATTTTTAATCCACTCCAAACCACCGAATTTGGAAAACGTGTTCTTCGACTCAGCACGGGATCACAATCTTCTTAATTCATCTAGTAGCATGTACTACCAAATGCGGATAAGAAATAATACGAAACGAAATGTAAAATAGAATGATTTTGAACGACGACTCGTCTGGCATTCGATGACCCCACCGGGGAAATGAATCATAACACTTTGCATGTCTGAGAACTGATGTAAAAGTTGTCCATGAGTAGTTTTTTTATGGTCTGCGACGTTGTTTCGAAGACTTTTTAATGTGCGACCGGCACAAACAAGGTTTTGCTTACATTAACAAGTGCCGCAGACAATACAAACACGAACAGTGGGCATTGTAAATATTTAACTGTCCTATGGTTCTTCGATGTATTTAATATTAATTCGAATATGAAAATTTGTTCCTAGAAATCTGAAATTTATTCCCGAGCTAAGTCAATTCCAACAGGCGATGCGCTATACTATCATAACCGACTTGAATGTATTTCAACTACAATGAATAGATTTTGAATTCGATTACATTTATATCTTATTTCTTTCTTAAGATGTCATGACCTTTTTTTGACGTAAGCAATCTCCAAAGGTTTTTTTTCTAGGGATTAGTGATTTTATGTGATGATATCCCATTACTTTTATCTAGTTTATACATAATATTTTCTTTTCCAAAATCAAAAAATCCGAATAAGCCTGGAACATTTCCTGCTCTATTATTGAACTATACACCCTTGATATGAATCTCATTACTTTATCGGATATAAGCGATCTTCATTTGATACGTTTTTAGATAAAGATTCTTCATATGATGGTTTCCAATTGTCTTCCATAAACAGATAAGTTAGGATAGATTTATTTACATAGGAACTTTAAATATAATATCTATTGGTAAATAGCAACAATATCATTATTTTTATAAGAATTTTGTTTTAAATCACATCCCCAATCAATGTGTCTACATGACTTTATTACTTGCCTAAGTAGTTACTATTACAACACCGATCCGTGGGGAAAACCTTACAAGATCGCGAGACGGAAGCTCAGGACAGCGACCACGGATCCGTTCCTGAGTAACCCAAGAAACCTCAAGTCTGTGATCATCGCACTGTTTCCGAACCCAACACCGGTAGACATGGTGGCCATTCCCGTTGGCGAAGATAAGATGAGACCCCCTTTACTACGGAAGAGCTCGCCATGGCTATTAAACGGCTGGCGCATAATAAAGCACCGGGACTGGATGGTGTCCCAAACGTAGTCATCGGCCTGGTTGCTGATACCGACCCGAACCTCCTGTTAACAGTATAAAACACCTATCTAACGGGAGGGGTCTTCCCAGCACCATGGAAAGGCAGAAGCTGGTCTCATTCCGAAAGATTGATTCATGCTGGATGTGTTGGGGAAACTGCTGGAGAGACTTATCCTCCGGCGACTCCAGCAGCATATTGACACAGGGCTCTCTCTGCTGGGGACGCCACTAATGGACGGAGCCAAAATGGTCGCCTTCGGTGATGACCTTGCCATCCTAGTCACCATCACAGGAGCCCTCTTTTTCACAAGAAGCAGGAAGCTTGCGCCCTCACCCCTGAGGATCGGGGGTGGCAAGATTAAATACTCAAGATCCATTCGGTATTTGAGGATGGAGATTGATGACAAGCTCCGATTCGTCACCCACACGGAGAAGGCGGCAGCGAAGGCGGTCAACATCGCGGAGAATTTGGCCAGGTTGATGCCCAAACTTTGGTGACCCAAAAACAAGCAGGAGGCGACTCTACAACGAGGTAATGCACATATGGGCATGGTGGTAGGCCGATATGGGCTGAGGCACTACAAATTGAAAGGGCCAGAGGGCCATGGCGGCGTGGTAGTCCCGATGGGACAACTCCGCTAAAGGTCGGTGGACGCATGAGCTAATACCAAACCTGAGAACCTGGGTAGACAGAAAGCACGGTCAACTGTGCTACCACTTGACCCAGGTTCTTACCAGGCACGGCTGTTTTGGTAGTTACCTATACAAAATAGGCAAAGAGACCGGCCCGGAGTGCCACCACTGTGAAGCGGAGTACAACGATGCTGCACACACGACATGTATCTGCCCAGCATGGAGCACTGAAAAGGGCATCCTACGGGAGAAGCTGGAAATCAGCTCGCTCTCCCCTAGCAACATGGTACCTTCAATCTTAACGAATGCTAGGGCATGGAATACGTGGTGCAAATACACGACGTGCGCTATGCGGTGGAAGGACAATGTTGAACGTACAAGACGACGAACAACAGCAGAAGAATGACATTCGGAAAGAGACAAATGGAGAACCCGTGAGGGACACATCGCTGCCACTCTTGTGCAATACTAATGTAGTTACTATTTAAGATTGAGGAAATAAAGATAAATCTATACCGAGACGATCAGTCGGAAATATTAATATATTTTTGATTTCCCAAATTTGGTCTAATTTGAAAGAGTTTCATTTACGCTTTTATATCTTACTTTTCGTCTGATATTTTTGCATATTTGTGTATATCTATGCATTTTAATCGTTTAAACCACCACATTACTTATTCATCGCCATTCTAAAAACGCCGTCTTAATAATAGATTTTTAATTAGCTCGAATGCAAATTTGCAGTTCCACCTCATTATTTCCACCCTAATATGCACCAAAGCTTTCTGACTTAAGCTTTGATCCTCACATTGAAATGCAAACGCGCGCCGCAATAATTCTTCCTTTGCTCCTAAACCGAACCAATAAAGCGCCAATTTAGCATTTGATTCAGCTGGTTAAATTGAATCCAAATATTTGAGAGCCACTCGCACAATTTGCTGACCGTTTCCAGACGACGACCACAGCGTAAGCTGATGCACTCATCCCTCGGGACGGGCTTAAAACTCATCCGACATAGCTTCGTGCACTAATCCAAACTATATTTAAGACCCACAAGGTCTGGATACCTAAATGGACCGTGTGTTATTTTAATGTCCATTGGGTGTTGTTTATGAGTTCTGCTGCTCCCAGGTGCGACTGCTCCTCAGTTTGACCGCAGCCAAAAAAAAAAAAACATATACAACCCCCAGTAATATACGCGGGGATTAGGTCGTGATAAATAATAGCAAATATTATTATTTACCAGGGGGATTGTTACTTGTAAACACACATATTATGTGGGATTTTTTTTTATTAATGCTGTCAAAATTGGATACTATAAATCGTCGCTCTAAATAAAGTATTTCATTACTAATATGAAAGCACATTACGTACATACTCGGTGTGTTCAAATGCAATAAATGGGCAATCACATTTGTATTGTTGAAAAAATATATTTTTGTCCGCAAATGCGATCTGTACAACCCGTGTATATTTCTTTATAATTTTGATTGATATGAAAAGCGCTATTCATCATATCGTATTCAAAGAATGCGACCAAATCTAATTGAAGTTATTTACTTTTTGGGGTTCAATAATCCATTATCTTTTGATTCAAAGCAACAAAGCTGGGTCTTATTAACAGGGGTGTTTTACCTTCGAGGGGTGAATGAATGAATTCAAGGGTGATTTAGCAGATGCTGAGGTTTGTTGACGATTTAATATTATTGATTACCTTCAGCAAGCACGTTCAATTATAGTTTTCTGTTTATAATAATCACTTTTTGCGGTACATTACTGTTTTAATAGTAATTTCTGACTGAAAAATTTGCTACAAATTGCTCATATATCATCACAGTGTAGCAATATTTTAATAATGAAAAACGATTTTTTGAACTAATATATTTATTATTTTTTTCAGAATTAATCTACTAAAATTTTGATTGAAAAATTTATCATCAAGGACTCATTCATCATATATCACTCAATAAGTTCATAGGATGACCAATAGAAGAAACATTTTTAATAAACAACAATTATATTCATCAAAATAATCTCGTTCAAGAATGATACGTTCATTCCAATACTTCTCTAACATTTCATCATTTTTCAATATTATCCAACCGTCACCATTCCATTTTTTCCAATCGTCACAAACATCACACAGGAAACATTTGAAAAATGACCTTTTTTGTGCAGTAGATGCGTTCCGTGGAAATTCGCACAAAAAAAGCTATGATTTACATAGAAGATGTGAAAATGCGTTCTATGTATTTTAAAAAGTGCATAACTTTAAAACAGCTACATAAAATATACCCAAAATTGCATTAAAAAAATGAATAAAAAATCAAAGAAGATTTACTATTTTGTAGTGAACTTGAAACTACTACAAAAATTGAAGATATTATAGAGAAGATTAATATATTTTTTGAGACTGAAAGATTAGAGTAGATAAAACGTGTGTGGGGCTCGAACGAATGGTGCACCATCTATGCTTGGGTCAAAATCGGGCTTTCAGAAAAAAGTAAAAGAAATAGCTCCCCAAGCAAACTGCATGATACACCAGTATGATCTTTACAGTAAGACTCTTCTAATTCCTCTGCAAAAAGGTACTTCATTCGTTGATAAAAATCGTAAATTACATCAAATCTGGAGCTCTTAACATCCGTCTATTTAAAATGCTGTGCAAAGACATGGGTTCTGATCACGATGTTATTCTTTTCTAGACTGCAGTACGCTGCTTGTCGAAAAGAAATATTGTGAATCGTGTCAAAAATTGAAAGATGAAACCGAGTTGTTACTGGAAGTGCAAGAGAAACATGACATTTTGGTAAACTTTAGCGACAAAGCTTGGCTGAAAAGAATAGCATATCTAGCAGATATATTAGAATAGCAAAATAGGCTTAAGCTGGAACTTCAGGAAAAGGAAACGTATTTTATCGCATGTCACGATAATCTCAGGACATTTTTATCCAAGCTGCAAAACTGGCGAAGAAAAATAAATCTTGGAAACATTGCAATGTTTGACAAATTCTACAGTTGGTTTAAATGAATCTGAAGGCGAAATGAATGAAAATTTTAAGGAGGAGATTTCTGGGCATCTCTAATCCCTTGAAAATGAACTTCAGAGTTACCTCTCCGAGCTGAAATCCATTTTCTGCTACCCTTGAATTAACCACCAATCCTGATGAATTACAAAATGAATTCTTGGATTTGCGGAATGATTCTTCGACGCGTAACATGTTTAATGAAAAATTGCTCATATAATTCTGGTGTGGTATGTATCATTCATATCCATTCGTGTCTAAATATTTCTGGAAAAGTGGATTTTTCAACTCTTCTTCGTTTAAAAGATAGAAATAAATTAAATGTAGAGAATGACATGAAGTTGGTGTTGGCAAAAACCGGGTAAGTTTTTATATCGACGTAAAAATTTGAATGGTGTTGGGCAACAGTCTTACCAACTATATATGTCATCTTACGAACTAATTGTGTGATATGTTTTCTATCTGTATTATGCTAGTAAATAATATAGTTTCTTAGAGCTTATTAAAAGTACGAATTATTTTAATAAAATAATAATTTTATTGATTTTTTCAATTACTGAGGAAGCATTTTTTCAGCTGGAGTGAAATAGTTCATTTTTCAATGGAACAACTAAAGGGCAAATCCGGAAAAATGTTCCTGTCGGCCTCGTTCGCGCACCCTGCGCTTATAGAAATGCTATTTGTCTTTCGGTCGATAAATCTTCTCAAATTTTATTATCACGGGCATCCTCAAATTTATTCTCCTTTTTTTGGAAAGATTTCCCTTCAGCCTGCGGTTGACTTTAACTGACAGTGATCGATTGGACGGGGTGAGTACAGTTTCCTTATGTGGGCATTTTTTTGCTGTGCCCTCCCGGAATAAAATGCAGGGTACAAATTATATAAGACGGGAATGCAGTGCTTTTGTATACATTAACGGCATTCACCCCCGGATGAAGTCACCGGGAAATAATTTGGATGACGATGGCGACATAGAAATCAAATCGTAACATAGGAATAAAATGCAAATATTGTCCCATTTTGCAATATTTTGCCGCTTGATAAAATTTAAAAGACGTCGAAAATATCTTGTATAAAAGCATCCATTTTATATGATTCCATTAGATCCTTGGAATGGGCCCAACATTAATTTTGCAATTTATTTCGAAGTCCGTCATTTCCAATACGCTAGTTTCGTTTTCAAAGAGCAGATACTTCGATGTAAAATTGCGGAAACCGAGCTTCCGGCATTGACCGCGACATTATATTGCTCGAGTTAACGAAACAACAGTTCCCGGGGGAATCTTTCCCGACTTTCTTATACTACGCCACTAACTGCATCTCTTACTTCCAGCACATGGACAATAAACAGACTAACCTGGAAGTATCCTAACAGGTCTACTTGGAAAACTTTCTAAATTTGGGAAGAAACCGACGGCGAAATCTTTTCAGTTATTATGAAGTTCCCAGCCGGAAATAAACATGCACTTAATTTTCGAGGGAACGAGTTGTGTTTTTTCTCCGAAACTTCAGGAAATATATTCATATTTTTGCGGAATGCCCAAGGGTTACAGGTACATTTAATTTAATTATATTTTAAGTATTACGCTCTCAAAAGTTCAACAAAAGCCTGACAAACGTATTATGGCGAAATATTACAAAAGTAAGCAAACATGCCTTTTTTAATTCAAAACGAATAACCTCATTTATATGTCGTCATAAGTTTAAAATTAAATTTATACTGACGATGGAGCGTTCATGAAAGTCATTTTCAATAATGCATTCGAACTTTTAAGCTTCATAAACTGAATGAGCTTATGCTATTAATTTTAAGCTACTTTAATGCATGCATTAATTAATACATAAACGCAAATTACTTTCACCAAAAATATTAATGGGTTTTGAAGGATAAAAAAACATATTTTCTCTTTTTTTAATATAATACAATAAATGTTTTATCGAAAGTTTTAAGAATATTAAAGGGTAACAGTCTATATATATAAAAATCAACGTGTGTCCGTCTGTCCAATCCCCTTTGCTAAGGTAAAATAATAGAATTGTATGTAATAAACTTGGGAGGAACATTACAAAAAGCCCTAAATGCCCTAAAATTTAAGGGAGTAGCCACAAGGTTTCCGTGTCCAACCGGACCGAATTTCGGAACACTGATACAACGAAGAAACGCCTCGCGAAATTTTTCTTTTAATTTTTTTTTTTAATTCAACCATTGAGACTTAGTTTTTAAAGACTACTTCGAAAAAAGTCTTCTCATGGTGGTCAGGATAAATCATGACAGCTTTGTCTGAAATCAAAAAGCAAATTCAAAACCATCTATTAGTATGTGAGATTCTTTCAAATATAAAAATATTTACATTTAAATATCTAGCATCCTTATTGTAAGACCCTACATTATCTCTAATAGCACTTGATACTAACGTTGAGCTTTTTCTATTTTCCATAAAACCAAAGTTTGATCACATCCGCAACCCAATTTTGGTTCTAAGCAGCGCTATATAAATATATAAAGATAGCGTATATGCTTCCAAGCGCACTAATTAAGATCATTATTTAAATTAGAACCAAAGCTTAATCCCGAGATCCCATCTTTTATCAAAAAGATTAAATTACCCATTTTAAAGATTACAGGAAAACTGGAGTTCTTCTTAAAAACGCTTAATTACCTTATTCCAGATGTTCTAGCATAGCTGAGTGATAATTTTATCTTTAAATATGTAAGATATCGATTGCTTATGATTTTTTCAATAGAACACAAAATCGCGTTCGAATATATTTAATTAATAATCTCATATATATTTCCGATTTTTAGGCACGTTCTGGGCACGTCTTTCAACGATAAATACGATATTCGACATCCTCATTTGTCGTAAACATACGTTGGGCCAATAAATAACGTGAAGGTGGGTATATGTGGTGTCCATAATATTACATAAGTGTGGTTTTCCCTATGGGTTCAATTTCCTCGCAATCTCTTATATTTTGCCACCCCTTAGCAACACGTAACTCACCTGCCCCCACGAACAGAGCCACCCTCGCCAAAGCCATGACTGGCATGATATGAACAACGTTTGACTTAACTCAGCTACTTTAATATCGGTCCAGGATGACAACTTCCCACTTCTGAACGAGAAGAATTCGCTCGAAATTTACATTGGGTTATTAACGCACGGGTGCGTGCATTTTTTGATCCTTTGTTGAATTTTTTGTTCAGCCAGCCGACCAGATCGAGCCAGTCGAGCACGCGCGCTTGGGATGGTATCTGACTTGTTGAAATCGTTTACGTGCATACGTTTCATGAAGGCTTTCATGGGATTTGTGTTTTCCTTTTATTTCACTAGCGTTCAGTGCAGGCTGCATATTTCACTAATATTGTCTTTACGTCGTATGCACCCGCTTTTTAAATCTCTTGACGTCTGTCATGTACCACTTTGTATTTTTTTCTGTCATGGCTTAAATTCAAATTAAAATTATCGCTATATTCATAATATATGTAGTATTTTAATTAAATAAATTCTATTTCATTAACAATTTAATACGTATAATTCAAATATTTACGGTGTTGTATTGGATTTACGTTATAATTTTGGCAATCAATTATAACGTTTGCACAAACCTCAAAAAAATCTGTCATCTGTTTGTTTTTATATTCCGTGGGAACGCTTATAAAATTTTAAAAAAAACATAATAGTCAAAAATAATTTTAATAATTAATAAATCCCAGGGACATACGTAATCAATCGCATATTAGATGTACTTATCACTGCTCATCTTACGACCGGACGGATATTAGATTCCACGATTTCCACCCATAAAGCCCCCCAGGAGGGGAGGGGGCAAACTTGTGCCGGTGGCCAACGGTTGAACCCCTAGGGTGACATGGAGTAGAAGTGCACGAAAGTAGCCTCGTCGGTTTACTCATCAAACGCTGCTGGTGTAAACCAGCTAACATGAGTTGAGTAAGCAGGTCACCCTGTGCTGCTTACCCATAAAGAGGTGCATGTAACTTCTGATTACAGAAGTAGGTGGAGTATGTGTCAAAGATATCACCACTATCCTCAATAGCCTTTTTTTTCTGTGGGCGAGGAATCTTCGTAAGACACCCATAGAATCTGGGTAGTGTGGGATTCACGATTTTTTGGTCGTGCCTACCCACTAAACCTCCCCTTTGTCCTTATCTGTCCCCCTGGCATTGTTTTCCACATTGCTTCAGGAGGACAGGTAGTCTGGCCTTAGGTGATTGGCCCTATTCTATTGTTGGAGAGGCTGTTGCGCTCTGCGTCTCTCTCTTTCACTGCCCTCTTTGGCGCTCAGAATCTCCTCTACATATTCGCGCCAAAGGTCCCAGTTCTTCTTGCTCTCCATCATGCTGTGGACCATGTTGTCGACGTTGAGCTCGGCTACCTCGAGTGCTTGTTTCAGCAGATCCTCAACAGCCTAGTGCATACAGGGGAGAACAGCTTTAGACTGTCCAATATTTAAGAATCTCAGGATGACATAACGTATTACCACTGGCAGACCGAACAAATCTAAGGAAGTTACTGACATTGGTGTCAGATATCAACAAGTTTATACTCTACATCATAGGTTCCCAAACTTTTTTGGGTCATAGACCCCGTGCCATGTTTTTCGGTTTTGGGTTGACCCCCTACTTACCTGATATTGATTTTTTGAAAATTTCTAATTGTAATGAAGTTTAGTGTTAAAAACTTAAAGTATATACACATTATTTTATACATTTATTAATTGAATTTAAATTAAAACTACTCAAAATAAATTTTTGTATTTGTTATATAAAATACAAGCCGCCCTCACCATGCTACCCACGGTGGTCAGCTAGCAATTTGGTTTTGCATTCATGGGCTAAACTTTGTATAGGTGTATTTAACCTTTTAACTGCCAATGACTCATCAGCGCATACAAATTCGACGCACCGGTGCGTCGTTGGCAGTTAAAAGGTTAAATCTCCTCGGCAAATGATGTCCAGTCTGTTTCTTTTTTTCGTTAGGAGATTGGTAACAGCGCTGAACCCCCATTCCACTAGGTATGACGATGGAAAGGAAATTAAACATTTCCTCGCTATATTCCATAATACGGGATAAGTCACGGGTATGTTGTTTTGCAGCCAGAATTGCTGATATCCGTTTTTTAACTGAACCTTAAGTTCTTCGTTTGTACTTAGTTCAGTCAGTTCCTCTTGTATTATGACATTCGTTTCTTCTATGTCACCATATGGATTAATTATTCACGGTGGTAATACCATAGTCAAAACATCCTCAAACCTAGTTTCAAAATCTGAATAGAGGGCATTTAAATGTTGAACGTAGGTTGAAAAGTCGTCTTTCTTGGCAGTTTATCAGTGACAAATTGGGGAACTGAGAAAATTCGTCCCATCCAATATTTTGCTTCATTAGTTTAACTCTGGCAAGAAACGCTGATAAGATGGACTTTGTTTTAATCAAATTTAAACTGTCGCCTTGTAACTGCAAATTAACCATATTAAATTTTGTAAAATTTTGTTTGTTTCTGTGGGTGATGAATCTTCACAATTTTTTTTTTTCTTCCCGTCTCTTATATGTAAGTTCGGCACTATTACAACATTTACAACCTAAATTGGCCAAAACCAAGCCAACGTAATAATATTTTTTTTATAATATTTTTTTTTTTTTTTAATTTTTCCAAAATTTTGGTAGATCATAATGTCAATGTCGTGCAATCTCCGTCCGTCGGTGTCTGAAAAGTTAGGTTGGGTTGAGTTGGGTTGTGGTATGTAGGGTTGGTTTGGTTTGAGTTGGGGTATGTTAGGTTGGGGTATGTTAGGTTGGGGTATATTGAGTTGCCTCCGGGCTGCAGCCGTGAGCAGACGTGCGGCCAGTTTTACTCCGAGTGTCATCGGAGACCGAACCTGGCGGCGGGCGCTCAGCCCCGAAACGAAGATCGAGGAGTCGGAGTCAGCCGGAGACAGCAGTTTCCGGCCGATCAGGGAGTACCACACCGGAGTGCGGGTATTCATTGGATTCGGAATTTCCCGGGCTGTCCGCTGGAGCCTCCGGGGGTCCAGAATTTTCCGACCAGATTTTCCGAGAGGTTTCCGGGAATTTTCCGACCCTCGGGAGAAGAACTTTTCCGACCGATTTTCCGGGAAGTTTTCCGATCATTTTTCTGGGAAGAATTTTCCGGGAAGATTTTTTGGAGATTTTCCGGGCGCTTTCACGAGTCGGCGTTTTCCGAGGAAAAAAAAAAAAAATTATCCGGGCTTTTTCGAGATTTTCCGGCTAGTACGGAATTTTCCGGACGGGCGGACACCAACAATCGTCCAAAATGCTGCCGCTACGCACCAAGTACGCGCTGGGCTACCAAGTGCCACCAGGGACCGACCTCAGCGATCCAACCGCGAAAGCTGAGCACGACCAATACTGCGAGGATCTCGATGCCACGCGCAACGAGTTCTACGAGACCGAAGAGGAATACGAACAAATGAAGACGACCCAAAGCTTGGGAAAGGCCATATGGGAACTCCATAAGATGACCATGCCCTTGAAAAACCTGAAAAACGAAGTCAAAGTGCAAATCCAAACGTGCTTGGATCTCAACCAGCAATACGCCCGGTTGAAAACGATCACGGACGACATGAAGGAGAAACTCTACGTGTCCCGGAGGAAGGAGATCCGCGGACTGCGAAAAGAGCTACTGGAAGCCCAAGTGCTGATAAAACTGCTCAAAGAAGCAGAAGGAAAGAGTCCAAAGGACTCCGAAAGGGCAGTGGAGGCCCCTACACCCATCAGCACATCGACTCCGAAACCGTCGGAACACCCAGAAGGGTGGAAGGCGGCTCCGGCAAAGAAGAAGAAAAAGCAGACAAAGAGAACGGAAACGGAGAAGACCCTGACAATTATGCCGACAACACCACGAAAACCTCCACCGAAACCACCGACCGAAAAAAGGCAACCACAGCAACGGCGGCAGAAAAACAGACCAAAACAGAAGAGAACCGAAAAAATAGTAATAGGACCAGCGGAACACTCAACCGAAAAACCGTCCTACGCCGAAGTAATAAACAGACTGCAGGAGCGAGCAAACACAGAAGGTGTAGCAGCTGCCCAGTCAATCAGGAAGACTGCTCGGGGCGAGCTCGTCCTGAGGCTTCGCCCGGGGACCGCCGGCGCGGATGCGCTGCATGAGTTCCTGGACGAGGCCGCTGGCCCTTCATTCCGAGTAAGACACGAAGCACCGAAGCGAGCGGTCATTGTTCGCGACATATACGAAGGGGCTGAAAAGCCCGAATACATCGCAGAATCCCTAGCACGGGCCCTCGACAACCGAAAAGAGAGTGTGAAGGTACTGTACGTCAAACCGGCGTACGATGGCACTTTCACTTGCACGGCAGAAATCCCATGGAGCGCCGAATCCGACCGACTACTCCGCGAGGGGCGAGTCCGGATCTGTGCCGTCATGTGCCGCGTCCGAGAGCGAGTGGAGGTGCGACGCTGCTTCCGCTGCCTCGGCTACGGGCATCTGGCGACCAACTGCAAGGGGGAAGACCGAAGCAAAAAATGCACAAAGTGCTGGAAGGAAGGACACAAATCGGCAGACTGCAGCACAGCCGAGACACGATGCGAACCATGCAAGAGCGCAGGAAAGAACGACCGGCACCGGTGCGGAAGCGCCGCGTGCAGCGACTTCAACGAAGCCCTCAAAAAACGAAGGGGTCAATAGACCACTTCGCTGAAAAGAGGAGGCCCCTCACCGGGTGGACAAGAAAACGAAAGAAGGGCTAAGAGCCTGAGCGTCCTGCGCTAGCATATGCCTACCGGCAAGCAGCGCAGAGACGAAGGAGGTCAAGGGGGCGGTTTAGTGAGCAGGTACGTTGGTCGACTTCCCTTATGGAAGTTGAATAGACCCCAGCGTGAATCTCACACTATCCGAGAAGGGTGTTAGTCTATGAAGATTCCGCGCCCACAGAAAAAAAAAAAAAAAAAAAAAAAGGTTGGGGTATATTGGGTTGGGTTAACCTAACCTAACCTAACCTAACCCCAACCTAACATACCCCAACTCAACCCAACCCAACCCAACATACCACAACCCAACCTAACATACCCCAACCTAACTTTTCAGACACCGACGGACGGAGATTGTATGACATTGACATTATGATCTACCAAAATTTTGGAAAAATTAAAAAAAAAAAAAAATTAATTCGTGCACCGTCACGAGCTATTATTAACGTCATTAAAAAAACAAACATCATGGTCGACAGCTTCGTCTGCCGAATGTAGTATTCCGTCAACCAACCCTGTCTAAAAAATATATGTCTTTATTTTATAAAATAATATGATGTAAGTAAATAAGTACTATCAGTGTATGTGTTGAGATCCACTATCGTGGACCCCCATTTTCGTTTCATGAACCCCAATTTTTTTTTTCGCTGACGTAGACCCCTTGCAGGTTGTCATAGACCCCTGGGGGTCGATATAGACCACTTTGGGAATCACTGCTCTACATCATCGCTTATATTCTGATAGTGAAGTTTAAATATTTTCCTGCAAAAAATCATAACTAACTAATGAGCTGGAGTTTCCAACAAATTTAAAATATCGCTAGTGTTTTTTAAAAATAAACAAATTTCTTTGCACAAGACACTCCTACTTCAGCTCACCCAGATGATGCAAACTGTCATAGTTATTATCCAATACTTCAAAAAACTTTTGCGGTAATTTGCCAGATTCTCAATGATATCTGTCTTCTTGTGAACACGTTGCGTCTTGTAAATAGCGGAATATATCTTTATTCTTTTGCGCCTATGTCGCTTTCTATCCAATGGTGACGCATAGTAAATACGGAGATGATATAGCGCTCCGTCCCACGTTACACTGGTGTCAGAAGTAGCATCCTCTAGCCAGAAAACCTGGTGTTACAATACGGAACGCCCAATATTAAATTTAGAGGATGGGTTATCATTCAAATATTGAATATAACTCACACACACGTCAATCAAGCATTTCAATTATTTGTGGCTTTTTTTAAATTCCGCT
Source organism: Stenopsyche tienmushanensis (assembly GCA_008973525.1). Lineage (NCBI taxonomy): Eukaryota > Metazoa > Arthropoda > Insecta > Trichoptera > Stenopsychidae > Stenopsyche > Stenopsyche tienmushanensis. The sequence goes on from WACJ01000274.1 coordinate 546,515, forward strand.
CAAAAATATTCAGTAATTTTGAATTTAAAGCGATTTTTACGTGAGATTGTTTATTGAACATGTTGTCCAATTTCGTTTGCTATGATGGCAAATTCACGAGCATCAGCGCCCGCCTAAATTGTGTTAAATAATATGGAATCTAAAAGTTGGGTAATCATCACTATTTTCAAATGACTTGCAACCCAACATTAGCAAAACCTTTCGATGGTTTCATTTTACGCGACGAAAGGAAATATTCTTCCTCGGAACTGTTAGTTAGTTTGCTGCCGTCATATACATATGGCTATTAGATAAGCTCTTAAGATTCTTGTTTCACGTCAAAAAAATGAATAATACAACATTATGCATATATAGTTATATTTAAGGCTGTATAAGTTATATAAAATACTGTCTGTGATATATAAGTGGCACGTGCGTTTGTCTCGAGCTTGATACTAAATGGCTTGTCGTGGAAACAAAACTGATGGGCCTATCAAATTCATGTTCGATAACATTGAATCTGAGGAGAAATCGACGTATTTCCTTCGTCAGGCTACGCTTAATGGTTTTTTGCTTCCATTTTATTTTTTTCTTCTCTCTCTGTTTCGCTTTACCTTAATGGCTTGACAGCCCTTAATGACGTCGCTGGGGCGTGCAAGCCTCTCCGGCTTCAACATTTAAAGTTCACCTTTTCTCCTATTTTTTCGACCAGCTTTTTTCTTTTCCCTCTTTCACTTATCGCCTTCCCAGTCGAAATTCGTCCATGTCGATGAGAAAACCTCGTGTCGCTTTCGTCGGCGCGGAAAATAAAAAGGGTGTATGCGGGGTCGTCTCTCTGATTTCGCTTCGTCAAATTGCCAAAATCGAAATGTACGCCAAAAGCAAAACAAAAACGTATTCCTGGCTGAAGAAAGTTTTCAAGGTCGTACCTTTCAGACAACTCGAGCCGTTTTCCAGGTAAAATTTTATCTACGACCTAAATCCTTTGAAGAATTCAATAAACATGAGCCGTTCTTGTTTGTATACTTCCCGGAGACTTTATACTTATTCAATTTATATGTAAATTTTGTTATAATAATTTAACGTTTAATTTTCTATCAAGAATGTTTTAATTTTGTCAAAGGAGAATTTATTCCGAAATTGACCGAGTTGGCTACCGGAGATAAGTCATCTGGAATAGTCTGAGCTTTGAGCCTATTTGTAGAAAGCGCTCATGTCAAACCTTTAGCAAATACTTGTAGATCCTAGCAGATTCCATATAAAAAAATACAACGGTTGTAAAGGCGCATTCTTTTAACAATGGAAGATGCATTTTAATCTCATCGCAAAAAAAATGTACGCAACATAAGCTCTGTAATTCTGCAATAAATAAATTTCAACTCATCTACAGATGTAACCCATGAAATATCTTTACAATTTAATTACAAATCCCATATCTTGCTGAGCACACATGATTGCAAGATTTATATCGCAAATGATACATACAACCCTTTTAAATAAAAGATAATGGAGGAATTTCTCAGCGGAATACCGCCGTGCCATATTGCACAGTACACTTAATCTTCGAGCATCAAAATTTATTATCGAGTTTTAACCCGGGCGCAGTCTAATCCACCCCCCGGATATTTTTTGCTCCACCCCCACGAAACCCGACTGGGACGTAATATAAAAGCATGCGGTGGTCCACAGTGCTGCAATTATAGCTCCAATTAACGGGGATTATGTAAGATCAAGCCAGGAAATCCCGGCGTCCCGACCTCAAACAATCTTAAGTTAGCTCTTCGGACGGATGTGAATTCAGAAATAGGGGCAACCATGCCAACAAGACTTCTGAGCTTTTATAGTCAGACACAACAGAGTCAATTGTATGGTTTTATGTGTACAATAATCGACGAAAACGACTTATTTTGTACAAGTGTATGCTTTTGAAACACGAGATGTAATTAATTTATCTGGAGCACTCTCAGCAATCCTCAATTGGATACATTTGTTTAATAGAGTGTTTCGCCTAATCGATATAAATGTAATTGAATATAGGGCAGACCTCTTACTACTTTATATATCATTTTGATTCTGCCTTCAACAAATTGCTTGCAGGAAAAAATTATTAAGGATTGTGTAATTCAGATCAAAACTAACGATGATCATTGTATTACAAGTAATAATTCGAACATTTATTGAATGAATCGAATATTATTCGATAATTTAGAAAGTTTATTTGTAATAAATTCAAGCAAATATAACTTATTTGAAATCTTGGAGACTAGAGAAAAATTATCGTGCTAATTTCTTCTACTTATTTTTAGTTTCAATTACTAATTTTATATATTGTATATATTGTATATTTAAGTTTTTCAATGAAGAAAACGCTTCCAAGCGCCTCAATTTTAGCCTTCTGACAGTTCGTGCAGCACTTTTATCTTCGTATTGTTCTTTCACAAATCGATCTTTCTCAGAATGCTCAGTAAACATTTAAAAAATCAGTGATTTTTGCTTAAGTGATGTCATGCAGATATAGCAAAAATGACTCAATATTAAAAGGCAATTGAAGAATATATTACCTTTGTCAATTTCAAATAGTCAAACTTCTACCCTTCTCAATCACGAACGATGTTTGATTGAATTGAAAACGTGGCAAACTTACTCTTCTTGAAATTTTCTGAGTTCGAGATTTGGATCGTAGGAAAATCCGGGAAAATCAAATCCAAGAAATCCAAAATGTGGCAACGGCTTCGTTTTGGAAATATTAGAGAAATTTCTTAGAATTCCTTCCAAACGGCGGAATTTCGTACTGCTCAATTCTTAGAAAATCAGCGAAATATAAAAATTCCAAAAAATCTAAACTGCTTATTTCCAAGAAAATCAGCGTTTGAATGTGTGGACGCGGATTGCCGGTTCACAGATTGACATGAAACCAGCAGGAGATTAGAAATATCGGATAGAGGTAAAAATTTAACTCTAATTTTGGCATTTAAATACCAAAAATCGCGATTAGAAACCCGTTTCTAACGTTTTGATACAATTAAAATGCATATATCTATATTTATACGACAAATTTATTTTGGGGGTTAAGGGGTTTTTTACTACTTGTCACACATAGGCCCGATGTCCCAAATTTCAGGGTTGTCGTAATAGAATGGTTTTTGAGCATTTTCAAAAAAAAAAACACAAAATTTCACCTTTAAATCGTTATATATTTTTAAATTTGTGGTCGTAATAGCACGAAATAACTGTTTTTAATGTATTTTTGATTTTAATAAATCATTATTTTATGCAATTGGTTTAAATAAAATTGGTTTTGAGCTTCCAAAGTCACAAAAAATGTAAAAGTGAATGAAAAATGTCAACTTCTAAATTCTCTAAAGAATAAACTAACAACTATTTGGAACATTCCAATGACATACAAATCATTCCATATGTCGTTAAACTTGAAGATTTACCAGTTTGCCAGGTCCAGGATGATGATGGATATTTTGGCGTTGTGCTAAATTATCGTCAATGTGTTATTCAAAATTATATATTTATATAAAATACTTAGTTGCCTTGTTGAATAGAATATGCTTACATTTCAATTACAATTTCAAAGAAAATGATTGATTCCATCTACTACAGAATTCCTCTTGGAGTCCAATTCTTCTTTACCTCGCAAGAACTAAAATACAGGACTTCATTATGCCTAAAGAGCGCATCTCAAACTCTTTCAAATATTTATTTAAGATACATACTATAATCCTGCATCGAATTTCAAATGACTATTATGATGATGAACGCGTATTTAATCTTTTTTATAAATTATCTCTAATTCGTTAAATTTTATAATAGTTTTTGATCATTCTTATTGTTGATAATCAGTATTTTTTTTTCAATTACATATCAAGTTCCTTCATCGTCAATATTGGATTTATTCAATTATGAATTGGCTGATTACATGACTGTAATCTGAATCCTTGATTGGATATTGATTATACACCATTGTAATGCGTATTGCTTGTAATACAATACAATCATTATGATGGAAACAATAATAATCCATGAAATTCTTCCTTGCATTGTTTAATACTAGTTTCATTGTACCCGTCAATATGACAGAATTTGAACTTTTATTATTTATAAAATTGTATTTATTCCCATCAATTTGATAAGTCAATTTATTTTATGTTTAATCATAATATATCGACTTTATTCATGAAATGTTTCTCCAGTAACGAGTAAAAATAATCAGAACCTAAATAATTCATAAAAATCATTATTTCAGGGAGACCCTTTTTCCAGTATGTCGAATCAAATATCAATACACCGCCTCGAAATCGTTCTGCTACAACGAAATCGAGCTGTATTAAAGCAAAAATGAAATTGAAACACCTGAATCTGAAAGTGAAACGATTGAGGAACCTATATGAAATGAAAAGAAAGACTTTTAGAATGTGTGTCGTTTCAGTAAAATTATGCATTTTAACAGATTTTTTTTCAAAAATTTGGCAAAGATAACAAAAACAAGTGTACCATGAGAAATTATTTTGATTGATGAACATTTTTTCAAAAGCTCGATGTTGAATTTCCATAATATTAGATAAAGCGGAAAGAAATGTCATTTTTTTTGTTATTTGGAGAAAAAATGTATTTTAATAATATTAAGCTAAGTAACATATTACTTAATTAAATAATTTTCATTGTTATTTATAATCACCCTCCATAGATTAGATAGCTTTTTAATGCCTCTTTCGTAAAATTCTGCCGGTTTTCCACTAAAGTAAGAATCCAAATGATTCTTCAATTGTTCCACAGAAGTGATTTTTTTATCGCGTAGCGAATATTCTAATGACTTGAAAAGATGATAGCTTTGAAGGTGCAATTTTAGGAGAATATGGTAGATGTTGCAGCACTTCCAAATCCAGCTCCCTTATTTTGTTCTGCGTAATCCTTACTGCGTGTGGCCTTACATTATCAAGAAGTAGTAAACATGATCGCAAATGGGTCTCATCAATTTCTGGCTTGTACATTTTCACTATGGCTAAAAAAATATAAAAATATTTATAAAAGTAAAATAAACAACAGAGCTTTAAAATGACACCAACGTTGACGTATTCATTTGACAGCAACCCGAGGCAAACTGACGGCAAAGACACAACCAAAAAAAAATGACATTTCTTTCCGTTTTATCTAATATTTGACTAATAATTCACGTATAATTTAGATAACAGGCGATGTTAAAATGAAATATATTATATTTTATATATCATATTATATGCAGATTCTTGTAGTGCTGGAAGTTTTAACCAGGGTGACATATCTGGAAGACTTTTGATCGATACTCCATCATATTCTGTGTATTTATTAAATTTCATGTAATTAATACCTAAATTAAAATTTACTTAAATAGCTTTATTTAAAGAACTACATGCTTTTTGCCTGCATTTGATGGTTATTAGTAGTTAGATATTTAAAAAAAAATAGTAAATCTAGTATTAAACAAGCATAATACCTTTTCATTGAATAAAATGTACAAATATATCATGTAATATGTATGTTAAAAGTTTAAAAATAAGATTTTTTAATGTAATTTCAATCTATTTGCATATTAGCATAATTAAATCAAATTGATTTAAATAAATAGGGTGTATTTTTGACATAAACTTTGTTTATGGGAGGATATTCTGTGGAGACTTATTAGCTTTATAGACAAATGTTACACAGTTTTTATTTGGATATCCGACGTCTGGTTAGTCCAATCAATTTATGGCAGACAAATAGAAGTCAACTGGCTCGACAATAAGCCAACTGAGTGCAAATTGCTGAATGGTTGGTATATAAAAGCGTCGAGCACGCATCCTGTGTAGAAAACAGCCAACGTCGTGGGGAGCTGTAAAGCTCTTAGAAGCTTACGGCGGTGTTAGCTTTCAAGCAATTAAGCAAATTGCTTATTTATCAGACCACGTCTATGGTTACTTGAATTACAAATTTATATTTTTACCACTTAACGTATTTCGCACAGAGAGGAAAAAATATTGTACTCCAGCTTAAGAGCAGGGAACACGAGCTCCACACTTCTGCCCTAATTAACTCAGAGGGAAGAGGTTAAAATGAAAATGTTACCATGTATTTAAATATTACCGCGGACAAACGGTGCGGAAGTAAAGCGAGAGTTGGCTAAAAATGTGGCCGACTGTATGACCGACATTTTTAAAATTCTACCCCGAATGTTAAATGAAATATTATACAAAAGGACGAAAAAATTTGCACAACAATTGAGACTTAATTTCTCAGAAAACATTCGAAAAATTCATCGTTAGACAATTTTAAAAGCTTGAAAACAAAATTTGCATGAGATGACAAATAAAATATTTCAACAGCATTTGAATACACACTCCCTATACCCACCAATATATAATACAACGGAACCCAGTACAGAATTGTACTTAAAGCGGTTTATACTTAATACTCCAATTATAAACCAAAACATACTCTATAAAACGCGATTATTCCAATTATTGCAAATTCGAACCTTTTAAACAAAGTTTAATATGAACTAAACATTGTTTAACTCATATACTGTACAGATGTATGAAGAACTTCCTTAATTAGATCTATTTTGCCTTTAAAGCAAAGCTCATTTTTATAAAATAATTTTAAAAAATAATAAATATGTTGTGCATGTTGGCATGCAAATTGTTTTAATGGTAATATTGACACATGGATTTGTTGACTTTTTTTATGCGGTTTTCATTTGCACGCTTTTTCTTATTAAATCCATAACATATATATGGAGATGTGCATAATTTTGCAGACATCCACGAATATTTAAGTCTTTTCCTTCAAAATAAGGACACTCTTTGTTACCTTATTTAACATTTTTTAAAGCACACATTTAAAATTTTTTAGCTTATATATTTTTCAATTATAGATCCTTGTTTAAGCTAGGTTTTCTTACATGCTAGTTTGCATATTAAAGTCAATATGCAAATTTAGTCATAATATATTTTTCCATTGAATACATAAAGTCAATAAGTACAATACATTAAAAAAATTGAGTTTGAAAAATTATCACGTTGATTTTTGTCTGATCTTCTTCTTCTTTTAAATAATATTAGCGAATACCCGGCATGCGTTGCAATGCCAAACTTAAATATATAAAGTGTATGTATTTTACAGTGTATGGACTATGGATATTTTACATGAACGCAGATCATGTTCTGTGGACATTTTCAGGCATGGCGTCCAATCGTGAGGCGTTCTTTCGTTGTGTCAGTGGTCCGAAACTCGGTCCGGTTGGACACAGAAACCTTGTGGCCACTCCCTCTAATATTAGACCATTTAGGACTTTTTGTATAGTTTCCCCCGAGTTTTGGGGAAAATGCATTCCCGGGGCGTGTTAAAAAAGACAGACATGCAATCAATTTCATCCAAATACAAACCAAGTTCAGCGTGCGGACAGACAGACATACATTTAATTATATTTATTTTCAAACTATCGTATTACATCAATCAAATTTATATTACGCAGATCGTATTTCAAACACAATTATTCTGAATTTTAGATTATATTATGATGGCAGAATTATTTTCTACTTCAAACGACCCTGAAATTAATTGAATGATTAAAATAACACGTTCGAGGCAAATTACAAAACGTTGCGACAACATTAGTTTCATTATTACATCAGCGGCGATCAAATTTCGATAAAGCTTTATAATTTGGTTCGACAACCAAATTATCGGAATCAAGTTGTTCCACAAAAGCAGCCGTTGTGGTGGAAATGTCAGCAGAGTAATTTTCAGTAAGAAAATTACGCTATTTAGGCTTAGTTAACACGTAAGCCAGAACAGGTGAGACCCAAAAAAAAAAACGAAAGGAAAAGGTAAATGGATTTATCTTGCTTCAAGTAATTTTCCGTCGGCAAGTCCTCCCCAGAGAGTGGAGCTTTTAACTCAAAAACAAGGAGCTTTAGTACATTACATTTTAGATTATGATCACAATCAACCGGATATCCTTGACTCGAGCCCGGGGGGCGTTATTCATTTATCCATTTTGTGTCATTATAATTTTGTCGTTGAGGGCAGAGCAACGGCCCGATATTAAATTAGTATAGGTTTTTGGATCACCTGTACGTGTGCGTAGGCTGAGCTGCTCCTTTTGTATAACCTTAATCATTTTAATGGTTTCATTATGTAATGCCAGAATGGGTGCCGGAAAGGGCCCCATACTTTCATTATGGACCCATTTAATAATTCAATTCAATCTTTTCATGCAAACCATAATGCTATCCTCATATTATGCTTTTATCAATTCACTCTTAATATACTTATTGAAACCCGAAATGAATACGAGCCTCTTCCATCGCTCAGATTTTATCATTCCTTTTCAAAGAATATTCTTTGTCTGCTGTTTAAACTCAAAAGCATGCCGATTTGACTTCAGCTCTATGTATTTTTATAATAATTGACTTCATTATCATCATTCGGCGATACTGGATCCGCCATGTCAACTGTTACCTATTTTAAAGCTAGAAATTTTGTCATTTTTATTTCAAATATTTTGATAATACAATAATAAAAATACGTCAAATGCCAGCCAGAAAAAGGACATTTTTTTAAATTTCAAGATATTTTAATCATTACTGATATTTATAGCGTCAAATACATTGCGAACGAATCTTTTGAAATTAATCAAGTTTAAGTTTGGGTTCTTCCAGGGAAAAAAATCGCTGTAAGAAGGGTGCTGATTGACGATAAGTCTTGAAATCCTTGCTCGAGGAAAATATTTATCCATCATATCATCGAAATCTCTCGGCTGATGTATGTCTTATGTGTAATCTGGTGTATATTAGGTTGTCCCATAAGTTTCTTTCGCAAATGAACACAGATCTAATTATAGCCATGGATAAAGAAAACCCGCGAAATAGCTAACAAGTTAGAAATTCCACGAACATCTGTCCATAATCATCTGACAAAATTGGGCTACATCAATCGATCAGATGTGTGGCTTCCTCATGAACTTACTGACTCAAATATACTTCAGCGTATTTCAACATGCGATCTTCTTCTCCAACGACATAATAGCCGACCTTTTTTGAAGAGACTTGTCACTGGAGATGAAAAATGGATACTCTATGAGAATATCCAACGTAAACGGTCTTGGAGCAAGGGTACAGAAGCTTTAACTGTGGCTAAACCCGGGCTACATCAAAAAAATGTTTTGCTATGCTTTTGGTGGGACTGAAAGTAACAGTTGTACTAATTTTATATTAAAAGCATTTTTTTACATTTAGCTCCTATTATGGATACAATTATAAAATTTGAATATACCGCAGTACATATTTTAATACAATATTTAAAAATGTATCGGGAAGCTTTTAGATCTCGATTTAAACCAAATTGCTTTATAACTTGACGAATTAATTTAATTGGCGGTCGTCCGATCCATCCATTATATACAACCAAATAACATTATTAATTGAATCATTATTAAACATTAAAAATTGATCTACTATTAAAATTATTATCGTTTCATAATTTCAATGATTGTATTTATTTTTATCATTCATTATACATCCATACATTATACAGTTATACATCATAATCACTATAATTGTTACGTAGGGAGCTGGGGCGCTCTGCTCCCACGCGCTCATCGGGGTCCGTTTTTCTATCGGATCACGTACAGCCGGACGGGCGTCGAACGAAAAGGCTCTCTTTTTTATGTAACTTTTTATCCGGCACGAGATAGAGGGATTTGGCTGCGGAAAGGACGTCCTTCCGCAGCCAAGGCCAACCGCCGACACCTCGACTCCCGCCTCCTGCGCGTCACCACCCAACCCGCAACGGTGCACGCGCGAGAAGCGATCGGTCGGTAATTTACATGTGTAATGTCCCCGCAGTGCCAAAGAAGATGGCGCTGTTAAAATAGCACATTGCATCTGAAGAGAGACGGAAAATCTCGAAAGACTTTGAATACTAATGGACCTATCTATGTACTTTCATAAATGGGAGGAAATATATTCAAAAATATATTATAAGCGTACATCTTTTTTTGCATTTAAAAAATTATTGGGAAGCATTTTTTTACCGAAAATGTGTATTTTCTATATCTGAAAACACCAATCGAAATGTATTTAAACGCCGAAACGAAACAATTTGTGTCTCGATATAAAGGTCTTGAAATACATTTTAATTATGCTTTGTGTTAAGCATACATCCCAGTATCCGTTTTGCAAGTCAGCAAATATAATTGTTTGGTTTGGCGCCGTAGTCTTTTGTCAGATTTCCCACACGGAAAATTAGAACAGCCGCGTTGAGCAACGTCGAAAAGTGCTTCGTTGACAATATTCATTACTTAAAAGATAATAAGTTTGTCGGTAGTTTATCTTGAGCCTGTCTCTCAAAGGTGGGGCCTGGCTCTTTATGTAACTGCTAACGAACGTTGTTAGACGTATATCAGCATCGGGATGTACACTTACAAAGGTCAAAGTTGACAGCTCATACCCTGTTTATACAGAATGTATCCTCTGAGGAATAAGCGGGATGCTGTCTTATATATTGTTATGCAAAATGGCTTTAAATACCTTCTTGTTAAGATGCAGGTTTCAATTTCATACACAAATGATCGTTGATATCACCATATAGGTAATGTGCAATTAAAATATCTAATTTTCTTATAAAGAGTTGAAAATCATTCAGAGCAATTATCATACTTAAATTAAAAATCATGACAATGAAATAAGTATATAAATTGATCGTAATATTCAGATAACACATTAGGATTAATTTATTTGCCAAAGGGATTGATAAAAGGGCGCACTTTTTAAGAACCGCTACCACACAAACTAATTAAATATTCATTATCCTACTCAATTTTTATATCAATTTTCAAATGTATGATTATAATTTCATATTACATTGTTATTGTAATTAAATATTATCAATCGATAATACATATTAGTATTATATCTTCCACCGCCCGCATCAACTCACTGTTACGTACATTAAATCTGCGAACTCTCTTTATCTATTATAATTGTTTAAATTCAGGTGTCATTTTATTTTATCTTATTGATATATTACCTTGACAAAAATTATAATTGATATCATGTTTCACACAAAAAAACACTTTAATCATGCAATAAATAATATACAAGTGGAATACAGATTGATACAGATGACATCTTTCGTCACTTTTTAAGTGTAATGTGCTATTTTAACAGCGCCATCTTCTGTGGTGCTGCGGGGATATTGCACCTGTAATTAACGACCGATCGCTTCTTGCGCGCGCAACGCGCATGAAGCGGGAGTCGAGAGGGGTCCGCGATTGGCCTTGGATGCGGGAGGACGTCCTTCTCGCAACCAGATCTCTCCCTCTCTCGTGCTGAATAAAAAGTTACCTAGGGAAGAGAGAAGTTTTGTTCGACGCCCATCCACCTATCCGACTACATATGATCCGAAAGAAGAACAAACCCGTGCGTTAGCGTGGCTATCCCGATGAGCGCGTGGGAGCGGAAAGCTGCCCGGGAACAAACTTCAAATTGTTGAACATTTTTTGTAACTTTAGAAGCTCAGAACTTATTTTCTTCAAACCAATTGCATAAAAAAATAATTTATTTGGATTGAAAATATATTTTTAAAAAAAAAAATTGGTATTTTTTTGTATTTTTTGGGTATTTTTTTGTCGATATACGTGCAAAACATCCTGTATAGTATTGCGTTCGTCAAACATTCGGGTCCAAGTGGCAGTAGACTCGTCGAAAGGCCTCGTCTGCGCTGAGATGATCAGATAGTTAAAGACGCTGCACCTCTGGGCTTGATCAATCGAACGGAAATAACAGGACTCTCTTATAGGGATATGTTAGCTCCCTATGTGAAAATGTTTTTAATTGATGTATATCTGTCCAAAGTACATACAGACACACATTTAAAATTATATGTATCTAAGACATTGACATGCTTTACCATATAAACAGTTAGGCATTTGCCTTCACTGGACGCACTGTTAAGAGCTCGTTCAACATTGAAATCATAAGCTCATTTTGCCCTATAATTTAGAATTTGGAATAGTATGAAGACTATATTTTTAAGTCCAAATTTCGAGACAAATAAGGCACACATTTATATCAGGAGATTTGGATTGTCAGAGTGTGGGAGAAAATCAGTAGTATCTTACGTGTTTACTTTGAAAAAATAAATATGTAAAATTTAATTTAGATAAATCATTATGAACAGACAGACATACATTTAATTTAATACAATAAACTTAACATAGTCATGTTTTTGATGGATTTTTCCTACCATAATGCTCTTTTTTAAATAAACCATGAGAACAAAGGAGTTGAAAATAACGTGAACGGTCAGACAAATTCGCATCAGCACCGTTACTGTTTTCATTACGCTTTAAACGCTTGTTGCATTCGCGTGAATTCGCTCGCCTGAACCCGCGTTCACCGCGACTGCCCATTTATATTGCACGTCTTGTAATGGAGCCAGACCTCCATCATGTTTGCATTTCAAATATATTTCGCTTTTCATGAAAAAAAAAATACAAAGTCTCAAAAGGAACAATTTCGTCAAAGCGGGCGAATTTGAAAAATGCAACAAATAAATAATTGCTTTGAATTCGCCGACACAAGAGTACGCCCTACATTACAGCCTTCGAAAAGTCATAATGAAATAGAGAGCCTTCATTATTATTTTTCCCTGCGCCTGAAAATTCCTACCAGCGAAAAAGGGCAAGCAAAGCTTTTTGCCTTGTACAAAGTGATCCATTCATCACTATACAATATCCGAGGAATACGTAACACACTTCATACATTACACGCTTTTTTCATACTACTTATATCCTTCGTATACACGTCTCCCGCCTAAGTAAATATTTTACTCTTGGAGATATATTTTTATTGCGGAAATACAAATATTCTTAAACATAAGTATCCCACTGAATATTGGAGAGCCCAACGAATATCAGAGATCAAGAAAGAATCCAATTGGCATAGAAAATCAACGCTAAAAATTCGTTTCCCAAAGGATTTTTTAAAATAAAGCATAATGAAATAGATCGAACATCTCAAAGGTATGATAGGGCAAACTGGGCTGAATGTCACGAAAAGTCTGACTCCAACTGGCAACGCTTGCGTAGCATAAAACAACCACCAGACCAAAAGCGCGCCTATTTTATTACGTATTACACAAACACAAAATAGCGCTGTAGATCTTGACGCCAGATTAACAGCGACATTTTCCGTCTCTTTTTAAGTGCAATGTGCTATTTTAACAGCGCCATCTTCTGTGGCCTTGACTGTGAGAGGACGTCCTTATCGCAGCCTGATCTCTTTCTCGTACTGAATAAAAATTTTCAATCATTTTGATTAATCATTAAAAATTTTCAACGTAACGTTAAATTTACACTATGTGCAAATTTCATTTTAGCATTGATATTTATTATTTTAAATACACATGGCATACTTTTTTTTTTAACAAATTTGATTTTTTTTTAAAATAAAAAACCCATTCATCAATTAATTTCAAGGTTCAAATAAACGCTTTATCAAAGACATGGATCATGAATTTATTATAAATTTTGTCAGCTGTCCGAATTAAATTTTGGAACAAATCGCAATCGTGATTTATTACGCTGTAAAATATTTTTATATATATATTTGCATGTGCTTAAATGTATTCAAAGCTTGAACTCAAACATGACTCAATCATGATGTAATTATTAAATATAAATGAGTATGGGGATATTTTTAAACAAGACATGAGATCAATATTTAATATGAATTTAACTGATAGTACTAACTTTTTAAAGTTAAATCTGCCAAATTCAGCCTTTTCTCTTGTTCTTCTTAAGATGTCATATTCGTTTTCGAATATAAGCTATCCTCGTATGAGAATTTTCTAAATAAAATTGATTTTAATGTGGAAGTTTTCCAATGTCTAGCGCACATGTTTAAGTTGGGATAGAATCATTTGAATAGGAATTTTAAGAGAAAATTCTCCGCATTTTATTTTTAGATTCCGAAAATCAGACTAAACCACTTCAAAGCGGCTCAATTTTAGCCTTTCCACAGTTCGTGTGGCACCCACTTGTCCAGCATTTTATCTTCCCTCGTTCGACTTTATTTTTGCCCTTTTCAAACTATTCTTTAAAAATCGATTCCGCTTAAATCAGCGTTTGACAATTTTGCCTTGTTATGTATAAATATACAAAATATTCTAATATTCGAATACTTTACGAATTTCATATTCGTTATGCGAATATTGATTTTATGAATATTTAAGACCCGTAATCATGACTAAATGCTTTTCGATGATGAATATCAACATCATGATCTAATTTAATATACCAATACCTAGCTGTCCTATTTATAAGAATAGAAAATGTGTGTGTTGGTCATAAAATTATTTTTGAAAACCACAAATACGTACATTTCTATTCCAAATTTTATGTGATTGGCATCTGGTTGATGTTGTATAACAGGCATAGTCAACCTTTTTATTTCTACCGCGCATTTTTATAAATAGTTTTCTTACCGCCCGTTTATACTTTGCATACATAAAAGTATCAAGTCTATTGAAATTACATTTGATTAAATATTCAAGAAATCTTTGAGGTAAATATTGCGAAGCTAAATATTTGATATCTGGATCAATTTTTGCAATGAATAAACAAAGATGTCCTCTATAATAAAAATTCAGGCTTAATATGATTAACAGCACTAAAGCCAATTTAAGTAAACAAAGTAAGTAAGACAAACTCCTACCGTCTACTATGAAAGCTTGAATTTTAGATACCAAGTTGACTACCACTATTATAGAACGTTGCTGTCGATTCAATAGTTGAGTCGCGATCTTCACTGAAAGAAGTATTGCTGAAAACTAAATAGTTATAAGAGTTAATTAAACGATACTCTAAAGGTTTGTGATCATTATAAATTTGCACTGCAATTAAGCCTTGATCCATGAGCTTTTAATCCCCTTCTTGCGATGTGCATTGCGAGCATTTTGTTTCTATTTCCACTTGTACGTTTATTTCTCTAGTAAAAGTTCCGCCATAAAAGATTCGACTTCTTCGGTTTCACCTCACAACACGGAGCTCTTTACACCACTTTCTACGTGCATCTAATGTATAGTGCAACTGGCGCTTTACAGTGGCGTGGATATTAACTTTTATTATTTTTCGACCCCCCCAAAATCATCAAGTATACATCAAACTCTATGGCCGCCATTACGAAATAATCAATATGCAGTTATTAGTTTACGTGACGACACCTAAAAGCGAAACTTTGCTCGTTAATATCGAAACAACATGTAAATACAACGTAGCAGGTGTCTGCTATTACTACTTACAGGCAGTCGCGTTTTAAAATAATCGCCCTCGTCGTTCTGACAGTTTGCCCATTAAATGTCATTTTTTGTTTCTTCGCTCGTTTTTCGACAACCATCTGCTGCTTTTGGCAGTCGAAGGCGCCATTCGAACGATACAATTTTTCGACTTGGTTGGAGTCACCCTGAGCGATGAGCTTTGAATACTGTCGGCCCAAATTAAGCTCAACAAAAGCTTTCAATCATACGATGTCAATAAATGGGACTATTTTTTTATGAGAATCAAATTACTTTTATGCTGCGAAAAAAAGGACACGTGTCGGCTCGCACAAAAACGATTTCAATATAAATTGTTTCGGAAAATATCCAAATTATTAAATTAGTCTCTCAAATTTGTTGTCTTCCCTCCATTGCTGAGAAATTCAATTTCGAACGTAATAAAATATGGAATTTTCACAATTATGGGCCGCGCCGTTATTCTTCTCCCAAAAAAAGGCCCAGGTATTATTTCAATTTATATCGCCTAAGAGTGCTATAAATACGCTATTTTACAATATATCACAGTATTATAATTTTTAAGTGCTTTGAGAATACATAAATCTGAAAAAAGTGTGCAAATTGCCATATATAAATTTTTTGCAAAAATAATAAATTACACTTTTAAAAAAATGCCATTTAGATAACACATTCATTGCATTATTCCGTTGTTTGAATTATAGACTTTTTTGCGCGTTGTATTCGAATATCGCATAAATTTGTTTAAATACACGCAACAAATGCTCCTAATAAATACACTTTAAAAATGGTCGTTAATCGTGTTTTTAATCATCTTAAGTCAGTAAATTCGACTAAAAAAGATTGGCGCTTGTGAAGACCGTATTAAATGAAAGTAGATTCTCCTCCAGTGAATTATTATCTCCCGTAGGGGCTTTAAATCGCCGTGCCCCAAAATCATGGGATGATTTTAAATTCAAATTCGCTTTCGATTTTCGCGACAATTTTCTTTTACAATCAAGATGTAATTACAAGATTTAAGTCGAATCTTGGGGATGAAACGGTTTTTAAATCGAAGAAAACTCGAAATAAAATTCAATATGCATGTTAATAAAATGCAGTATCCTTATTGAATAAATTAGAACATTACTATCTTTTATATTTCATCGGTGATCTAGAACGACTTTCAATTCCAAGATTAAAATAAATTTGAAGTGAGATGATTAACACTTTATACTTGAGAGGTGACTCTCACTCACCACTCGGCTTGAAGTGAAAACTCGATGCATGACAATAACTGTTTATGTTTAGTCTCTTTGAAGCAGGTCTTTATGCTCTTCTGTGTAATCTTATGAAATGTAACATGACATCCCTAAAATTAAAAAAAAAATAAAATAAAATTCGGTATGCATTTTAATAAAATGCAGTATGCTTATTGAATAAATTAGAACATTATTATTTTTTATATTTCATCAGTGATCTAAAACGACTTTTAATTCCAAGATTAAAATAAAATTGAAGTGAGATGATTAACACTTTATACTTGATAGGTGACTCTCACTCACCATATGATTTGATGCCGAAACTTGACTTGAGTCTCACTCACCACTCGATTTGAAGCGGAAACTCGATGCATGACAATAACTGTTTATGTTTAGTCTCTTTGAAGCAGGTCTTTATGTTCTTCTGTGTAATCTTATGAAATGTAACATTTACATCCCTTCACATATCACTTTTTTAGCTGAAATTAATCCATAACCACGAATTGGACTGCATTTTCGATTTCAACCTCCGATTCATATTTATTCATTCAGCCATAAATACTCTATAATTAAAGCAAAAATAAATCACTCAATAAGTTCGTAGGACTTTTTTTTCAATTTAAACTTTAATTCTTCATTTAGGGTCGTTTTTTTTCAATTGCTTCAAAAAATTCTTGTAAACTTATTGAGTGATGTGTTACTTATAAATAACAAATCAAATCGATTCTTCTTGAAAGCTCTTTGGATCAAATTCGTAGATCAAATCTGTAGATATTTAACGATTTTCTTGAATTGAATTCAAGCTATTTTATCCAATTACAAGTAGTCTATCGAATGATGAATAACTAGATTAATTTTCTCATTCTTTTTGTTTTGATTCTCCTTTATATTGACTCACCGGTGAGTCATTCTGTTGTTTCGTAGAAAAATAAATATTTTTTAATGAATAAAAATGATTATTGGTGAGTCCAAAAATGTCTTCACATTTTAATGGATCTAGGTTTATTTTTAAATAAATTCAATGAAAATCATCAGAACAATCTTCGCTACGTATTTGAATTTATTTTGGGATGTATTAGTCTAAATACCTCGGTAAAAATGATGTTCTTATTAGTAAATTGAGACAACCCTAAACAAACAATCAATTTTAATGGCAAATATTGGGGGTATGAATAAGTATATATTCATATGCTAAGATATTCATGTTTTGCTTAAATTTTTCCTGCAATTAGACATAGGACATCGCATTTATCCCTTTTAGAGAAATAAGTATTCTAATTTTCTTCGTTTATTTGATCAAAGCTTCTTTAACGCTGTCCATGCAAATCGTTTATTGCATAATATTCGAATTGCCTTAAAATATATAGCATAATATATATATATATATTTTCCAGATTATTTTAATAGTTTGAGGATCATATGAATAAAGAGATATTTCTTCAGAGCATCCACAATCTCTTTTTTTTTCAAATGCACTCATATAATACGTTTATGTGGAAATCTTCCCAGCGGTTACATTTAGTCATGCTTTTTATGAAATTTGCCTCATTTTTTTAAGCACATAAATGTTCAAGCCACCACTGGAGAACGGATGAGCTAGAATGGAAAAGTATATTATTGTAATACTCTTGCAGGAGAACGCCCTGGTACTTGAGAAAATATATAACCCGTAGTAAAAGCTAAAAACTGGAAAAATAGCCAAGCGGTTCATGGAATATAAACTTAATGAAATAGTCGTGGATGCATGCAAAATACGCATAGTTGCAAGCAAGATAAAAGGGATAAAAAACGATCTAATCGTTGTTATTTCAATTGAATTACACGTTTAATTTAATTTTATTATATCATCGACGATATTTGAATGCTTATGATATACAATGTAATTTTTTATTAATTAAATATGGGAAAAATGTATTGTGATGGGTTAATTTATCCACATATGGTTACTCGGCAGCGAGATAAAACAAAGGCAGTCCGTGTAGAGATCAATGAGTCGGTGGGTGGATGCTGTGAAGTAGAAAGGGTGGATGGGTTTGGGGTGATTTGCAACGGCAATAGGTGGCGGTGGGTGGCAGTGGGTGGACCAATCATCCCAGCAATAGTAATGTCAGCCACACTTGCTGCATTGTCAGCCAGACCTCTCCACGTAACCATTTCCGGTTGTTGTGCAACACACTTGCAGACTATACTGCAGCTTCAGCTAGAAAGCGATTATGGTGTCGTTCAATGTCTATTGCCGATTTCAAAATTAATTGCCGCGTTTCATCATGATCAATTCGCTCATACACATGTCTCGATCCAGCCCATGTGCTGATTACAAAATTATTCCTTGTCAAATGTTTCAGATTAATTGACAGTTTGAAGCCACATTAATGCTAACTGCGCCTGTCCTGTGCCAAAGAAACTCTATGTTTTGCCCTCATGCCACCCCATAGACTTAGAACAAATATTGATATTTACACAACCAGCTTTGTAATTAATTTAATGCATCATTTAATGGGTCATAATTAAATAAAGTCTATTTAACTTCCACTTAACCATTTTGTTGACAAATCTTAAATATTATATTTATTTTAAGCATCCCCCGAAGCTCTTCTTTGAAAATGACACATTAGAATGGCAGTCAAATTAATGTCAAAATACTTGGAGCTTAAGCTAAAATTGTTGTCATAGTGACTAATAAAACGATCATAAAACCCTTATTAAATGTATCCAAATAATATCAATGATCCTTAGTAATCCTTCTAAAATATAAAACTCAATCATATATCTGTGCTTAATCAATTGATATTAAATTATTTATATTTGATATTAACGTTCATTTATATTATTACAAAATTAATATTTAATGAATAAGATTCTATCCAATTTTCAATTCTGAAAATAAAAACGCTCTCACTGAAAATGAAACCTTCAGCGCATGTTGCCTCAGATTGGTCCATTGTTTCAGCATATTAATTTGCTCCCTCTGTGTATCTAAATTATTACTCCATTTAAATTAAAAATACTCAAATATTGCAATGTTATAAATAACACATATTTAGTATCGATTAATGCCTATTAACCTTCATAAAAATATGTTTGTTTCAGCTTCAAGACTAACATTCTAATATGAACATCCACAGAAAATGCTGCGTCAAATCGTAAGTAGATTTAATTTTAAATTATTACCATCCAACAACGTATTGTGACAATCCTTAACAGAAAGACATATCCCGAAAGTAAGTGCACTGTAACAATAACGGGCTGTGTTTTTTTTAAGAATTGTCCATACTGAGCGATAGAGGGGGACTTCCTGAAAAAGCGAGCATAGCAGAAACACGATAATACGTAATTTCACGTTGTGATATCCAGTTGCGTGAAAGATTTCGGTAAGAAATCCCATCAAGTGTTAACAACTCAAAAGCGCCCGCGAGTTTCATGCGCGTCTTGAATTGAAAGGTGAGGATTTTCTGAACTCTATTGTGACTGGAGATAAAAAGTGGGTTGCTTATTATAAATCTGAGTCAAAAAAACAGTCATCACAATGGTGTCATACTAACTTCCCATCTGCCAAAAATTCAAAACCAAAATTTCAGACAAAAAGTCATGGCCTCAGTGTTTTGGGATCAAAAAGGCATCATTTTAGTCGAATTTCTGCCTCAGAGAGAGACCATATATTGTGAGACTATAAAAAAACTTAAAAGACGCATTCAAAACAAAAGGAGTGTGCTTGTTGCACGACAATGCCCATCCTAACACAGTCATAGTCATCAAGGCGCGCATGGACTTATTTGGTTGGGATGTGTTAAATCACCCTCCGTATTCGCCTGACTTGGTGCCTTCAGATTATCATTTTTATCCTCTTTGAAGGAACACATGAGTGGAATTAAATTTTTAACCTACGAGCATGTACAGAAAGAGGTTCTGAAGTTAAGAAAGGAGCTGGCGGGAGAGTTCTTCGATGAAAGCATAGAGAAGTTTGTGCCACTGCTCGCCATATGCATTGAACGGAATGACGATTATGTTGAAAAATAGTTTACAAGTGTATTAACAATTTCATTATATTTTTTAAATACACTTTTTCTAAAAAAAAAGTATTAAAATTCAGTACACTTACTTTCGGGATACGTGCATATGCTAGGGCACACAAAACAAAATACACTTACAACATTTTTTTCGCAATTCCTAATACTTTTAAATTTTCTGATGGCTTAATGGTTAAAAGTGAAAAAAAATCCTACGATCTTATTGAGTGTTGTGTTTAGTCCGCCACACTAAATGAGTCCGGATAACGAAAATCCGGATAATCAAAAATAATGAAATCGCGAATACTCGAATAAGATATATAAGTTTTTCTGAATGAATTACCCTTTTCTTGGTTAACAAGCCATTTCATGGTGACATAACCAATCTCTTCTTCGTCCTCTTGATCTTGTTCTTCTGAAGCAGATATTTCTTTAATTTTTTTCTCATCATTCTATATTTGGAATCCAGAATCGTTTGCGTCGCAGTTCAATCACTCGGTTACATCTTCTTCGTCGGATTGAGCACATATAGAAATTCTTGCTATTGCTTCCGCAATATCTTCCATATCAGGTTCTATCGCGTTACTGGAACTTACTAAAGGTCTTTTTAAAGTTTTGTTCCATGATTTTTTCAAAGTTGACACAACTAAAAATTTCAACTATCTGCTGCGATGTAGTATTTATTTTCTTGTGGAAGCTGATCATTGTTTATTCGTGATTTTCGTCTACTAACAATAATAGTCGAAGCATCTGATTTCTATGTAATCTCATTCTTCGTCGAATCCTTCCTTCTCAAATAGCTTTAATGTGTCAATAAATGTGTTTGCTGAAGGTATGTCAGCAGAAAGCTTTCCCCCATGAATTTAATGTTCCTTGATACCATGTCGTCCTTTGAACTTTTGAAATCTGCTTGAATTTGCTTTGAATTTGGAATCTCCATTTAATTTTGTATTGAAAAATATTGCTTTTTCACATCATAATTGACCAGATATTAGCTGCTGGGTTGATCGTCTTTGTTTGAACTGTATAAAAATACACTCTTCAAGTACTGTATTTTCTGATTTTTTCATAACTTTTCGCTCTAAGCTTCCATCTTCTGCTATTAAACCCCGGAGAAAATCCGAATAATCGAGATCCTGATAATCGTGGTACTACTTTATTATAAATATTTTATGATATAACACACACAATAATAAATTCTAAGCACAATTAATAAACAAGTACATTTTTATTATTATAATTGAAGTAATACTTAAGTCTGTTGAATTTTTTTTATTTTGTAAAGTTTAAAAAAATATGTATTATTAAAAGATTACAGCAACTAAATCAAAATAAATTTACACGTTCGTATGTTGCTTCATTTCTCCTGAATATCTCTGTAATATCCAGGCACTTTTTGAAACCCATGTAGCATTTTATGTGAGTCATAGGTCTGTTTTGTATGTATTATCACATACGCTTGTCACTTTTTTTAAAGTGCAAAGGTTTAAGTATCAGGATATATACGGGGTCGCATCAGAGTATTTTTTATGTGTATGGAATATAAATTCGTCACTTAAAATGCACCCTTTCAGATCAATAGCTCATATCGCCCGAGGCAGTCGTCGGTCCTGGTAATGAGTGCAAAAAAGTATATTTATTCGACATTTTTTTATGCCGTCTGATAAAGCTTCGAAATATAGATAACGCTTTGGATTGGGGGGAGGGGGAGGATATAGAAAAAATAATGGATTTCAAATATCATCAAAAATTTGTGACGATGGCCACTTTGATCTCCATTATCTCAGGACCCCTCCCCCGGGGCACTATGGCTCATATTTAAATAATACACCCATCGCGGGAGCTTTTTGAGTTCCATCAGCACAATAAAATGAAAATATCCCTTTTGTTTGCACAATGGGAATTGTGCGGCAAGATAAGGATTCAATTTTACGCCGTAAACAGTAGATCCTATCGGGAGCCATTACACTTTGCTTTCGCGTACCGTTTGAATATATCAAATGACATTCAGAACAAAAGTGTTACGGCGCGGATATTAAAATGCGACATTTGCAGCTCAATAAAAGAATAAAGCAATAAAAGCTTTATGACGTCGACCACGCTTATACTACCGCGGCAATTCACCTTCCTCGAATATGTAGTTTGGCGACTTGCAAATTCGTCCACACTTGAACGACCGGTAGCAGATTAGAAGTTATTATACAGAACATAAAGGTTGGTCTTTCGTGATTGAACTGAGATCTTGGAGTGCTTTGTTCCTATTTCAAACCTTTGTCGAGCAAAACATTACATGTTGTTGGTGCTTAAAGTCACAGAATTGCGCGGTGTCAACAAGAACTCCAAGACTATTTACGGACGAAGCAAATGAAAATATTCCCAAGTCCAAGTCCCGTTCTTATTATGCTGATGACATATTGGTTATAATTAGGGGTCCCAATTGAATATTCGATATTCGAATATATTTGCCCGCTTTTTCAATATTCGAAAATTCAAATATTTATGAATTTATTCGTTTTTTTATCAAGTAATTTAAAACGTTAAAACAAGGTGTTGGTACCAAGATTTCTTTTACTTTCTGTAATTTTCCGTACCAGTCCACTTATCTGTTAGGACCGCGATAAATAAATAAACTCTGTCGATAGCACTCAATAATCGTTGATTTCTCGCGTAAACATAAATGATACAATTTAAATCGATTAATTTGGGTTATTATATGTCGACAAATTAGGGTTATCGGTCTATACAATCGTACGATCTATGCAAGATACTCTCTCCGTCTTTGTCTCTCATTCACAATTTCTGAACTGCAAAACACTTTTTCCGTCTCTCCTAGAGCTCAACGTGTAAGAAAGTCGCAAATATGCGACTGAATTCCTCAAAAGATCAAAAGATTTCAAATCGAAAATTATTACTGATGAAGGAATATATTTTTTAAGAAAATTGCTTGATGTTCTTCTACCAATCGAAATTGCCAGAAGTGCATATAATAAACAAATAAATAGAAGTAATCGACTCAAAAACATTACAGAAACAGTTGGACAACACAATTGTTGAAAGTTTATTGAAAAATAATTCAAAAATCACTGATATTTTTGATTTTGTTTGTTTGAAAGACCTCAAAATTTCACTTGATGTCACACCTTTGTTTATGAGAAAACAAATCATGAAGCTTCCCATGCGTATTTTTATTGAAGGGAAATATATAGAAAAATATTTCGCGTATTACCGTATTACAAGCGCATCCTTTCTCTTCATCCCCGCAGCCCAAACTTCATTTCGCCGGACCAATATACGCCAATATGGTGCATCCATACAATATTTTTACTATGCTTATGTTATTTCCGCAAGTTGACAAAGTTTTATCGCAATCGAATCAAGGATATGGGAGCGCATTAAATACAGACAAACAAACATTATTTATATATTAGACTATGCTTATGCTACTCGCGTAATTCTAAGCAATAAGTGGACAAAGTTTTATTGCAATCCGATGAACGGTATGGCAACGCATTTCGAACGAACAAAATCCAGTTCATTTTTATATATTAGACTAATAATAAATTTGTACAGCAAAATTCCGGGTTAAATTTGAATCGCCCTCGTATATGTAATATATATAAAATATTCGAATAATTGATAATTGATTTTACGAATATTTGAGATCTTTTCCTTCTTGAACAAAATATTTTTGCTGACCCCATTCCAAGCCTAGGTATACCATGTCTTCAAATTCTAACCCACTTAAAGTATAAAAAATAATATTCCATCTATTAGATGTGGCAGTGTTTAATTCGTGGATTTTATACCGCATTAAAACAGAAAAAGCGATAAGTTTTCTGCAATTTAGGGACGTTTTAATAAAATTCTTGTTTGGAAATGGTGGAGAGATGGTAGCCTTCTCATTCAATAACGCCAAACATGCCCAACTAATCCTCCTCTATGTCCATGAAATTGTTTTATATGTTTTCATGTTGTATAATTTTGTGACCTGTGTAGTTATTTTTTGTAACCTTATAAACCCTTTTTGTATAATTTTATAAATGTGTACTTTATTATAAATTGTAGCTAAATATTTGTATAATATTTGCAAATTTTTAAGCCTCGGAATAATTTTACTTATAACTAGATATGTAAATTGAATACAGGGTAATAATAATAGAGTACGGTTTTAACAGTATAAAAGGTTGAGAACAACTGCTTTTGATTTTTATTACTTTATGCTTCAATATCGTATGTTGCTCTTGATTGGTATTTTGTCAAATAATATATTAATTTGGAATTAGGGTTTACAATATGTGCACGTCGATAATAACAGGAAGTCTAAGAGACACGAGACAAGGAATATTAATAGCGTATTTATTGATGGTTTAATTCAATGTCTATGTTTATGAACTACGTCGCTGATCCGTGTCCGCGAATGCGTTAATGATTAATGATGATTGCTTTAATTCAAACACTTTTTACGTAGAGTGCCTGGATTGCACTCAAATTCCAAATCCATTTTCAGCAAATACTTCAAATAAATTCTATAAAAGTGGGGAATATATCGTTGTGGGTTTTAGTGTATTTTGATGGACTTATAGTCCATTCACTTATTAATTCCAATTTAGTGTCCTAAAAATGGATTTTTTCTATTTAAATATAGTAATATTAAGAATGATTGATAGATATTAAATATTTCTAAATATAGAATGAAGAAAATAACTTATATAATATCTATTTTATTCAAAAAGCAGTGTACGTAAAAATAAATAAAGTAGACTTCAGATAAAAAATCATAAAACAAAGAAAGGAATTATGCCCGAGGGATTATTAAATTCTTTAATGAAGTCGTCGCCCCAAATACATACCTGGAAAAATCCATTGCCGTAGAATTTATGGGGGTGATTTTTTTGCGCAAAGTTTAATATAAATAAGCTGAAATATTTATCTGTTTTCAGCGGGTGTATCTTCGGGTTTTCAGCTGAATGAGCCGATAACGAAAGTGATTTATGGTTATAATTGTGTTAAAAAAAGAAGGTCGTGTGAAAATCTTTCATACATATTCTTTAGAGTGAATTAAAGTGGAAGGGTAGAGATTGACGATACATTGAATAGCAAAAATATGCCATATTTAAGTATATTAAAAATGGAATAAAGTTACAATTTATTGAAAATAAATATTTTAAGCCATTTTAACATGTTATTTAAATATCGATGCAAATTTATTAAAGGGCTTATAACGAAGCCAAAGGCTAAAGTATGAATAATCCTATATATCAATGACACATAGAGCGGTGAATTAGAGCAGTGTCATCTGTGACACTCTCCTCAGATAGTATTTAATTAATGGAGGAGTGGTGGCATTATTAATCATTTAAAATAATTAATCCTTTGGTGAAGTTGTGTCCGCCCCTGGAGCGCAGGGGCCAACTTCTGTTTTAGGGTTAAGGGTAGTAGAGTGTAACAGATTTAATTCCCATACGAAAAGTGTAATTTGTATTCGGATTAACAGCGGTCCCTGCCCTGATCCCCGAATGTTGCCATAAAAATTCAAATTAGTCCTTTTTAAAACCCCCTGAAAATCCGGCCCCTTCATGAGGCCGTGCCCCGGTGACCTCCCCGCATGATTTCCTAGATGCTTTCATGAAATATACTGAAACGCACACAAAGCAATATCCTCGAGCTTGGGCTTAAAAAATAATTTGGCAGAACGACGAAAAAGGTGGACTGAAGTTTCCAGCATTATACATGAAAGTGTTAATTAAAAATGTTAACAGGATCATCGATAAACAAATCAAGGAAATATACTATATTTTAATAGTTTTGCACATTATATTTCTATGGAGACATGTTAATTAAATATCAAACATATCTCTTGAAAATAGTAGTCAAATTTTTTTAAGACTTAAAAGGGTGATTCATCAGTATAAAAATCTATATAGTCGGTAATTTATATTCTGACATTGAATTATACGATATTACGTAAACATATTAAAATTTACATAAATTTTGCTCATATAACATAATATAATGTTTAAAATTAGGTTATTTTTCGATGATATGTACACGAGGGTCTTGAATAATACATATATTCACATGGGCATGTTTAAAAATATGACTGAATAAAAACATTATTTATGTTTTTATGAGCATCTTGTTATGTAGATAATAGATTTTTTATTGAATGTTATTTGCTGTTTTATATCTCATTTTTTATGCTTAAAGATCGTTTCTGTGTTTTCTTTAATATTAAATATTTTGTATCGTGATGTCTAAAATACCACGACACAAAATCACTGCAGATGCTATTCGCAAGATTGTAACGTTAGATAAAAAGTCAACCAATGAAGAATAGGCGTTCTTCCCGCCGGCTCTCTAGCGGTCTCGTAGCTGGCGTCTTTCCCTCCGCAGAAAATGAAGATCCTACCATCGAATTATTACTCCGAGTAGTAGTCGATAAAATCAATCATAAACTCAATAAGGTATATAATTTTTCTTTATAAGACTTCCTTTTCTCTGGATTATAATTGACTACAAAATTATAGAAAATCATTAAACCGCCGATTTTTTATGAACTTCTTTTCTATCATGTTTGAAAATGCTTTAATTATAATGCTGATGAAATAAAGCTATAAAAATAGATCAACTCTAATTGAGCTCAAGACATTATCCTCAGAAGTATATTATGCGATACACCTTCAAATAAAGTTAAGCAAATATCAGGTTGAGTCAAAAATGATTGCCGATTTTTTTTCAAACACTTCTTTAGCTTTAACAAAAAAACGATAGCGATTCCTCATCATTTTAATTTTTTTCTGTCTAATCTACGTATACATATATATATAGTACATATATGCTTTTCAAATTGTTATATTAATTTTTCCCTACCGGTGATGTATTTACTACACCTCGACTCTAATAATGGGAATATCGATATGAAATATAATAGATACGGGGTTCAGAATTTTTGTGTTTCTCCGTAATATAATTACGAATCACATCAAAGTATTATAGTATATAAGTGTTCTTCTGCAGCGACGGAAATAAATAATTTGTCGGAAAATCGGGAGTTTTGCGAGTTTTAGTCCGTGTTTTTTAACCTAAACTCCAATTTTTCCAATTCTCTGACAATTCCCTTATTGATTGACGCGGATTTTGCTCCAATAACATCTTTAAAATGTCTTAATCGAATTTGGAAGGATAATCCACCCTGGGTTCATCTTTCAGAGTTTCATCTTCCGAGCGAAATTTAAAAAACTAATTTCTTACTGTCTGTTCAGTAACTGTTCCTCCACTGTTTATATATCGCATATTTATTTAGCCGTAGTCATACCATTTTTTGCCTTTTTAAAATCTCAAAGCATTATATAACGAAAATTCACTTTTTGATTTTCCATTTTACGAGTTAAAAAAATACTATAACATATGTGACACGATTAACTATTGCTAAAAGACTGATAGGACTTATACCTATTTAATGATACCATATACTCACCAACACGGATGACTAATCAAGAATAAAAGCGAATAACTATAACGGCTTTTCGTCGGCAACTATTTATGACTCACAGAGTACAAATTAGCATATTTTCATACACATTTCTAATTACTTCAATCTGGAACTAGAACTCAAAAATATAAAATATTTGATTCATTTTGTTTTCAAACTTTTTTAATATCCATATTATTTAGTCTGGTAATGGCTCCACTAAAGTTCATAGTATTTGGGTCCACGTGATGATGCGGAAAGCCAGTAAATAAACGGCAAGTTTTTCAATCTACGGGTTGGTTGTTCACGCCGTTCGACCTGTTTGTGGCACTTTTATTGACACACTACGCGGCATTTGGCTCCCCTATTATTTCGAGCCCACCCTCGGATTTATTCATCTTTCTAATATGTATATATATCTATATGAAAGCGTAGAGAGGTGCTATGGACGATATTAAAATTCTGCTCGCGTTCGAGACGAGAGATTCCCCCGTTTCCAGGAGTCTTCCTCCATACCAAGAAGCACTCTGCGGAAAGTCACCTTGTTACACAATCGGCACCCAGATAAAGAGACAATGAAATCATTCGTAACTTTAGAAGGGAGCACCTTACGCAGCATTACATTTTGTTTGATCTCGATATATGAAGCTTGAGTCAGCATTAGCCTTTAACAAATACAATTTGGCAATACACACAACGTATTATGTATTCATTTTTAAATGTAATATCGTCTTGGAATATCTTAATGATTTGGATTGAACGTCAAAGACTAATACCTAAATAATACATCTAATTTGGCATTCCTTATGCTGCACGCTAAGGGATTGAGACGCGAGTGTACGACCTAAATATTTATCTGAAAATTTAGCAAACACGTTTGGGGTGTAACGAGAATTCAATATGGATAAGAAAACTTCACTTTGAGTTTGTTTGAGCTCTTGAAAATTTTAAAGAGTTGTTACTATATCCAATGCAATTGAATTCAGCTATCTATTATTCAACTTGCAGAATTCTCAATTGGCATATATTATATAAATTTGTTTTATGTTACAAGCATATTTTAATAGTCTATCTTCATCTTCTGCTCATTTTAGGGGTAATTTATTAAGAGATATGATCGGATGGTGCGTGTGGGAAGCACTTAGTGTAATCAATATGCAGCAGGTCCAGAGGTTAACGAGTGGTGCCTAACGAAGGCGCCTCATTCCTGTCCGTTATCATCCCCTGTCTCGACGTCCAACGACGCTAAACTTGTTTTCCAACTTTCAACCATAAACCTGTGACGTGTCTTTTGCAGTTTGCCGACAAAGTAAACCGGCAGCCCCGGCGGACGTGGTTGGAATCTCACCCCCACCGATATTCATGCGCATTTTTCATATCTTCCTTCCAGTTCCGCCTATAATGGCGGTGATTGAATTCTATCATTTTTTCGATGCCAGAATTTCGATCAAAAGAAATCCTCCCCGATAATAACTCTTACTTCGTCCCTAATTTTTCTTTTAAAAACTCCAGAATTTGCTCGGTTCGGCTTGACCTTAACTTTTCTCAACCGTGAATCATCTAAAAGTCAAATTGATCGCTAAAAAGCGCCTAAATTTGTTAACATTATTTTATATTTACAAAATAACTCTTAAAAAAAGCATACTATATTATTTTTATATTAAAAGACGCGTATAACATCTTAAATCAAAAAGAAAATGGCAAAAATAATGTCGAAATAGGGAAGATAAAAATTCTGGACAAATGGGTGCCACACGAACTATCAGGACTATTGAGCCGCTTGGAAGTGTTTTCTTCATTGATAAATTCAAATACATAACAATGGTAGTTATTGACACTAAAATAAGAAGAAATTGACACGACAGTTTCTCCCCGAGTCTTCGATGACTAGTTTGAAAACCAAAATGCATCCAAAATTTGAAATAAGTTATATTTACTTGAGATTTATTACGAATAAACATTCTAATTACTTAATCCAATTAATTTTATAAATATTCGAATTTACGAATATTGAAAAAAGGGCATATATATTCGAATAATTGATCGGAACCCCTAGTAAACAATCACCCAGCGGGCCACTTGGGTGAACGTATCGAAGGACATACATATTACAGATATTATCAACCTAATGAATTAAACGGTTTTTATCTAATTTAACTTTAAATATTTATACAAAACTAATTTATTTTGCTTATGACAAAAATAAATACATCCTGTCTTTTTAGGATATTTCCTGGAACGAAGGTATTTTCTGAAAGCGAAATATTTTACTATTGTTTTTGAATGTTTGTATTAATATTTTGGGGAAGATATCTTCATACATTTGATTAAATTAAGTCCTAATGATCATTCTTGAATTTCGGGCTTCTTTGAGATTGAATGATCTACATTTAACAAATAAGTCTTGGTCTTATTTAATAACTCTTTTGTACATGGACGGCCACTTTTTGGGGAGTTAGGAGATCATTTGCTACGTTATAAATGTCATAAAAATCATTCAATAAGTCGTTAAATTTAAAGAATTACCAGTTTGCCAGGGTCAGGGCTAGGAAAATATTTTTTATGTTTAAGATGTTTTTATTAAATTTATTTACAAGCATATTTTCATATTTTCAAAAGCGGCGATTATTTTTTTATTAGAATTTTAGGATTTTTTTGTAGGCACCTGTATCATGTTAATTAATTATTTTGCGCGTCCTTAGACAAAGAAATCCAGTGGCGTTTTATCTGGGGACCGCGCGAGCCGCGGAATAGGGCACGTCTACAGACAAAGAAATCCACTGGTGTCAGATCTGGAGACCGTGCGAGCCACGGAATTAATTTTTTTTTTCTTTTATCCGTAAATTAAATATTATTGAATCACCAATGCAAATTTTAAATCTGAATTGCTATTAAAAATAATATGAGAGTAACAAATTTAAGATTAAAAATCAATAGTGATGAGACCTTAATACCATTCAATGTCATGTGCCATCGCTCGCATCAACTAGCCGTTCCGCATTCATTTTTTCAAACACCTTTAACGCTGATTATATAAATTACAATATAAAGATAAATTTGAGCTTTAAAAGTAAACTAAATTTTTCTAACGAATTTTAATTTATTTATTCGACTGCTTTTTGGAGCCAATGTGCAGTATGTCCTTTTTAAATATATTTTATGATGGTTTTCCACCTGCAAACGTTAAACAATTCCTTACAATTTGTGAAAATGAACTCTTGAGCACATAGTCCCTTTAAATAAGTTTCCTAGTCCACGGCGCATTGTGGAATATTACATTTCTCCCGGTAGACTATTTCACCCTCGATCCAGTGTCTGCGAATTCTTCGAAGATAAGTTATCGGATATAAAAATGCGTTCCGTATTCCAGTGTTTGCGCATTGAATTTGAATTCGGTGATTTCCGCTCTCAAAGTGCGCTTCGAACTATCGGTCTTGGGTTTAAACCAACTTTCAACCCAACCCAGTTAGCTTATTTCACTTAAGCCTCTTAGCGATCATAACAGCTCAACGATGTTCGCCAGGACCGTAAGATATATTCAATGAAATCCTTTTTTTTTAATACAAAACTTCCTTTTAATTCTCCAGTACTCGTTGGAACAAATTGTTTCAATAGACTTCAATCAGCCGCCACGTACCTCTGAATTTGAAGTTGAATTGGACTGAAAGATACTCAAAGCGCTTCGTTTAAACCCGAGTGTGTAATAAAAATGTTTGAAACTTTCAATGTTTCCAAAAGCACTGAATCTCAGACTTCGAAACTATCCACTATCACGTTTCATCCACCAAACTAGACTCACTCGTTAGTCACCTGTCGTCTTGCGTTATCAACTTTGTATTTTCAAGCGAAACTTTTTAATAATTAAGAACTAAATGAGCCATGGATTTTTCCAATCGGTTTTCCGAGCTAGAGCTCTCAATTATCATTAAGGAGAAACGTTTGAATTTCTACTAATTTAAACTTTGCGAATGAGTTGAATTCGAAGCCAAAGAGCAACACTTAAATCAAATTATCAATTCTCCGACGTAATTAACGTGAACAATTATTTCTTAAAACTCACGCAGAATAGATGATTTAAGAAATTCTTGTTTCAAATATATCGTTAAAGTCATAGACCGACTTAATTAGTTCAGAGCTTCCGCCATTTTTTAGATCTCCTAAAATATTTTTTTTAATAAGTTTTTGATACAAAATTTTCTTAATCTTAATCTTCACGAGCGCAATTTATGAAAGTAATACCAACCACGTTCCGCCCTTCGGCACGTGCGTAAAGTCTGAATGTGAACGCGTAGAAAAAAAGGATAATCAACCGATAGCCTTGGCCACGGGAAGACGTATTCTTTCCACCAGCTCACTTGTATGCTTGCAACCGATGCCTCTATTTCCATAAAATAATGATCTTATTCAAGTATATAACATTAAATTATATCCCTGTCATCTTCTTTCTCCTTATCAAGCCCTCGACAACATGATCTGCTTATCTATTTGGTAGCTTGGGCATGGAATATGTTAAAAATCGTAGGGTTTAAAATATATAAATGGTAAATGCTAATATTTAACACTCAGAAAAAAATATTTATATCTTTAATTACATCTAATTTTGATCAAATTTATTATCTATATACAAACTACATATTTAATGAATTGTGTAAACCAATTTTTGTATACTAATTTTATAGATGTGAATCATTTAATTACACATATAATTACAATTTCATGAAATATCTCTGCCTTATTCTAAGAAAATCTCATGCTATAATTGTTCTTCCAACAATGCATTATATTACAAATTTAAGTTGTACTTGAAAAGGAAATTCAAAATGCTTACCTAAAACCCACTTCATTACCACAACTTAACCAAATGAGCTTCACTACAGTTCATGCAATCTTTATATATGGATTATTTATAGCTCATAGATTATTTAAACCACAGATGGTTCAGTTCATGTGGTTTATATTACACAACATAATAGGTTTATATTACCACATCATCTAATTAGTTATAGCGCGTTTTTGCATCCAATTCAGAATAGTTTTGTTGAAAATGATGTTTTACTATCACGAAATCAATCTTGTTTTGGTACCCATTTTCATTATCAAAAAAATAGTAATTGATCGATATATCTTACGTCTATATCATCTAAAAATCATCCACTTTTCATGTTATTGTGTTGCTCGACATGCTGATCCTATCAATCACAGTTATTTTTTCGGGACAAACTTCATCGCTAATTGCTGGCACACAACCCTTCAGAAATTCTCCGGCTGAAAATAGTTTTCCGGCCGATACTAATAAGCAAGCAACATGAAAACCAGCACGAACAGACGTCCAATTTTTTCACGAACATGTACTGCTGAGAAACCAGATTTTTTTAATTTTTCCATATAATAGATCTAAAGTTTGAGATAAATATATAATTTTTTCATCTATGCGAAATATTATGGACACTTATTTTAAAATTCAAAGCAATCACTTCATTTACATTCAATATTTAATACAATATCAATCACTGCAATTAGACGAGTCGACAGATATAACTGATACAACCCAATTGGCAATGATGCTGTTCAGTGATTTTAGTGTAAAATGAGAACTATTAGTATCAACTTATTAGCAACGCAAGAACAAATAAGAGATATTTTTAATTTCTTAAAAAAATACGCGATGGAAAGTAAATGTAATTACAATAATCACTGATGCTGCTCTAGCAATGGTGCTCTTTAATAATGAATTCATTTCCAATTGCAAAAAAGAAGAAACCTTTACGTACTTTATGAATTATCATTGCATTATTCATCAAAAAGTATTACGTAGCAAAATATTATCCATGTTTTTTCCATTCGAACAAATCCTTTGTCATACAGAATATTTAAAACCCTTGTAGAAAAGGACAATTCCGCACAAACTGACCATATTTTACATACAAATATAAGATAGTTAAGTAGCTCTTAGTCAATACTTTGATCTTCTGGAGGAGATTAAAACATTTTTCATTTCAAAAGGCCAAACTTTCGAACAATTACATAACCAAAATTAATTAGATGATGGCAATTTTGACTGATATTTGTGATAAAGTGAACAGTTTAAATCTTAAACTTCATGGATAAAATAAAAACACAGCAGAAATGATTGGTTCTATAAGAACCTTCAAAGCTAAAGTACAGTTTCCAAAAAATTTTTTGCGCATTTTCCAAGGATGGAAAAGTGATTGGTGAAAATATTTTTGACGTAACATTATTTATTGCTCATTTTATGACACTTTTAGAGCAATTTGAAAATATAACTGTACTGTACCCTTCGAATAAGGGTACAGTATAATATTTTCAGCGTTTCAAATGGTACTTAAAATGTATGGTCCCCTTGTAATGCCATTGCATCACTTATTGGCGAAACAGTAGTATAAACTTTGATATCGTCTGCAAAGCACAATAATTTAGAAGACTGTAAATAAGTATCTATATCGTATAAGAATATTACAAACAACAGAGGACGAATCAAGGAACTCTGGGGAAAACAAGTGCGAGGTTGGACAGTCGAACGGCCTCTAAGAAAACCATGCTGGCTAGGGCTAAAAGATTACTTCGAAGAATAGATCTGATTATAAATAATTTTCTCGAAAATCTTAGATATGATGCAAAGCTTTGAGATTGGATGCCAGATTTCGACGGATCAATACCGTGAAGAAATTTCTTTACTACATTAGTATCGACATACACTTTAGAAATATCACATATAGGTTGGGATGATGTAGAAATGGTGGTTTTATTGACTGGGGGATCGACAAAGTTGGCATCACAAATATCAGTGCCAGTGTTATATATTTTGTCACCTAGGTACATACTACTAGGCATAGAATTCAGATTTTTTTAGACTTCATGTATATTATGTATGCAAATCTTATTTTTTTTAAATCCGACCTGTTCCCATCCCTCTTCTCCTAAATCTCAAGTGCACCCGTTACCGCAATAAGGTTAAGAACCCCTACATCAATGTATGAAGTTAATACGCTCGATATTTAGACTGAACTTTAGTTAAAAACAATATGTATTTTTTGAAACTGCAAAAGGTTTCTTAAAGAATTCATATTTATAGTAGACGTATACATTTTTTAATTAAATTTTGAAGCAAATTTTGGTTTAATGTTTTCAATGCCCGTAGCAAAAAAGTATTTTTGTCCATGTCCGTTCCGGATTTGGAATTTTTGCATGCATATCTGCATACAAATTGGAAGCGATCAGCGTACTTTGTTTGATTTGCATGGCAAAAAATATCCCTCCATCAAAACGATCGCAATATCTCGTTCACAGATTTGAGCTCATATAAAGTGAAACGATTGCCAAATGACCCGAAGCAATTATCCAATGGAATAGCGAGCTCCATAAAGAAACGTATAGCGAATTTATGCGCGCAACTCTCGATAAACAACGTCGAAACCCTAAGCAGGTAGCGTAAAGTGTCAGTCGTCGGTATCATTAATTTCAACCCTTGCACATTGCTACCTGCTCGCCATAAAATCTTTTGATTGCATGGCAAATGATGGAGAAGGTGCAAAATCGTGGAAATGGTGGGTGGCGCTGGGTGGGATAACTGCCCCGTCTGCAATGAACTGAACCGATACGAGGTGTGTTTTACGCTTATTACACGTTGTTCTGCTTTCTCATTTGCAGGAACATGTCGCTTTTGCCATTTACCCACAAATTATGCAATATTTTTTTAACAATTTAATCATGTATAATCGAGCTAAAATGTAATATTTATACAAAAAATACTTAAATCCTATTAAATTCATACATTTTCTACTTTAAATAGGCCTAATTTTGCATCAAAAATCATAGATGCTATTATATTCGATCGATCAAGAGAAGTTAAGCTGCGAGAAAAGCAGGTGACATGAATGTCAGCCTGGATAACATTGACAGGAGACATTTGTTATTAGAATGAATGGCCCTGCCCAGGGTTTGTTTACCTTGCGAAACTTTGGAAAATGCTCCAGACAGCTACACTCTTGATAATTAAAATACCACACGATGGCATAATAACTGCCATATATAATAACGAGCCGTGGTGCTACAAGTCCTCCAAATGGTTCTTGTGCGAAACCGCATATGAGCTCACTTCCTTAAACTTCGCTTTAATAACCGAAAAGCGATCCTGGAATGAGACAAAACGTCTAGTGAGAGTGAATTTCCATTTATGATATACTTCATTCAATATTAATTAAATCAAACATACCCAATATCAACTTAAACTTGAATGGCGTGTCTCTACGCTAAAAATAATTTATAACATGAATGTATATCGATATGATTAAAATTTTCAATTATTCTTTTGAAAAATCTCAATGATGTATTCATATAACGGATCACTCAATAAGTTTGTAGGATGATATACGCGGTATGAATGAAACCAAGACAAATCATTCTACAAAAAAGGCATCGAAATGTTAGAGAGGCGTTGGAATAAATTTATAAATTTATA
The DNA here is from genome assembly GCA_008973525.1 of Stenopsyche tienmushanensis. Classification (NCBI taxonomy): domain Eukaryota; kingdom Metazoa; phylum Arthropoda; class Insecta; order Trichoptera; family Stenopsychidae; genus Stenopsyche; species Stenopsyche tienmushanensis. Next base: position 583,016 of record WACJ01000274.1, read on the forward strand.
ACTTTTGAATTTTCTTGTTTGTCATCTTTCGAAATCAACCTATGAACTTATTGAGCGATATTTTATAAGCATTCCATAGTTATCAAAATTCAGCATGGGCGTATATAAAATCTGATCTAAAAAATTAAGGTGGCTCGTTTATAAATCATTTTTTACCTGGGCGTTCTCAAGGAAATACAAACTATAAACAAGCGACGCATTTGAATATCATTGATATAATTATGATAGATTACAATTAACTTACGTTTATGTGATTAGTGAAATGAACTGTAGCGTAGGCAATTTACCATCCCCATGAAATAACGCTGTAAGTTTAAACAGATTCAATTCGCCAGATTAACAACGACATCTTTCGTCTCTCTATAGTTGCAATGTGCTATTTTAACTTGCGAATGCACCGTTGCCGGTTGGGTCGTGACACGCAGGAGGCGGAAATCGATAGATTCGTCGATTGGCCTTGGCTGCGGGAGGACGTCCTTCTTGCAGCCAGATCTCTCTCTTTCTCGTGGTGAATAAAAAATCACCTAGAGAAGAGAGACACCCGTCAATCCCCATCCATCCGTTTGGCTACACATTATCCGAAAAAAGAACGGATCCGTATTTCTCCACAGTATTACCTTTTCTAAATCCAGAATATGAATGTATACTTAGATTAAAATGATCATTTTGTTAGCCCAGAATATAATCCACCATTCTCCTCATAATAATTATTATCAATCAAAGAAGTATATTTTGGGTTGATCTTAAATCTCTAAATTAAAAGTGTTTTAGAAAAATTCTAAATTTATTAAGAAAATTAAATACAAAATTCATAAAAAGTTTAAATGAAAGTATTGGTAAAGTGGGCTCGCTCTTCAACTTTTGATATAAAGGTTAAAGTTCAAATATCGTTTACAAATAATAAGATTTTTGCAACTCACTCATATATTCTATCCAACTTAAATTTACCTACCCCAATAACTTTATCCTGCATATATTACATATGGAAGGCAATGCTAAGCCGTCACATTAAAAACTCCCCTATCCCTCCCCTATCATGAAAAAAGCCAACATATATAGAACTGAAAATATCGATCATTTCATAAAAAATATAAATAATTGAGTTTAAGCGTTATTAAATTTGAATGGTGTTTAAATTCAATGAATTAAATAGAAATCTATAATAAATAATCTTGATGTGGTTTGCCTTAAAGACTTTCGTCTTTGCTTGTTTATATCTCCACTTCTTTTATATAAAAATATGTTCCCGTAGCGTGTTAATGGTATTCAGTTTTCGCTTCCATGCATGAATGATGATAGACAGCCTTTATCGTTATCAAATTTATTGCCTTCTTATTTGTCCCATTTTTCTAGGAAGCGGAGATATCTCCGAGAATAAAAATAGTTGTATTTACATACACAGCGGCGACACTTAGCGAATAAATTCCCTTTTTCCGAAAATCCATTTTGTGCGACCTTCCCCGATTTTCGTAACGGCGTTTTGCGTGATTGCATAAAATGCGAGCTGAATCGCGACACTCGGCGAGTGAATCAGAGAGAAGTTGAGTCCCAGTTTGTTGTTGTTTCTTCAAGCAGGTTTATTATATTTCCAGATTGTTAAACAAAATGTCTGAACTGGGTCATAGTTGTGCACCGTATAACGACTGCGACTGCAACTTGCACCTCACAAGCCACGCAACTCGTAACTCCGCCGGAAGTAGAGAAAAACTTTTTCCATTTTGCCGGCAATATGGAATCCTGAACATCCAGGTCAGCTGTATTTCATTGCTGGTAAAAATACCAAGCTTAATTTATTACAAATTAAGAACCTACGAAGGACTTCAGTGCAAGAAGGCATGCTGTCGTAAATTTAGCATTGCAGGATGCTTTAATCATATTCATAGCGGCATACTAACATTTTTTGCACTCAAATATTGACATTAAGAAAGCATGCATTTATTATAACAAAACGCATTTGTCTGCAATATTTTAGTAGCTTTCATAGCTTAACTACTATTGTTTGGCATTAACCTGACATTTACATATTTGCAAAGCGTTCCCACAGAACAGAGTCGATATCTACTAGAGTGATACTTATTTTTCAACTTTAAAAAAAATCATATGTCATAAGATTTTGTGCCTTCAAAAAAATGAAAAAAATTAAATATTTTTTTAAAAAAATATTTTAGATGTCGCTACCATAAGTCAAAGTTTCAGAAAAAAACGTTGTATGATCACTTAACTATGAATCCAACTTATCGATTCTGATATAGTTATTAATCTATTTTGAAGTGGAATAGCACGCAGAAAACTCACCTCAAATTCAGTCATTAGCAAGAGCGTCTACCAGCAGTGGCAGAAGTTTATTAACTAGAAATAAAACCAATATTTAGCTTATCAACCAATCAACACCAAATCTACATCAGTCAATGTTACCTTCTATTGGTGAAGTATTACGTTTATGTTTTGACACTACAGCTGTAAAACCGACTTGAGAAATAAAGCTTGTATTCCTCTTACGCTGTAAATGAAAAAATATATGCTTTTCCTGGCTTGTCGCTATCATATAATGGAAATTATGTTAGAAGCTGTAGTGAGAATCGTTCGATCCATCTAGTGCCCCCTGATACTAATTGCTTAAAGAGTTTTAGAAGAACTGGGACAAAATTGATCAAAATGATATAAAATATTAATGTATGATATCAAATCCTCAAAAAATATATAAAATATTGCTGCAGACAGGATTTCTTTTGCCCCCAAACAACTTCAAGTATATCAATCTCGAGATGACTATAAATAGCTGCTGATTCTTCATTATTTACTTGGGAGAAATTTCTGAAAAAGGAGCTTCATTTAGACACTGTGCTAAATGGATAGCTAAATCTATGTATTGCTTGAAGGTTTTCAATTTTACAGATTTTTTATATACAAATATATATTTCAAAAACTAGACCGTATACACTTAAACCTTTTTTTTGTGCGATACATGCGTTCCGCAGAAAATCGCACAAAAATAAACCGCACAAAAAAAGCTATGACTTACATAGAAAAAGTGAAGATGCGTTCCATTAATTTTAAAAACCGCATAACTTTGAAACGACTATATAAATATATTCAAAATCGCACAAAAAAAGTTAATAAAAAAGAGGAAAACCATAATGCAATTAAAAAATAACATTTTTGGTAACATTTAATGGGCGTATTATATCATTGGTAAAAATTTAAGGATGTCTGACATCTGGTATCTCAAATGTCAGACATCCTCTATAGCAGGGCTTCTTAAATTCATGTAGTCCGCGGACCCCCTCTTGGAGCAAAATTTCCTTCGCGGACCCCCTCGTGAGCAAATTTTTTCTCGCGGACCCCCTCTTGAACAATTTTTTTTTTTGGTGACCTCATTCCAACCCTTGTGACTTAATTTTTCAAACAAACAAACATTTCTTGGCCAAAATAGATCTTCTTATAGTGTTTTTTGTAAATAATTTCACGAAAATATCTTGTTCAACTACAGATAAATGTTTTTTTTATATCTTCGCGGACTCCCGGAAATGGCTTCGCGGACCCCCAGGGGTCCGCGGACCCCTGTTTAAGAACCGCTGCTCTATAGAAATACTAATTATTTTAATTACAAACATTCATTGCTGTTTGATAATTTTCGTTGTGATTTTCGACTCAAAATCGCTCTCTTCTTCGGAAGAAATAGTATACCCAGTGTCAATGTCATCATTATTCTGTGTAGATTTTCTCTTTTCAACAATATAATTCATAATTAGTAAAGATGTCACTATAATCATATATAATGTCAATATAAAAAATAAATGGCGACTGTTTAAAAAAAATCAGTCATGTCATTTTTTAGCCTTATTTTGTCACAATTTTGATTTTTTTAACCACTTCATGCTTTAGAACGAACGGTGCTCGCGCGCAGCGCATGTGCCGTATCGCACCAACCCGAGCGCTGCTCGCTTATTTCGCATTACATACGATAAACATAAAGTGACGTTCGCCAGTTTTTTTTGAACTGAGAAATTTTAAAAATATGTATACTTATTAAATAAAGAATAAAATAACCTGATGTTTTTAATTACATTTTTGTCAAAAAAAACCCGAGCATGAAGCGGTTAAGTAGTTAAAAAATAAATTTTTACATAAATTTGGTAGGAATAATAGAGGGTTATATAGAAAAGATTCGTACCCAGTTTGAAGAAAATTAATTAATTAAAACTTAAGATATGATGTCAACCGTGTTGAAAAAAGCACTTTCGAGAAAAACGCGTTAAAAGATTTCATTATGGTAGGACCGGCCAAGTTTCCGCGTCACTAAAATAGCTATAACTCCGTATGTATTTGGATTTTTGAAAATTCCTTTGGAGAATGTATTTTTAAAATTCTAAACATTATAAAAATGCAAGAAAAATGAATAGAATAAAGGGCGTGGTCGTAAATTCAGGGATAGTAGATGCAATATGATTTATACAGTCCCAAATTATATATTTTTCCCAAATTTCTGTTAGTGTTGATGATTTATTTCCTATTTTATCCAAAATATTCGATAAGTACTCTTTACGAGATTTAAAAAAACCGCATAACTTCGAAATCGCACAAAAATAGGTTTAAATGTACGTTAAGCCTTCAACCATATTTAGGTATAAAAATGCTTTAAATATTTCTACAATCTAAGAATTCGATTTAATTGAGGGTGCAATATACTATTTAGTGAAAATATTTGAAGATTATTTTTTTAATTTAATAGAAGACCGATGTGATGCTTGTATGTAAAATATGATTTTTTTTATTTTAGCTCTTTCTATACAGCAAATATCATAGATTTTAAAAACATATATCAGCTGGCATCCAAAGAATGGGAACATTTAGACAAAGCTCCAATATAGCACTGTCATACTTTACGACGGAGCTTTGATCATGTAAAAAAACCACGCCTAGAAGCAATAAGTCAGAATGAGGGCATCGAGATTTGTTCTATAAAGTTTAGAGCTCGGCTCGCTGACAGAAGATTTAAATTGCGAGGGGCACAAGATTTTATGTGGATCGATTTGCGCTAATGTTTACAGTGGGATCTAGCTTTGTTGTGCCTTGGCCACAGAAAGCTGCAAGCAATTTCGAAAAAAGGGGAAGAATAAAAAGGCCGTTCCGCTTCAGCTTTCACGAAAGGGGAAATCAGGTATCGGTCCTAACCGAAAACACAGAATAAAAGTTCGCGATATCTGAAAAGGGACTCAGGTCACCGATGCATGCCGAGCTTTTGTGAGCGACGGAGCTTTAAATAAGTAAGCTACGAGAAACCATCGCTCATTTTAAAACTTTAATCTAGATTTGTAACCATCACTATATTCAAATTGATTATAGCTTCCTACTATAATAATAGCAAACGTATATATATCCATAATAAGACTCCCTATACACCTAGGTAAGCCTTTCTTATAATATGACAATCTTGATTTTATGACAAGTTCACGTCATTGGACCGTTTGTACTTGATTACTTGATGATTTGCAGTATTTCCAGCACCAATTTTGAAGATATATGGTCCAATGATTCCATTTGCCCAAAATGAAATGAGCTTCATCACCAAACAAAATTTTGCTTGAAAAGAGTGGAATATCTCGTTCGTTGTTCAATAATAATATAAACGTCATTTGAAAAAATATCATGTATAAATATTATATAGTACTAATATCTAAGCAATACACTTGGATGAGCGTTAATGTCAAAATGAAACTCGGACAGTTAACAGCAAAATCGATTGATATTATTCGTTTAGATCATTTTAATAAATGTAATTTGCTTGTGCTAAAAGCAATCATTTGTATATATATTAAAATGTAATTTTTGGATAGATTTAAAGGGAAATCATATAATTTAAAAATATTTAATGAAAAAATGTATGACTTAAATTTATTTTGTTTTCGCTTCGTGTCTATACATAAAGGTGTATTTGAAGAAAAAAGTCTTTTAAATCCTGATGTTTTAATTCTAGGACTTAGATGAATATTAGCGTGGCAAATTGCTGCTCTTCCTGTTTTGATTAAATTTTCTTTAGCCCATTTTTTTAATAAGAAAAATTCTTTCCCCGACCGTCTCATTCGGGACGGTACTGTACATCAAAACACCGCCTCCTCTTCCCGAAAAACGTAAAAAATACAAAATCACAAATCCCGGCAAATTTCCAAACGTCTCTTTCCATCGACGCAGAACAGAATGAGACCACCATACCGAAATTTAGATGACTCCCGTTCGTTTTTTGGAACTCGTCCAGGATCGGATAGACGCTCAGAATCAAGTATAGCCGGATCTCATATATAAATGAGGGGTCCGGTATACCTTCGACCATATAAATTACGTCTGAGCCTTCCACGCACTACATTATTGCTATCTGCCTAGGTTGTAATTTATTAAATTGCTTCAGTTTCTGGATTCTTTCTCATTCTACCGATCGGGGAAGCCGCTATTTGAAAACGTCTACGAATGCATAATTTATCCCGGACGAGATAAAGCGCTCCGGGATGGATCCAGCTCAATGTGTAACGGGAGTAATGAACACTATCAATTGGGGATGAGCAGTTTCGCTCCGCGCTCAAAAGCGACTTAAAATAACGACCCTTGAATTCGATATAAATAGGTATCGATTTGATTTTTTTTTAAATACGCCTTTCATCTTGAACTTCCCTGATGATTTATCTTCCCTAATATAATCTCAACTTTCTTAATACTTTCGTGCACTGTTCCCTCCCTTTGATACTCTCCCCAACTGATTTTCTCTCAATTCAATTACACTCCAGTTGCATTCTTCATTTTGATAACCAACTTCCCGGAATTCAGTCTGAGACATAAGCCACGGGATAATTTAAAGTTCCATCATATCTCTCTACTTTTGTTGAAAAATTAATACCTTTCATGCATCCCTCAAACTATTGCAAACATTTTCTTCTTATCACAACTTCTTAGATAAAAAATAGCTATAAAATACAGTATATATTCTAACGTATTTACATTAACAAATATTTTTCAACGATAATTTTGCATAGTAATTTATTGACGGCTTATAAAATCAGTCGAACCACATCTAAATTGACCTAAATTTATAATGAGCATATATAATTCCTATTAAATTATTTTAAAGTATCATAGACTTACCATGGATTTGGTTTAAATTATTAACAGCATTACAATCACTGCCTTTAAATTGCTTGATATAAAATTGAATAGAACTGCTAGTTGATGCGGGCGGTGGCAGATGTTCTGCGCATTCATTCAAATTTAAAACGTTTAGGATTAAGAGTAGATTTAGATATAAATGACCCTTTAAACAATCAAAATATCACGGAAGATTAACGACAAATAGATGACACTGTTAGAATTTTATTAATATAACTTACTCGCTTCGGCTTTGATTCGAAGATTCGGCTATGGACTTGTCCAACCGAAGCGGCGATTAAATACAAGACTGACGTTTTACCGTGCATGTCCATGACCTCCCATGAGATAGATCTAATGACTTCGGCGCCTAAGATTTAATTCAAAACATTTTTTTATCAAAACGTTCTCAATACTCTATGAACAAAATGGCGTGAAGATCACCCAATACGTGACTGGTAAAAAAATGAAGGAAACGTTAAAATATCTTCTTTCTGCCATTCTGCCGGTGAACAATGCGGGTATAAATTCATCATTTTGCGGGTTTATAAAATCACGGGGGAAACTGATTGACGTTTATTATAATCAAATTTCTTCTGGATTGACGTTCGCAGAAAAAAGACGCCCGGGGGATGAGATTGAACTAAGACGAGTGGATATTTAAATTTTAAAGGTCACAGATGTTACGAATCCTTATCGGAAATATAATAAGGATGAGATTTCGAAATCACTACTCCCGTTTGGCCAAATAACGTAATAATTAAGGCTGAAAATTTTCAACAAGCATCTGCCGAAAATTTCGATTAAAATTAAAATATCATCATGGAATAAAACACGCATATTATTTTGATGAATATTTTTATTAAAAATGTACATCTTTTCAGCATTGGTTTTTGCCTCCGAAATATTAGGGATGATTAATTTTTCTCCAATTTAATTGAATATTTAGGGAATTTCTCTATTTATTTTGTGTTAAAATGATTTTATCCAGGCTTTTCTCGGAGGGTTGTTCCATTAATCCACCGTGTCTCCCAGCCTATACATAAACCACCCGAAATTTCCAAGAAAAAACTTCCTTTTTAGCATCTACCTGATGCTTCCGGTCTTATTCTCCCCTACTTTCTAAATTTCACACCAGATGGCGTTTATCTATGAAAAATGTGCGCCACCTTCAATCCACTCAAAATTTTTCATCGTCATTTCCTTTTATTATTATATATATTCACAAGATTGTGCCATGGCTAATTTTAAAAAAGCCAAATTTTGATTTTCGCAAATATTTTTTAACATGCCTTTAAATCCCAATCCCGCTATATAAATTTATAAACAAATTTATCATTTAAAATTAAGTCTTATTTCTATTATATTTTTTCATATTTCATAGTTCATAAAGCCATAATACAAGTAAATAGCTATAGCATATCTTGTCACAGAAATTTTTAATTATGAGACTTTTTATACATTTGAGAAAGCCATTTAAAAATCCTCTTTAGAACATTTTCATGTAAATAAGTACAATATTTCCGAGAAAAACTATAAGCTCCTGCAATTTCCGTTCTGTAAATCCAACATTTGTATTCCCAATTTATTTTTCAAGCCGCATTCTTCTAGTTTTCATTACGCCAGCTCGGCTTCCTTTCTCAGTCCAGTTGATACTAACAAAACAAGTCTTAGCCATTGTTGTTTTTTCCTTGATAAAAGCCTTAGCCGACTTTCCTTGGCTGACTTCGCGATTATTTAAAATTGTTCGCCCGAGTCAAAACTATGGCCGTCAAAATTGCAACACAATGGAGCCGGGGGCGGTAATAAAAAAATAAGGTAAGTGAAAGAAAAATAAAGGAGAAAAACAACGTATTTTTCGGGGGATAGGAAATGTGGAGAGCTCTTCTTAAAAATAGGGTGTGCAGAGTAAATAGGAAACAGCTCATCTCCTGTAGGAAAAGGAGTATCGATATCATATAAGCTCGAGAGAATGATACAGCAGGACCTTATTGTATTATATCAAAACCCTTTCAAGCCTCAATGTCAAAGGTTATTCAATCGAAGATTCTTTTACTTAAATATATATATAAAATATCATATTCTTACAAATTATAAATTTAAATTTTTTTGCATCAATCCTGCTTGCAATGATGATTATAAACATTGATTCAAATATTTGATGTCATCTAGAAAAAACGAACATTGATGCTTAGTTTCTTCAACAAAATGCTTCACAAATCTATATTCAATGGTCCATTATAGACTCACCTATGAGTTTTCAAGTATCATATATATTTAAATTTCCATTTCGTTTTTTTTACTTTTTCAATATAATTTTCATTCTTCGAGTATAAAAGAAAACTTAGAAAGGCGATCGTTTAAAAGACTTTTTTAGGAAAATAATATTTCATGAAATATGTTCTCCCATGTATGGTAAAGTCAGACTAAAATTATTTAAATAGAATTTATAGTTACAAAAAATGATGATTTCAAAATGTTGTTTTGATTATGGTTGAAACATTGATACTTCCTTGATTTTTCCCCATATATTTGAATTTAAGCCCGAACCTTTATATTAGGTCATGCCGTATGAAACTTCGGGATTTGTAGATGAGGATTGAAACACCAAACACTTTACAAAACATATTAAATTCAATCAAAATCAATGAGAAACTAGATTTATTTTAAATCTTCATCGCTAAAAAATGATTTTTTTATGTAATTTTTTTAATTTTTCTTTAACAAATCGACCCTTTTCTAAAAGCTTTGTTTAATTGCCGCGAGTCACCTATATAAGTTAGCCTCTGATGAAGTTTTCATCATCGTACAGATCATAGAAGGCCCCGAATACGCATTTATCCCCGAAAATGTCGTAAAATGAGGACGGAGTGGCCACAAGGTCTGTGTGTCCAACCGGTCCGCTTTTCAGATCGCTGATATGACGAATGAGCGCTTCGCGATCGGACGCCATACTCGAACATGTCTACAGAACGATTACGAACTCACATTACAAAACGAAGGAGACTGATCGGGTGGGTTGTTTAAATTTTACAATCGATCGAAAATATTGTTGTCTTTATTGCGGGATTATCCCGGCTGGGAATGGCCCAATGTTTAAGCGGTGATGAAGAAAAGAGATATTAGATAATCCAGTATGGACTCCTGTAATTTGTAGTCCCAGAAAGCACAAAATCATATGAAAGACAAGAATGTAATTGCCTCGGGTTTCAGCAGACCTTGAGTGACCTCAACTGAAATTCCGACTCTTCCTGTGATATGTCCTAATAATGAGCGTCCAAAATCTAATCGCCAATATCAACGTCTGACCATATTATACTTGCTAGTGGTGTTGTTGTAAAAAATTAAAATCTGGAGGATTAAACTGCCCCACTTCGATTGTGTTGGGTTATGAACCGATTTTTGGCAAAATTTAGTACCGTAGCACGTGTGTTAAATTGGAGTTGTATCCAGTGCATTCTGCTTAATGTTATTTGGTTCTCAGCGACGTTTCCCCGAGCCGAGCTACTCATGCTGGCGTTGGAGTAGATAAGATAGTCGGCTACATATCCTCTTGTCGTTGGAGTGGACGTGGCTTGGAGAAGTGATACGACAATATCACATTTTTACGTCCACCCTTTGTATGTGGCACGTATCGCTACGGCATTTACACGTGTAGCACGAGCTTCCCGAATTTATGGGGCCGCACGTTCCCACCAAGAGTGGCCAAACATGACAAAAACCACGCAATATGACACACTGCCGCTGACCTTCCGATCCTCGAACCTTATAGTCTTAGGCTCTAACCGGGTAAACCGGCCCATCTGCACGCAGCTCGCATCAATTAACTTATCTTTCGGGGCAGGTGTATGTAAATTTCGCATTTCTTGCCCTGACAGAAAAAGTGCACACCTCGAGGCTTTGTTCCCGATGTGTGGATGAAGGCTTTCATCCAGTGCGATGGATTTTTTTTACAACTTTGTATCCTCCTTAAAGTGGTCCGCAACATAAAAAGTTTTGCACTACAGGATCAGCACGTAATACAGTTTTATGAAGGCGGATAAAGTAGTGACCTTTTTTAAAAGCGAGAAGAAAACCTGGACAAATCCAATTTCCCAAATATAGACCTAAGATTACTTTTGTCAAACAAAACTTTCACGTTCTAAAATTATTAGTCCAATTTTATTTAGATCTCTTCTAAGCACAGGCAAACTATCAAATAAACAAATTAAAATGAATCAAATCTTATTATAAACCTTGATTCTTAAAAAATTGCACTTGAACTAAAAAATATATTTTACCACCATTACCATCCAATCTAATATCCAATTTCATTATAAACAATCAAAATAAATCAAAAAACAATATGAATGTACTTTAAATTGAATCTCAAGTCTTCTAAATTCGATGTATTTCTTTGGTATGAGATTGATAGGAGTTTTGTGGCGTGTTATTGATCTGCAGCGTCTTTGAGCTGAATTCCATGTTTGACCTCAAAATTGGCTCGATATCTATCTTGACCATATGGCATACCATGGAGAGGTGTTTGGAATGCTGAAATTCTCTTCTTATGCTGTTATTTCCTCTATTTTATCTTTAAAAAAAAATACTTTCGCATACAGAAATCAAAAATATCTGCATAGAGCAAAATTAACCTTTTCGTTAGTGAGCAAATTTAAAATCGATGAAGTCGTTGTTGTCATAATCGCTTTACACCGATTACTTTCTGTCAGCTCCTAATCAGCGTAAGACAATCTTCAATTCGAGGCAGAGTCAATTGTAAATGAACACTTGATAGTGAATACAAGACCACATCATTTCTTTACATAAACAATGCACAAAAAATCGATTCATTTGCTCCTCCTTTAGAAGGAAATGATAATTGAACAAAGACTCTATCAACACGCAGCGAAGAACGGCAAGCAGTTAAATAAACAAACACTCTCGATAACACACAATATTCGGTAATTTCTTTGCGTAAACAAATAACACACTTGAAATCGAAATCATTATAAGTCGATAAATTTGGGCTTAACGATCTATACAATCATGCAATGCATATGAAGAAGCTCTCCATCTCAGTCTCCCGAACTGCGCTAAGTTCTCTCTGTCTCTGTCCGCCTCGGAGCTTCAATGCACAAGAGTGCTCTTTCTGAATAGTGAAGGTCAAAACGGATATTTCCGATAGTACTCCCATACATAGTATTTTTTTGACAGATGAAATAAATAATCATATCACCGGATTCTTCTTCGGAGCTTTAAATCACGCGCTATTATATTGTATGAATGTGGATTTTTTTTTTATAGAACTAGGCTTAATTTCACACTCAAATATGAAACTCGAATCCCTTGTTTATGTATCAGGTCAGTCCAAAAATTCATGCGCATTTTTGGGGAATTTTAGAATATTATAAATAAAACACAATTTAACATTGGTCTTCGAATCTATCGAAATTTGTCGTCGCTTCACTAATGTATTAGTCAGTTTGTCACCAATTTTCATAAACATCGGACGCATATTAGCATCCATAAAAAATAAATATCGATAATCTGCTATCTCTGCAGCAATAAAAATTAATAGTGTACTTTGTGAACTATTACCAGTATGAGGACTACCTAATAAATGATTAAGTGGTTGGTGGTGGAAAGTGGTTGCCAAATGAGCTATCCGAATCCAATTGCTAGCATCCAATTTAGACTGTTTGGTAACCAGGTAACGAAAAATGGATTATTTATCATAATATCACAAGAAAAAGACAGTGGACAGATAGAGATAAGTCGCCAATTTCAGCAGCAAAGTTGTCTTTAAATCCTAAAAAGAAACAAATGTTTTGTGATATATGTTAAAACCAAATCAAACCATGAATGCAGATGTTTACAGTGAACATCTTTGTCGTTTAAACTTATGTCGTATCAATCTGCTGGTGATGATATCGGAATATTAAGTCGTCTGCTAAGGGTTTTATTTAATTCTAGGGACGAATAAAAGTCTTGGATTGTAAATTTAATATTTTTTCCTTCCATAACGAAATTATTTGTAAATTTTCTCGCTGAACTCCTTCGCAAGTCAGGTGTGTCCTTTTTTTTCTCTTAAGGTGAAAATAACAATTTCATCTCCCCATTAAATGGCAATAGGCGCAAAAACACGAAATCGCGTAATGGTAATTTGATGACTCGGTGCAATTTTTCCGTGGATCGAGAGAAATGTAAAGGGGGGACGAAACTAAACACCCCTCAAAATTATTCTTCTGAGGCAAAGGGGGCGCAAATACATTTGCGCATAGCAGCCCAACCTTTTCTGAAAGGCTTTTCGGGTGAGTGAAGTTGGAATGAAAGCTTCCAGGCAAGCGATTTAATTAGTATAATGTGATGTGAACAATGTATTAAACATATCCATTAGAAGGGATTAAAGGAAGCACCTACACAGGCTCCGTTAGCATTTAGCTGAATAAATATGCGGATCTGGGGAATCTTAACTTTTGTCTATGGAATGGCTCCAGGTACGCCAGCTTTTCGAGGGGAAATGAATCAAAAGAAAATTAATGGATCAACCCCGCTAATAATATGTACGTTCTAATTTGTATACCCCAATCCCTCTGTGCTGCATCTAAATCTTATACAATGCTACTTCTACTGAGCGAAAATTAATTATGTATTCTTTAATAAAGTTAATTTTAGCAAATCATAATTATTTTCCTAAAATAATACGATCATTCTTTGTATCTAAATTACATCCAATATCGTTTGACATTTAATGAACAAACGCATTCCATCCTAATTGTAGCCGATATCGAAAAGTTGATTCTGTATATTGCGTTACCCTTATCAAAAAGCCTAAGTACCCAATAAAAAAGTACTGACTTTTTACAGCCCTTAAAAGCCAAAAACCCCACAAATTTTATAGTCTTTTTGGCATTTATTTGGTTTAATAATACCTTCATTCTTGCTACAATAACGATTATGCATGAGCGTATTTATTGTTTTAGAGGCTCACAATTACGTTTGATTTGGGGGATAAAATTTTACGTCTTTTCTGCAAAAAAATATTCTTAAGACACTAATATTGATTTACAAATCATCTTTACATATTTTAAAATGTATAATTATTGTATTAAAAATAAGGTCAAATAAAAACTCACATATACTCTAATTGATCTTAAGCTTAATAAACTCTTTTTAATATTGACCCAATCAAGACCCGAGTAAATTCATGCTCAAAATAATAAAATTGGCAAATATAAAATAAACTAAAATTGTCTTATCTTAATGCCAAAAAGTAATATATTAATAAACTATGATTTTTAATGGATGGGAATACAAAGGGCGCCGAATAGAAAGACTCTCTTCTCTAAATAACTATTTACTCCACATGAGAGAGAGAAATCTGGCTGCAGGAAGGACGACCTCCCGCAGCCAAGGCTAACCAACGACTCTTCCGACTCCTGCCTCATGCGTGCCACTACCCAACCGGCAACGATACACGCGCAAGAAGCGATCGGTCGGTATGCAGGTGCAATGTCTCCGCAGGACCAAAAGAGATGGCGTTGTTAAAATAATACATTGCACCTGAAGAGAGACGAAAGATGTCGATGTACTTATTAATTTTTTTCGGATCTCATGCCTGAGAGTTTTACGTCTTCAAATTCTAACCATCGGCCCTTGATAGGCGCGGTTTTTCATTACGATTTCACTATAATGCGGCAATTAGGCTAAGAACATCCTAGTTTTACAATTGTATGAATTGAACGGACCCCGGTTTATAAACTTATGATTTAGATCAGCAGTTCTTAAACTTATATAATCCGCGGACCCCCTTTTGGATGAGTTTTTTTTGTAAATAATTTCACAAAAATATCTTTTTCAAGCATAGATAAATGTTTTTTTTATATTTTCACGGAACCCCGTAATGGATTCGTGGACCCCAGTTTAAGAACCACTGCTAAGAGAAAAAAACAAGCGGACTGTTTTTTGTTGATCCCATTCTGTTAAACAGTGGATATATAGCAAAAATAACTTCATTTTAAAAGACAATTGAAGAATATATTACCTTTTTCATTTTCAAATAGTTGAACTTGTACCGTTCTCAATCACGATCGATCTTTGATCAATTGGAAAACGCAGCACCCTTTATGAGAAAATCAGTACTTCTTTAAACAAAGAATTCGAGTGGTATCAGGTCTGGAAACCGTGCGTGTTACGGAATAGGGTACGTCCCCAGACAGAGAAATCCACTGGTGTCAGGTCTGGAAACCGTTCGAGTTACGAAATAGGGTACGTCCCCAGACAAAGAAATCCAGTGGTGTCGGGTCTGGAAACCGTGCAAACCACGGAATAGGGTACGTCCCCAGATAAAGAAATCCAGTGGTGTCAGGTCTGGAGACCGTGCAACACTTACAGGACACACACACACACACCCAAGGGCTGCCAAAATAATTGATTTACACGACAGAAGTATTCACAAAAGAAATCTTAATTGAAGAAATAAGCGCCGCCTTTGCAAAAATGAAAGAAGAAATGCTATAAAACTAAACTAAGCCAAAAATAGTTGTTAGTTTTTTGTTTAGATAATTTAGAAGTTGACATTTCTTATTCGTTTGCACATTTATGTAATCTTAGAAGCTCAGAAGTATTTTTTTTTTTATTATTTAAACCAATTGCCTAAAATAATGATTTATTTAGAACAGTTATTTAGTTCTATTACGACCACATTATTAGAGTATTTTTTCAAACTGTAGAAAAAAAAATCTATTTCGACAACCCTGACACTTAGAACATTAGGCTTATAGATGAAATCTAGCAATAGACACCCGAAAACCTCTAAAAAATTGTGTCGGTCCATCCTCCAAACATCCTGTATATAAAATATTCGAATATTTTACCAATTTCATATTCGTTATTCAAATAATAGAATTTACTATTATTTGGGACCCTTAATCATATTAAAGAAAAGGCATCGGCATTGTTCTTCGTTTCTATGATAAACTTTTTTTTTTTTGGGAATTATATTTTCTTCAATTAAATCCTAAAATTAAGTGGTATATCGCTGTGACGTTGATGAAAACGTTCTACTTGAACGAACACGTTCTTCTTCTAAATGGAGAGCTGCCAATAAAATTGATTTTATTTGCGACTTGTTAGTGCATTTTCTGTTTGTTCCGTTGATGCATTAATACATAATCCATGAGATGACAAAGAATCTTTCAGGAAATGGAATGGAAACGTTTTCATACATTGTCTGTTTGCTGTCTCGACAGTCTTATTAATAATGCACGCGGCTCTTACTGCTCGTACGACTCGACGTTTAACAGAATCGAAGCCTTTTAATTCATGATTTTTGTTTATTTACGAACAGAACATTGTGCAAAGGGATCGTACTGTTTTACGTCCATTCGGTTGCATAGAGTGGATGAAGCTGCATAAGATGCAAATCGTCGTGCTTGCACCTGCTTGTTGGCCATACAATTTTTACGAGCCTGAGATGATCAAAGCTTTACATAGATCATAAAATATTACATAAATTGCTCCGACAAGGTTGCATTGTAGCTGCACGTTGCTTCCTTCTAAGATTAACAACTCTAGGATGCCTCATAAAACCACAATTTTGGCACATTGTCCGAAACTAATCAAGAATTTATTATTTCATATGATCCATCAAGTCATAAACAATAATATTCAGCCAATTTTCAATGTTTTAAATTCAAGTTTTATTAGTTTTTCGTGTTTTTCTTCGCCTTTTAAGGGATGATCCGCATGATATTTTTACACATCCACAGTATAAATTTATTAATCAATACATACTGACGGTTGAATTAAGTGAAATAATTTCGTTTATTGCTTAATTTTTGTGTAAGTATCTTTTCAAATACACTTGGACCTCTTATAACACGGTTTTTTACAACATGCTTTATATAATACGGTTTGAGGGAGAAAAAATATACATCTTTAATTTCACTAGAAATTACACGATAGCCAAAAGTAATGTCTCTTCTTTCAATGTTACGAAATAAACTCAGGCGCTCAAAAGATATAATCCCACACATCACTAATAAATTTGTCCGCAAAATAAATATGTCCCTTTATAACCCATTGATTTTTATGATCATTCATGTGGGCCAGAATGAAAGAGTGACCTGTGAAAGATCATTAGTTCCGAGATTGATCATTGCGATACCAATCATTTTAATTAAACCCGGCCCTCCTCACAAAGGCCTCCTCTCTTTTCATGGGCTCATCGTAAATGATGAATATCTCTCTGTGTGTATTTTTCGTATGTGCGGTTGAATGGCTGAAACGAAATTTCAGCCGTAATTTCGTGAATTTATTCGGCAGCGCGAATAAGGCTCCGTTTGAATGTTCGACATATTTCTGATTAACCCTGAGTATATGACTTAGTGCCGAGCCTTTATGAATACTTTGCTTTACGGCCCTTAAAAATATTTTATGTGGCGATCGTTCAAGTTTTTTAGATTATTTGGAATATGATTTGCAGCTCGGCTTTATATCGCAGCCCCACGATGAGCTATGAACACATACGCAATAAATCATGTAACAGAATTAATTAATGCTTGTACAGCTGACTATTTTCTTTGTGAAAATAACTTAAACTTACACCCAACTTTTGTAACTAAAAGCTTTTAAAAAATGCTACCAGCATAGACTTAAATTGCATGCAAAAGTATAAAAGAAGGGGATTTACAAAACTAATTAAATAAGACGCTTCTTGAATAAATAATCAAAAAGAGTCAGGGATGTTTCATTTTCTTTTGAATATAAACATCTAAAATCTTTGCTTATTTTTTGATTGACCTTTTTGCAATACTATTTTATGTCATTATCGTTAAATACACAGAAAGCTTAGCATGGGCTGCCCACAGGGCTCGGTCCTTGGACCGGTCCTGTGGAACGTCCTGCTCGACGACATCTTCGGGCTGATCCTCCCAGCGGGGTGTGAGTTGTTTGCGTACGCTGACGACCTCACGCTGCTGGTCGAGGCCGGCTCGAGATCGCAAATCGAGGCAAAAGCAAACTGCGCCCTTGAGATGATAAGCGACTGGAGTCGCATGAACAAACTAACGTTCTCGGCCTCCAAGTCGCAAGGACTCATGCTCAGGGGTCGGCTTAAGCGATCCCCTCGGCCTCGAATGGGCGGTGACGTGGTCAAGTTTGTGAACTCGGCCCCCTATCTGGGCATCACTCTGGATGACTCCTGCGGCTTCGTGATTCACGCCCGCCGCGCGGTAGAAAAAGCGGCGAATGCCTTTGGTAGACTGTCGAGGATTGCGGCGAGCGATTGGGGTATCAGAGGCCGCCCCCTGTTGACTGCGTACAAGGGTATCTTCCTCAGTATTTCAGCGTACGCAGCGGGAGCATGGGCGCACAGAGTCGGCATCCAGCTGGTGAAGCAGATTCTGCTACGAGGCCAGAGGTCGGCTTTAATACTTCTATCGAAGGCGTACCGTACGGCCTCGACCGACTGTCTGCCGGTGCTGGCGGGCGTCATGCCCCTGGATTTGGAAATCCAATGTCGAGCGGCGAGGTTCCTCGCAGAAAACGGTGAGACCCCGGAAATCGGCGGCAGGAGCATCCCGATCGACGCAGGTTCCTCTGACGCGCTCGGCGATCTTCGTCGACGCGCGAAAGAGGCTTCGTTAGTTAGCTGGCAGGAGAGGTGGTCCGAGTCTACTTCCGGCCGCCACCTCTCAAAGTTTTTCCCCTCGGTTAGAAACCGCCTGCGTTGCCGCTGGGTCGTTCCAGATTTCTGGACGTCCCAGTTCCTCACAGGGCACGGGCGCTTTAGGGCTTCGTTGTATAGGTTCAAACTATCCCCGGTTTCGGAGTGTCCATGCGGCGATCCGGACATGGACGCAGACCACGTTCTGTGGACATGTCCGGGCATGGCGTCCGATCGCGAGGCGCTCTTTCGTAGTGTCAGCGGCCCGAAAGTCGGGCCGGTTGGGCACACAGACCTGGTGGCCACTCCCTCCTCGTTCAGGGCATTCAGGGTGTTCTGTAGCATTTTTGGACAAAAATGCGTTCCTGGGGGCTACTATGATCCCATCGATCATGATAGCACCCCCAGCGGCTAGTTCAATCAGGTGGCTCGCGCCAAGAGCGTCGCGAGCGAGACTAGGCGACCCCCCCCTCTCCCATAATGTATATATATATATATCTATTATACTTCTTTCTTTTATTTATTTTTATTTATTTTTCTTTTAATTTTATTTATTCATTTATTTATTTATTTTATTATTATTATTTTCTTTCTTTTTCTTTTTCAATATCTATGTATATATTTTAGTTAGGTCTAATTGATAAATTCAAGTACCTAGCTAGCTTCCCCCCGCGCTTAGAGCGTAAGTGGCCATCGGTGTTGAGAAAGAGTGGGTCCTCGCAGACAGTATAATTTCAGGTTTTGCACCTTGGGTGCACTTTTGTTGAGCGGGCTGGCATGGTCCCGAATAGCGGGACCAATAAACAGCTCGGGTAAGAGGTGGGTCACTGTCTATCGTTAAATACATCACCAACAGATCATCCTTTTCGTTCGCTACATATATTTCCGTATTTGGTTTGTTTAGTTATTAAATTACACAAACAGCTTTTCTATTTAAGATGTTTTGAAGCTATAAACAAAGTTTTGCTACTAAGAACCATCAACCATACTGTGAATATGTTTTTGATGTTGACGCATAAACAGAAAATGTTATTAAACTCTTCAAATTGCCTGGATCATAATATTGTAATAAATCCTTAGTTTTAAGCTATACAGTAAAACCTCGATATAACGGACCTCTATTTAACGGACTATAACGGGCAAAAAATCCGGTCAAACATACAATAATTAAAAACGTTCTGTTAATATTGGATAATACCATGATAATCATGTCATACGTTCAGCACTAGAATTTGAGACATAATGTCGTCCCACTCGTAGACTGCACCTAACCAGAGCGATAATATATTAGGGGATTCCCTGATATAATAACCCGTAGGTTTCGACAGAGCACACTAGTGTTTGCCATGTTGGCCGGGGATTCATGCAACTCTACAACAGTTTAACTTGTTTATACGAAGTATTTAAAAACAGATGTATTGAATTTTTTTCCCAAAATTTATAAGGTTATGGCATTCATTTATGGCTCATCTTCAATATGGGCAAATGTTTGGGTATATTTAACTGGATATCTCCGAGGGATTGCGTTTCAAAATCAAAACCAAATCGATAAACTGAATCCGATTGAAGTTTTTGTATCCACACTGACCAAAATTAGCAGCAAATGTTTTGCAGACAACCGTCGAAAATGGACAAGTTTTTAGAGGGAAACCACTGTCCGTTAATAGAGTTGGCAGATTGGACAGTTCTGCAATCAAATTAGCTGCCCGATATCCGTCTACTTTTTTGGGGGTAATCATCATTAAAACTGAACGCAGTTTACCACGTTTTGTTTGACTGCTGCATTTGGATGCAATCCACGATGAACCCAATCAAGCTGCAGTGAGCAATATTCATCCCCCTATCATTTACTCCCTAATTTGTAACGGCCAAAGCGTAGCTTTTTTCCCTGGCCGTTTTTTATCATAAAGATGACGTCGCCGTTTTTAAAAAAAATTTACACGATCCTCTTCCAAGCGGGCACGTTATTCATTTTATCTCACATGGGCTTTTATAGATTATGCCATAATTTATCTAAATTTATAGTTTTTTCCATATCATACAGATTTATTATCGGTGCAAAAAATCCACCTATCTGATATATAATAAATTGAATATTAATACAATTTATGTAACATACTATAAAGATGTTGTCTGAATACGTAAACTAAGTGCTCGTGTAATATTCGCGCAATCTCGAACAAGCATGCATTCTAAATGCATTCCAGAAGTTAGCAGACTAAAACATTTTCATGAAACAAGATAAACATGCCTAAAATTCATCTATGCAAATTTCAAAAATACTTCAATTCTTTCGCATTATTTAAATGAGCATCCGAATATGAAAATAGCTTATTTGATACATTATCGCAGTTTCGTGTGTATCGTTATTTTATTACCATAAAAGCTTAAAATTTAAATAACTCTATACATTTGGCAAATATAATAGTATTATAATATGCGAATCACAATTGAAAAATACGCGTATAATAAAGAATTTACAAATTTCGAATATTTCAGTACTTTAAGCCTACCCATGATCACGGAATAATTTTTTTAGGCCCTTTTTATATTATTTTGATTTTGAGTATCTAATCAAGTCTTTCTATAATAACACTAAATACCTGTTTCATGGTTAAACCGGGCTTAGAAGTTAAAAAAACTATATTTTCGAAATAACTACTATATTTTTAAATTTATCGTTTATACTTTAAACAATACACATTTATACAAGAATACATTTAAGTTTTAAATATTGAGTCAATATTTGGAATAGAATGTATTTTTGAGACTCAACATAATTATATTTGAACCAACTAAATCAAAGTTAATGTTAACTCTAGTGCCTTAGGATAACAAGCTCGAGGATTTTGCATTTGACACTCTACGAGGTCAAATAAAAATTTCAGCACCAAAAATATTATTTTAGATTTCAATCCGAGTGGAATCATACTTGATCTGAATAATATTTGTAAAGGTGTGGAATAAAGCCTATTACTTACTTCTTTTTTAAGCGCACCAGACACGTTGTTAGAGAATTTGCATTTTAAATAATTCTGAAACGTGATTTGGTTCTGCAAAAGGATCAAATGTAATAAAAAAGGTTCAATTTCTGGCTTAAACCTGCGCTCGGTTCATCGAACAATTTTTAATAATACCGCCATGTAAAAATATTATAAGGGAGCTCCTCAAACTTCTCGAGCCAGCGAATATTTGCCATAAATCCAAATTAAAAAAATATTTATGAATCGAACGAGCTCTCCACACGTATGTATTGTAGTTGAAACTTTACACTCCTCAATGGAGAAGTTCACAACCCAAAATGACGATAATGTATTGCAAAGTAAAGAGTTGATGTGTATCTTGGTAAAACGTATCAAAGTTCTTCTTTGTTCTGAAATTGTTTCTAGTTGAAAAGTGTGTTTTTTGAAATTTTAAATCTCTTTTAAGTGCCAAGTTTCCATATAATCCACTTGTTACGCGATTCTTCCATCCACATTATTTCTTTTCGAGGAGACGCACACTAACAAATTCGTCTTAAATTTTGTGCCCTGCATTATTTGACGATGTCGAAGACAAATTATTCTAATTATTTCATCTTTTTATTAATTTCTTTTTAAAATATCAACAAAAGTTCGTGGTTATGACTTACATCGAATTGCTGAAGGTTGACAAAAGATATTCGAGAAAATTTGAAGGGTGACGGGCAGTAAAATTTGCAAGGTGACGGGTGATAAAATTTGAAAGGTGACGAGTGATAAATTTCGAAAGTTAATGGGTGGTAAAATTTGATGGGTGGTGGGTGACAAATATTTGGAAGGTTATGAGAGCTAAATTTTGAAAAATAACGGGTGATGATACTGGAAAGGTGATGGGTGCTAAAATTTCAACGGTGACGAGTGATAAAATTTGAAAGGTGATAGGTGGTAAATAGTCAAAATGTGATGAGTGATAAGGTTTGAAAGGTGATTGTTAGTAAAATTTGAACGAAATTGTGACGAAATTTTACCCATCACCTTTCAAATATCATCACCTTTCGGAAATAATCCATCATCTTTCAAATATTTAACACCCCTCACCTTTCAAATTTTACCACCCATCACCTTTCAAACTTTATCACCAATATCCTTTTAAATTTTACCACCCATCACCTTTAAAACTTTATCACCAACATCCTTTTAAATTTTCCCACCCATCACCTTTCAAAATGTATCACTAGTTATATTTCAAATTTTACCTCCAATCACCTTTCAAACTTTATCACCCATCACCTTTCGAATTTTATCACTCATCAAGCTTCGAATTTTATCACACGTCACCTTTCAGATTTTACTGCCCGTCACGTTTCCAGTTTTATCATCAAATAAAAAAAAATGTTTAGTCGTGTTTATAGTCTATCATTGTTGTTTTCTAAATGAACATTACTTCTATTAGCGTTAATCTTATTTTTTTCTTAATGGCTAATTATTTGATAAAAAAATCAATATGGTTTCAATTATTTCTTCATCATTCAAATTTTGTTTTCTGATATCGTTAATAACACAATTACCTCAAATACAAATCTCATTCAAATATTGCGATTGCTTTATACCAGTGATTCCCAAAGTGGTCTATATCGACCCCCAGGGGTCTATGACAACCTGCAAGGGGTCTACGTCAGCGAAAAAAAAAATTGGGGTCCATGAAACGAAAATGGGGGTCCGCGATAGTGGATCTCAACACATACACTGATAGTACTTATTTACTTACATCATATTATTTTATAAAATAAAGACATATATTTTTTAGACAGGGTTGGTTGACGGAATACTACATTCGGCAGACGAAGCTGTCGACTATGATGTTTGTTTTTTTAATGACGTTAATAATTTAGCTCGTGACGGTGCACGAATTAATTTTTTTTTTTTTTTAATTTTTCCAAAATTTTGGTAGATCATAATGTCAATGTCGTACAATCTCCGTCCGTCGGTGTCTGAAAAGTTAGGTTGGGGTATGTTAGGTTGGGTTGGGTTGGGTTGTGGTATGTTGGGTTGGGTTGGGTTGAGTTGGGGTATGTTAGGTTGGGGTTAGGTTAGGTTAGGTTAGGTTAACCCAACCCAACATACCCCAACCTAACATACCCCAACTCCACCCAACCCAACCCAACATACCACAAACCAACCCAACCCAACCTAACTTTTCAGACACCGACGGACGGAGATTGCACGACATTGACATTATGATCTACCAAAATTTTGGAAAAATTAAAAAAAAAAAAAAAAAATATTATAAAAAAAATATTATTACGTTGGCTTGGTTTTGGCCAATTTAGGTTGTAAATGTTGTAATAGTGCCGAACTTACATATAAGAGACGGGAAGAAAAAAAAAATTGTGAAGATTCATCACCCACAGAAACAAACAAAATTTTACAAAATTTAATATGGTTAATTTGCAGTTACAAGGCGACAGTTTAAATTTGATTAAAACAAAGTCCATCTTATCAGCGTTTCTTGCCAGAGTTAAACTAATGAAGCAAAATATTGGATGGGACGAATTTTCTCAGTTCCCCAATTTGTCACTGATAAACTGCCAGGAAAGACGACTTTTCAACCTACGTTCAACATTTAAATGCCCTCTATTCAGATTTTGAAACTAGGTTTGAGGATGTTTTGTCTATGGTATTACCACCGTGAATAATTAATCCATATGGTGACATAGAAGAAACGAATGTCATAATACAAGAGGAACTGACTGAACTAAGTACAAACGAAGAACTTAAGGTTCAGTTAAAAAACGGATATCAGCAATTCTGGCTGCAAAACAACATACCCGTGACTTATCCCGTATTATGGAATATAGCGAGGAAATGTTTAATTTCCTTTCCATCGTCATACCTAGTGGAATGGGGGTTCAGCGCTGTTACCAATCTCCTAACGAAAAAAAGAAACAGACTGGACATCATTTGCCGAGGAGATTTAACCTTTTAACTGCCAACGACGCACCGGTGCGTCGAATTTGTATGCGCTGATGAGTCATTGGCAGTTAAAAGGTTAAATACACCTATACAAAGTTTAGCCCATGAATGCAAAACCAAATTGCTAGCTGACCACCGTGCGTAGCATGGTGAGGGCGGCTTGTATTTTATATAACAAATACAAAAATTTATTTTGAGTAGTTTTAATTTAAATTCAATTAATAAATGTATAAAATAATGTGTATATACTTTAAGTTTTTAACACTAAACTTCACTACAATTAGAAATTTTCAAAAAATCAATATCAGGTAAGTAGGGGGTCAACCCAAAACCGAAAAACATGGCACGGGGTCTACGACCCAAAAAAGTTTGGGAACCTATGCTTTATACTGAGACTAAAGCAGGTTTAATTTTTACAACGTACTTTAAGAATTGTATTTATTTATTATGTGAAATACCTTATCGCAACTATGCAGCTTTATAAGTATTTTTATACTTATATTAATTTCCATCTTTATTCTTGAAGCTGTTAAACATTCTAGTACTAATATTTTTCATAGTGCAAAGTTCAAAGACGAAAAGGCTCTTATTCCGCCTTGTGATTATATATGCAAATTAAGATATATTTTTGTTTTCAATATGCTGCAAACGCTAAAACTATCGTCGAGAGCAAAATCGAAGGCTCCACTAAGCTCTTCTAAGAAAAGCTTTATGAAAGTTTGTCGTTGTCATCTCATTACAGCTTTCCCATGCCACATGCATTTCTCCCCTCGAAACCCCGAGGAAGTAAGCTCAAATAGAGAAGTTACAGAAAACTTTGGAAAGTGCACTGTAGTGTTATACAAGCTAGGGGAAAGAGTGCCATTTTTCTGCGGCCTCCTCTGGGGTGCTCAATGGATTCCGATGAAAAAATGAGGCTGACACTCACTTCTTTTTCCCACCAGTCCGATAATTTTTCTGAAGCACAAAGCGCTACAATAATGGCTCTTGAACGAATCTCGCACAAGCCCTTGTGAAATGCGAGAGAGTGTGAACATTAAGTTTTCAAATGAAACTTTAAATGAGGGGGGGCTTAAATGACTTTGTTCAGCCCTGTAGAACATAATGTCAATGCGCCCGTTTGCACCGAATGCATGGCTAAGAGTAGTTTCGGGAAGCAACTCAAAATGAACAACTTTGCATTGGAATTCCTTACAAATTAAAATGCATAATTTTAGCAAGACATAAATTATATATGAAATTGAATTCATTTTGATTTTGACTTTTTTTGTACTCATAGAATCCGAAATTATGCCAAACAATAATTTTAAAACAGTTTTATCTGAATGTTTCGGTTCTAATTACTTGTTCAATCAATTTAACAATAAAAAACCTATCTAAATATGTTTAATTTTCAACAATAATCATAATATGTCAATTGATCTGTGTCTGTGAAGCAAAAAAAATACCACGGATTATAAATCGATCTAAAAGTAATATTGGTGTACCAAATACATATCATCGGTGAATATTTTTAGCATAGTATGGGAAAGGTTAAATGAAAAGGCATAACTATAAATTTTTGATTTTAACAAAGCTTAATCGAAAACCGAAAAAAACAGGTATTTTCCCGGAACGAAAACCGTAACCAAACCAATAAAAATGTTTAAAACTGATCCGGGAGCGAAAATCGAAATCAAAAACATAATGGTCAAATTATGCATTTATCAATGATATAAATTTACGTGAATTAATTATCATACTAATTAACGTCGTGTAAGCAGTATTATAAATGTTTGTAAATAATAATACAAAGAACATTTCTTTTATGTGAAATTCGACTTTCACAGTGTAAGTATCGAACAAACATGCCATATCAGATACGAAATACTCGAGTCGAATAAAATACATTTGTGTAAGGGGGAAAGTATTAATATTTCAATACATTTGCAATACGAATCTCAATTCAAAATTTCGCTACGTCAGCAAAATCCGGAATTAAACCAATGAGTCAGCTGAAATGCCGCGGGCGCATTTTTTTAATCCTCGGCAAGCTGTGCGCCCTGCAAGTTGGAAATCTTGAGCAGCAAAAGGTCCTCGGAATGTCCCTCACCCTCGAGCTGCTACATGAAATATCAAAATCCTCCAACACCCCGAAATAAACAAAATATGACGACTTTAAGAGCTCTATCGCTGAATCAGCGCCGCGCCTCACAAGGGGTGGGATTTTTTTATTGCGGTCCTGGGGCGGCCTCCGCAAACATCCGAAATAAATTTAATCCCTCTTTGATATGTTTCACATAATGGTGTGTTGCCACCTACGTGGGCTAGGGGATGGGGTGAGGCGATTATGCCCAAGTCGTA
The DNA here is from genome assembly GCA_008973525.1 of Stenopsyche tienmushanensis. Classification (NCBI taxonomy): domain Eukaryota; kingdom Metazoa; phylum Arthropoda; class Insecta; order Trichoptera; family Stenopsychidae; genus Stenopsyche; species Stenopsyche tienmushanensis. The sequence continues at coordinate 610,076 of WACJ01000274.1, forward strand.
TCAGCATATTTTTCATTTTAATAAGGCCTTTGACTGTGGAAATCCGTGCTTAATTGGCTCCGCACGGCATAGGGATACAATCTAACAGCCATTACAATTTTATCAGCGACTTTTTCATCCAACACATGAAATTCCAATTACGCGCCTTTCTAATTAAATAACACAGAAATAAAGGACTTGTAAACAGCAATGGTCCACAATAAACTAACGCCGCCATTAAATAAATAATCAAACCTCATAGGAGAAACACGTACACGCTGTTACATGCAAAAAAGTCCCGTATGTAAAAGGGCATTTTTCACATACAAATGAAATTAAATTACGCTTTCATGGACAATTTCCCTAAACTCTCGCCCAATACCGTTTATACGTTATAAGTTCCCCTTTTATCAGAAAATCCTCGTTACCTCAGGGATCACGGCTGGAGCCTATTCTAATAAAATGTTGATGTTTGGGCAAAAAACACAAAAAAAAAACTATTGTGCGGTTTTGTATTGAAACGGAGATGAGATAAAAGATAAATATGTACTTACATACGTATATAGCCGGCACGAGAAACTGTATGAGCATTCTCCGTGAGGGGACTTTACAAACACCGCAAAAGCCTTTCGTATCTATTTTATTTTACTTTAAAAACTCGCATGAAAGTGTATCTTTTGAAATATTTAAATAACAAATTTAATATTAACGTATTTTTGTACTTGTCTTGCAAAAGATCTGCAAAAAGCATCGCCACAGTGGGTTTTGTTCGCGAAATTCGAAAGCACCGCGATAAATTATCTTGTAACATACGTGTTACAATAAAATATGCTTAAGGACGCCCTTTATATTTTTTATTAAATTAATCCCCAGCAATAAATTTAAAACGGGCATTTTGTTATTTTACCAGACTAAGGACATTTTGTAGAAACGATCTTATGAATACAGATATATGCATAATTTGTAAGTCGGGTTGTGTCCATAGCGCGAAATTTCAGTTTTAATAACAAAAAACAATTGATATTGAGCAAAGTATAATTTCAATAGAACCTCATTTATCCGAGCTAATTAGGGATGAAAGTAATCCGGATAGCGAAAATCCGGATAATCGAAAATAATTATAACTGACAAGGAAAGTATTATATGAATCATTTTTATTAGTCTGGATTTACACACATAATGAGCGAATGTTCTAATGACTTGAAAAGATGATCGTCTGAAGGTACAATGTCCGGAGAATATGATGGATGTTACAGCACTTCCAAATCCAGCTCTCTTATTTTGTTCTGCGTAATCCTTGCAGCTTGTGGTCTTACTGTAATATTCTTCTTTGGTTGTTAACTAGCACTGATCGCATTTTGAGCATTTCCGCTATCAACCTATCTAATTGTGCACAGTATAAGCTCTGCTGTGACAGTTTGGCCAGGTTTTAATAATTCGTGGTGAATTACGCCAAAAAAATCCCACCAAACACAAAGGAGGACCTTTTCCAAGTATAATGACGGTCGAGGGGTAGAAACAGGTACTTGATTTGAAGAAATTCACTGTTTTTCCTTCTCGAGCTGTTGTAAAGAACCCACTTCTCATCCCCAGTAACGATCCTTCTTAAAAATGGATCGGTTTCATACCTGAACAAAAGCGATGAACAAATGGTTACCCGTTGTTCCAAGGCAGTTGATGACAACTCGTGCGATACCCAAGTTCCCTGTCTATGTTTTTTCCCGAGTCTTTTCAAATGGTCTTTTACTGTCGACCAGGGACAGCCGATGTCTAGTGATAATTTCTTTATTGTTTTTCGAGGATCATATTCTACCAGAGAATTTAATGCGTCATCATCGATTATTGGAGGTCGTCCTGATTTTGGTTTATTTTTCAAATCTCTGTCCCCACTTTTGAATTTTTTGACATATTACAATGATTATTAATTAATTATATAATTTAAATATGATTGCAAATCTATTCATTCATTCCCTATCCGACTTTATTGATTGCATTAGTATTTACAATTTAAAATGCGTGATGAATTTATGATAAATTTGGATCGAAAACATCAATGCTTTCAATCCTTCCTATTTTATTGGGAAGAGGTAATTTTTATCTGCAATTCTTAAGATCTGAACCTTAGTTGTTATATAATAATGAAAATCACTATATCAAAATTTTATTTTTAATCACAACAATAAATATCCGCAATAATGCAAACTGTCCGAGTTTAACTTTGACATTGTTGTTCATTTTGATAATAATGTTGCTTGAATCAAAATATAATTTTCAGCTTGTATCCAGTATGCCTAAATTAATCGTAATCCACTATATAGCAGTAATATTTCGATCGTAACAATTATCATATACTGTTGTTATGATTAATTTAACATATTTTTTAATATTATTAAATTTATGTTCATATCAAAAATAGTTTTTTCATCCAATTAATATTTATCGATTTCTCTTTTTAGACTATCTAGCAAATTTGTGAAAATATTTCAAATTGCAATATCGAAAACACAAACATGTTTATTCAATATCAGAGCAATAGCCTTATGCCGCTGAACTATACCAGCCGAAGAAAATATGAAACGAAAGGAAGGGCTTATCTGAAATTGGAAACAGATTTCCAGGAGCATCTAGGTTTGTTTATTCGTGCGTCTGCTGAGCTTTTTGTCCGCTCTTCCATGTATCTATTGAGGATTCTGCACATGCAAAGATACACGTGTGTTGGTGCACCTCATAATATGAAAGTCTTCGCAAATAAAAGCAAACTTCTGCACAAATTGAAATGCAAGTGAAACAAGACCCACCCGCTATCCTATTCTATTATAAACATGCTTGCTTTACAATCCGTTCCGTCTACCCTCATGCCGAGGACTCCGTTCTGCATAAATGCTTTTGCTAGCTTTGAATCTGTGACAGATGTAGGTCAAGTCTGTTAATCGATAGATATGAGCTGTCCAGCAAAGCATTGCTTATTCGTCCAGACATTACGTCATTGATTCAATTAAAAATGCTTTTCAATGTTTATTTTAAAGGGTAGGGGTTGTTTTCAATCGATTTTTACTCGTCTGTTTTTAAATAGACTATTGAAGATGTTCAGAAACGGAAGCAATGCAAAAAAACGCAATAGAATCCCCTTTTGCATTTGCGGAAGGCTCCTCGTCAGAGGCTTCAATGAGATCGGTTAATAAGGTGAAATCCTCTACAACGCCCTTTCGTTCGCCTTCAGAAGCTTCACCTTCTCGTCCGGTTTCCTTTTTTCCGGATGCTTCTGTGTGTTGCAGCGATGAGCGCTCAAAAGATTCCCACCTATTTTATCTATTTTGCAATTAAGCCCTCCCGGGATTAAGGAAAGGCGAAGACGTGAAGGAGACCGACAAAATATATTCAGAATATTTCAGGACGGTGCCTCGACGCCTCAAAGAATGGAATAAAATGGAATTTATCAATCAGTTTAACTCAAACCTCATTTAATCGCACTTCAAATTTATTTTCTTGAAAGCGCTTACCGAAAGTAAATTAATTTCGATCGAAATCCACGAGAGCCCTTTTAGTTGGTGGCACTCATTAACACTTATACAAGTTGTGTTCATCCAAAATTTCCTAAATTATAAAATATTTCATGAAAATAACAGTTTTTTCATTTTCGGTTCAGCTCTGGATGATCCATTTATGCTCCTACGTAGAGGTTATGAATTTGCAATGTATTTGTATAAATTTGTTTCTAGAAAATGTCTAGAATTACACACAAGTATACACATAGTATATTAACCCAAAAACCCAAACTCTTTGGCGTAAGACGTGTACTGAACCGATTAAACCGATATTTGCGAATCGGATCAATTCTGGTTTTCGTTTCGACAAAAATAACGGTTATATCATAATATTAGATAAAGCGGAAAGAAATGTCATTTTTTTTGGTTGCGTCTTTGTCTTCAGTTTACCTCCGGTTTCTTTCGGGTGAATACGTCAAAGTTGATGAAGTTTTAAAGCTCTGTTGTTAGTCTTACTTTTTCAAATATTTTTATATTTTTTTAGCCATAGTGAAAATGTCCAAGCCAGAAATTGATGAGACCCATTTGCGATCTTGTTTACTGTTTTTATGGATAAAGGATTATACATCAAAAGTGGCGACAGAGATTTGAAAAATAAACCAAAATCAGGACGACCTCCAATAATCGATGATGACGCATTAAATTCTCTGGTAGAATATGATCCTCGAAAAACAATAAAGAAATTATCACTAGACATCGGCTGTCCCTGGTCGACAGTAAAAGACTATTTGAAAAGACTCGGGAAAAAACATAGACAGGGAACTTGGGTTTCGCACGAGTTGTCATCAATTGCCTTGGAACAACGGGTAACCATTTGTTCATCGTTTTTGTTCAGGTATGAAACTGATCCATTTTTAAGAAGGATCATTCCTGGGGATGAGAAATGGGTAAAAACAATGGATTTCTTCAAATCAAGTACCTGTTGCTACCCTTCGACCGTCATTATCCTTGGAAAAGGTCCTTCTTTGTGTTTGGTGGGATTTTTTTGACGTAATTCAATACGAATTATTAAAACCTGGCCAAACTGTCACAGCAGAGCTATACTGTGCATAATTAGATAGGTTAAAAGCGGAAAAGCTCAAAAAGCGATCAGTACTAGTTGACAACGAAAGAAGAATATTACAGCATGATAATGCAAGACCACACGCAGCAAGAATTATGCAGAACAAAATAAGGGAGCTGGATTTGGAAGTGCTGTAACATTCACTTTATTCTCCTGACATTGCACCTTCAGACTATTATCTTTTCAAGTCATTAGAATATTCACTTCGCGATAAAAAAAAATCATTTTTGTGGAACGAGTGAAAAATCATTTGGACTCTTACTTTAGTGGAAAACCGGCCGAATTTTACGAAAGAAGCATTAAAAAGCTACTTAATCGATAGAGGGCAATTATAAATAACATTGGAAATTATTTAATTGAGTAATATTGTATAGCTAGACATTTCTTTCCGCTTTACCAATACAATATATGGAAGAATTATTTTCTTCATTTTCATTTAACTTGGGAAAAAACAATATCCAGATGTTTTGTGGTAACTTTAAAACTTAAAACCATTCTGAACAATTAATGTTCTTAAAGTTGATCAGCAAGTAATTCTGAACATCTAAACCTTCAACATTAACTCATAATGAACAATGTTTTGTTAACTATTATAACATAAGATTTTAACCAAATAAATCAATGATCGAATGTATATTTGCCAATTTGTAGTTAGATAAATTGATCAAGTATTTAGATTGATCTTTTGATGAAAATTTATATTCATCGATCGATATTCAATCATGCATGTTGCAAAAAATGGTGTTTGAAACCATAGAATTATTGAAAATTTCTGTGTTTCAATGTATGTTTATGAATATTGATGAATTTCTATTGACGTTTTTCATATCTATACAATTCTTCGATGCATTGAATGAATTGATTATGTAAATAAAAATAGTCTTTGTTCCCATTATATTATCCTAATTGTTATTGAATTATTGTTAAAATTGTGTAAATAGAATTAATTTTGTTCGGTATGCTTATATTTTCTATTAAAAATAATCTGCAGTATACGAATTTCAAATATCGCCAAAAATTTAATATCTTATTGATTTTGGCAAATGTTTAGAATAAGCATTCTACATAATCATTATTTCACAATTCAAATGAAAAATTTGTATTCATATTAGCATAATGGCTTCAAACTTGTAATTAACTGTATTAAAAAGTTAAAATGGTATAGACGAAGTGTTCAGTCAGGTAAATAAGATGGATGAGAGAAGTTGTGAACTTCAGCTGGTTCAACTTGAACGTCATAGCATTTAGGATATTAGTAAAAAGTCATCTGGACTGCGTTAAAATATATATAGATTAATACATTTTAAGGAAAAAATATTTTGAAATTTTCCCCTTTAAAAAAATGTGTTTAAAGTACGATATAGCTATATATTTATGAATAAATGCAAAAAGCAATTTGTCAATAACTTTCAGCATTTGTGCTTTAGACTTGCAAGTCGTAAGCTGTGCAAATTTTCCATTCGCTTATTTTATCTCTAATCAATGTAGGGAACCGCTGCTTTATCGCGAGTAATGAAAAAAGAGTTAAAGAACATTCTGCTCTTCAAAGAACATCCTCTCTTCTCCCGTTTTAAAGGCGAAAGCCTTCGGGCTCCGCGAAGCGATCGTCTTCCTTCTCGGTCCTTCACCATCACATCGGCGGCCTTCGTTCCCTTCTTCCGCCCAGAAGTGGCCATTGTAACTGGAAAATTGGAGTGTCGGGCGTATTCACTTATCTGAACAAAAGTGAGGTATAATCATTTTCTCGGAGTGGCTATAGTTACAAGAAAAAGAATGAGGACGAGTACTTTTATCGTAATTAAGAGTTTATACAATATGAAGATTGAGGAGGGCTCTTCCTTAGCTCAATCAAAGCCGAATAAGGGTTCGTATTGATTGTGAATTAGCCATAACGCTATTGCCCCTTTGATATTGGGCTTCCTTATCTCAAAATTTCAAAAGATCCCTTTTATTACATCATTCATTCGAAAATTACACTTTACTGACTGAATTATTTATATTTTGTAGATACACACCAGTACTAGTAGGATACACGTACGTAGAGTGCAAATACTTTGTTCAGAACACTTGACATTATTCTTGGATATCAATCACCTTAGAATAAATATCTAATTAATGCAAATTAGCTTATAAATATGTATTCAAAAAATATAAAATATTACATATTTTTACACTTGAAAATCGACATTATGTCGCCAAATGGATTTCGATTTTCACTCGTATATTGACATTTCGATACCAGAATCTTAAACTCGTGCATATAACATGTATTGCGCTGTATTAATTATTATTTAATATTTAATTTCGAGTATTAAGCCTGAAAAACCCGCAAAATTAATTACAAATTGATACTATCCATAACTAAAAAAATAGGAATGTATAGGGTCAATAATAAAAGGTTATAAATATAATTTTATTAGGGTTTTGAAGGAACGAATACGATTTTATATATATTGATTTCTGCATTTCTTCTAATGATTTTCAACAAATAGTGAAAAACTAATGGTATTAATTTGATAAAGGGTTTCAAACCGAAACAGAACCAATTTGAAAATATCAGTTTAATCGGTTCGGTACACGTCTTACGCAATAAAGACTTTGGATTGATTTTTGCGTTGATATAATATGTAATCTTCACCATTTTTATACTACACGTTATTCATGTAGAATGCTTATTATTAAAAGAGAAATAATATGTTTATTTCAAATAAAAGCATTTTTAAAAAACCAAAAACCGAAAAAACCGTTATTTTTTCCATTTTTTTGCTGCAAATTATTTGTCCAGGACTTAAGACTTCCATGGTGAAGAATGTCATCGCTCCTCCATCGACATACGTGGCTCCTACAAACATATCCCCCCACTCCCACTAGTATACTCTGCAAAACTTAAAAAAATATGTTTATATTTAATAAAGATTGCCTAGTCAATATACTAATTATCATTATTCTATATTTAATACTTTTCGCATAAAAAATGGTAAAAAATCTATCTCTTTTAGACTCAACATAGAAGAAACGTCCCTTATGGGTCAATTTATCATGTTATAAAGAAAACTTGTTATTTATGTTGAAAATTAATATTTCTTTATGATATTGTATGCTATATAATGTTGTCAACCGCTGCTACATTCCACACAAGTGTTAACTGGTGGTGGATCTTTCCTTGACCACTTCAACTTCGGACAATGGATAGCCACAAGAGGGTGCCCTGCACATGTCAGTGACCAGAATGGAATTCCTCGTAAGAACCACTTTCCAACAGTAAGGACGCCTTTCATCCTGTGACAAGAACAAACATTACACCATAAAGTTGCCATAATGTCGCAGTCTCATGTTTTTCTTTGAATGCACTAATAGCTTACCGCCTTCGCATTATCTTCATTTACGACCTCCATTGTTTAGAGAGACACCATCCGTCTGAACATTAAGTTGATACCTGCAAAAACAATCATTTGACTTGAACAAACACTCCATTAATGCCGAAATATATATTCGCATCAAAGCGTTTTCATTGTGAAGAAAAACACCCCAAGCTATTAATATCAAAATTATATTGATTGTATATCGAATCTTCATTCAGAAATATTCCTCGGCCAAATCGAAGTATGGCGTATGATTAAATCTAATTTCGGCGACAAAATTTTATGATGTTGCGGATGAAAATTAAGGAACTTTCGTAATCCGTTCATCTTCGACTAAGAAAGTTACACAGGGCCGGAATGCGGTATTTCAGGTCGACGAAAGTAAACTTCAGGATTCGATTACAATTTACGACCTGTTTACGTCATTGGGGCGAGCGTTGTCCTTTGAAGCGAGTAGCTCAATCCTAACGCGTCATCGCATTTAACTCGCACGGTAGACATAAAACCAACTATAAAAAAGCACCCCTGACACCCCATTGCTCCTTATAGATCATATGTGTATTTATATATATATGTACGTGCACATATCTGGATGTAGCTTTGTAAATAAATGACCCTTTTTGTCGACTTGCAATCTAATCTAATACCTTCGACTGTGGACGACGAGAACAAAGAGCGTGAGTGCCTCTTTAAATTTCGTTAAGCCCGGGATATTTTAATGAACATCTATATTCTCTAAAGATTTTTCTAAATATAAATAGGATACATCGGACATTATTTGAAATTAAATTGCATTTCAATCGATTCTACGACTGTTTGTTCCATTTCTGTTAACAAGTGTTTGTCACCTTAATTTCCCTTTCATATAAATAGAAGATCCTTTGAGTCACTAAATAAATACATTTGTAATGACTTTAAATTCTCCATTTAACATGAGACGATGCAAGAATGTAGCTTAGCAGCCACTTAGACAATATTATTAAAACTTAGGTATCCAGTTGGATAAGAAAGACTCAAAGCATGTATTTTCAAATGCTAACTAATTGTATATTGCTAAAACCTAAAGAAAATTACTCGAACATGCTTATGTATAAATTTCCAATATAACATTATCTCATTATTTAATATCATCTTATGCTAATCATTTGATGCGAACATATACATTTAAACGGCTATTCATCATCCAAATACAAGTAATAAGTGATTATAAATGAATAATTTTGATGTGTATCTAAATTTTATTTTATGAGCGTTCCCACGGATATAAGAAACGACAGGCGATAGGTACAAGGCGCCATAGTGCTTTATTAAAAAGGGCTTATACATTACTTCTTGAAAAAAAGATTTCTCGATGTATAATCCATTATAAGATGTAAGCTATCTCCAGATGATGTTTCATTACGTTCCACATATGATTAAATTAGATCAAGATTATATTAATAAGAATTTAAGTCGGTAAAACCGTTATTTTTACCGGAACGAAAACCGTAACAGAACCGATATAAATGTTAGGAACGTAGCCAAAATCAACACCTAAATGAAAAACAGGGCTTCGAACCGAAATGAAATCGAAAACCTATAACCAATATCTATAAGGAATATGAATACTTCTGATCTTCCAAATTTGTCCATAAACTAGAACCTGAGCACATAAAATATAAAAAGGGTCCAGAATCTAACCCACTATACCAACATTTAATAATTAGGCTGTTGTAACTCATTGACATCAGGTAAATTACATTTTAATATTATTATGTTTAACATAGAATTACTTTTATTTGTGTAATGCTTAAATGTATTTTCATTTTTATATAACCGCGATATATTTGTTAAATATTCTTTATTCCCCTTTTTATCCCGGCAACGAATCCAGAAATTATAATTCTGCATTTACTTTCATTTATGTCCTTTGCAGAATATCTTGAGTCAATTCATGGTGTCTCTTTCAGCATTGTTTGCTCTCTTTAAAACCACCCCTTCCGAGGGTTTATTGAAATTAAAACTTCAGATTTCATTTCATGCAAAAAAATGTTTATTTTCGTTATTGTCCTATTACATCGCAACGATCCTGAGGGATATACAAGGAGTTCGTTTGTGTGGCTCCGTTTCTATTGCATCGACAAAACAAAAATATGATGTATCGAAAGTGAACTTTACACAATCTAAAATAAAGGACATCATACTTGTTTGTTACTATTGCCATTTTGTCAATTTTATTTATTTAATTTGTACATTTTCTTTTAGATAAAACGTTTAAAATATATAAAAATGTCCGTATCTGTGTTTGTGCTTTATAAATAGGCACCCTCTCCCGGTTTGTACATTTGCGGTGATGGCTGGAACCCTTTATCCCTTCGGCCGGGAAATGTCTTCCTTAGCATGCAAGGAAAAATGGACGAATACCTGTCACACAAATAAAAAGTGTCCCCCGGGAACCGACCCTGCTCCGATAAACAAAAACAGAACCGAGCGAGTCGTAGGGACGCATTGTGTCCACGTACCCGTTACTGATGGAACTTTTCGAGAATATTTACGAAACAATGGGATTGTTCCAGACCTGTATGGCTGAAAAATGCCATTACAACAACGCTCTTGTTGACCATCCGGCAATATATATATCTTTGTCCTTCTTTGGGGAAAGAATTGTATTATTTGAATGCATCGTACTAGCAATTTGATATTGGCAATCATTTATCTCATTGAATCTCCAACAATATCTACATTTTTATTATGAATAAGATTTTCAGATTAAATTACAACTTATCCTAAATTTACGTGAAGATTTCAAGTCCAATATTGATCATACTTTTGATGAGAAATTCGTGTTTAACGTGAATTATGATAGCTTTATGTGACAAAAATTTAGCATATCGTGATTTTCTCTCCCCGTTTCGTTTGATAAATGCTTTTAAAAACCACCATGAATTAATCATATACGTGATAATAAAAAAATACCATTTATTCGAATCGTTGCGGACAAGATAAGTACGAGGATTGTTGTGAGGCCATGGCCATTATGCTGATACACGAACACGTAGAAGAACCATAAGAGACGGGGTTTTATTGCTTTCTACATCCGATGGTCGCTAACTTTTGACCTCGGATCATTTTTTATCTAAAATTGGTGAGCGCTTCCACCCGACCAACCCCCATCGAAGAAAAAAGGTGCGCCCCTAAAACCCCAAATGAAACTAAAACGATTGATGGCTGAAAAGCACACGTATGAAATTCGCATGTTTGATGTCATTGAAGTCGAGCTGTATGATTTCTTCTATTATATTGCGTTGATACGATATTTACGATGCAAAATTCCAAGAATTTAATAACATCGTACAACTCATCAAATCTTAAGAATGCCTTCAAAGAAGCACCGTAATCGATTTCTTGGTAATAGTAAATTCACTAAATTCCGGCAAAAAACTTCAATATCATACAAAATGAAAGCAATTTGGACGCACAATCCAAATATATATATATTATATTCATCAATTTGCCACGGCAATTTTTCGTTGATTAACAATTCCCAAATACACTCAAATCTATCAGAATAGCACTCAAATAATATGAACGTTTCAATAAGTAAATTCACATTTAAAATCATTCCAAATATTGCATAACTAAAACCATATGCATACATTTTCGCCTGAATTATATATTTCTATGCTATAATTTATAAAACCATTTTATTGGCAGTGTTAAATTAACAGAAGGTTTGGTTAGCGATCACTTAAATTAATATACGATAAATTATTGATGGACTAATTTTCAATAAAGAACAACCATTTTCTATTGATAAATTAATGGGTTATAAAAGTAATGATGTTGTATGCTTTATTTTAAAAATAAATAACACAAACAGTATAGGAGATATTAGTTTCATTATTTTTCCATATTACAAAAAGACATTTAAATGCATTAAGATAGTCGAGTTTTGAAGACTCATATATGCAATAAACTGATATTTAACTAAAATGAGCCCACAATTATTGATGTTATGATGGCTACAATGGAATAAAATTAATAACTCTGGCTTAGGGGAAATTTAATACTTTCAAAACATTTTAGTACTTGTTTATTTGCTAAATTTTATAAAATAATCATGATTTCTCCAAATAACCCTATTAATGTTTTTTTCTGCTTAGGTAATGGTATAGTGGGTTAGATTTGGACTTTATGTTAGGGCTTGGGTTCAAATCCAGTTTGTAGGAAATCTATCATTGAATATCATTTAAAAATAAGGAAAAATTTGCTTCTCATTCATAGATCATTTCTATATAATATTCATATTCAAATAATCTCATTTGAATTTAATTTTATTTGGAAGATTATGGAAAACCATTACATAAAAAAACTATTTCCAAAAATCATCTATGTTTGATGATAGATATTACAACTTAACAAAAGAAAAGGTGATTTATGAGATACGAGGTTATCCAGAAAGTAAGTGTACTTATTTTTTATATTTTTTTATAAAAAAGTGTATTTGGAAAAAAATACAAGATATTGTTAATACACTTATCAACTATTTTTAAACATAATCGCCATCTCGTTCAATGCATCTGGTGAGCCATGACATAAGCTTTTTATGCACTCCTTGAAGAACTCTCCCGTCAGCTCCTTCTCCCACTTCAGAACCTCTTTCTGCACCTGTTCATCGGTGTACAAATTTAATTCCAACCATGTGTTCTTTCAGGGAAGAGAAAAGTTGATCATCTGAAGACACCAAGTCAAGATCCATCCCAAACAAATAAATTCAATAGCTACTTGATGGCTGAGGCTGTGTGAGGACGGGCGTTGTCGTTCAATAAGCACACTCCTCTTATCAGCATACCCCTCTTTTTGTTTTGAATGCTTCTTTTGAATTTTTTTAGGGTCTCAAAATAACGTTGTGCATGCACCAAATTGATGCTTTTTTTATCCCAAAACACTGAAGCCTATGATTTTTTTGGCCGAAATTGTGCTTTTGATTTTTTTTTGGCAGACTGGGAATTTATATGACATCACTTTGACGACTGTCTTTTTGCTCAAACATATAATGAATCACCCATTTTTTATCTCCAGTCACAATAGAGCTCAAAAAATCCTTACCTTCCAATTAAAGTCGCGCAAGGAACTCGCGGGCGCTATTGACCCACTTGCATTTGGTGAGATTTCTTATCCACATCTTTCATGCAACTGGATAATACAACGTGAATTTACATACTACCGTTATCTTACTATGCTTGTTATGTCAGAAGTCGTTTTAGCACTTAGTATAGCCAACCCTTAAAAAACAAAAAACCACAGCCCGTTATTGTCACAGTACACTTACTTTCGGGATATGCCTTGTAATTCATTATATGATATCTCATGTTAAATAATAAATTTTATATCTGATTTACAATTCGTTTTTTGACTAATCTTATTTAGTGACAAAATATAAATCTTGAATAATTGTTCGTATTTTTCTGAAAAATATACATCGCTTGGATTGACTCGCTGTTTGTCGTTGCGCGTATGACCAATTTAATCCAGAACATAGTCAATCTGGCCAAGTATATTAGTCATCATGGCATAGTTGTCCAAAGTTTTTATTGAGATAATCAATTTCGTTCGCTTCTTCGGCAAAATAACAAAACCATTGAGATATTGTGCCCTCGTTTATCATATTTGCAGGTCGAACGAAAGTTATTATATTTACGAGCGAAATTGGAATTGCCATAAAAGTTACCCTCGACCCGTACTTTCTCGGTAAATATCACACCATACGCGCCAAAGGAGACATTTTCATTTTTCTATAATTTTCCGGAGTCGCTTATTATATTCATTAGGGGAGTTGTAGTTTGGGGGTAGTTTGCTTTGGTCAATCAATTCGAATGACTCTGAATATCAACAAGCCGGTACCGAATTCAAATTTCGCAAATGGAAACAGAGGCGGCTCTTATTCGTTTAATTGGGTTTGTTTAATATTCATTACGCTGTTTGCACAAAGTCGTTGGATGTAAACTTCTCATATAAAATCATAAGTTTCGGCGATGGAGCGTGTCTCTCAAAAGCCACAGTTTCCTGAAGGGAATGACGAGAGGTAACTTTATTATCTCCATCTCCAAATTCATTTGTAAAGACAATTGCCTTAGGCACTCTGCAAAACCTCCAGCACCCTCGTATAGAAACGTCTCTATAACTATCCAAATTCGGAGATCTGTGACGAAAATCTTTTAAATACATTTTAAAAACACCTCAACTTAAATGATTTCCCAATTGAATTTAGAATGCTTTAATAATTAAATCTATAATATTTTGATTTTGAAATGATATATTTAATACGATTTGAAAATCTGATAAATCATAGGTGTCACAATATGTAATCAATATAAATCTATATGAAAACGATTGTTCAGAAATATTAATATGTCCAACCTCTCAACGAACCTTTATAATAAGAGTCCAGGATCTAGTACACTATGCAAGCACTTAGTCGATAAAAAATAAATGTATTCCATAAGGTTATGGATGGAAAAAGCCTGCAATTTTAAATCCAAGCAATAACTTATGTAACTCATAAAGATTCGGCTTAGAATTTTATGAATATTATCGGTGAATGATTAAAATAATACTTCTTAGCGTCTTCGAATTTGGATCGCTTTATGGGCGCATATTTACATAATGCCGCAGAATCATCTAAAATTTTGGCAGGAATTTAAGATTCAATAATAATTCCTTGAAATTATGTAAGCGCCGTACAGGGAAACACTCTTGCTTATAAAATATGAAAATTGTTCTCGTTCATTGTCTTTATTTAATGGATTGTTTCTGCCGTATTCAAATATAATTCTAATATTCACTGGATACGGACTAACTTGTAAATTAAATATTTATGTACTTGGATTGTACTTGTTTCCCCATTATGGTCGCCTTGCCTTTGAAATTTCGCCCCATAGACAAAATCGGGTTCCATTTCACATTATGTTGAAGTATTCTCTCATATTCTTGTCAAATTAAATTCGCTCATGGCTCGAATTAGTATGCGTTTTATGACTCTTTCGATGTTTGTCAAACAATCCAATTGGCTGAACCATTCGCAAATTGAAGTATGCAAAGTGGAAGGACTCTTTCATGGAAGAGTGGTGTGTAAACACGAAGCCCCTGCTAAAAACAATGAATTAAATATGCGCTGTGGACGGCTGTCAACCTTGCCAGGAAGCCGTTAATCTTCGTCCAGATACCATATCTGGACAGGGTCTGACTTGGTGAGGGGCGCTTTCATTGTCTAAAGCTCGTCAACGATGGGGGTGTTGCAATTAATTGTGGCTTTTGTTGACAGATGAACGTGGTATTCCTATTGAAGGAAAAGTATACATCCGTTTGTATAT
This sequence comes from Stenopsyche tienmushanensis, assembly GCA_008973525.1. Classification (NCBI taxonomy): domain Eukaryota; kingdom Metazoa; phylum Arthropoda; class Insecta; order Trichoptera; family Stenopsychidae; genus Stenopsyche; species Stenopsyche tienmushanensis. The sequence goes on from WACJ01000274.1 coordinate 625,377, forward strand.
AATACATGACTGTTTCTCTCATTGGATATTAAAATATTACCTTTGGAACCGTATGGCAAATATATTTATGTAGATAAAAATACATTTGTTCGATGCATAGATCTAAATGTGTATGATCTATAAATTAATAAATTTGGTTTCTCATCCAGAAACAAGAAAATTTAATTGCAAATAATTTTAATAAAATATTTATTAGCAATATTTAAAATTTTGCTTGTGATAAATATTACATTTTTAATACAATGAGACACAAATCATTTTTTATCATAATTTATTAGAATATTGATGAAAATATCAGACCAAATGGAGCTTTTCTTTATCAATTGGAATATTTTTATGTGATGATTTCCCATTGGCTTTAAATACATAAAGGGTTAAACCAATATAAGTGAATAGAAATTATTGAAGAATTCATTTGATTGAAGAAATATTTTTTACTTATTATTGCTTCTCAGTTACATTAAAAATCAAACTTAAATCAAGATAAACAATAATAAATATTGATACAACTGAACATGAATATCTCCACAATGTGAATTTAAATCCTTTCCTTTATAAAAAAAAAGCCTTCTGGAATCAAACTATTGTATCAATAAATCATCTATCTAAAAGATTTCATTTATCTAAAAGAAATCGTACACCTCACCAGTACGACGAAGGCTACTAAATCGAGACATTCTCGCTGGATCTGGACGCTTGGAAACAGTGGCATAGCTACTAATTGGCGAGCTTAGACGACGCCTTAAGGCAGTAATTGTCTAATCTATGTATACATATATAGAGTACATATATGTTGTTCAAATTGTTATATTAACCTTTCCCTGCCGGTGATGTATTTACTACACCTCGATTCTAATGATGGGAATATCGATATAAAATATAATAGATACGGGGTTCAGAATTTTTGTATTCCTCCGTAATATAATTATAAATCCCATCAAAGTATTTTAGTATACAAGTATTCATCTCCGGCGACGAAAATAAATAATTTGTCGGGAAATCGGGAATTTTGCGAATTTTAGTCCGTATCTCAGCAGATAAGAATTTTATCAGTCAAATTGACGGTGTTATACGAAAATGGATGCTCACGCGGTTATCAACTCGAACAAGTATTTAAATATCTGATGACGATACCTCCAACGAGTGTGGAGGCTGAGCGTGCATTTTGTTCTTAAAACTATTGTTTCTATTTTCATTAAACGTATAAATGATTTATTGCATCCGTTGGCATAAAAAGAGACGAAATTCTCAGACGATTTCTTCTTCTCTTTCCCGAAAGCGATGCGTGAAAATAACACAGCAATAACGGGCAAGCGTATGATTGCTTTTATATAATAAAAGCCTTTGAATTTGATGGTTACGCCATGCGTTATGGTGCGATCCCTATTCTGGTATCCTTTTTATCATAATAATACCACTTTGTAAAGGCTATACTGCGAAAGAGCAAAAGTCGCGCCTCGAGGGATGAAACTGAGTAGAGTTCATTCCCTACCATATAACTCCCATTTGTGTACGAGCAACTTTGCGAAGCTTGGAATTCTACACCATATAGAGATTCTTTGAACGGTACAAAACACGGGCTGAAAGCTTTTCAAAAAATTAAAAAGGAGGCTCGAGGTAGACGCCGGAAACAAAATTTCAGAAAACAATTTTGAACGTCTTGGTAAAATGTCACCGTTTGGACGTTTTTATTTCGTCACTTCCTCAGATATATATACAGATAAACTCGTTTATAAATGTATGGATCCTATGAAGAATTTTTTGTATTCTTGTATATATCACAACTAAAATCACTGTCAGTAGCAAATCAATTAATTATTTGAATATATTCATTGCATACTTACACTGAACTGCCACCCTACGCATTGACTAACCACTAATTAAACGATAATTGTCCACCCGTAATGATTTAAACTAGTGCTTCAGAGATTACTTTTGAATAAATTCACGTATTATTAACTTTTTATGTGTGCCAATTATATAGAAACCTCAGTGTATTATATGTAATAAAGTTCTTGGTACAAAGAGCATGAAACCGAGCAAACTAAAAGAAAATTTCGAGAATGTTCATAAGGAGATGGCAGATAAAGAATTTTATTTTTAAGAGAAAAGTGAGTGTTCACAATTTGATTCCAGGTTTGATTCCTGGATCAAACTTTGCTTGTGTCTCTCGTTATTTGTGAGCAACGCGTGGCTAAGATTAATCAAATATCATTCTCCAATAGAACAATTTAAAGTCGTATTTTAGAGTTAAGCAATATTTTGGCAATCATTACTTCTGAAATTATAGAAAGTTCTATGTTTGCGCTGCAATAGGACAAGACAACCGATGTATGGGAATGCGTTCTGGATTTCGAAAAGTCGCAAACAATTTGTTCCTCAAGTTTTGTCTTATAACTGCATGATACGATTTGGTTATTAAGAAGCTTCCTTCAGATTTACTGAGCGCGTTGAGTGATCTAATAAAAATTGTGAATCAAATTCGTGGTAGCGCTATGAATTTCAGGTTATTCAAAGTTTTGGGCGATGAAGTTGGAGCCAAATTTAATGGTCTTTTTCACCACACAGAGGTACCCTGGCTGTCGATAGGGCGAATTTTAAACATGATTTATGAGCTCCGTGAAGAAATAGGATTGTTTCTCGAAAACCAGAGAACACAAAAAGAAATGAAGTTGTACTCAAAAATAATTAACAGTCTGATGAGAAGGAAATAGGATGAATATCTTGACAGCACAGGATAAAGTTACAAGGTTTCTGCATAAATTGGAACTTTACTAACGCAAAGTTCAAGTTGGCGATATATCGATGTTCACACAACTGTGTGAGCATTTGGCAAATAACAAATCTGAAAAAATCACGATTGAAAATTCTGTGATTCACCGTTTATCTGCAGTAATTTTACTGAAGCAATATTTCCCGATTCTTGGATATTAGAACCATTTTCTACTGATTTTTAAAGACGAAGATGTGTCAGTCAAAGTAGAATTTCTCGGACTACTCGAGAATAGTACTTTCAGAGAAGTGAAATTTCAAAACTATGACCTCTGTACATTTTAGCGAAAACTAGGTGCTGAATATCCTATTATAGCTGACAGCTCTAAGAATGTTCGTTGGGTGAAACTAAAACCAACATATAAAAAACTTGCAAATGCAAAACAATTTCAACTTTCACATTACCCATCATTAATTAATCAAGGAAGTATGTTAAAATTGTAATTTCGTATAGTTTTGTTCAATTTTATGATAAAATTTTAAAGGGGGGGTAAAATCAGTTTTCCTGATAGGCTACAGGGGTAACGAGACTAAAAAGGTTAGGAACCGCTGCACTAGACTATACAAAAGCTAAAAATACCCTTCCCGCAAATAACGTGTTAAAGGTATATTGTTCTAATGACGCACGCATTGTTGTTGCAGTATATACTTCAAATAAGGCTTGCAATTTACCGTCAAATTCCAATTACCGGTAAACGGTAAAAATCACTCCCATTGTCGCTATACCGGTAATTTACCGGTAAATGGAAAAATATTAAAATAGAGACATGTACATAAATTTATATTTAAATATTATAAAATGAACAAACAAGGAACTTGGGTGTAAATTATAATAAAAACATGAAAAACAGTGTGTATAAGAAAAAAATAGTTTTAGTATTAATTATATTGCGTTATATTTATATTATATTAAGCTTCCCTATTATTCGATCGAACAGTGTTTGGAATATATTTTGCATGCGAAGTGCGATATTTTCACCTTCTTTATATTTTATGGCACTCCGAGAATGATTTCACTCGCGGAGAAGTGAGGTAAAAGATGAGTTGGCGGAAGTTCTCAGCCGTTTCCGGCGGAAGAGGTGTGCCATGATGGCTGCTGAGGAGGTTATCGGGACATGCTAGCGTCTTTTCTTCCGGTTTTGTTCCATCCAACCCTTGGACAACCTCAGACACAATGGTTTCATGTATCGATTCCTCAGACGTGACCCAGTGCCGTACGAACACGTTACACCCCGGCCACCCCCAAAATAAGTCCTCATTAAAATAATTTACATCAATATTTGAGCAAATTCCGTATTGAAAATTAAAAATGTAACAACTTCCCGTTCCGGCGTATTCGATCGGAACTTTATTCGCACGCTTTATATCCGGCGTGTATACCTTTTAAGGATATTACCCCAATAAAGAGCTTTTCGGCATTGAACATTTAACGGTGTATCTATACGCCCCAATTCCAGATTAATTTCATGTTATTTTTACTGCTAATATAATTGACCATATTGCCGTCAATGAAATAAGCTGCTTAAATTTTGTATGAATATTGCAAAATGGGTGACGCCGCCGCAAAATTTGTTTAATAATTCATAACATATGCCTGAACGATATCATAAATTCTTAATATTATGTATATATTCGCAAAATATTTTATGGACTTGTTTGATAGAAATTATGAGCCTTGAATTTTTAACCCTTTTGCTCAGTTGAAGTGGGCTTTTTTCCTAAATAATTAATTTCATTACTCAAATGTACAAAGTTGAAATGTGCCACTTTGGTGCAAATTTTAAAGCTTTAAAATTTCGAACTCTTTTCATATAATGCAAAAACATTGCCACACCTTATGAACATAACTGATGCCAGCGAACGTGCAGGTGATCACCGTTATAACATTAATTTAATCACCCATAAAAATTTCATAAATTTATTTTTTAATTGACAGTAAAAATGGGTTCTTATGGGTTAAATTTACTAAAAGCCTGATATTATAAAATGCTAAAAATATTCAAATTTAACATCATTTTAAATTTTAACCAAATTTAATATATATATGCACACTAATATATATATTCATTATATATTAGGCTAGAAGTAATATTAAATCATTTAAAATAATAACCAACGAAGAACTCGACATAGGTAGAATGGATATAATATTGCTTTGTAAAAAATGATAGAAAGACTCTCTTCTCTAAATAACTATTTATTCCACACGAGAGAGAGAGAGATCTGGCTGCAGGAGGGACGACCTCCCGCAGTCAAGGCTAACCGACGACCCTCCCGACTCCCGCCTTCTGCGCGTCACTACCCAAACGGCAACGGTACACGCGCAAGAAGCGATCTGTCGGTATGCAGATGCAATGTCTCCGCAGGGCCACAAGAGATGGCGCTGTTAAAATAACACATTGCACTTGAAGAGAGATGGAAGATGTCGCTGTTAACAACGCTACTACGTGGAGGTGGTAAATCGCTCACGCTACAATACATTACCGACATTTCTAGCAATATTTAAAGTTAATTAATAATTTTTATACAAATGTCTCCTTTAGACATATTATAAAATTTTGTAACTACAAATTAGGGGAAACTGAACGAAATCGATAACCGGTTAAACCGTATTTTTAACCGTAAAAACGTAACCGAAACCAGAACCGAAATGAAAAAAATAACGGTTCGAGGCCCAATATTTCGACGGATTTTTCAGGATATATAAGTAAGTAGATAAATTATCATTATTTTTAAATAATTGCCATAAATAAATCGCTCATAAGAAGGTCTGTTCAACGTTATTAATCGCTTCAGTGCTCCCCTGGAACCAGAAAACTATGCAAACTTGTTTGAAGACGATTGATCGCCCAAATTCGTTTGTTAGAATCTGGATTTAAACCAGATTCTGACCTAAAATATCATAATTGCGATTATGCTCTGCGAAATAAAGCTAATTTATTTAAATATTTTGAATACATTTATGTAAGTTTCGTGGTTTTTTTTGAACGATATTCATGAAAAATGTATAAATTTAATTTGAATATATACAGGTTGTTTTGCATATGGACCGACAAATTTTTTTTTTTGGGGTTAATGGAGTCATTTGCTGGGGTTTAAAGTTAAAAATAGTTGTTAGTTTTTTATTTAAATAAATTAGAAGTTAACTTTAACTTTTAAAAGTGAAATTCTGGGTATTTTTTTAAAATGCTAAAAAAATCCATTTCGATAACCCTAACACTTAGGATATAGAGCCTATGTGTAAAACATAGCAAATGATCTCCTTAACCCCCAACATTTTTTTCCGTCCATTATCTAAACACACTGTATATGTATTTATCGAACCAAAATTTAGATATAACTGTATTTGTATACATGTAAACCATGACATCAAACAAACCTAAATCGTATTAATTGACCACGTCAACATATAGACATTAATTAATCTTACGGCTATCATCCTTCGACCTAAGTATCATCAGGATATATTTTGCATAGATCCTCAACACAATACAATCAATCTATTATAATACATATTTTTAAGAAAAAAATGCATATTTTATTATCATCTCGTAGTATGAATTCATTTTCTTTCCCATCATGATTTTCAATGGTGGTGCCTTTCCGATGGGGTAGTTCTGGCAGAAAAACGTCCGTCTAGGCACATCCAGCAGTAACCATCAGATCAGGATCACGTCTAAATCCATAACGTAGGCTTTGCGGCCTGAAATCTGGCTCAAACTCCTCTTTATGGGTGCTGCGACCTCTGAAAATAAAATTTGCAGTATATATTCGCCGATATCTTCGGCTGAAAAGCCTCTAGAACCCGATAGCCCGGATTCATACTTTTAATTCTTTCGCATAGAAAAAAAACCTAGGCGTTAAATCAACCCTAGTTAAATCCTCAAAAAATATTTATTTAACAATGGCATTCGTATTATCGAAAAATATATGCTGTACTTAAAATGAAATTGCTTTTTTTTTCATAATATTCATTTTACTACCATTTATTAAGAACGGATAATTGCTGAAGACTTGTAATCAGTGTTTCAAAATGTTTCCTCGAAGAAAATTTACTAATTAAATATCGTGCAAATGCAGTTTTTAATATAAATTGAATATTTCATTTCATTCAATTTAGTGCAATTTTAAAAGTGACCTATTCCCAACGGCAATAAAACGGTTAAAATACGGATTTTCTATAATCCCAAAGCAATTGTAAATCATCTAATGCTGAAGCATTATATGTGGCATATGAATATTATTCAAATATTTTCGGAAACTACTTTGATTATATTCAGCGTTTTGTATAATAGTTGCGTGTGACGATTCCGAGCGATATAAAATTCCCCCTGTAAATGTTAAACAGCATATTTGCACAAAATGTTACTTTTATATGCTAATAAAAGATTCTCGTCGAAGCATTTAACTGGATTCCATCAGGATGACCGTAAGAAGTTGAGGATTTACAATAAAAATATGTTATATCAGGTCGAAGACACGATGGATTGCTAGTTAACCATTTATGGCTTATGATAAAGCTGCGAGTTATTGATAATATTATATGACCATACGAGGTGATTGTGAGTCTGCCTTTTATATTACAGAACATAAGATGAACATAAAATATATTTTTTTCTGTGTTTGATACCACATCATATGTTAATTACATATGGGGTAAAAACCATTTGATGTTGACGAAATTATTCATGAAGATTTTCTAACCTGCAAAATCATAACAGTATTTTTTTTGAGGTTGCTCTCAGTAAAGCATTTTATGGGATCATTGTCTACCATTTTGGCATGGTTTTTCATGGCGTATATATATTTTTAAAAGTGTGGTCGCCACCCACATCTCTTGTAGATGTATGTATAAAACGATAGACGTCAGACAGCGACTGGCTGGATTGGGGGTTCATTAACAAATCGAATCCATTTCCTACGCTGCTGTATGGTCTGTTCTATGTGGTGTTGATTAGCCACACAAAGAGTGTCTTCCACTGATCCTTTAGCCCCATGAGAAACGTTATGCGCGGAGCGTCCAGGCGCCCATCCCTTTTGCTCCACGCCCTTCAAAGGAGGCGAGATTTCTGCGGGATATACCAGCTTCAGACCATGTGCACCCAATGGTGCGATGAAGAAAGAAAGGTTAAGCTAAACTTCAAGTGAATATTACCGCGGGTTCACTGCCACGAGTCGTATCGGTTCGTATCTTAGTACCTAGCCACGGAGATGACTTGTCGTTCGAACAGCCTAAAGCCGATCTCCCCTATTTGCCTAGGCCAGGGGTCGGCAACCTGCGGCTCGCGAGCCACATGCGGCTCTTTGGACGTGAAGCTGCGGCTCTTTATCACAGTTTTACTCCAAGCATGGCATCTACTCAAAAAAGGAGAAGAACTGAAGAAGAGCATCGAGAATTCAATCGGGATTGGACGAAGTCGTTCGCTTTCATATTCAACTCAGATGGCCTCCCATCTTGTCTCATTTGCCACAAAAAACTTGCACACAATACGAAATCAAATTTAGAGAGAAACTTCACTACAAACCAGAAATCTTGAAAAAAAAACCAAAGATTTACCAATATCCGCTAAAACAGAACAAGATAGAATAGCTAAAATGTCTTCAAATGTAACATATTTGCAGGTGGAAGACATTCAACTGGCTTCTGCTTTATCACTTGCTATAAATGAGTATTGCGACATAAAAGACACAGCAAACGTGGCTTTTTTTGTCAGGTAAAAAGAAAAACTTCTAGGATTGCTACCGCTCTCGGGACAAACTAGAGGGGAAGATATAGAGAATAACGTTCAAAAATGGCTCGAAGATAATAAGATCAATTTAAATAAAATCTTTTCGATAGCAACTGATGGAGCCAGAAATATGACAGGAAATATAGGGACAATAACGATTCTTCAGAGCAAAATAAACCACGAAATACTTACGTTTCACTGCATAATACCCCAAGAAGCGCTTTGTGCCCAAAAATTTCCGGCCAAAATAGTTCAGGTCCTGATTTTGGTAATGTAGATTGTTAACAGCGTCTTGTCAAAAGCACTCTACTATCGTCAGTTTAAAGAATTCTAGAACGAAATGAATACTCAGTATTCCGAACTCCTTGTTCAGAATAAAGTGCGATTGCTTTCCAAAGATAAGGTGTTGAAACGTTTTACTTTGTGCTTGGATGAAATAAACACATTCCTCAAAGAAAAATATATTAATCACCCTGAATTAGAGAACGACAAATGGTTGCAAATTTTTTTCTTTATAGTAGATATCACGGCGAAATTAAATGATCTGAATCTAAAACTGCAAGGAAAGGAAAACCAAACCTATGTTTTAATAGAAGAGTTGAGTTGTTTTGATGAAAAAATAATTATTTTTGCAGAAGATATTCAGAGTGGTTAATTACTTCATTTTCATTTTCTAAAGCAATATCGCACTAAAACCAGTGCGATTGTTGACACAAATTACTTCAGCACAGTTATAAAAAAAAAAATAAAGATGAATTTTCGATTTCAGCAATTCAAAACCAACAAAGCCATTCTAGCATTCATAGTAAGTCATCTCAACACAAATAGTAACGAAATCTACATTGAGCCATTTGGAGTTGATACTGAATCTTTAGAAATGCAATTGATCGATTTGAAAAAATTTACATTAGAAAAATTTACAGAGTTGAAAAGCAAGTTGGAAGAGTTGGAGATCCAGAAATATATGTACGTAACGCAATAAAAGTGGACAGCTTTAAAAGAAATGCCGCGAGTTGAGGCACTTATATTCGACGCATGGAATAGTCTTCCAGATTGCTACAGTGAGGTGAAGAATTTGGCATTTGGAGTCCTGACTATCTTCGGATCGACATATTTGCAAGAGTAAGGCCCGATTCACACCACGGTGCCGCTAACGGCTCGATCCCGCTCTCGGTCTCGGTCCGGTCAAACACTTTCACACAAGAAACGGAATCGGAACGATCCGATAGTGTGAATACTCTGACTGTTTCCTGTGTAAGAACATTAGATCGGTCCGGGATCGGAGCGAGATCGAACCGTCAACGGCACCACAGTGTGGATCGGGCCTAAGCGTTCTCTTGCATGAATATAATTAAAAGTAAAGTAAGAAGTCAACTAACAAATGAAAATTTAGAGTCGTGTTTGAAACTTAAAACAACAAGTTATGAGCCAAATTTATCCAAACTTTCTAAAACCATGCAAAACCATCGCTCCCATTAAATTTATTTGCTCAAATGTATGTTATTGTTTTATTTATTTTTAAGTACAAATTACATTGCTTAAAAAAATTTCTACTTGAATGACCATGCAAAACCATCGCTTCCATTGAATTTGTTTGCTCAATTGTTTGTTATTGAAGTACAAGTTAGTGTTGTAAGTAAATGTTTAATTATTTTGATTTTTTAACTTAATAGGTGTATAATAGGTGATTATCTAATAATACCATATATATTATCTAATAATACTATATATAATATATATATTATCTAATTTGTTGTTAAAAAATACTACTTATATATGAATAAATAGATTATTTTTACAAAAAAACTTTATTTATGCGAGTACTATTTATTGTTGGTAAGAAAAAAAAATGTGGCTCTTTAAACACTTGAAATTTGTAAATTGTAATTTTTGGCTCTTCCGACTCAAAAGGTTGCCGACCCCTGGCCTAGGCTGTTGTGGTGAGCCTTTGGCACAGTCTCCACCAACTACTGTAAACGGCTGTTCCACACACCTCTTTATGGGTACGCAGCACAGGGTGACCTGCGCACCCAACTCATGTTAGCTGGACTACCCCAGCAGCGTTTGATGAGCAAACCGACGAGGTTACTTTCGCACACCTCTACTCCACATCATTATCTCAGGTGGTTCAACCGTTGCCCGTGGGCGTAGGGTTGGCTCCCCCCCCCCCCCTGGAGTTTTATGTGTGGGCATCGCGGATTTTAACACCCACCCGGCTAAATACACAGTACAGTCTTCAAGATTATCTGACTAATACATTTTTCGGTGTTTGTTATCTTAACTCTCTTTTTCTGTCTGGGATCTTAGCTCTGGACCTCAAGTACGCATTCCTTACAATTTCAACTGATTTACCTATTGTATATTATGAAATCGAATTGAAAGATCTGCTTTCTATGAGCTAAGTTAAAGCTAAAAATCTAATGACATGCAGATTTTATCCAAACTTTTATAAGGAAATAAGCGGACAATGGATATTAAGACAACTCCAATTAGTAGAAAAACTTGCCCCGATTGTGGACTATAACAATTTTTTTTCAATAAGAACAAGACATTCTAGATAAAATTTTGCAAAAATAATATAATACAATAACTAAATCTTTTAAAATTTGTAAAAAATATGTGTGCAGAAAATTTATGAAAAAGAAAGCTATTCATATATATAATTCACAATTAAGAAATATGATTTTACTATGAAATTATTTAAAACTATTCAGTTAAAACAGATTAACACTACTAAAATGCGTTTATAATAGAGAGAATATTTTTTAAACGATCTATCAAATCTATCAAAATGTATGAAACAATAAGATTTAAATTTGCATATGCTGCTTCAAATGCATATGATTTTCTTTGTTAGGCTTTCAAATTACATTTATTTATTATTTAGGTAGCAACCTGTCATGTACAAGCATTGAATTTTAAATGTTACTGACTGTTAAGTATTTTATTTCATACAAGTTACAGTTATTAATATAAGGAAACAAGTAACGAACTAAGGATTAAAGATCAAAAGATTATATCGCCAATATTTTGCTTATAATTTCTCAGTGTAGTAAAGAATACATCCATATTAATAAGGAAATTGTTACAATGGGAACGAAAACGTCTAAATAAAGAATTTTTTGCATGGTGTGTGTGATATAAAAGGTATCTTTTGAATATGAGGAGGGTTGAAGAATTTTAAATTTGATTTGTTCTAAAAGAGCTGCAGAGTTAATGCTATTATTTAAAATTGTGTATAGGAAATTTGAGTAAAAGTTTCTGTAGTATTAGTTTTAATTATTTATAGGCCTTAACACCGTTGTTATTAAGATGTATATTTAAATTCAATGTAGCATCTAAAATAATGCCCTAATCAATTTAGCATCTATAATAATAAATCGCAAATCATGCATAATTTTAACCTAATTAAGTTCAGCTTCATTGAATAACTCCATTCAATCGATCAAATAAATCAATATTTGACTGGCCATCCTCAAGCTATTTTTGCTCTGTTATAAATCATATCTGTTTTTTATACATCTATATAAATCATAACATCCCTATTTTTTATAATATTCCATATTTCTTGCATCATGTTCAACATTTTACATCAGTCAAAGTTTGCTCCCTTGCGTATATTTGTGGTGGTAATTCGGAAGGTCTTCTCCTTGAGGAGTATTTAATAATGGTTATTAGAAGTATGACTACAGCCTGCCGCGATACACCCCCGTCTGCAGCATCGGGATCGAATGCGAAAAAAATAACATAGACGTATCAATCATGGTTCGCGGACCGCCGACCCCACATCCTCCCTTTTCATCCCTCCGATTTATGTTCTGACTCAATTTTTTCCGCATTCATCTTAATTTAGCGCGAGGGGAGTGACGCGGGTAGTCTCGAGCTCGGTGGACCGCCTACGAAATGAAGATCGAAGGCTTCAAGTAAGTCGATCATGATCAATTTTCCAAGATGTTACACGGATTTGGTTCTTGCCGTTCGAGGAAAGCGCTCTGGAGGACCGTCGGAGAGAAATATTCTGGAAAGATTCGCGTAATCTATTTTGACTGACGTCGCGCACAAAGATCGAGACTTCCATGCGATTTGTTTTATTTCCTCCTCCAGTATGGCCAATTTTTTAAAATGTCATCCCTGGGGGATGAAAATTAATTTATCATACTCTAAATAAGATGTTAACTATAATATCATACTAATATAAACCCATGCACTCCATTTTATCATCATGTTATAAATAATATAACACATTCATATGTAAGAATTTTTGCAACAAATCAATTAGAATATACATATTAAAATATTTTTATTAATTATGATATTATAGATCATTCCATATATAACAAGATAATTAAATAATGAAATCTTACATTATTATATAGAAGAATGCTTTCTTAGAAATTTTGCATGATATTAAAATCACACAAAGCTTTCATCCTTATCAAAATAAGCTTATTCAAACAAGGTCGATAAAAGTTCTCAATGCCATATGTTATTCATAAGAGATCATAAGACTAAATTTTAAGCTTTCCTAAATATATCCAATTATTACCTACTTTCAGTACTACTACTAAAATCAGTTGAAAATCATGCTATTAAAATAGATTATTGTTGTGTGTAAATCAGGAAAATTATATTTAAATCTGATTGTGCTTATAGTGGTATAATGTATGAATAATTGCATTGACCTTATGGTACTCTTATAACTTGTCGTACACAGTTTTTGAATTATAAAAAAAACAAGACATTTATGCTGCAGAACGAAAATTTGCATTTTTCATGTTCGATTATTTAAATTTGCGTTGCATGTCGGTTATAGTTATAATTAGTAAAATAAGTTGGAATTAATCTAGCTGGCGTGAATCGGTTAGCACGAAGCTGGTTATTCGAAAGCATAATTTTAGCAATAATATTTTATCGCCAAGATCAACAATTTTTATTGCTGTTGGTCTCATTTTAGCGAAAAAAATATATTGCGAGCCGTTTTTAAAATTTATCTCAGAGCATATATACACGTCTGTATGTCTCCGTGCTGAAGGCGTTCATTACATTAGATGACGAGTCACACTTCTTTCATTTCTTGCATATTACGGGCAGTAGTATTTCATAAGGTGCTGCCGGGGGGGTTTTCTGTATTTCCACTGCCAAAATTGGGGGGAATATTTCACGAGTGTTTACCGGAATTGATCGCGTATCATTTGTCTGCTTTATAGTGCGTGAGGAATTTCATTCGCAGTCATTTTTCATAACCCCGAAAGCCTTCCAGTATTCCTTTATTGCACGGTCTGCAACGTCAACCTTGGATGATATATTGCAAATTATTTTTCGCCACTTCCCTTCACTTAGGGTATTCCGTGATCAAGCATATATCTGTTGAGGTGCCATTCGGCGATATTTCACTCCGGATTGTCGCCAAGTTGAACGATTCAAATGCTCATTTTGTGACAAATAAATGAGACATTATCACCCCGTTGTTTTAAAGCGTGTACAAACCACCCCATGAATTTAAATGCAGCATGTTCAAAATACACACTACCTTTAGGAGCTATTAATTTACTAGATTTCAAGCAAAGAGGCGTCGGACAAAAGCCCTTTCAAAATACTTTCGTGCATACCGCCCATAATCACGATATGAAACCCATTCAGGATCACATATTTTAAGTTCCGGAAAGGGGTAATTAAATCCCTTGTATTTTCTACCCCGAATTCTTGCACCGCAGATTTACTATCTATCAAAAAAGGGTCCTATCTCTAAGGTCAATGCTACGCACTATAAACAGTTATTTACATGTTAAAGACTACTAGGGGTAAAAAATATTATGCTATCGAATAAATTCATATTATATAAATTAATCTATGATTAAAGGCATAAATCAAATATAATATGGAGAAATATCAACCACCTTCGTTCATTTTCTACATTTAAAATACATCATTTATCTTCTACCATATTGGAATAATTTCAATGTTTAATTCGATTTACTTGATTTTTCAACCGTTTTTTTGTAGCTTCAAGATTCCATCAACAACATAGCATAGCAACTGACATCCACAGGGATGACTATATTTAACATGGTTTGTTACATTACAAAAACAAGATTATTTTTGGCACAATTAACGTTTGAATGTAAATTTTAAGGTATTCGCTGGATTTGAATACAAATTTAAGGCGCTGAAAATTACTTTCAATATTTCTTCATTCGCTAATTTAATTTTTCGCCCAAATATTCCTCAGCTTAAAAATATTACACGCAAATTCCTAAACAAAAATAAGCTCAAACTTGATCAAATAATTCCTTCCCTAATAATATGATGCACAAATATGTATTTCAATTTATACGATGATATTTCCACGAGAGGGTGGCAATAAATAGAGTGTTTTTCTTACTCCACATAAATTGATTTACGTCGCCATGAACGAAAGTAACTACGTTAGCTCATTTTCAGGCGATCGTGTAATTATAAACACGTTGAAGAGTAATAAAATTGCTGTAATTGAGTTAGTTGATGTTCTTCAGAGTTTTCTAATACGTTTTTAAATAATATTTTATGATACGCTTATATTGGCTCTTTTAACCGATTTATCAATAAACAATTTTACGATTATTTGTGATCTATAACATCAGCCCATCATATTCAAATTTATGAAAGATTATCATTATAAATAGTGATTAAAACGGCATTCAATTCGCAAATGTTTTTCACACATTTTTGGAATTGACATTGTTAATTATTAATGATAAAAAATATTCCAATGAAAAATAATAAATACACTGTTACTTTTCAGAGGACTTGATCGACTTCTTGAGCTCCAATTTCGTTGCGTTCGCCGCTGCGATAATCCCTGACTGTTGCCTTATTCGGCCGCAGAGATCACACCGAGGGGTTATTCGAAACGCCCGGTTGCTCCGCACCATTATCTTTTTTGGCGTGGTTTTCTATCGTCGATGGCGATCCGTTGCGCGTGTGCTCTAATAGAAAAATACGCGAAAATCGGCAATTATTTCGGTAATAATTCGAAGCAAGTGTAACTGTTGATTGCAAAGCTCGGCTAACGTACCGCGCGAGCCCTTAAAACGACCCTTTCGTATCCCTTCCAAGTAGACAGTTACACATTTCAATGAACAAAAAAATCATTATCCTTTGGTCAACATACTGTTCTCATAGATACAAGTGGAAAGAAATGTTGCGTTGCATTTTAATTCAATAATACTAACAATGCAAAAATTTGTCGAATGACATTCGACATGAGACCCACGCGGTAAAAATCGATGTCGAATGAGATTCGACATAGGACCGGAAAGAGTTAAACCAATTGTATCGGTGAAAAATGTATCGGTTCATATGCAAAGCATCCTGTATATTTTACTTCAACCCCCATAATATTACATTTCTGTAATTTTTTTACATTTTAATATGCTCAAATCAATCTTAATTGCATACGTTGTTTGATTTTGATATTTTTTAGTTGAAATACTGTCGATTTGCTGGTGGTAATTTCGAAAATTAAGTCTTTCTCTAATAGTTAAATCTATTGACTACGTCAATTGCTTATTGGTATTGATTCATTAAATTTATTTTTTGCTTCCCCAAAAAAAAAAAAAAAAGTTTTACCCATTAACGACTATTTACTTATAACAAAAGGTCAGGATCTAAGACGAAAAAAACGAGCCTTCCTCAATGGATGGACTGCGTCTCTTTCGCTTTGGCTGAGTCATGGTCATCATTTACTGACCTCTTCGTAATCCATTACAATTCCAGCGTTTGCTTTTCTCTGATATACTAACTCGCCTCTCTCGTGGGCTTTGTCCAGCACATAAAATTATGATTGATTCGTTTTTCTCTTGTTTTTGTTACAGAGTCATATCCTATGGGGCAAAAGCATTGTGGGGCTCAGATTCATTAGCGCTACCTAAGCCTCGTTGCATTAATTTGCAACTTTCAAAAAATACCCTAGTGATACGTTTAATTTAAAGCTCGGGGGGAACGATGTGATTTTTTGATAAATCGTATATAGGATTTTTTATTTTTCGAAATCCCCCATTCCATTCCTCGCTAAACACAAAAGCGTAAGGGTTGAAAATTTGCATCCAATGCAATGATGGCCAGCGAGTTTAGATAGCATAAAATGTCTATTATATTATATGTCATTATTTTAATAGAAATTCTCAGATTCATTCTTGTGTCATATGCTCGTTTTGTGAGAGAACAGAGTAGATCGTCTCTGCTAAATTATATTTTTTGTTTTTAGACATTGAATTTCGTAAGAGCGTCAAGTCATCGTTCCTCGAAATATGTTAAGTGAACTTTGACTAACCGTTTCCGTAAAAAGTCAATCGACAAAGAAGTTATTGAAGATCAGCTGCCCACTGATCCATCACATCGGAATAAACCGGATTAAGTAAATTGTTTTAGATTTTCCTCTTCAGTAAAACGTCATGCGGGAAACGCCGAAAAAAGCCGAGCTTATCTCGGCGAAAAAAGTCACCATTGGGGAAGAATTGACTAGTGATCCGTGGCGTATTGTATTTGCACAACAGCACCCGAGGGTGGGTCCGGATAACCTCCCTCCGGTGGCCGTCCACCCTGACGATGACAGATGCGGGACTATGATCGATTACGGACCCGCCGGTTAATAGAAATTGATGTTTCCCCTGTAAGTGAAACATCTCGGAAACTGTTTAGTCCTATACAATATTCGCACACTTTCTATATTCTCCAGTCGTTTTTATCGAGTGCTCTATTTTCCACTTATTCGCCCGTGGAAAATGATGGCACACGTATGTTTGGCGACCTAAACCAACAAAAACACCTCATATTATTCCATCACTGGAGGGCTCGATCTTTCGACGTCAACTCGGCCTTATATCCTTATAATAAACTAATTTTACAAATATTTGATGCGAAAATCTTTTAAAATGTTTGTATGAACACAAAATATCAGCATTGGATTCAAGTTTACAGATGTGATCGGTTAATAAAACTTTAAAGCATTTAAACAATTTAAAAACCAATCATCTCAATATACTTTGGCAATTTAGTATTTTATATAGCCTTGGCTGCTGGAAGATGTCCTTCCCGCAGTCGAATAGTTTTAATCCGTAAATAAAAGTTAATAATTAAGATGACAGCGTTTCTATTAGCACCCGACCACCTCGATTATACACAATAGAATGTTACAGTAGCGTATGTAATTCTTTATATATTTCATAGCTGAGCGGTTTTATAATTCCTCCTCTTTCTAACATTCCATCAAAAGATCACTTTCTTTTCAAAAAATGACAATTTATAATCTATCTTCGTACAGCATTACTTATAACCGATAAACTGTTGAAAATGTGTACCAAAGCAATCACTTTTCACGACATGTGGAATACGATACTTATGTTATACGAATATGAACACGTTTCAATTGTATGAAAATCAGCACGTCTATATTAATATGTTATTCGGAAATAATCAAATGTTCTAAATATACATTAAATATGTTAGCATTTGTGCCACATAAAACACGTGGCTGGCCTTAATTTGATCAAATCTTGTTTCTTGTGATCTTTTATTGCTAATCAAGGCTACTATTTAATACCTGTGGTGCACAGATGATCAAGATACTTATGAATCACTTGATCCTTGTATTATTATCGTATCGCTATTTATATCTACGAACAATCCTTTTTGTGTGGTTTTGAAATAACATGGTCATGTAAATGTATAGATTTTTCCGTTTTAACGCAATAAAAATAATTAAAATTAGGATCGGGTGAATATGCATTGGTAGGTAAAAAAAATGTTATCTAAATTTTATGTTTTTCAGGATATTAACACGAAAATTCAATGTATGAAAACCGATTGTGATCTGCAAAATTTACATATATATTATATTGTCAATTTTATCTAAATAGCTATCGCTGATAGGAAATTAAAATAGCATTGAAACCGTCTATGCAGCTTTATATTTCTGTAGTAAGATATCAATGTTTAAAGTAAATTTCTTGTGTGCCTAGCTGTACTTTAAGATAAATCAAAAGGATTGGATTTAAGTTCGCCGAATTTCTTAGGGCGCAAGTTCGAACCAAGAACAGGGGGACGTAATTTGATTTTTTTTTGCGCAGGAATTTTATATTTATGCCGAGGCTCTCATCTCGTAAATCCGAGATAAGTCCTCTTTACAAATTCTAGTAAGCCCACGTATCTTTTGGTCAATAAAGATTAGCCAATCGGAACGGGTTTATAAGGACTCCTAAAGCTCGCCCCATCCGTCTTTTAGGGGTCTTTTACGGACCATTCTGACCAACGTTTATCTTTCTGGCAGTTGCTGTGTGCCCACTTGTTAATTGCGTGCGGTTTTCTTTCCCTCGGACATATCCTTGGATAAGATCAAATACCGACTCCCATAACGAATGTTGGGCTTACGAAATTAATGACGGGTCTTGGACTTGCGATTTATAATACAGTATCAATAATTACAACTTTGGATAAAAAATTGCACCAAATCAACCCCGGCTCTGTTCGTTGCAAATTGAACACCCCTGATATGATTTATTTTCATAGCGGTGGAATTATTTTTGAAATGAAATCTAATTTGTTAAAGTCGTCCTGAGACTTAAAAAAACAAAGGGATCCTCGAATCGGCTATCGAATATTTGTTAAACACTCTAAGGGAAGTAAAGCAAGCTCTTTGAAAGGAAATACCTTCGAGTATTTTTCTTAGATTTCACAGCTTCCTCTTAATGTTTTTAATTAGTCACAAGTACCATTTTCTGATCAAAAGCACGATAAAAGTCTAGACGCATTTTTCTCTTCTAGCTTGCGATGGCCTTTGCCTTCCATTTAGTCTCTATAATAAAATATCCCATTTCTGCTTCAGCCTCCCTTTGATGTTTCTAAGTGGGGCCATTCTCTTCTTTAAATGCTTGACATCAAACGGGAACACGTGCTCAATCCCAAGATGATCTATTTTTGTTGTGATGGGTTATCTGTAATGTGATTAACGCGAAGACCATGAATTGTTTGATTCAGAATCAAATAACGTATATTTCGGCTAAACATAGATATTCGACCAACGATTTTTGAGGCAGTCAGATGAATAAACTATAAATATAAGAATAATTCGTGTAAATTTTTCAACACAAATAGAGATTAAATATAAGAAGGTAGTGCCAAAAGTACCCGACTTAACAAAGAAAACACAAAAAAATATGTTTATTTCTCAACATCCTAAATCCTAAAAATCTAGTGAATAAATAAGCAAATCGAACTTTAATTCATTGATTTCTGTCGTGATTAATTAATTTGATCGACCACTGCGATGTTCGTCTTGGCAGCTCGTACAGCCTCGTTTAAATTCTGCCACCCAATATTTTACTATTGTAAACAAAGAAACAGACTCCCCCAGAGTAAAATATTGCTCGTCTTTGATATTGGTTGGACTGAGACTTTTCAAATAAAAGTATTGTATCATACAACGATGACCAATTTTTCCATGTTTACAAATTCATTGAGAACGTTTACTATTGATAGCATCCAAATACTGAAACATAAGCTTTATAAAGTAGGTGCTTTTTACCATGGTATAATAGTTAACTTGCGAGTATATTGCCATTGGGTCCTCCCGAAAGAAATCTATTATTATTGCACGCTCTCGTTTGAGTTCAGTTTATATCCAGACGCGGTGAAGGAATTATTAAATATTTTGGATCCAATTTTAGACACACGTTCACTGGGTTCCTTTGTTAAAAGCTCTTTGACAAATCATTGTGTTTTATTTTTAGACACAGCTTCATGAACCTCTTCGTTCTGCATGTAAATATTTCCGAGATCGCATTGAAACTTTAAAGCTCATTTAATATTCAGGTCAATATCTATGAATCTATTTTTGGACAAACTGAAGATATTCACTTTGATTATTCGCAGTTATCATGCTAATATATTTTTATATTATGCTTACTAAATAATTTCTTTAATAATATTATTTGAGCCATATTTTCTTTAAAAAAATCACTCACGTTTTAACAAATAATGAATCTATTGAACGCGTGACGTTGTTTCATATCTTATATAATTCTAGAAGCTTTTAAATCTGCAACATTTCCACGTCATTGAGATCTTATCGGTTGTAAATTTTACGATTTATTCAATTGCTAAATATTCAAAGCTGAACAATTTCATCTGTCAAATCTGTACGTAATTTTATCATATTTACGTTACGTTTAAATAAATAAAATGGACATTTTAAATATATGAGAGCTATCTTAATGCAGAATCGTGTAAAAATAAGAACTATAATTTATGTACATCATAACTGATGGGATGATAAAGTTTTCAAGTAACTCATGGAAACTTTGACTCGTATAAGTTCGAAAATATTTCTATAATTTGTAAAATTAAAATTTCTCGCAGTTATGACGCTATAAAGTTGCTGTGTTTTTAAGAAAAAATCTTTAGAAATGTATGCATTTAAATTATAAATTTATATTTAATGGGTTCTTATACTTAATACAGTCAGTTGGGATTTCGTAAATCGAAATTCATACGTACAAATGGGAATAAAACGAATGTAGTGAATCTGCAAACATAATGATATATTCATAAAAATCGTTCTGGAATATTTGCATCATCTGTTCTACTGATATTAATTAACGATTCATAGCATTTTTAACGATTGCAATGAAGGAATAAAGTAATAACGTACCTTTGAAGATCCATCGATGTCTGAATTTATATTTTTAAATTATTTAATACCATCATTGATTAGGCTAAAATCTGTAGTCATGTTTTTAACACAATTTTTTGGCTGATTTTTTTAACCTTATATTTTTTTATTGTAACTCCTTTATCTCAATCTCAATTAAGTCTTAGTTTATGAGTATCTCAACAGCATTCTCCAAAAGTTGATTTCTCGGAGTTATGCTACCTTCGATGATTGTTATTGTTAACTTCTAGATTAAATTGTCGAGCAAATTGTACAATAATATTGGATATCTTTTCTTTATTAACCCAATAAATATCGTCCTTTATGTCATAAACGCATAAGTTATAAGGCTGCTTGAAATGAGGTGAAACTGGAATTTCTATCCGAAGAGCCGCAAACGTTTAATTTGAATGTATAGAAATAAAATGTAATTCTATTGATATTATTTATGGATTCAAATCTATTTTCTAAGGGCACAATGATAAATATTTTTCGCGATATCGAGATGTTCGTATGTTCATATTCGAATATTAATAGAAGCAATATCCAAATAACCATAACATGTTTATTTTATGTAAGTTGATGGATTTCGACTTTGTCCATGCGAAACACAGCAGGCGTGTCTCTGGCATTTGAGTGGTTAGTCATATCGAAATGACAGATTCGTACGGTTCGAATAAATAAAACAATCTAGCATTTCTGGCTCATAGAGCTTTCTCTTTGCGTGTGGATCCTATTTATCTTCACGACACGTAAATTTGGATGAAAAAAATGCAAAAAACACATCAAAAATGTAGATAAAGGCATCAAAGATGGGGTGTGTCATTTTTGACCATTGCAAAAAAGTTGAAACAAAACACGAGCCGTCCATTTCTTTGTCACCTGAGTGCGGTCACGGAATGATTGATGGGGCTGGCCGCGGGCCACGCTTGGCCGCCGCTGTCAGCCTTTGTGATCCACCCCAGATCGTCACTTTGTCATGTTGAAATGTTCTTTTTATTTGGTCCCGTCGTGTCTACCGCCACAACCAGGTCGAAGACGACAAATAAATATCTCCGTTTTATTTTTGTCGATCTCGATCCATACATCATTTATATTAATTTCGTCGAATATTACCACCGTGCGTGTGGCATTGACAAAGTGTATTTTTAGGGTAGGAAAATTAGCATGCCGAGAAAATTGATGACGGATCATGTTGTCTCCTGACTGAGGGCGTATATAGCAAGATGTTACTTAATTTGTGAAAGCAACAACGTCGGATAGTGACACCTGAGACACATCACCCATCGTTATAAATAAATACAAGTTAGTTAAGATAGGGCCTAAGTTAAGAAAATTAATGACATACTATTAGCATCGTAAGTAAGCCAAGTATGCTAATTTATATCGATCCGTTGCGAATATGGGCTGAAATTCTGGAGCACATGTCTATTCGTTTGATACAAAACCTATATTGATTTAATAAATTCAATACCCAGAGTCTTTGAGGTATACGTGAATTATGCTTAAGTGCTTATTAATCTATTGAGCGTCATAGGTTTTGTCAAAATTTTCTATGGATTTGTCAATATTAACCCAATAAATACGGCTAAGAATTAAGAAAATTTGGGCAAAAATTAAAATCAAATTTTGAATGTAGTTTCATATAATATGATAAAATTAGAGAATATAAAACTATGGCTCAATAAAAAAATTGATAATAAAAAACCCTCTAAAATAAGAGCTATTTCAAGTAGACTCGATGGATTAAGACTAATTGAAACTATCGAATTGCTGATAAAATACACAAGTTCTTAAAGCAAACTATTTGCCAATTAATGAATAGGCAATTGTTCGTAAAACAAACCATCACTCAATAAGTTCGTAGGACTTTTTAAAAAAAAAATTCGAAAAACCAATCCCAAATGAAGAATAATTTGCAGATAATATTGGAAAACTTAATATTTTTTAATATATTCTAATTTATTATTTGTTATAATAAGTTGTGGTTGTAAGTTTTGGTGTTATATTTCGGCATTGATCTAAAAATCTGCGGTGTTTTTTGATCTGAGGAGATCATTGTTTTTGCATGAATTTCAAATTATGACTATATATAAGGGAATCCTTGTATTATAATTAAATTCTGTTACAAATACTATAAAATATAATGTAGATTCTTTCTACAGCTTGTAGGAAATACAATAAATTAACGTTTCATTAAAAATAAAGACACTTTATTTTATATTATTTATATATATTTCTCCCCAATCGTTCCCATGGGATACAGAAACGACAGAATTGATCTGTTTGCATATTTGTTAACGTGGAAAAATACGCATTCATCATCATCATAGTGCAGCCACAAACAACCCATTACAGAACTATGGGCCTCTTCAATATCCATTGACAGGAAAGGGTTACATCCATCTCGTCTATATCATACATTCACCTCCTCATTCGCTCAATATTGAGGGTAGCATTACCATCGAATTTCATTTCGAACACTCACCCAACGTGTATCCTAAATGAACGTATTAACAAACGCTTTCGCGACCGTCTCGATAAGGAGTGTGAGAAGTTTGTAAATACTGAGTAGTTTTCTTAGGGAAACGATGGAAAACTACTCTAGACGACCTTTTTGACTCTACTGGAAAGGGTTTTCTGGAGTAGTTTGAATATAACCATATGAAATACGTTATAAAGCTTTGTACCATCGAAAAATATATAGGCTATCCAAAAATAGATAATTGTGCTCATTTCTATGTTTATATCAGTCCTGGATATCATGTTAATGGTGTTTATTTAGAAAATAGTAAGGAAAATAATACATGCGATATTTATTTGCGCTATTTATGAAATCCGATACAAATAACATATATGAGCATCACTCAATAAGTTCCAATTTTAGAATACCGCTTAAAAAATCAATCACCAACAGAGTGAGTTGATCATTTACAGTAGAAGACAACAAAGGGACTCAAAATACCACAACAGAAAATATCACCTATTTACTACTCTGTGTGAAAATGAGCTCGAAGCAACATTGGAAAGTTGAAGCTTTTGCGAAGTTTATATCAGAAATTTTTCCCCCAAGTCTCGAAATGGAAAATAGCTATTTAAGTTATGAAGAAGATCGCCTGAAAATTGTATACAAGATGTTATTGTCCTTTAAAAATACTCAAAGTCGAAAAGAAATTGGTCAAACTATCGAATAACTTAAACAAAAAGTGACTGAACTCGATCTTATCATGTTGAAAATCCTTATATTTTTAAATAGCAACTATTCAAGATTTTATTTCTATAAAAACATGGTTACTATTATATTAAAGAAGAAGTCTTAATATAGTGTATTAGATCCTGGATTATGATTAGAAAGATTACAATCGGGTATTTGATCGCGTTTAAGCTATTTTTACTCCAATATTAATATTATAATAATCCAATTAATTAAAAAATAAATCAAAAGTATTAATATTCTGAATTGCATGTTATGACAATTTCTTACGATGTGAACAATGTGGATAATGGCTGAAGATATAGAAAACAAAGACAAATAATCCAAATTTAAATGGAAAACCTGTATGTTGATGATATTATCCTAAAATGCATTTTGATTCTTAATACCATGGATTAATTCAATAGATCATTTTTAAAAAATCATGATCTTTCCAAAAGACCTCCAAACAAAATGATAATTATACTCCTAAATGCGAAAACATATATAATTCAAGTCATTGCTCTTTGAACAGATCAACGAGGTTTTAATAACGTCACTTATTTGTAATTTAGGTAATTGCTGTCTAATTTCAGGTATTAAACATACTTCTCTATTAAAATCGAACATGAAGAATCACGGGTGTTCAAATCGATGGACCATAATGTGTTTTAAATCACAATAGCATATTCTATGTGTGAATTAGGGTCAAATACATGAATTTCAAATGATTTATAAATTCGTTTTCATTCAACATTTATGGACAAGGTATTTATTGTATTTGATTGGAAATTGTTTTAGTATTACGTGTGCATTGTTTGTCATTTGTGATTCTGTGGGAGCGCTTTGAATTAAAATTTCAATATGGTTTTTATTATATATAAAATATTTGATACTATTTTTTTTAAATAAAAACTTAAATCCTTTACATTAGCAACCTTCCATCGTTTTAATATTACCCACATGTGAAGCCACGCTTCATATTGAAGGCCAATAAGCATTCTCCAACTTGATTTTTTTTTCTAGATCAAATACGTAATATACCTAATGTTTATAAATTAAAATCGTGACAATGGCAATCTTAAATAACATGACATCAAACATAAAAAAAATCGTTGCAGATTAATATTAATAACTTCTTATCATATGAATTATGTTATATGAAGTTCCAAGTTCATGCAAAATTATGGTGTGCATTCCCAAAAAAAATATACACAAAATATTGAAAACTTCGGTATTTCGGATTGATATTGCGCTATTCGAAAGACTTACCTAAAACAAAGAATTTAAACATCCATTAGACCAAATATTTTGTGTGTGTATTTTAGATGACAAATTAAATGATAGCTCAAATTTATCTTGTAAATCTTATTATCCTTACCTGAGAGCTCTTACTGCATGAATTTTGAAGTCCTGGACACCTTTGGAATTTGGCTCACCAGCAGTTCTTTTGAACCACACTGTACAATTTTTCACAACGTCCATCTAAACTTAAGACTATTGATTGATCAAGGCTGGTCGATTTCGTAATCAAACAATTGCGGATTGCTTTTATATTAAATACGATTTCATACCTGAAATTAAATATTTGACACATTTTAGTCCAATTATTTAGCTGATGATATATTTTTAAAATGATATATGATGTATTTTCTTTAATCTAAGGAAAAATTGATGCTTAATGAAGCTTTTAGCTATGAAATGCTAAATTAATCACTTCCGAATATCGTATTTTACATATACATTTGAATGTTAGTCGTGACTTTAAAAAAATGATACAAAAATCGGACCTAAATCCTACATCTTAAAATAGACATCTTTATTTTCCAATCCACTATGAGTATTATTTCCGATCTGTGCTCTTGAAATCTCAATGTAATTGTTCAACATTAAACATTTCGATAAGAAGCCTAATAATCGTATTACAATATACTTAAAAACTATGACTACTTGCCTCAATATTTTAGCTGCATGAGGATCAGGATACAGTCTGGAACACGGATCACATTCCGGAACGGCACAACACTCTGTGTATTAAAAAATATCACTTAACATACGCACATGCACATCCTAACCTGTGAAAATAAAATATAGCTCTGCACCGAATATTGTTGCATAGCATAAATTCGACGCTTAAACTGGACGGACAAATTGAAACGCATTTATGACAAATTATTAATATTTATAAGAAAAACTATTTTTTAAAAATCATAGGATTAAATAAGCTGCTGCGATATATTCCCAAAAATATTATTTTTCAAAAAAAATCACCATCCTTTTCGTTGCATAAATATATTATTTTTTAATGAATTTCAAATTTGATAAAAATATTTTTGAGAATATATCAAAAGAGCTCATCTCAGAGAGAATCTCATGCATTCTTTCAATAGTTTTTCATAATAATTTTCATTTAGTATTAATACATTTATACGCTCAGTTGAGCCGTCGAATTAAGCTAGGCGACAATCAGTGCGTGTTCGGTTCTTAGGTTATACGGTTTGGCTTAATCGTCAGAGGGATATATCTTAATAAATAAAGTGCAGTGTTGTTCCAGAATGCGTCCCGTACTCCAGGATCTATCCTGAACGTCATGCAGCGTCGATACTCAGGCTGTGTTCTGCAAGTGTTCTTAGTTTTTTAAGTGTTTTGTACTGCGACTTATAGTAAATTGGAGGTCCTTGATGTCTATTTTAAGATGTAGGATTTAAAGCCGATAAATTATGTTTTTTTAAAGCCACGATAAACTTTTGATTTTATTGTCACAATAGACTCTTACATAGAGTGCGGAATAAGATGTCGATGGTTGAATACAATAGGATGGTTTCAATGGGTATCTGATGAGGTGTGCGCCTGGTCGTGGCGGAATCTTCAAATCGTCATGCAATCTGACCGCTGAGGAAAGATTCATAATCATCATCATCATCATCAGTCTGTGTTCGTCCACTGTTGAACGCATGAGTCTTCATCCCTCTCGATCCTCAGCTTTCCGCATCCATCTTCATCCTGCTATTCTGTCGATGTCGTCAGTCTTACAAGGGTCTCCACTCCAACACTTTTCTTCCCCATCGACCGTCGTTTCTTCGACACATTTGTCTCCCCCATTGCCACTTAAGTGTGTCAAATCTTTCTGTAGCGTCTACTACTCGAGTTCTTCTTCAGATATCCTCGTTTCTGATTTTATATTATAAAGACACTCCGAGCATAGATCTCTCTATGGCACGCTGGGAAAACTTTATTCTGTGTAAAATGCCTGATATTAGATTCCACGTCTTCGTGGGTTAACACTGGGATGATGCGTTGGTTGAATGCTGCCATCCATGCATGCATGATGCAGTGGTATTCGTCTGTCAATTTCTGTTGAGAAATTCTGTCGTCCTAGTTGTATTACTTGTCCCAGATAAGTGTATTCATTTTCAACCTCAATTTGTGTTCCCCCAATGGATATCGCCCCGAAGGTTTGAGAATTGTGACTATTTATCATGGCTTCGATTTTATCCATGTTCATTTTCAGACAAATTTTACTTGACACTTCGTTTAGGTCTTGGAGCATGTCTTTCAGACGCAAGCTTTTCAGACGATTCGGCTATTAATACTATGTCACAATTTCTCCACTTGTGTGTTGTCAATACTGTGTCGGCACTTTTTCCAAGATAGTAGTTTAAACACATCTTCCAAAGCGTTTATGATAAGCTTGTATATTACAGCGTTGTAGTGAGTCTAAAACTGCCCAAGAAAGACAGTGGCTAATTATATTTTTCGGTTTTCTGGATGATTTGTCTTAGTATGCGGATATGCTCGATGATACTAAAGCCTTTTCTAAATCCAGCCTGTTCTCGAGGTTGAAATTTGTCAAATCGATCTGCCAGCCTATTAGTTTTAGAGAAGCGAAATTGGACGATAGTTCTTAAGCAATGAATTGTCTCATGTTTTACTCAAGCGTCCAGATGATGGCATCTATTCAAAGTAAATAAAATTATTTTGTCTGGAGCATCTGGATGCTGATGAAAATCGGTAGCCATCTAGATAAAGTTAAATGAAGCGCTACAAGCCGAGTTCATAACCATGGTTCGGAACTTTGCTATTTTAATGGATAAAAATATTATTTTTGACTTAAATTTTATATTGATTTTATCCCGAAGACAATTCCCTTTATTTTTATTAACATTTTTATTGTACTTAAATTTGGAATTTTTAGGGTTTGTATTGATCGCTTAATTTTTTTTATTCGGAGGTTCCAGCCGTTTAAAACATGCCCATCGAGCTCTCATTGATTTTTGCACGTCCATAAAAATGAAGATCAGATAATGAATATCTGTGTCTATAACCATGTATCATTTTTTGTGCGCTCATTGTTAAAATCTCAAAAGAGCCAAAGCCTTTTAAAAGGCAGCCTCAGTACGTTAATAGCCGTGAACAAAACCGGTCGCTTTTTGCGCCTCGAATTATTACGTGATTTTCCTCGATATTTCTGTATGAAAGGTGCGACACAAATATGTGACAATTGGCAGGTATTCATTACCGTGGCATATGACAATATTACTCAAATAAACATCGTCCAAAATAGACGTAGCAAGTTTGACGTTTTTGGCGCTGAGGATTGAATTGATCTGTGTGGGAGCGTTTTCCGTTCAAGGGATGAAGCTTGCTCTGTAAGATGTTAAGGGTCTATCACTCACATCGAAGCCCTTTATATCCGATATGCCTCATTCACAAACATTGATGCACAGATGTTCATTTCCTAAAAATACGTAAGTATATCAACGACGAATTTGCGATTATAAAAATGTACACATGATCAACATTTTGTCCAAAAATAAAATATTTTTCTTACGATAAGAAACTGCCGACACTCAGAGCAGACCATAAAATGTCTTATCTACATGATAAAATGTCTTATTTTATTCCAAAATCATTAGACCCAATACATTTATTGTTTAATAACAACGTTTTGCCAATACATTTTTCGCACTTAACATGAATCAACATTGCTCGCAGACATGTTAATATGAAACTAATAAATATACAAGCATGATTTGGAAGAAAATTTAAGCGACACGACCTTCGTTATTCTTGGCGATATTTGAGATCGCTGCAAAATTAAGGGCTTCGTCGTACTCGATGGAAAATCTACGATATTAACGCCCTTTGTGTAATTTCATTACATCGTTTCGACTTTTTTTTCATCAAATGAAACATTAAAACTTCTTAATAAGACCCCGGGGTATATTCAAACGAAGATAAGGTATTAATTTTAATGAAAATCTCTATGGAATAATTTGTCGGACATTTTACATATTTTCATTTTTTCAGCCCATTTTTCAATCGGGAAAACCGCTTTTCTTTATTCTTGTTTTGCACGGCATAATTAATTATTATATCATTTTTGAGCAGTAAAATTTTAGTTTTCCACATTGTATGTAATTTTTTACTTGCCCAAAAAATGCCCAACATTTGGTTAACAACCAATAAAATCACACCATAAAATAAAATGATCTATACCAATGCCAGATATGGACTTGAATCGCTTTTGAACTGATTTTGGAAATGTTGCTAATAAGAATACATTGATATCATATAAATTATACAAATTCCATGTAAATGGCTGAAATTATTTCGGCTTGAACTCATTCATTTCAGAAAATATTGCAATTCAGGTTTAGACTTTCTCCGATTTAGGAGTCTCCGTGCGGAGTTCTGTGGACATGGCATCCAATCGCGAGGCGCTCATTCGAAGTATCAGCGGTCTGATAGACGGACCGGTTGGACACACAAACCTTAAAAGTTATGGGGAGAAATGCATCCCCAGGGCTTTCTACGTTCTCCATGATCACGGAATTCCCTCCAGAGGTTTCTCGAGTTGTGTGACATATAGCTCCGTTTTGCTGGAAATAGACACCAGACACATCAATATGATTAAATTGTGGCCATGAAAATTCACTCAATATTGATTTTTATCGCTCAGCATTCACAATTTGCCCGAATCGCACACCAAACACTTACTTTTATTTGGGTGTAAACATCTTTCCTGAATAACACGAGGATTTTCTTCACCCCAGATACGCCAATTTTGCTTATTGTCGAATGTATCCATTATGAAATGAGCTTCAACGCTTAAAAAAAATTTACTTGATATAAATGGATCTCTCGATCGTTATTCAATAATAATGTAAACGCGTTAAATTAAAATAAATAAATAATTGACCCTTTACATTCCATTCTGATTCAAATAATTCCACATGAAGTACTCTAGTTTATCATGGAGTTCAATAGTTTATCAAGTCCAATATTAAAAGTGTTTCATCCAAAGGTAATGGCAAAATGAAGACAATTAACCGAGATGATCTATATCAAGCACTGATACACGAGACTCTCTATGACGGCCTGCAATACATTTTTTTCCATATTACACAAAAATGTTTGATATTGATATAATTTCAAGATATTTGCTATATCTTTTTATTCTTAAGATGCCACACCCTTTGTCTAATAGTCTAATCTCTAATTTGCTGATAAATTATATTCACAGTCAGGATTTGAATATGAAAAACTTCTTAAAAAGCGCCATAAATCTGTAACAAAATATAATTTTTCCATTGTTTATCAGCTGAAAAATCAACAGGTTTCGTCCGAAAATACCGTTATCACTCTTTAGGCTTAAATCCAATACAACCAAGTTCATTTTCGTTTCAAAAAAATCCGGTTATTTCGTCGGAATCGCCTGTAAAAAAAGAATACCTTCATTCGTAACACTTAATATTGGGGCTATCTCGATCGAATAACCGAAAAGTCGAATGCATTTTAATCGAATTATTTACAGCCACCATTCGTTTTTATTTAGATTGTACTACTTATCGCACGATTTAATCACTTTATTGGTCTTCGGGCTATATTTAGTTGCGTTATATGGGCGCCATAATATTGACAGTGTACGGTTGTTATACTTTATTGGCTCACCTAAAATGGCTTATGGTTATGGATGGACGTCGTAATTCATTATATTTTACACGCTGGATACAAAGGCAGTAGCGATTTTACAACGTCCATACAAATTTGTCAAATTGGTTACACGATGTTCGTCGGACCGTATGCTTATTTTATGGTGATTTTCGTATTTAACACATTGACTCCCGGTTGAGTGGAATTGGATGATTATAAAAACCCGTTTGACATAATCGTTCGTTCAATAATAACATCGATTTTTTTATTATTAAATAAAGAGTATTCATTTGTATATAGATGCGGATTTTCGGATAAGAAACATTCGAATAACTTCAGTTCGTTTTATAAAATACGTTATTTTCCCTGTTTTGTGCCAATTACCATTTACCAAGAAGCGTTTTATTGGTCCAAAGACCATAAATTGATTTTACATCATCAATATAATTCATTCTTTATTCGTTACAATAATTGCTTATAAAATTATGTGTAGTTGATCTCATTACATTCTAAATCAATTTGCTGAGTTGTTCATTAAAAAGATTCATTTCAATATTACTACTAAATTGCGTTCTTCTATTTTTATATTATGAAAACTGAATGATTGTAGAAGGTCCTTCCGAAATGATGGTCACTCGCTGCTCCAAATCAATGATGAAATTTTTCTTCAACTAAATGCAGATTTTTGCTTATTCAATATGCAGGATTGCTAATTAATAGATATTTTTAATAGCGTTTTCTCTCTCCATCTATTGTTTGATATTTATTATAGGGAATCCAATCCCTAGCCAAAATTTATATATTTATTTAAGAAAAGATAAAAATACAATTCAAAAATAGATAAATAAAACACTAAAAATTTCAAATATTATTTTGAAAATATGCCCGAAGTAACATTAATATTAAACATTAGTGTTTCGTCATTTTGGAAGTTTAACGCCATCAATTTGACTGATAAAATTCCTTTCTGCTGAAACACAAACTAAAACTCACAAAATTCCCGATTTCCCGACAAATTATTTATTTCCCTCGCTGCAGATGAATATTTATATACTATAATACTTTGATGTGATTTGTAATTATATTACGGAGGAATACAAAAATTCTGAACCCCGTATCTATTATATTTCATATCGATATGTCCATTATTCGAATCGAGGTGTAGTAAATACATCACCGGTAGGGAAAGATTAATACAACAATTTGAAAAACATATATGTATTGTAGATATGTATACATAAATAAGACAGTTGCTGTCCCTATGCGTCGCCTAAGCTTGCCAAATAGTATTTACACCACTGTTTCCAAGCGTCCAGACTTCGGCGGAAATGTTTCAATTTAGTAGCCTTCATCGTGTTGGTGAGGTGTACGATTTCTGTTAGATAAAAATTTTCGGTATTACATTTACTAATCCTGGGATTCATAAGCACCTAAAACTGTCCGGAATCCCGACATTGGATTCCCTAGTCATCAACATAATGGATATTGTTAGACGATCTACTCTGATTTCTTCTCTCGTCTAAGTGCTTCTTGAAATATGGTTTTAGATCAGGATGGGAAAACAACCGAAAAGAAAGTATAGCAGATCCACGGTAATTCCGCCCCGGTCTAATCCGAAGACCTGTGTAATCCGACATACCAATACAAATAAAGTACATATGTACAGCAAAAGACCGCCTAAATCGTATTTAATCCTTTTGCAAGTTGATTACAATGATACAAAAATGAACCGGGAAAACATTCAAAGGTCAAAAGCTCAAAGGTTTGATATGCTTTTTATGATTTTATTTGCATGTTGCCTAATAAATCCATCTGCAATTAGTAATAAAATTTTGTGGCGATTTATTTGATTACAAATGCGATAAACAAGTCGGCAAGACAACATTCGTTCATCCAGGGCCAGCAATACATACCGACAATAATTTATCACTGTATACATGTAAACGTCAAAAATCAACCTTAATCAATTATGATGTGATAGCATAAAAAACGAACACGGAAGTCAATGAGTTAAAATAATGATCGATAAACTATTGCGATTGTATCTATATGTATTTCCTGAAGCTTCTGTTTTTTTTCATGTTGATAAATAATGCTCACTAAAAAACATCTAAGCTACATTTTCATTCGATTACTTTCTGATCGTTGTTCTTCAATTATTATGCTGAATAATTTGTACACAACGCATGCTTTAATACGTAATAGATTCAAATGAGATCAATCAGAATCGATCATTGGGCATCAACTCGTTTTAAATACACGTGCGATCATGGCCTTTGAGGCCGAATTTACTTTATTCATTTTTAAAAATGTATTACATATGCCAATATTTGTGTAGATATATACCATGTAATTATTTTTTAATTGCCACGCAAATATTCGATGCAAACATTGTTTTTTTCTATTGTATCTCTTCGATGTCGCTCGAGCATAATTTTATTTGCATTTCAGAATAAATATTTGTATTGAAACATGCTATTAATTCGAGCAATATTTGTATAACGGTGTGCTGAAAAGTAATGTCCGCTGTATTTCGCTTTAATTTGCATTAATTCGGACGTAAATAGAGCCAAAATGGCCGCTCTTTGGTGCGAGTTTTTATAGATAGATGTCACCTCACTCCGTTTTCCAACATGGCCGCACATCAGAATATTAATCCGCTGGTATACAATCGATGTATATGTACGTCACAATTACGGACGCTTAAATTCGTTCGTCCATTTACAATCCTTTTATAGAATCAAATTGCATGAATATCACAACGTGTCACTTTGAGATAAAAATATCTCATTTTCCATTGCAACATATTAGCACGCCGTATATAAAAGAATATTATGAAACGAACAAACAGTCGAGCGACCTTACAAGAGATAATCACTTAGCAAGAAATCGTCAATATTACTGAAACAACATCTATTCTAGTCGACGATGTACATATATTTTAATAAGCTGATCACGATTTATCGGCGGAATGTATTACGTACACTCTCTATTAAAAATAAGACAATATTAAGTTACTTCAGCAAATATTATTCGACACTGCAACAGCTGAAAACAATGCGTATTAATGTTATGTTGCAATATCAGCATACTGAATATGAACTTAGGCTCATAATCAAACTCGGACACATTTAGGTACGCATATGAATAATTTTATTTTTATTTAGGAAAGCATATCGTGATAGATGAAATTGGTTAATTTAGCTTAAGTCAAAGTGCGTGACTTAAGGGGTCAAACCCTTTAAAACTTCGTAAATCGTTTTTTTTTAATTATGTATTTCGAAAGTAAAACATATTGAAAGTATACTATAGAAGAAAAAAATCAGAATATGAAATATTTACAAAGTTATAGCGCGTAATAAGGAGCACGCCGGAACCGCTGTGAACGAACTAACGAGGGTATGAAGCGCCCGTGGCAAGTATTTAACTTGCGCCCCCCCTTCCTCCAATTTAAAAAAGTTAGCCACTGAGGGATCATCTGTTATCGTATCGATCATAGAAAATGTCGCAAAAAGTCCCGAAAGAGGACGGAGTGGCCATAAGGTCTGTGTGTCCAACCGGTCCGCTTTTCGGACCGCTGACATGACGAATGAGCACCTCGCGATCAGATGCCATACTCGAACATGCCTACAAAGTGATTGCGAACTCTCATTGCAAAACGAAGTTGTGCGAAGAAGACTGATCAGAAGCGTTGTTTAAATTTTACAAACGGTCAAGAATATTTTTGTATTTATTTTATTGCGAACTAATGCCGGCTGGGCCGTCCCAATATTTGAGCGATAACGAAGAAAATAGGGATTAGATAACTTAGCATATATTATAAAAACGGTCAGTCAATCAGTATTGGTTCATTGGTTCTGTGTTTTGCGCCCCAAGTCCAGTTGCGCCCGTGGCGGGCGCCTTTTTTTTACTAGTGCGATATTTGTTTCTCCACTCACTTAGCTCTTGCAAATCGATCTCAGTTTGGGTATTTGAGTTTATTTTTGGGTGGTGGTCAACCAGTTCCATTTGAAGATATTCTGGGGTCGATTCGAATTCAACATGAACAGGAGATGAACATATTTCAAAAAAGTTGTTGTGTTTGTCTAACTGTAAATTACTGAATTGGCTTTCAGCAGCCGTAAATTTTCTTGTTTCTTTTGCATATTTCATGTAATTGTTGCATTTTGATTTCTTTAATGCTTTCAAAAATGGAAAATGCTGAGCGTAAATACTTTTCAATTGCGATTTCTTTGGCCATTATAAAATAAATATATTTTCTAAAAGCGTTATGGCCGCGGTTTGGCCACCCCTGGTTTAAATCTTTTGTATCTTTAGTTTTATTATAGGAGATGTTCTCTAACTGAAGGTATGCGAAATTAAAGTTGCTCGAAGTCAGCTCGAAGTTGCTCGAAGTCAAGTTAGGCTCGATAGTTCGATAGACGAAAGGTAGAGAAGTTAGAAGAATTTAAAAAAAAAACATTATCATGGAAACCCGACTGGAGTCAAAAGCTGGTGCAAAAGACAGAAAACCGTTGCTTTAAAAAATATCCAAAGCTTAAAGGCCTGACTCCATTTCTTGGCCAAGGGATAAAACAGCATCTCTTACCAATTTATAAAGATTTGTCCAGGGATGAATTACTTCAAAGATGCTTGAATGGCCATACACAAAATGCTAATGAATGTTTTAACTCGATGATTTGGCGACTGGCTCCAAAGCACCTACATTCTGGTGTAAAAATCATTGAAATATTAATATAAATTACTGCTGGGATATTTAATAACGAATACAGCTTCATTTTGAAGATGATGAATACGTTAAATATAGTTATTGGCACCTACTGTAAAGTCTTTGCTGAAAATACCGATGAAGCGCGGATAGCGAGATAGAACCGTAAGAGTCTTTCTGAGACAAAAGCAGGTCTTATAGCACAAAAACAACAATTAATCGAAGATAATCCACTTTTTGAGAAAGCTGAAGATCTGTTATACGCAACTGGAGTCATTGATTGGTCAGTATGTCACTAAAATTGATAGTTTTAGAGCATTGAAACTTTTAACGATTATCTCGAAACTGCATTTTCAATTCATTATCTCGAAGTTGTTGATCGATCTGACTGAAATTTTGGGATGTTTCTCGCTATAATATTATCTAGTCAACTAAGCTAAAGTTTTAAGGTTTTCGCGTAAATATTTTTTTTTGTTTAAGCATATCTAATTGTCGACGATAATTTCGCAATTATCGTTTCACCCGATAAATAACTATATTCATATTACACCAAATACATAAATTAGCTTTCCAACGTGTCAAACTTACCTTGAGCATTGGAACTATGAGCATGTTTTTTAGAGTAACAAGCCAGTGTTAAAAAGGTTACGTCTTTTATCTTGACAACAATGTTGCTGATGTTTTCTGTCGCTCTCCTTTGTTATATGCGAATAGTTCGTGCGGCATTCAAATACCCGTTGATATTGGAGATACGAGTTTCCGTCATAATACTTCTATTGATTGACAAGGATCCAATTCAATCAAAGGTCGCAGCATATCTTCATCAATATTTTAGGTTCGTCCTGATTTAAAAACATCCTGTAATTTTCTATCGCCCGATTCAAAGCGTTTAAACCAAAATAATGTGTGTTTATCATCAGAACTGGTCCATAAATTTCATTGATGTTGCTTGTGATTTAGTCACGTTTAAGCCTTGATAAAAAAAAATCGTCATTGGTTTCTGCTGAGACACGGACTGAAACTCGCAAAATTCCCGATTTCCCGACAAATTATTTATTTCCGTCGCTGCAGATGAATACTTATACACTATAATAAGTTGATGTAATTCGTAATTATATTACGGAGGAATACAAAAATTCTGAACCCCGTATCTATTATATTTCATATCGATATGTCCATTATTAGAGTCGAGGTGTAGTAAATACATCACCGGTAGGGAAAGATTAATATAACAATTTGAAAAACATATATGTACAGTATATATGTATAGATAGATTAGACCAGGGGTGGCCAACCCGCGGCCGGAAGATGTCGCTGTTAATCTGGCGAATTAAATCTGCTCAGATTAATAGCATAATAAAATAGAGATGTGTCCGAGTTTGACTTTGAGTTACTATATATTTCCAAATATTTTGCTAATCTATTGTTTTCGTTGTTACAGATGGCTTCTCAAGACGGTTTATCTACTTTTAATCATTGGATTTATAGAATGCAATGTGGAAATTGATACCAGCACAGACAACCTTGGCGATAATTGGAATTGCATTCCTCATGCTATCAATAACACCAACAGCAGCGAGGAACATCCCGAACATCCTTATAATCCAAGATGTGCATCCCATCGAGATAAGCATGGTAAACTCCATCTGAAATGCATCGATGGAATCGAAGAAAAATGGCTGAGGAGTAATCAGTGAGTTCAATCGTGAATCGATAACAATTGATTAGCTCGCCGCGCGTTGACAATGATGCCACCTAGCGTAAGCATCAAAAATAATAATTTTAAATAAATACATGAGTCTTGTGAGGTAGAAGTGAAACAACTTAGCTCCTAGGAAAAGTTCATTTCACTAGCTAGGAAACGCTAAAATATGTAACTGTGTATTGTATAATATATAATAAAATAGGCTTGCTACTTTTGTAGTAGAGGCACCGCGACGCATGCGCATAGCATCTCTGTAATGTATGATGACAGACACGGACACACTACAAACGATTCTCCCTCTCTTTCCGACCAAATATCGCTTGGGGTTACACTTTTTATGACGTTCAAGCCAATTTGCCCTACCGCGCCTATACAAATTTCACTTCAAATACAATATTCAATCGTCAAACAAATTTTCGGGTATACTTAAGAGTATTATCATTCACATTATTGCAATTGCCTATCAAAATTCTCCCAAAGTGGCCATGAAAATCACTGAAGCGATACCTAATTAGTTCCTAGTCATAGATGAACGCCTGAATAAACTGATTATTTTATCGTGAGTAATTCACATTTTTATGGGTTTTTTACAAAATAGCCCTTTTGTAGCAAATTCCAATTCTTTTTTGCGAATGTTTACGCAATCAATAATATCAATTGCATCGATTGCACATTTAAAATAACAAATTGTAATAATATTTAATGAATGCACATAAACAACAGCTTCCGCCAAATTTTACAATCGTCATGAATTGAATTAAAAACAGGTCCGATTAGTTTTTGTGCTGTATTGTATTGAGAGTTTTTTTACTGACAAAAAAAGTCAATATGATGATGCACACTGGCTAAAATAAATCAATGAAATATAAAACATGCATAGAGGTCAATTTAATGAAATATAAAAATAAAGTCCTTGTCCTATCATTAACCCTTTCAAACCGGAGAACATACACGCTAAGCTCTAATGTAAATCCACTTTTCTGTCAACCTATTTATGTGTTGCGAAAATAAAAGGACAGGGTTACCGTGTAATCCTGCCAGTTTATTTCTGAAGCAGTAGATTTTGCAAAGGAGTGGTGATACTCGGCTAATGACGCCACTCCAGAACAGTCAAGGGGGAATAACAAAATTGGTCAACGATAAGAATGATGCGAGTATCTTAATTATCAAAACAAACGCCTGCTCTCAAGACAACACGAACGAAAGTCGTCTTATCTTTGTTGAAAGAGCTTAATAGCTTATCCGACGATGGCGATTTCAGTTAATTATACCTAAATTTTATGACGTTGAACATTCACGAGTCTCCGTCTTACGATTTTCGATCCGATAGGGTTAACTACTTGTAATATACAAATTACCACCCCACCATACCTCATCATAATGGTAGAACCATACCTTATCACCTGCATGGGAGAACCCTTATATACGAAGATGCCGACGGGGAGAGAAGAAAAAAACCAGTGACGGCAGGCGTTTCACAGTCCATGGACCCGCTCTGTGGAACATAATGTATGACAGACTACTGAGGACGCCACTAATGGACGGAACCAAAAGGGTCGCAATCGCTGATGACATTATTATCCAAGTCACAGCCAAATCTACGGAGATCCTGCGAATGACCTACGAGGACGCGCTGAGAAAGGCTCGCTGTCCAAAAAACTGAGCATCATCGCGGAGAATCTGGCCAGGTTGATGCCCAACCTTGGTGGCCCAAAAACAAGTAGGAGGCGACTCTACAACGAGGTAGTGCACTCGGTACTATTGTACGGCGCGCCGATATGGGTTGAGACACTACAAATTGAAAGGGCCAGGCTTAACATGGCCAGAGTCCAGAGAAGGAGGGCAATCTGCATATCGCACAGTGTCGGAAGACGCCGTTCTGACACTCGACCTGCTTGCTTACGAAAGACAGGCAATACAGAAAGGTGAAGACAGGAAAAACCCTAAGCAAAGGACCATGGCGGCGTGGCAGTCCCGATGGGACAACTCCGCTAAAGGTCAGTGGACGCATGAGCTAATACTGAACCTGAGAGCCTGGATAGACAGAGAGCACGGTCAACTGTACTGCCACTTGACCCAGGTTCTAACCGGGCACTGCTGTTTTGGTAGCTACCTACACAAAATAGGCAAAGAGACCGGCCCGGAGTGCCACCACTGCGAAGCGGAGTACGACGATGCTGCACATACGACATTTGCCTGCCCAGCATGGAGCACTGAAAGGGACATCCTACGGGAGGAGCTGGGAATCAGCTCGCTCTCCCCTAGCAACATGGTTCCTTCAATGTTAACGGATGCTAGAGCATGGAATGCGTGGTGCAAATACACGACGTGTGCTATGCAGCGGAAGGAGGATGTTGAACGTACAAGACGACGAACAACAGCAGAAGAATGACATTCGGAAAGAGACAAATGGAGAGCCCGTGAGGGACACATCGCTGCTACTCTTGTGCAATACTCAGTTAGTAGCCGAGTGGCAGCCGAAGAGGAGGGGGGTTTAGTGGGTAAAAATCCCACACTACCACCAGAATGATGGTGTCTTTTGAAGATTCCCCCCTTCGCAAAAATATATATATACAAATTACGCCAATTTAAGTGTTACTAATTTTTTCGAGTAAAACTTCTCTACGAGCGGTAGTGCAAATTGGCTTGAACGTCACGAAAAATGAAACCCCAACCTACAGTTGGTCGGAAAGAGAAAGAGTATCGTTTGTAGTGTGTCCGTCGCATACATCATAAAAACAATCATTACACCAGTAGCAAGCCTATTTTATTATATATTACACAGCGCAAAATTTTAGCTAACAATTTTCGTTGTTAAGCTAATGTCTCAAATATTTGGTCGCTAGCCGCTTGTAATTTTGAAATTGAATCAATTTGAACTATTTTGAAGACTGTCCAATAAAAATATTCAAGTGTGAACAGTTGGATAGTGAATCTTCGATTAAATCAAATAATAATTATAAGATTTATGAAATAAAATCAATGGTAAAATTTGATCTGGCGTACCTTTATAAGTTCAAATTTCTCCTTGGTTTATATTTTATCCTTTGTCCCAATGTCATGGAAATCAATAATGTAGGTCCATGACGAGCCTATATAAAAATATTAACAAGAAGGCATCCTTTGAAATAAAATATGTTTAAATCGTTTTCATACTAATTTCTAATGCAAAAAAATCATGTAATAATTTTATTTCGTGCTTGAAATATTTATACTTACGGTATTACATGGCCAAGTCCTTTGTTCAAACATACAACATAATAGAAATCGTTGGTTCATATTTAATGTATTGATTTCTTGTCGTCTGCGCTCAGCTCGGCTCACACAAAAGGATCTGAAAATACACCAGAGTTCATTATTAATAACCTTTAGCTTACATATTTAATGGCAGAATGTTTGTACAGCAATTTATATTTTTGCAGCAACAGGGTTCACATTCTAACATTGATATCGTGGCCCAATGAAACATTTCCGATCGGATGTGTACTCCATCATTTTCCACTCCTGGAAAATTTCCGCATTTACAATTCATCCTTTTACGCATTCGACGAAGATTTCCCAGCAACGGCCCGCCATTTAAAGGTTGTATCATATTCGCATCAATTATTCACGTTGGTACATTTTCATTGCAATATTCAAATTTCAGAATATTACCCTGAGCGGTTTAAATAACTTGACAATGGAGATAAGCCTCTTATCTCAACTGACCGCTCTTGAAGAATTGGACCTTCGAAATAATCGTCTTACCACAATTCACCCTGACTTTATCAGCACCGTACCGAATTTAATGAAAGTGTTCCTCATGGGTATGAAATTCATTAGCCACAATATTAAATCACATATTAAAATTATTACATGCATTTAATTTTCGACAGATAATCGTTGGAATTGCAGCGATTTAAATCTGCAATGGTTATCCCTCATAAATACAACATCCAGGATAATAGCCAAATCCAGAATGATTGATTATTATAATTTAACGTGCCAAGGTAGTATGTATCCAGGAAAACCATTACACGTTGTGATGGATCTGATCAAGGTAAATTCAATAATTGTTTATATTAATCATTTTGCAACATGATTGCATCGATTATTAATCATAAAACAATTTGCAGATGCTTCGGGAAGAATGTCCAAATGAATGTGCTTGTAGTCTTGTAAATCTAGTCAGAGATCCAAACGGCATTCTTGTGCCCATCACTAAAGTTGATTGTAGCTCACGAGGACTTGTCGTAATGCCACCGAATATTCCAAATATTACAACTTTTCTTCTATTGAATGGAAATAGAGTAAATATAAATCCTTTTTAATTGAATTCTAACACCAAATGAGATATTTAAAATCGATTTAATATGCAGATTTCAGAAGTTCACCCATTGGCACAAAATATGCAGTATAGAAAAGTGGTCGAGGTAAATCTCGACAATAATTTCTTAACAAATGTTGATCCTCTTGAAGGTGCAGATTGGATGCAGACATTCAGAATGTTAAGCTTGAGAGGAAATAATATTTCACAGGTATAAACAACACATATTATAATAATCTAATCTATATTTATAATTAAATTCAATGGATTTTTTATAGATACCAACGTATGCGTTTGAACATGCCTTCGAAGCAAACAGAAACTTGCTACATGTCTATCTAGGTAACAATCCCTGGCATTGTAGTTGTCATTTCACTCCCGGTTTTCAAGAATTGATCCTTAAATTTCGAACCATCATTGCGGACATACCGGATATAAAATGTGCAGAGGCTACACAACCGGAAATATCCAAAGTCCAAGTATGCCACATTTATAATATACGAATTTAAAGCAATCGTTATGAATTGTTATTTAACTTGCAGATTACAACATTAGCACGTACGACAATTTGCAGAGAGACCATAGAGTATTTTCATCCCGTGGACATCGTCAATATATTCCTCGCCAGCCTCATATTCCTAGTCATTACAAAGTTTGGATACGATTATTACCATTTCAAAAAGACCGGACAGCTTCCTTGGATAGCTTCCAAAATTCCCTGACAAAAAGTTATGCCACTGACCACTTTTCGAGCAATGCCTTTCAACACGAACAAATTTTAAATGGAATATATGAAACAACACTAGATGGATTTGTTGTATTAAAATATCAGTATTTACGTAGAAAATAATACGTCAATTTATAAATATACGTCGTCTGCATAACTATATGATGGTTATACGAGCAAACGATATTAGTGATATAATGAAATAATTCCTAAATATTAATTATTATTATGATATGTTTTTCTTATTTTGTTATTTATATGTGTATGTTTGTGTGTACAATAAAGATTGAAAACTTTACATTTATTTCAAACAACGTACCGAAGAGTCGTCGGAAAATGATCGATGC
This sequence comes from Stenopsyche tienmushanensis, assembly GCA_008973525.1. Taxonomy (NCBI): domain Eukaryota; kingdom Metazoa; phylum Arthropoda; class Insecta; order Trichoptera; family Stenopsychidae; genus Stenopsyche; species Stenopsyche tienmushanensis. The sequence continues at coordinate 668,485 of WACJ01000274.1, forward strand.
AAATTTATCAAGCTCTTATTAAATGAATATCCATTTTATTATAAACATAGCCATCTATTTTTGATAATATTGTATTATTTTTATACCGTTTATAACCAGTAATAATAAATGAACCCTATAAATGCAAATTAGCAACATTATATATAGTATTTTAACATTTAAAATCACAAACTAATAACTCCAAATGTATTTCATAGTAAATCACTCAACATGACACAAATGATTTTTGACGTTAACGGCATTTTATTAATAAATTTTGGGTAAATGTTATTTACAAGCGTATATAATATAATAATTCTTTACATGCTTAATATGAAATAAATTGCTTAACTAACATACTCTCATAAATATTTTATTATACCAATACAAAGCAAAATTTTGCAATATCGCTAAAACAATGATCATGCTCAATTAAAATATTAATGGTCTTTTAACTACAAGTAATATAATTTATATTGAGAAACAAACCCCACATGATTTTATGATTTCATCTAGTCGTAGATATATTTTATTTTAATTAAATAAAATCCTCACAAAGAAATAATGGCAAATAAGATTACAAGCTTTGAATATATAAGCTGTGTAAATAAATAAAAATAGAATCATTCAACAAGGAAATACAACGATGTAAAACAAACTAATATATGAACACTTTTGCTAATCCAATATTGATAATATTGCAACATTCTTTTAAGTTTATTTTAGTCTTTCAATATAATATTCGATTGATACCAATTTGCCGATATTAAAAACTAATGCTTATCAATGGATATGCATTTAAATCTTTTAATATTTACACATAAACAATATAGAAATAAATGTAAACGTAGAATATTAACGCTTATTTCACACCTTAATGTTTCGAATAGTTTCCGACTAAATATAATAAAGCAATTAAAAAGATAAAGTATATTACGATATTTACAAAATGCATTAAAGACAGATTTCATTTAAAAATTTCCTAATCTACATCGTTAAACGCCGTCATTAACTCTTTTATTGGTGCATTTTCTTGCTATTAACATGACTACAGATATTTTCAACGCATAAACAATCTTTACCGAGATTTAATCTCCCGTACTATCCATCATGCATATGTTCAAGTGTTTCATGTTATAATTTACCTATATAAAAAAACAATGTATAACAGACACGATTGTATCGAAACCCTTAAAGCCCTATGAAATAATTTAAATTTATATGTAAAAACTTCCGAGCATCTGATCCAACTTGAGAGCTCAACGCGAGAAAAACAGAAATGTTAATCTTCTATTTGACTTCATCGTCGTGCAGTATTCAGCAGGTGGATTAGTTGAGTTTAATCGACATTAGCCGAGTTTGATCAGCTGTCATATATGTTGTAATTAATAATGGATGAGCTCTTTATATACAGAGGAGTCTTCTGAATACCACCATGTCGATCGATCGGTGCGATTGTCGGCATGCTTCAATAAAATACTGAAAAATTAAAAAAAGGCATTAAAATGGCAATTGTAAATCTGCTGAAAGCGCGTACTTTTACGTTTATTGCATTTCTTCTTGTGTACATAAATCCTGAAGTGTGTGGAAAACCACGAGTTAAGAGGATCGTCGGAGGAAAAATTGTCCCAACTGGTATGAAATTTTAAGCACTCAAACAAATTATTTTAATCATCAATGAGCAAATGTATTATGAATTTTTCACAGTATAATTTATAAAACACAACGTCAATGTACTTTGTAATTTTTTTACGTAGGCGAATTTCCTTTTGCCATATCTTTAAGAAATGCAAAGACGGGCGAACACCTCTGCGGAGGAGCCGCAGTCAAGCGTGATTTTATAATAACAGCTGCGCACTGCATCGAGGATAGTCTCCCGTCGAGTTACGTCGTTCATTTTGAAAATGCCAAATCAGATAACAGCGTCAAAGGCCAAAATAGCAAATTTGGCATTTCTAAAATACACATACACAATTTGTATGAAAAGTATGTATTAAATCTTAATTTATACAATTTTCATGATATCGGGAGCAAAAATTTGTTTAACGCGATGGAAAAAATATATAAATTTATTTTTTGCAAATCATATTGTTGTTAAAATACTGTGAAATATGCAAAAATACATAAATGTCTACAAAAAGGCACACAATTTATAAACACTTTTAAAAATCGTCATCTTTTTGTGTCGATAAAATTTTGTATCGTGCTGAAACGCAAAATATTATGATACTAAAGCTTTTTTTTTTCATGTTAAAAAAAATTAAATGCATAAAATAAAGGTTTTAAAAATTCATATTACTCGCAAATTAATCGTGTAGATTTCTACATTAGAAGTTGCTTTTATTTATGAAATGAAGCCATTTAAGTCCAGAATCCACATCGAATTTATGTTCGTTATTAATTTAAACTTCAATTATAAGAATCTTTATCAAAAACGTTAGAACTTTACGGCTCTTATAGTTGATTGTATTATGTAAGTGTTTATTTAATATATTATGTCTTATAAATGCATGCACTTTCATAAGGAGGAGCAATTCTCATGATATTGCATTATTGCAACTGACAAAACCAATGACTGAATTTAAAATTCACCCAGAAAAAATTCTTCCCACAAATAGTTTTGGTTTAACAGGTGATTTTGATTTATTTTCAATTTAGGATTTTAACAAATTGTGCAAATTTTTTTAACATTATAACGTTCTAGGAGAATGTAACGTTTATGGTTACGGTGCAATTGAGATGAATTCTAAGCAGACATTTAATAGTCTTCGAGTTGGAACTGTAAAAATAATATCATACAGTGATTGTTTGAACCTTCTCGGAAAATACATAGCACCGAAACCCGATGGCGGAATGATTTGCGCTCTCGGAAATTCAAGTGATGCTTGTCAGGTATTCGATGCCGTAATTCAACTTGTATATTCTTTTATGGAAATAATTAAAAGCAAATAAGTAAAATTTTCAAAATTCTCACATAAATTAAAAAAGGTCGGATATACAATCGAAAACAGCTGTGTCAATATTAATATCAGATTTCAAATGTAAATTAATGGAAAAATATGCAATCATGTTTACAATATTTTACAGAAAGTACATGTGCAAAATGTTTGCTTAACAATTTAAAAAAAAATTAACAATTATCTTGAATGAATTCTTCTCTGGTTTTAGGGTGATTCGGGTTCTCCTCTCGTATGCAATGGAATTTTAGAAGGAATAGTAAGCTATGGAATGGGCTGCGGCATAAATACACTACCGGGAGTATACACAAGAGTTGCCTCTCACATGGATTGGATAACTGATGTCATGAAAAAGTCAAAAAATGATTGAAAATAATGATAATTTAATTTAGTATTCGTTCAACAGTGATACAATTGAGATTTTATATTTTATAATAAAAATATAGCAGATATACTATTATATATATCGAGGAAAATCAACTATTAACTGATCATATAAAGAACAATAATCTGTAACAGAATATATACATGTATAAATACTTTTTCCAGCAAGATTATAACATTTTAATCGCTATTATATTTTAATCATAAAATCATTACATAACAAGCTTTCTACTATATTTCACAACACACTTTTATAGCGCAAATAGGAAACAATAATCATAATAAAATTTACTTTTATACAATAATTTCAGTCAAAGTTGAATAGATTTCGAGAAAATTTGAGAAAATTTCAAATTTGTATAGTTAACCCTTGATAACCCATATGTAACTAACATTAATAGGCAGTCACATCACAAGTACGCTAATTTGCCAATAATTTTAAAACGTGTGTATAATTATTAGCTAAATATTGCTTAGATTTATTACGGATACGTACTAAGCATTATTTAAATACTCTCATTGCAAAAACATCAATTCATTGTTGTAAATTATCACTTTTAAACATGCAAATTATTCTATTTAAAAAGAAAAACATCAAATATTTTAAAGATTTAGCTATCTTTTTCTAAAAAAAAAATCATTATAGTTTCGACCATAAAAATCTCTTATTATTATAGCCTTTGAATAAAGTTATACATTTAAAATTTACGATTAATTAATGAACATCTTTAAATAGTCTAGTTGGTCAGATTAATAGCTCTTAAATAATAACACAATCAGATAAATTTGTACAGCAAGAAAGTCCAACATTTTGCTTAACGTTCCAGAACAACTTGTACTTTGCACAATAACGTAAAGCCAATTCCCGTTTTAATGTTACTGTAACTATTTGCTTTTCAAACAATTATTGATAATGGATCATGTCGACTATCGAATCTTGCATTTATAATATGATTTCCTAAACATTAAATATTTGAGCAGTTAATTTTCATTATTTTACATTAAATAATTCTGCAAAAATATTTCTTATTAAAGTGCATCTTGTTATAAAGAACATCATTGATATATAAAACGCAGTGTTACAAATAGTAATGCATGTCATAATGTCGAGCTAAAATCTTACTAGCGCAGTTCATTTAATGTTTGGTGTTATAATATTTATAGACAACAAATGTAAAACAACCGAGAAGCCTGGTCCCTAAAAAATTATACCAATTCAAACTTACAATCAACCTTTAGGTTGTTTTTCTTTTCGATAAAAATTAAACTAATCTTAACACATTACATATGGGGAAATTTCACGCGTTTTTCCACAGTATTTGGTCACATGTTGTATACAAGTCCCCACATGTGGAAAAACAAGGCTTAATTCATTCCCGTACGTAATGTGTTGATATAAAATTAGAATAAATTACAATGCAAAAAAATCCTAGTCGTAAAACATTAGTATTAATTGATTTTTGGTTTTTATAAACAAATATTTAACATTATTTTTTCTATTTTTAGATTCAAATACAGTATACGTGTTTTTGGATGGACATCTATACAATTTGTGATGGAATATTAAAGTGTTACATGAAAAACATTTTTAAACCGGCGTGGAGACCGTCCGAAATCGATCTGAAGCTATTTACTCACAAGAAAATTAATATTTCTTTCAAATAAATTGAAATCATCTATGGCAGTATTCATAACAATGCAAAAAAAATGCATTAGATTTAGGCGCAATAATGATAGTCACAAAGAATTCTAGTACCTAATTTTAATATTAACACTAAATTTTTGATAAAATAAATTATATTATTATTTATAACTTTTCAATACATTCAAATTAATACAAAACCTATCTTCTACCAAATAACGTAGAAACTAGCACACCATCAACTATATCAATTGTTTGACTAATAATCTGCAACATCAAACATTTTAAGCAGTGATATACTAACTAAACATCTAATTTATAGATGATAAGTACAAATAAATTCACATACATATTAAGCCCAAACAGTTATATTAAATTTTAAAGCTTTTAACAGGTTTTTTTCTTACAATATACAGATGGAAAATAGCGTCATGGGCTTTTTAACTTGAATTTCCTTATTTATCTATTCCATTTTCAATTCACATATAAAAAACTATAATGAATACAACAAAATATTTGGCTATTACGCCTTAAAAATATAATTTATTAAAAAAATAACACTCATGCTTTCAAAAATTAAACAGCAGGATAAAGTCTGCCAATTTAATAACTCAACAGGTCCTAAAAAAAATCCAAAGCTAGAATTGCTGGTGTTTGACTTTACCTTCTTGTCTATTTTATTTTATTGTTTTCATACTAAAGGACATTAAAATAAATATAAAAAAATTCTACTTCATTAAGTAAACTAGAACAAAGGCAAAAATGTAAATTTTTACTATTGACAATACAATATAATTGTACTTTTTACAATATTCGTATGTGGAAAACTTAAACTTGTAAGTATAATAATAACAAAAATACATATCATTTGATACTCGGTATGAAAAGTTGAATAGCAATGTTCTGAGAGCTCGATCGCCATTCTGATGCGAGTTTCCATTTACAATCTCACCGGAATGAATTAAATTATCCCGTTATTGTTTCCATATTAAATAACTTAATTATAATATGCATACATTAAATCTGTTCTGTGTAAAATGCAAAAAACGCTTTGGAATGCTTTGCTACATAAGATAAGAAATGAGTAATTTACGGCACAGAAAAGATATGAAAATAGCATTGGATATTTAAAAATACTAAGACATAATGTATCACTAAAAGTAAGATATAAACCATTAAAAACTGCAACGGCAATCAAAATTGACGTTTGGATAAAAATAATTGCTATAATAGATTGTCCCGTTAAGAATGTCGTATTCAAACCGGAAAAGTATTCAAATACACTTGAAAAAAATAAGAAAGACCATAAAACAGGGGGTGTGGATATCACGCGACATTACTGATGAGATCAAGGCGGTGCGCGAGAGTACATGTCATGATTTAATCGATAAAGAGAAGAAACAACCGTTTTTACGCTATTTTGTGACTGGAGATGAAAATTGGGTGTTGGACTCAAATCAAAAACAGGTGTAGAACTCGGTTGGCAAACGATTCTACACATCCACCGTATCCCCCTGACCTTGCTCCTTTCGACTATCAATTATTTAGATCGATGCAACATTATTTATTAAGAAAAAAATTCATAAACATAAAAGAAATTGAAACGTATTTTATATCAAAACCCGTTGAATTTTGTTCTTCCGCTATAAAAAAAATTATTCAATAGATGAGAAAAGGTTGCATCTAGTGAATGAGAATACATTGTATCGATGAAATGGTTTAATAATTTTTGTTTGAATTTTAAGTTTTCATTTTAAAAACGACATTCCTAACGCGACAATCTTATATTTTCCTTGGTCTCCGTATCTCAATTGATGACAACAAATAATTCAATCGAAATCAAAAATCATTTCTTTACATCCTTCTATCTAAACCTAAAAACTATATGAACATTTAATATAAAACAATTATAAATAACGAAATTAAATATGACATGTATTTTTGTTATCGATAACACAGTTATTGATTTTTTTTATGTGAATACAGATAACCCATTCATTACAAGGGGGTACGTTCTGGAGAAGGTTGAACATAGGATCTATCGTCCAATTTAAGTAATATTTGAACAACATTTACATCAACATCAATAATTTCCATGAACAACTTTTTCCAAATACGACGAAGCTTAATTCAAAGCTGAAGATTGTATCATAACAAATCCGCACTCACCAGGTTAGCAAAGAATGGGGGTTACCTGTATTGATTTAATTATCATGAAAAACGTTAATACTACAGTTAGTAAATTGAGCGAGTATAAAATTATAATGAAATTATGATAGTTTTATCACAGATCATGAAAAAAACTTTCGAAAATCATCGTGTTTGACGTTCATTCTATACACGCATCAGAAATAAAAATTATTCAAAATATTTTAAGATAGGCACTGTAATTGAGGATATCTTAAAATTCATAAATCTGATTGACGATCTTCGTAAATATCTACTTTTTTGAACTGTCATCAGATTTTACAAAACTATGAAGGCTATTTGATATTTCTTATGCTAAATTATCACTTTTATTGTATTCATAAAAACGTGATGGGTTATAAAAACGATTACAGAATGAATATAAATGCGTGCAAAAACACTTTCGCGTGATTTTCCAAGCATTTATGTTTCAAAAATGTCGTCGCCAACCAGATCTCCTGTAGAATGGAAGCCAAGGCTTTTAAGTTAAAAGTTCAATTGCTAAATGAAATTAATTACAAAAAATTTCTCTCTAATTAAAGCGAATGGCAAGAAAAAAGTTCTTTTTAATTAGTCTATCTAATTTTATTACTGTCAGAAATGCTAACATACAAATTATCTAAAGCCTTATGAAAAGTCGCAACACTGCCAATATTAGCTGTGATTTTCTACTAATAAACAATTTGTAAGTACATATATAAAATGTTTAAATTGCATAATGATTGAACAAAAGGAATAAACAGCATTATCTTTAGAAGATATGAATCTGTTTGATTTTACTTTACCTATCATTACTCATTGGTCTAATCTAAAGAATCATTAACAAAAAAGAGCTAATTCAATATTAGATAACTGAAACTAGTGATTTTTTTCGATTTCCATTAACCCGTTCGAACCGGAGAGCAGACACGCTATGCTCTAATGTAAATCCGCTTTTCTGTCTGAAAATAAAAGGACAAGATTACCGTGCAAGCTTACCATTTTACTTATGAAGGAGTAGATTTTGCAAAGGAGTGGTGATACTCGGCTAATAACGCCACTCCAGAACAGTCAAGGGAGAATAACAAATTGGTCAACGATAAGAATGATGCAAGTATCTTAATTATCAAAACAAACGCCTACTCTCAAGACAACATGAACGAAAGTCGTCTTATCTTTGTTGAAAGAGCTTATTAGCTTATCCGACGATAGCGATTTCAGTTAATTATATCTACATTTTATGATGGTTAAAAGATTCTTCAGAATACGATTTTTTGTTGAATAGTAAGTGTGAATATTTATTAATTTCTATAAAAAAATTGAAAATATACTGAAAATGTTTAGGCGTGTAGCAGTACGCAAGACACCCGTCCGGTCCGATAGGGTTAAAAAGTTCATTTATAGATAATATTTACTAGATTGATAACATACTCTGGTTGTTTCCTTAAGTGGAAAACTAAATTAGACGGATAAATCGTTATTAAAAGAATTCAAGAATCTATTCACAAAGCTTCATAAGAAAATTCCGAGCCATTCCGATGCTATGAGCGCATAAGTGAGCACTCCACAGTTCAAAATTGGAACGCACGACCGCTATATTAACCAATCTTTTAGGTTTTTTATTTGATTACTATCGACATGAACTACTTAGGGATAATATTAATGTCTAAAGTATGTTTATATTGCAAAAAAGGTGCAAAAATTGATAAAATATCATATAATTTTGTTTAAGCACTTCTTAAACGTGCAATTTTAAATTTCTTTCGTCAGATTTAAATGCATATTTTTAAAAATATGTTGCTAATCGAATTAAAATGTAGTATTGATTTCAAATGAAAATTGTAACTTTCACGTTTTCCAAAAGCAGCAGCTTATAACTCAACTATTTCCGGTGGAAATTACTTGAAAAATATTAATAAAATATTCTCCGAGATCAAACATAATTATTCCTTTCGTGTTAAAAAAGTCACAAAAAATGCTATAAAATCAGCCTCCTAATCAAGTTTCTCCCCGCAATAAAACATTGTATATAATATGTAATGATACATAGCATTTGATATTTAGGCTTTAAATAAATTTGTATTGAAGAACATTTTGAGTCGGGGGTATTTTATTAAAAATTTTGCTATTAATTGCTAATTTTACTACAATAACATGCATTTTTGAATGTAATTTTTAAGAAAATCAATATATTTTATATATTGACTGATATGAAATACTGATAAAATCATTATTTTTCAACAAAAATACAATTATTATATGTATTTTCGTATGATTTACAAAAAGCAAAATAATGATATTTTGAAAGTTCATCAAAAACAAATAATTAGATATCAAATAAAGAAATTAGCTATCTGTACCTTAAAATAAACATTTGACAAGAATCGACGAATGCAAACTTATTTTATGACCACGAAAACCATGATTTGGCCTCTTGCGATGGACTCTTTGGTGTTTTAGGTGTACCGGGAATGCTAGGATCTCCTGACTTAGATGAACCCCCTATTGAAGGAGTTTTAGGCGTTGCTTCACCACTACTGCCTGTCTCAACTGCAGCATCTAAAGCAGCTTTAATCTATTTAAGCAAAGATATTTGATGATTCAGTAAAAAAGTTAATAACAAATCAATTAAAATCGTAAGATATAATCACCTTATCGTTTGTTTTTAAATGCATTTCTTCTTCGTATACTCGTACGTCATCAATTTTCATTTCGACCCAATCATCAATCCATGCAAATGCTTGCCGATGACCAAGTAAAAGGATGTCTCGAATACACTGCGAATACATATTTTATTAAAATAGTAATTTTTAATAAATAAAAAAATAGCTGTGGAAATTACAAAATTAATCGTACTCTTTGGATGAACTCTTCGACTTTAGTTTGCAAGCCCCACACTTCAAACCTTGCATCGACATGTTTATAAGAGCACATTATAGGATCTTGTGTATCCCTCCAACCTTCAACGAGTGGCCCTCTACCAGTTTTAGAAGATTTAAAATATTTTGGGTCTTCAGACTCTTTGTAATGTTTAGGATTTAGATCATCATAAGCAATGTCGACAAAGTCGACTTCTCGCGCTTCCAATTGTTCATCACTTAAACCCAAACACTGAAAGCATTAATGGAATGAAATTAAAACGATGTTCAAATTGAATGATCTTCACTATTTCTCATGTACATACATTATTTGTAGATCCATTGTTGTTTTCATATTTCGTTTGAATCGAAATACTAAATTTTGGAATAAACGAGCACTAAAATGTTAAACATGATTTCATTATTTTAAATTGGAGTTTTCATATTTTCAGTTAATTTTTATTTTACAATACACTTACTGTATATTCTGTGAGATAAATTCCATAGCATAGCATGAAATAAAAAAAACACACAACTAATTAAAAATAATTATTAATTAGATCAATTAATTAGAATGCTGTATTAGTCCGAATTTCACCAATTTTATGAAAAATTTACCTGGTTAAACTACCCTAAGATGAAATTTTGAAAGCTGACATTTTTGCGCAACAACCCTGTCTTCGATTTTCACAGAATTTAGATATAATTAACTGAAATCGCTATCGTCGTTGAAGGGGTGTCATGTTACACTTCATAATATTATACAGAAGAGCATAGGGAACCGCAGGAACTAAATGTAAACAGTTATTGCCGTGCATCGAGTTTCTGTATCAAACCGACTGGTGAGCAAGATTCACCTCTCGAGTGCAAAAGGTTAATATTGTGAAGCCAGGTAAATTGGAATTTCATATTTAATATAATACCACCATTTATATTATCGGTGGTATTCAGCATATAAATTAATAGTTTTAAATGTAAATACTAATATGTAATAATATAATTGTTGATACTTTTTTTAATTACCTGTTATAGTAAATGGATAAAAATTCCAGGCTTTTTCGGTCACATAAAAAATCTTTGGTATGAGAGACTGTACCCAATATGGCAATCGACTGCAATAAAATTAACAATCTTGAAACATTTCTTATTAAAATATAACAACAGATGTATCTATATATACCGAAACAAACCTAGAAAGATGGATCCTCTTTTCAGTGAACTGTCCTTTACCATGTTCTGGATCTTCACATTCTGCGTTAGCAACAACTTCAACGCCTTCACCTTGATCTGACTGTTCATGACTGTGACGGGCTATCATATAAAGCTGTCCAATTTGATACTAAAACAAAGAACAATCATTAATAAAAAAGATATTACTGTTAATCCAATTAAAAAATATTTTTAAATTGATATGTATTCTATAAAATGGAAACGAATCACATCTTTTTAAACCATATTGTTCATAAAAATACCGACAATTTGATACAATTAATACGTACATTCAAAAACAATATTTTCATAGTTTTATTATTTATCTAAAATGTTTATATTTGCAAGCTAAAGTATAATTATAAATTACTTCACATTGAATAATCATTTATTATTTCGAATTTAAAAATAAAACAAATACTATTTATTCTTGAAGGTATGAAATCGTATTTCCGTGTATATGTTATTTTACATAACATGGTAAACAATCTCATTAACATGATTATGAAATAAATTTGAAAGGCTGCGAGAAATAAATTTTAGGTTATATACGGGTCAAAAGCGTGTTTAATGAATTAAATAGCATACAATTTATCGCACAGAATCCAATAACATACCTCTTCTACAGTTATTGGCATGCAAATACGATATTCACGACTTAGCACCATGATGAAGTCTAGTCTTTCAACAACTTATGTCAATCTATGATTTGGCAATAACAATATATTACACGGCCTAAAACATAATCATAACGAAAAATGTTTTTCTTTGTCACAAAAAAAATGTATATCTTAAAATAATCATAATTTTAAATTAATGAACTTTGTGTTTTGTTTGCCAGTGTTTATTTGGCATTATTCAATTATTTTAATATTTTTTTGTTAAAAAATTAAAAAAATATTGGATGGATTTAATTTGTTAATTTTAATAGCCAGGACAGTACATATTTATATAAAAATAGTTTTAACTAAAAGATTTTATATGGAGAATATTTTTTGCATTTAAAAAGGGAGTAGAAATTAATAGAATTCACTATTGTTTATTTAGAAAATGCCTAAATCGGCATTAAATTGTCCTAAATCATATGTTTAAATGCCTTTACGTTTTAATAATTTCATATAAATTTAAAAAACAAAAATTAGAGTTTTATATTACAAATTCAATATATTACAAACAATATTACAAATTCAAACTAAATCTTAATGATCTCTTCACCAATCAGTTTAAAAACAGAAAAACTTCTTTAAAAATGTTGAAATCATGAAAATTGTTCACTAGATAAATATTTTAATTAAATCAAACTTTCATCAACTTTTTTTTACATGTATCCTTATCAAAAATGTGTGTGCTCTCCATAATAAGTAAATATATTTTTAGATATAATGTAGATACTGCAAAACAATATGTGTTCATCGCTTACTCAGCTTTACTTTTTTGATACATATTTTGTGATATTAGAATATGTTATCGCATATTAAAAATCAGAGCCGTAACGCGGATATGAAGCGCCCGTGGCAAGTATCTAACTTGCGCCACCTCCCCATGTTAAATGAAACTATTATAAATGTAATATATTAAGAGCTGCCAAGACGAACAGCGCAATGGTCGACCACCACCTCAAAAATAGTAAATAAAATCCACAAGTGTTTGCGCCCAAAACCAGTTGCGCCCGTGGCGAGCGCTTGCTTTGCCATCCCCTTTTTAAGACCCTGCTAAAAATAAGGACAGAATGAGAACAGGTTAAAATAATATATATTGATGATTCAAAGTATTTTAATAATAACTTTTAGTGGCTTTTCATAGCAAATGTTAATAAAACTTTAACAATTACTCATTCAATAATCACAATTTTCTTCTTTTACATTATACATATTTCAATTTTATTCAAGAGTTATTTTAATTACATCAAATTATACAATCACACGAATAAATGATGATTTTTGTCAACATACTATGTTGAAAGAAACAATATCAAAAAAATGCATTATTTCAACTCGTAAAATTATCGCAACATATTGAAAAGCACACATCTTCACAACAAAATGCTTCACAAATTGGGTCACAAATTGGAAAACAGCATAAAAACATGGCACAGCATAACTCCTTAATCGTTTGTCCATAATTTATGCCAACATTGATTTCGTCTACAATATGCATTTCCGATTCTTGTTTTATTTTATCAATACATTCACTACTTTCGTCTATTTGTTCTAATACCATTGTATTAGATGTGTATTTTAAAATTCAAAATACGAATATAACTGACTTACCAACGAGCTGAACCATGTGTTGTAGACCTTATCTTCTATAATTTTAACACCTATATACCAATATTTGCATAAGAGATTACATATCGAAGCAACACACACATAAATCCGGTTGTAAACTCGAAACGGAGGTGAAGGAATAGATTGGCACTGAAGCAGTTTCAAAATCTATTCTACAGCACATCTTCTAATACATAAAAATTAATCTTTGTTTATTCGTATTTAATGCGCTGCCATACCGTTCATCCCATTGCAATAAAACTTTGTCAACTTATTGTATACGCTTACGGGAACAACATAGGTATAATAAAAATATTGTTTGTGTATGCAATTTGTTATGCGAGACGTTTATAGTTTTAAAATCTATGTTTGGCCTGCATCACATCGTTTATAATTGCTTAGCACTAATATATTGGGATCTTGGATCACTATAAAACATGTCCAGAATTGGTTTACTGAACATTTTTGCCCGTAGCTATTGTAAATTTAAGACTATAACCGAAAGCTTTGCTTTTGATTGATAATGCTCCAAGCTATCTAACACATTTGTTCGACTTAACAACAAAAATTCCAGCAAAAGTGGTTTTCCGGGCCACCAAATACAACATCGTTAATACAACCAATGGATTAAAGCGTAATACGAATTTTTAAAACTTATTATCTACAACGTATATTCTGACCACTGATTGATAAAAGAACGGAGAAGATAAACAATCTATTAATAATATCATGGATGCCGTAGACAACATCAATCCTTCCCGAAATGAGATAGAATTATTGCATGTTATAACTAATGAAATTCTTTCCAACAACAATCAAAAAAAATAATAGAACAAGTGCTCTAAAATTATGAAATTAGCGTTTCTATAGATGAAAAGCAAAAGGATTCAATGGATTTTTTAAAAAAAACTCTTAGCCATTTGTTGGACTAGATTATACAAAATTATTTCAATTTTAATAGAATATCAAAGGCAAGATGATGCGATGTCTTACTAAAATAAAAGGTTTCCTTGGTTAAAATGGAAATAATTAGTAGTAGTAAGTAATAAGTGGAAGAAGATATGTATTTAATATTATTAAAATGGAAATTTATAAATGCTAAAAAACATAATAAATGCATTTTCTCATATTTCATTAGATATCTCAACATTGCTTAGTTGATCTTTGCTGAATTTGTTCACTGCCAATTTTGTCAAAATAAACTATAAAATATCTTCTTTAGTATTCAATCAAACGAATATTTTTAAAGGAATGATATATTTCATATTTACATTATTATAATATTTGTAGAAGCATAAATAAGTATATAATAGCACATTAAAATTAAGCAACAAATACTGATGCCAAATCATCATAATCGTATGTTCTATTTAAATAAGTATCCACTAACGATATTCCTGCAATTGTTTGTAGTCCAGCAACAATGGGAAAAGCACACAAAGAAAATATTGTAATGGCGCCAGGTTCCAAGGTTCCTATTTTCCTATCTGATATACCCGACCATAATAAGCCAGATGTATCAATGGACTTTAATTTTAACACTAATTCCATCTGTCGTTCCGTCGCATTTACAACCTTGCACTTGAAATCAAACGGAACCTCCAATTTAACTTTACTCGGCAGCGATTCAAATGACATTCTAATATCTCCATAGTCCGGTGATTTACGTTGTAACTGGCTAGTTTGCAAACGACCTCTTTCGCCTAAATTAGATCTCCAGACAATATCAAGCTTTCCAATGTTTGTCGTAGCGGCCAATTTTTTTATATCGGATGCTAAACTGGGCAATGGCGAAAGGCAGTATAAATATTGACAGCTACCTTGCGATTGTAATAAGTTCATCGATCCAAAAACCGAAACGTTATCTTCAATCGTGTTCAATGATGTAACTTTGAAAAGTTGAGAACAGTCTAAAGTCACCTTTTCAAGGCATATGGGACCAGATGTTATGTTTTGAATTTGTGCTTCTAAATACACTTCGTCCGATTCGGCGTTATAAAATTTTGTTTTCACGTCGAGCGGTTTCATTACTTGAAATTTGAAGAATTTTCGAAACGATGTCATCGTATTGAGAGAAGTCATATAGCTGACTTCACACATTAATATATGTGTCCCGACGTCTTTAACTTCGTGATGAATTACATCATTGACGGTGTCATTTGGACCGAGAGCAATACAGCTTGAATCATTGTGATGTGTGGGTAAAGGAATGTGCTGCGAATTTGTTTGTAAATCTGCCTTCACTGAAACATCTTTGACAATTTGTTTAGTTTCATTATGAACGCATAAATAACATGAAAAGGTTTCGCCTAGGTATATATTGCCAAAACTTTGAGGAACGACTAAGAATTGTCCTGCAGCCATTGTTTCCATTCCTTTGACAGCTGCAATATCATCTTTTAAGTAATTGTTCAATAGGTTCCCAGGAAGATCTTTACTGTCGCAAGTGATGATTTGTGGACTCTTGAAAGTGGGACGAGTCAACCTCATCACTTTTAAGGCGACAGGATGATCACTTATATCTTTGTAATCCATTTTTATAACAATTAACTGTTTTATCGATTGAGTATCGCTACAGCCTATATCGTGACGTTTGCTACTGTCAGATATATTTTTAATAACCTCAATAGGTTGATAAAAATCTGACCAAAAACGTTTTCAAATACGGATAGCTTTGCTCATTTAAATATAAAATTTAAACCAAATATTTTATTATTTAAATGATCATACAATTTTTACTGTGCTAATATAAGCTTTAATGAGCGAATATAAGATTTTTTAAAACGTGTAATTTTATCGAAGTAAATGATGATAAAATTATTTATTTTAATTTTTATTAAGATAATTTTCATAATCCGGTGCTATAAAATATTTTTAAAACTCATTTTTCACCACAATGATACGAATTACAAATATAGTTTTATCATTGCAAATTATCAATGAAGCACACCACCAAGCGTTTCAGTTTTTGACCTTCTAATAATTTATGCGGCACCCACTTATTCAGCGTTTTAACCTTTCCTATTGAAGCAAAATTACAAATAATAGACATGCCACTAACATTTAACTCATAAGCAAATGCTCAAACTATTGTATGTAGATTAATTTCCATTGTGGCATTTAAATTTTTATTATTAACGACGATTTTATATCTTCTTCAAGGTTCATTGTCAAAATTTATAGTATCAAATTGAAATTTCATAATGTTTGAACTCTTCTTTCACAAATCGATCTATTTCCAAAAGCTCTGTTAATATTCTTATCTGATTTCGTTGCATTGTGTCCCAATTTGAATACGTACAAAAAAACTAAGCGGAAATCTTTTATTGACGTCATACTATTAAAGGTCATAGAAAACAATAGAAAAAGTAAGAATGACTTCGTATTTAAAGACAAGCGAAAATAATAATGCTTTTGTCAATTTTAAATTCAACAATAGAAACATACATCTAAGTTACTATAATAATGATTTTTCATAAAAATGTAACAAGCATTTAGAAACCTGCTAATTTAATCCAACTCTATTTATACTTTTTAAATAAAAATGAAAAAAATGTTTGAATTAATTTTTAAAATAATTTTTAACTGTTTGCGTACAATTAATATCATAAAAATTTAATTTTTGCTCATAAAATTAATCAATTTGAATTATAATGTAGATTGTAAGATGTGCAAAGTATTACAAATTATCGATATTTAGAGGGGGTTGGTGTTAGTTTTGTTGTGACAGTTGGATGTGTGGGTTGGCATGCGTGGGTGTAGTGCATGATGTGGTGCCGATGGCTTACCAGGCGTTGCGGCAGGAGTACTTGCAAGTGCCCACCGTCACGCGAGGCTATATCACTGCTTGCGTACTCACCACCCTTGCTGTGGTAACCACCTCGATTTATATAAATATATATCTTTTTGCTTATGTTTCAAATTTCACCATGTTACACTTTCTACTCCTATCACTTTCGATCTAAACTATTTTTTTATCGCATCGAATTCTCGATCGTTCGATGTACCTCAAATGGGCACAAGAATCAACATTTATAAGATTTATACATATCTTAATTAACCAACAATTACGTGGTTCAATTCCATCGCGAGCGAATCGATCTTTGATTGTCCACCCCAATGAATAGTTTTTCTCGTATCTTAACATCATTTTAAAATTGATTGCAATGTTAAATCGTTCGATATTAATTGTTTTTTAATTCTAAATTTTTATCGCTCTTAATGAATGCGCAAATTCCTGTATTTATATATTTTAATGATTTATATATATATTTTTAGCAACTAGATGTAGTAACACCGTTCCAGCTCTACTTCAATCCGATATTAATTCTTGAACACTATCAACTATGGCGATTCATAACAACTTTTCTGTTCCTGGGCCACATGGGGCTAAACTTCTTTTTAAATTTAATTTTCACATATCGTTATTGCCGAATGCTCGAAGAAGGGTCATTCCGAGGAAGGACTGCTGATTTCGTCATGATGTTTATATTCGGCGGCATTTCCACCATTGTATGATTTTCAATACTCTTAAAATCCGTTAACATTCTTATTCAATTCTGTGTATTAAAAACATTTTTCTTAATAAACAGCTCTTCGCGTTCTTCTTCAACATCTTATTCCTCGGACAAGCGTTTACTGTAATGCTAGTATATATATGGTCTCGAAGAAATCCCTTTGTCCGAATGAATATATTTGGTTTCAATCTACAGGTAATTACATCAATTATAGAAATGATACGAGCTTATAATATTTTATACTCTATCAAATAATTTTCTTGAATTATAATTTCAGGTTCCCTATTTACCATGGGTTTTATTAGGATTTTCAGTTTTATTTGGAAACGCTGTAAGAGTGGATTTGATCGGAATCGGCGTAGGACATTTGTATTTTTTCATAGAAGATGTTTTGCCACGTCAACATGGAGGTTATCGCATATTGAAAACACCACAATTTTTGTAAGATTTTTTAATTTAATATCTAATAATTATAGTTAGCTTTCTGCCGTCCCTTCAATGGGACCATTGCTTACCACTTTGACATGGTTTACCACATAACATTTATATGTTTTAAAAATGTGTTCACCAACTACACCCAAGATGTTTGAGTTGCGAGTTCAACCATTAAATCACGGAACTACCTACAGGTCAAATCATAAGTTTTTATATTTGAATGGCTTTTTTTTATTATCAATCAGCTCAATTAACTTGATTAATCAGGTGCATTGATAAAAAGCTTGATTAACATAAAATAAAAACTCTTAAAGTTTTTTAAACCATACGTGAATATGAGAAGAACCAAGTTTGATCAAATTAATCACTACACGCGCTCTCATGCGTAGATGTACCCCTCTGTGGAAAATCAAAGCATGCCTGGAATCGCAGATATTTATCATATATTAGGGTACTATGCTATGTTGAAATTTAATATTGTAGAACATTTTGTTCTAAATATCAACATTTCTTTTAATGACGCGAAATTGAAAATGAAATAATAAGTTTACAGCTATTTAAGATACTATCTTTTGCTAGAATTGCTACATATTCCTAACTTGCCATTTTGCATTCTAAAATTATTTTAAGCCTTAGTTTTTGTATGTTATTTTTAATTTTTGTAGTTCGTTTCACTTTTTTTTATTAAACTCTTATTTATAAAGCTTATAACAAATTGTTAACAATGTACTTCGGTGGAAAATCTTTCTTAATCCTCCGTCAGTTGCAATGCATCTACCAGATTTGAACATGCAAAGCTATTTATTTGAATTGAAAGTGAAGAAAAGCAATGTTTAAACTTGTTTAAACCGATACCCTTTTATATTCATAAAAAAAGAAAAAACAAAACCTAACCAGGGAGAATACAAAATTCAGGATGTGTCCCAAAAATCATGCCGTAAAGGTACTCCTACACGTCTAAACATTCTCAATATATTTTTTATTTTTTTATAGAAGCTCATAAATTTTCATACTTACTGTTCAACAAAAAATCGTATTCTAAAGAATCTTTTAACTGTCATAAAATTTAAGTATAATTAACTGAAATTGCTATCGTCGGATAAGCTATTAAGCTCTTTCAACAAAGGTAAGACGACTTTCGTTGGTGTTGTCTTGAGAGCAGGCGTTTGTTTTGATAATTAAGATACTCGCATCATTCTTATTGTTGACCAATTTTGTTATTCCCCCTTGACTGTTCTGGAGTGGCGTCACTAGTCAAGTATTACCACTCATTTGCAAAATTTACTCCTTCAGAAGTTAACTGGCAGACTTGCTCGGTAACCCTGACCTTTTATTTTCGCAACACAAAATAGACAAAAATACCTGAACAACATTATGAAATATTCCGAAAGAATTGAAGGAATATTGTGTGTTATCAACTGTGATAAATCACTTTTTGGCCCAACAAGATAGAATCGTCCCTTAAATGCTATGTTATTTTGCTAGAGTGGTGCGATCTTTATTTTAAGATTAAAATTCGCTTTTGTAGTACTGTTTGAAAAATATCGCCTAAGGATCTCCAAGAAATCCTTTATCATTTGTTTCCGATTGCTTAATAATTTATTTTTATTTTTCAGAAAAACAATATTTGATTCAGAAATTGAAGATCCAGATTATGTTCCTCTTCCAGAAGAAAGAGCTGATGCTCCAGACAGATAGGCACAAGTATTGAATAGAAAAACAATTATTTATTTTGTTGAATTAGTTGTGAAGTCAGTAACACATAATCAGTCAATAAATCATGGTCTCATTTTAAATTCGCAAAAAATAATGTTTTAACTGGTGCAACTACATGCTCCAAAATCACAGAGCTATGCCATGAATTTATTTGACTCGTATTTTCTTTCAAAATATGTGAAATAATGGTTACAAACTCTATACCAAAAATCTAAATAATTGGATAGCCCGAGAATTACGTTCTTAATTATAACGGCAGTTCATCTAAAAATGTAACAATATGGATATAATTTTGCAAATAATTTATAACTTTAAACTGATCATAATCTCAGTACATACACAGTTGATTTTATTAGCGTAAAATTTGCTTATTGAAAATTGAAGCTAAAATATTTTTGTGGAAAATGCAATTTTTGTATAATATGGCTTTATTTTTAATTTGTTAATATTTACTTCTTAATAGAACGTATTCACGCTGGGTGAATCCAAATGCTTTAATAACATAGTTAACAAATTACATTAGTATTTTTTAAGAATTACATTTCAAGAAAAATGTTTTTACGGCAATATATGTTTGATTCAAAAAGCTAATCACAAGTCAAAAATATGTTTTTTAAATGCCATTTTTATCATGTAATTAAATAGCCCTTTATCTTTTAATCAGCTGTTAATAACCATCCCTATTTATTCTAAAAATATCCATCTTGAATGCATGTCTTATTAAAAATGTTGCGATTATTAATGCTAATCACTCACAATCAATTGTGTGTCAATAGCTAATCAATATAAACATGTATAATCAAATCATTTTATATTACTGCAATCAATTCGTTCATATTGTTTCTGAATATAGACTGATTATTAAAGTAAATGGATTTTTTACTACAAAACAGTAGTGCACAGCTCTCTAGGACTGGCATATTGAATGGAACTCGGGCTATAAATATTTGCAACATCTCTAAATGGAACAGGTATAATTAAAAATAGCATAGGACAAAAACTTAAATAAATATTACAGTATGAAAATGGGTCTTATGAATTCTCTCCAATGCAAAAAAGGTTAGTGTAATTTAGCTTAAATTTCACTGCCTTACTCTTAACTTACAAACGAGATGTTATAAATAAAAGTGGCTGTGATGATTAAAACGCAGTTTGCAATGGGTTAACTGCTTATTCAATACCTACTTTCATAACATCATCTATTAAATAATTTTGTATTCCTAGAATAAATCACTTTTTTATAATTGAGCAGCTGTCCTTAAAAAAAAAACATGATGCAAAAACATTATTTTATTGAAATGCGTAATATTTTATTTAAAAATTTTTAGGGAAATCAACATTCCGATGCGTAATATTTTTCACAACACATTTAAATAACATAAGAAACTTAAGTTCTGTACATAAATATATTTGTAGAATATTCTGTCGAGAATTTTTTATGTGGTTTTATTTATAAAAATATCATTTGTTGAATTAAATAAAATATGCATCTTAAGGATAGAATTATGTGAAACGATTTTTAAAAAAAATGATCTTTATATAATAAATTTTTATAAATGTTCACTTATGTTTTTATTGAATCATGATCCTCATCTAAGTTGATTCTTTTACTATGCTTTTAATAACGCGCAGGTGCAAATAGCCAAATTGAATCAGTTCAGTTCGATTTTCAATCATGAGTCTTTATCTTGGCGTAATAATAGATTGTCCCATTAGGAATGTGGTTATTTTAATACTTACTCTTTGATCTTCAGTTGTGTCTCAGCCATCCCTTTGATAACGCGTATTGTATATTTTGTTATTTTGACTAACATCTCAAAAACATTATTTTCTACAAAAAAGACTCAAATCCAACATAGACTATACGAGAATTAACGGACAAGCTCGGATACTTCCGGAAAAGTATTCAAATACACTTGAAAAAAATAGGAAAGACCATAAAACATGGGGGGCGTGTGGATACCGCACGACATTTTCAAAAGGACAGGTAAAGTAACCAACCCCTCGACTGGGTCTAACAGTAAAAATAGCTCTTTTAAATGTATAGTGGGACTCCAAAGGGATAATCTACCATAAAGACCTTCCATATGGTCAAACCATAATGAGGGAGATTTATTGTTAAAAATTGAAAGTTTAAAAGTGGCGTTAAATACGAAGAGGACAGGTGTAGTCAACCGCCGCCAAATGCGCGACCCCATAAATCAAAGATGTCCGAAAACAAATTAAAGGAACTCGGTTGGCAAACAATTCCGCATCCACCTTATTCCATCTGACCTTGCTCCTTCCAACTATCATTTATTTAAATCTTGGCGTTGCTGGTTCGTGTGGGTCCCCATTAATTAATGAGGACCTATTGTTCATTCATTCGAATCTTTTGTCCAGGTATGAACCATACATCTTTTCAGCTTACGCGTCCCGGAGGCTTGGCTGATTAGCTCTTCAATAAGGCGGTTGGGGTGTGCGTTCAATCTGTTCTTGTATTTTTGGCTATGGTTTTCAATCTCCTGCCTCAATGTTGAAATGCTTAATTCTCTGTGTATCGTTTCGTTTGTCACGTACCATGGAACGTTGCCTATAGTACGCAGCACTTTAGATTGAAAGCATTGAAGAATGTCAATATTGAAGTTTGATGCGGTACCCCAGAGCTGTATCCCATATGTCCAGATTGGTTTTAATATACTTTTGTATAAGAGTGTTTTATTTACTAGGGACAGTTCCGATTTTCGGCCCATTAACCAATACAACATTCTCATTTTGATCTCATCGCTTTCTCTTCTTGCATCTGGACAGTCAGAATGTCGGCTGTGTATAAAAGGTATAAAACTGGACCAAGTACGCTACCTTGTGGGATGCCGGATTTTATATCATGGAGTGTGGTGGCTTCATCTTCCTATTTGACGTAGAATGTTCTGTTAGTCAGGTATGATTTGAGTATGAAGAAATAATTTGTGGGCAATTGTTTTCCAATTTTATATAGCACAAGCCTGGATGCCACACTTTGTCAAAAGCCTGAGTTACGTCCAGGAATGCTGCCGAACAATATTTTCTGTCTTCTAAGTCCGTGTGTATTCTATTAAAGATCCTGTGTATTTGTTCCACAATCGAATGTTGTTGACGAAATCCAAATGGATGATCGGGTATTAGATTGCTTTTCTCAATTATTGGATTAAGTCTCTTCAGTAGTAGTTTTTCATAAAGTTAATTAAATTATTGGGAGTAAGCTGATAGGTCTGTATGATTTGACATCATGTATATCCTTGCCGAGCTTGGGGATTAGAATAATCTTAGCCACTTTCCATTGCGGGGGGAAATAGCCCATTTTTAGTACCGCATTGAATGTTTGTACCAAGAACTTAAATCCTTTATTAGGGAGTTCCTTTACCATTCTTCCCGTAATGAGATCGTAGCCAGACAATTTTTTTATGTCGACCTTTGCTATGACTGATCTGACTTCTCGCCTTGTGAATATTTTAATGCAAATGGTTGATTATTTGTATATAGAAGTGAAAAAACGAATTGAAACATATTTAAATCAAAACCCGTTGACTTTTATTCTTCCAGAATAAAAAAAATATTCAATAGATGGGAAAAGGTTGCATCGATAACCGATAATAAACGGACTCCGAGAAGCCACCCGTTTAGAAACATAAGCGTCGAGGCTTTAAATCATTCTTGATTTGAGACACGCTCTAAATAGGAATAAACTAAAAAGATAATCGATTGAAATCAAGTTAAATTATAAATAACATCGGGTAAATAAATCAACATTTAAGGCAGTTATAAAATGATATCAGGAGCATAACGTAATCCATATTTATAACGCAAATAAATAATATTTGCTATTTATTCACAGAAAGCTGAATTTATTATAATAGGCATCTCAGATTATAACGGTATTTAAATGGCCGTAAGTAGTATGTAATAAATAAATATAGTATATATATATATATATGTTGATGCCCTCATAAGAAGCTTAAATCATTCAATTACATTTTACATAATCACATCACGTCGTTATCTTTTGATAATAAAACAGTAAATGTGTATTAATTTATTTGAAAATGATTTATTTCTCATGTATTAGTACAAAATAATTTGGATTTGTATAAATCTGCACAGAATTATTTGAGCATTCATACAAAACTTTTTCTTTCTTGTGCTACCTTTTTTGATGTGTATTCTCCATTTCCATCATCCTAGCTAAATCAATGTTTTTCAAAAGGACAAAGCCTACTAAAAAAATGATAACGATATATATTTGTATACATGAGGATCATCCAGAAAGTAAGATTACAACATTTATGTAGAATCGAAAATTGCTCGTGTTTAATTGAAATTCACAGGATACTTATTTTATTTATTTTTTTGGTTCCTAGGATGTAATAAAACACCCACATCTCATCGCCCATTGTTCTGCAAAGTCAAAAAACTGATGACTGCATAAACGAGAGCTGGCGGAAACGCATGATTTTACTATGACTTAACAAAACCGGCTTTAAGAACCCTTGTAACCATACTTTTTAGATGACCCTCGTATATAATAGAGATATGAAATCTCAATCTTCTCGTCGACATATTGAATGCATAGATTATATTACATTTTGGACTTATAATTCCAGTTATTTTATCAGTGTTATTCTTAAAAATGAATTTCAATTAAAAATAAGGAATGTACGAAATAACAAATCAAAGATAAAAGCTTAATTTTAAGGGAAATGGAATGAAAAAAATATTTTCACATTGTATCTTTATTTTGTCATCAACAACAACTAAAAAACCTAAATATTAGGTACACTCATAAAGAATATCAAATGGTCGCATTAATTTTATATATGTCGCAAAAAGCGATGATGTAAGTCGAGGACATGTTCTTAATTGTAATAAAAAATACATATATAAAAATAAGCCTCATACATCGAAAAATGTTTTCTAAACGTGAAAATTATAATACATGAAATTAAATTAATTGCAACAGGGCTGCGCAACAATCGGTAACACTTAGA
The DNA here is from genome assembly GCA_008973525.1 of Stenopsyche tienmushanensis. NCBI lineage: Eukaryota > Metazoa > Arthropoda > Insecta > Trichoptera > Stenopsychidae > Stenopsyche > Stenopsyche tienmushanensis. The sequence continues at coordinate 693,618 of WACJ01000274.1, forward strand.
TTAATCCCCATACACACGCACATCATGATAATAAAACATCCAACATGAATTAGATAACATATTAGATCGCAATTTATACATGCGTTTTAATTTTACAAGTTTATATCACCGCATATTGAACAACCCTAAATTTATATATAATACAGAAAATATTGATCGGATTATACATACATGTTCTGATGGCAACCATTTGCGTTAGAAAAAATAAATGCAAGTCCGCTATAAAGAATCTTAGATATCAAAATGTGCAAAAGATAAAACGTAGTTTTATACTATTTTTTATTCAAATTTGATTACTTTTTGACTGCTGAACTACAAGCGAATTGACTACTTTTATTAATAGAAACATTTTACATTACTAACCCGGTGCTACAGGTGTATACAGAGTAGAAAATTTCACTTATAACGTAGGCAACTAAAAGGGTTTAAAATAGATTTGTATTTGTAAATCATCTTCGTAATTTTAAACATTGTTGATTTATAAAGTATATTATTTATTCTGATACATACAAGTATTTCTATGCATGTAACATTAATCATACATTATACATTCATTTAGATGATTTAATGATGATTGTGGTTCTTATATTGAAAGACTCGATGTAATAATATCAATATACATTTTAAGTACTGTAGAATTGTATATAATCTTACAAGTGAAATATTAAATTTAGTTTAAATATTTGTTGATTCAACCCTTTCAGTTATAATTTTATCGAATAGCTTAAATACTACCATTAGAATCTCGGTTCTAGAATCAACATGGAAATTTTAAAGTGATAGTGTCATAAATTTAGAAACACCTATGTGTACACTGATTATCCAAATGGTGTCAACGATATGAACCACTTATATAATATCGTGTTGATTTTACCACATTTTTAAGATTCGTCAAATCATACACGTTTTTAATCGATTCATTCTTAATAGATAAAGAATCAATGATACATTAACAATATACAATTCTGAAAAATCTAAAACTGCCAGAGCAGTTTATATTATTTATACGTGGATGATTTCGAAAGCTAGTTGATTTTAATCATATATATTCCAATCAAACATGTAGACAATCAGCGTTAAAAATTCTCTTACAACAGAACTATTAAAACATTTAAAACAAACTTTAATAAATAATCAGTAGTAAAAACAGATCTATAAATGAGACATATATTTAAATCGAAAATGTAAATGAATAAAAAGTACACTGATATCTAAATCTGTAAAATTAATTAGTTGCTATTTACGACAACTTTAAAAGATCCATCCCTAAAAATTTGCATTATCCACAAAAAATTTAATCGCTGGAAAGAATGAAATGAAAACATAAGACGACATTTAATCTACACCTCCGCTTCGAACACTTATAACAGACCGTGAAAATAATATTGTCTTTCATACAGTGTCAAGCTCAAAAGTCGCTAAATTATCAATTATATGACAAAAATCGTTTCATACAAATTTAATTTATGACTTTCAAACACTAAAGCCTTCCCTAAACTGTCGATTCAATCTTAAATAGAAGAAAAATAAACTATAAATTTAAACTCACATACATTTCTTAAGACTAAAAGAATATACATAGTGAAAATGATCCATTTGTAGTATATGCAAATTAAACGAGTGAAATATTCTATATTTCCACAGCACCAAAATGCAGGCGGACAATACACAACAAATTAAACCAGTAATATTGTCATATTCCGTCATACCAATCTATTTCAATTATGCATAAATTAAAACAAGGAAACAAGTTACGTACTATTTTAAAGAAATCAACCACACAATTAAATCATTATATTTATATCTGTTGTGCCCTTCCCTAACCTCCGTTGATACAAATTAATATTATTGGTGGTTTAGTAAGCTCTGTCCTTGAATTTGCCTCCGTTGAATGTCGATACAGCAATAAAGAGCTTTATAAAAAAAATAATACCAAAACGATACTTAAATCGGTTTCTTCGACAAATAAGGATCATTGTATGTACACGAATACCAACATACGAATTGCATACGCTTTATGGAATATTTTTTCGGTCTTAAACCATCATGAATATTGGTATTTAACTGCTCACTCGGTCAATGCATCGATTCATTCAACAAAAACACACATTTTATACATAAAATTGCTTTTACAAAATCTATGCACGCTCACTCTGATGCATTCATGCAAACTTCATATAGATCCTTACACATACAGCATCATCAGTCATTAATACCTGGTGTGAACTTCATCACAGGGTTTTCACTATTTTAGATTTTATTTTTTAACAATCGTGTCTTAAAAATATTTGTTATCAATAAAACATAAACTCATTTAAATCAGACTCTTTTGTATAATCTACCCAATATAATTGGAGGAAGTCTAAATTACACCAATCATTGATGGTTTTAAATAAAAATAGCCCTCCAGATATTTGCTATATTCAACAACGCTCAACAATTTCCACACGTTGCAATTTTCATATTTAATCTAATTATTATCCTTAATTCCGATTAATCCACTAGGATTCATTATCATCAGTATACATTCAATATTGCAAAAAATGAGGGCTATCATTTTTTATATTCAACAGTTGCAGTATAAGCGTTTCTTCGACAATAAAACATTGCCATAAAACTAAAAAGAAAATTAATGTTGTTAAAAAAAAAAACAAATATTTACTTATAACTTATGACGACACGATCACAGGTAGTGTTTTATATCAATGACATGAGAAAATTTCACAGCCTCGTGGCGATCAGTTTAATGAACCCATTTAGTTCTTAAACCAGTATGTTTTTCTCATCAACTGATTCAAAAAGCTTTAAACAATATTACAATAACAAAGAATAACCACAGAAGTTGTGAAATTTGTCAACCCTCAGGATACAATCTGTTAAAATTTTCAACAATATATGAATATAAAATAATAAATAACGTCTTTGCAACCTTAGGATATTGTATCTTAACGATGTTTAATTTCACACACATGTATGATGACAGAGATTCAAAACACCAAGAGAAATATTCGATTTTTTTTCCAATAGGAAAAATATTACTAATGACACTGGATATCAAACACTATTCTTAATATTTCTCACCTGTCATTGTTTATCTCAACATTTTACGATCGCGATCGCAACATACTATGCGACATGTGAATTAATTTACCTACAATATAAATAATAGTTAAAGAAGATTTAGACTTCGGTTAATTAAAATAGTGACTTATTTTCACAATGCCACTGTCGCAAGTAGAACTGTGATATCGTCTGGTTTTCCTCCTGAAAAGAAAAAGAAACAAACAATAAATATCTGATCAACAAATGTTTAAAAAGATTAACACATCATAATGCAAAACTAGCACATTAAAGTCCCCAACCCCTAAAATAATTCATGTGGATAAAATATTATTAAAACTATTCCTCCGACTCTGAGTTTGAGACCTACTTGTGGGCCGCAGAAGTGGATGGTATCCCGGTAGAGTTCAGAAAATGGGGAAGACGCCCTACTCGGAAGGTTATATGGTCTCGTTATGTCAATATGGCAGACGAGGTCATGTCTTCTGAGTGGAGGACGGCTGTAATCTGTCCCATTCATAAGGGGAATAAGCTTCTGTGCTTCAACTACAGGGGTATATCCCTTCTAAATATTGCGTAAAAATTATTTGCAAGAGCTCTGATTGGACGACTGTCTCTCATCGTGGAGAAACTTCCCGGAGAATACCAGTGTGGCTTCAGACCCGGCAGGTCTACTGTGGCCAATTATTTATGGTCAAAATGTTTTCACAAAAAATGTGGGAATACGGTGTCAATCTTCAGCACATTTTTGTAGATTTTTTCAAGCCATACGACAGCATCATTCGGGAAAAGCTTTGGAGAACCGTGTTGGAGATGGGAATCCCGAGTAAGCTGATGAGGCTGTCGACGATGTGTGTTACTGGATCGGTCAGTATTGTACAGTCCAACGGCGCCTTGTTGGAACCTTTCAAGGTGACAATGGGAGTTAGACAGGGGGACGCCCTCTCCCCGATTCTCTTTAATATTGCGTTAGAAGCAATTATGAGGGAGGCTGGCAGATTGGGACATGCACATCCATGGAACGAAGATTGCGGACGACATCCATTACGCTCCAACAGTACCCTATCGGAGCCTTTCAAAGTGATAACGATAGTCAGACAAGGGGATGCCCTCTCCTCATTACTTTTTAATTTCGCATTGGAGACAATTATGAGGGAGGCTGGCAGATCGGGACACACAGATCTATGGAAGGATGATGCAATACATCTAGCCTCTTCTGACGACAACGACATCGTGGCTAAATCGAGATCGGAGGCTTTGGCGGCGCTTACATCTATCGACGAGCTGCTGCTAATTTCAGCATGAAAATTAATTATGAAAAAACTAAATATATGGCAGTATTGAGGGTGAATGCTAAAGGTTACACCTCTGTTTCAACAATAAAAACATTGAAAGGGTCCAAGAGTTTAAATACCTTGGATTCATCCTCGCGGAGAAAAACTCAATGAATAATGAAATAACCTCCAGGATTAAACATGGTAATCGGTGCTATCATGGTCTGAAAAACATATTGAGGAATAAATCACTATCGGTGAGAACAAAGATTAAGATTTATAAAACATTAATAAGACCGATAGTGGTTTACGGGGGTGAAACATGGACCATGACCATCCGCAAGGTCATGGACATGTACGGCAAAGCAATGATAACAAGCTTCGTCCGAATCCGCCATCTCCAATGGGCAGGTCATGTGGCACGGATGCACACTAATAGAGTCCCTTGAACCATCTTGGATTCGGGGTCGAATGGCAGTAGACCCGTTGGAAGACTTCGGCTACGCTGGGGTGGTCAGATTAAAAAAGACGCTGCACATCTTGAAAAAGGCTGTAGGAGCCACTCAAAGTAAAATAAAACAAAATGTTAAACAAAAAATGAATAACATATTACAATGTGATACTTACCAATTGCATCTATACCATTTTCACGTGCATTTTTTGCAAATGGTGACATAAATTCCCCATCAAAGGATAAAGTGCGAGCCATCCACGCAATGGAATTAGCTATAGCTTGTAGTGCAACAGGATCGGCTAAACCTTGCGCCCTATTCAGTTCCGATAACAACTCGGATTCTGGCACATTGTCAAACACGCCATCCGTGGCAACTAATATTACATCTCCATCCTCCACAACAAATTCTGCAGTGTCTGCAGATTCTGGCCTGTCAAAATAAAAATGCGAATCTTACAATGTAAATATTTAACATTTAATATTTCAATGCACTCCAAAGTCATACAATCTTAACATCGCAAATATTACAACAAATAAAATATTTATATACCTATCACTAAGAACATTTGCGCCATGTCCTGGAGGTGGGAGACTTAGTTGAAATGGTGTATTAAAATAATGCTGCTGCTCTTGTGAACGATACACGATTCGCCCCTTTCGTACGACCATATATCCTGAATCGCCGATATTGGCTGTGCACATTAAATTAGTTTCTTTATTTAATATCATCACGCACGCTGTGCTACTTCCTGTAACAAATGATATCAGATATAAGAAAATTAATCAAAACATCAGACATTCAACAATATGAAATAAATCTAATTTACGATCTAATAACAGAAAACCAGTTAATTAATAAACAATATATTTTAATAATATGCATAGTTTTAGTTAAATAAATTCATTCAGCTTTTTTTTATAAATACCATATAATTAATAATGCAAAAAATATATCTTAAAAAAAACATGTTTCATTTATAAATTCAAAACCTCCAATCAATTTGGTGCATAAACATATCAATCCTTGTGTTTTGATAAAACTTATAATGAAATTCATGATTTTTGAAAAGATTATCCACTTTTAAAAATAAAAGTAAAAGATCATTTTGTTATTTATTGTCTACTGTATTATTGCGGATATTCTATTTAACAGAAATCAAATTTAATGGTTTCAAACATAAATAAAATCAAATACAACGTTCATCGATTTCCACTCGGCGGCTAACTGGTCATTACATTTACTTGCTTTTTAATATCTGCATCCTTATTTAGATTAAAGATTGCAATAAAACAATTTTCATTAGTGTTTTAGGTATGGAATGGAAGTCATGCAATTTGACGCAGACCATTACAAAATTAAACAGCTGCCACACATAAATTTGAACAAAATGATTGCATTTTCATATGTGTAATCAACAATACTTCATCTTCCGTGTTCATAAACGCACTTAGGTGATATCCCGTATCCCTTTATTTATGACATGCAAATTCTGTGTCATTTGTTTCCATTAGTTTATTCCTTCGGCTTGTCACGTTCCCATCTGTTTCTACTATATTTTTATTTTGAGTGCTGCTATTTTTCTAAATCCAGTCTGCTCACGAGGTTGAAATGTGTCAAATTGACTCGTCAGCCGATTAGTTATAATTCTAGAGAATACTTTATATACATACATAAGAGAGTAGGAAAATTGGTCGGTAGTTCTTGAGCAGTGACTTGTCTCCTTTTTTATAAAAATAGTATTACTATGCTCTTATTCCGGGCCTATGGGGTATCCCCATGTTCTATTACCTTGTTAAATAGTGTTTTTAAGCTTTTTTACCAGACGGGTTCCACCTACTTTCAAAGGCTCTGATGTAATTCCGTCTTCTCCAGGGGCTTTGTAATTTTTTAATTGTTTTAAGAACGATTTTTATATATATATATATATTACATAATGTGTTAATTTATCATGATAGTGATTGAAATCTTCAGATTTTTCAGCTTAAATAAAGAATTAAAATAAACCATCATCCAAATATGAAATTAATATTTTCGGAACATTGAATTAAAAATATTCACAAGGATAATAAATTGATATGTTTTCATAAAGTGATAATAAGATGCTGACTACACCCACAGAAGAACACAATTCCTAACCCTGAACAGAGAGCTTGATTGCAGATTTTCTAGGAAGAATGCAGCTTTTAGCTTTTCAATTGGGTTTTGCTGATTGTATAGCATTCATCAGACAATAAATCACCTGGCCTTTACAAAAATGAATCCAAAATTACGATAGTGCGGCGTACGATTGTTAATTTGGGCACCAGCCAAATCACGCGCCGTCGCCATTCACATGATGTTTGTTGTGCCACCACGTCAGCTGGGGTGCTAATTTGAGGATATTTCATCTAAACTGGGAATGCGAAAAAGCATTTTACTTAGTCACAGCCGAAATAGAAGTAAGTCATGAAGAACGAATTTATCGAGTGAATTATGCAACACGATCCAAATGGGAAGCGTCCAAAACAGATCGTTTATAGGAGCTCTATTATGACTTGATGAACTTCGATCTGAAGACCTCTCCATCGTTGATTGTCAGACAAACACACCCATTTGCGTCATTTTTACGACGCGTTGTCCTCTAGATATGATTACCAGTTCAACGAGTGACACTGATTGGACAATCAAAATAGGGAACACTCTGTGACGAGCTGAGAAATCATTAAAAGCATAATTACCCTCGTTTAGGTTACGATACTCAATCACAAGACGAAATGCTAATAGATCAATAGATAATGTAAACGTTAAGTAAACAATGAACCATTCCATCTGTTCACTTTCATCCGGTACGTTAATCCTCAATATCAGATAATTTCTACTGCAAACATTGCGAATAAACGAAACTAATATTGCGAACGAGCGAAAACAACTCAACAATATCTGATAATTCCAATTCAACCACCGATTCGCAAAACGGCATGCAAACATAAACAAACGTGATTTATCGACAATATGAAACAAGACTATTATAAATTTGCAAAATAGGAAGTGTAATTTTATAAAATTAATTTCAAATCAGGCTATATATTAGGGATATCGGACAAAAAAATCGTTTTTTAAACAAAATGCCTACTTAAAATATATATTTTTTTTAATTATGTTGAAAAAATTTAGAACCGGAATACGAATCGAAATTTTACACAGAAAAAAAAATGATAAAAAAAACGAAATTTTCATCCGGTACCCCTAATATATACATATAATACACTAATAGATCAACGAAAGACATTCCTAACATTTTTCTTGCATATCGAATCAATTTTGCAATCTCTGAACCACATGAGAATTATTACACATTTTTAAAAAGTTTTAAGTCAAAAGCATATTGATGGAAGTCTGATCTTCGATTATCCGAGGGACTGTCGGGGAGGAAAAAACACGGATAATCCAAAACATAAATCAACATTTCGACGAGAGTGTTAAATATAAGCTTCATACGCGCTGCTGCAGTTCTGACAGATGAGTGGATTTGTACGAATGATAAGTGGCGGACAAGCAAATATAGCATCTACGACTATGAAGATTTTAAATTAGCTCACTACTCAAAGGGTTAAGCCGGGTAGACAAGCCGGGTTAACACTCTCGTCGCGCACAACATCTCTGTCTCTATTTTTTGAATCACTGGAATTCACTCGCAAATACGCGGTCATCCTATTATGCACATTAAAGTTTTAGTAATCAAGCCATGTGTATCGCTCTTATCACCCCGGGTCCATTTTCACAATCATTTGATTTCTGCATCGTATAACAAGATTTCTTAAGCTCTTGCTCGGTTGTTTTGAAAACCAAGTTAATTAAAACATGAGAACAGGCGTTTGTTTTGGTAGATAAGATACAAGCATCATCCCTATCATTTAAAGTTTTATTTCTTTAATTTTGATCTGTGTATATAACACCTAAGTACTAATCATGAATGGCCTTATAAAATTAATATTTTTCAGGCACGGATGATCCGCACCTGGATAATTGAGAGTATATTATAGCTACTACCGATCGAGATTATTGATTATCTTTCAGCCAATTTCATTAATTTGATTATTATACGGTATAAATGCAGTTATTCTTGGAAACGATCCAGCTAATCACAATAGAAGTTTGCTTTTACTATTTGACCGGGTTCAAAGGTTTCATAATGCACAATATCTTCGCAATAAAATCATACCAAGAAAATAGCTTTTTATATTGTCAATCCGGGTTTCAAGATCGATTTTCCCTCCTGTTCTTTGGAATAATATTTTCACTTGGTTTATTAAATAGACGTATTTTTGAAATGACACTTTAAACATTATATATCTCAGGATTTGCGTTGCAATCCTAAAAATATTGCGCAAAACCATTCCTAAATATAAATGAATAAATTCAGTATAATCCAGTATTAAAGATATATATAATGGATAAGCCAAAGCGCTTGGTATGCAAATCCAAACTAGATTTGATTTATTATTACATGCTAAATAATATAATCGATTTTGAAAAAAACAACATAATGCTTTCAAATTTAAGCGATTCCAGTAAACGAGTGGGAGTTACAAAAAGATACATTTACTGTATTGATGGGCGGGAAGTATTGCGTGATATAATACAAAGTAAATTTAATTCAATCAGCAAGAGTGATATTAAAATAAATATTTTGATCAAATTGAACACAGTTTGGACTTTCACTATTGCCAAAATAGATGTAAGGGCGTTATATCATCTAATTCGTTTAAAAGTTTATATCCAGGAGAAATGCGATAAGCAATATCAATAAAATGTGGGATTAAATTCAAGTGCATGTTTTTTATTCCGGAAAATTGCAGCAATATCTTGAATTGGTATGGTGTCTAAATGATGATCAGAAAATTTACATGAGGAAGAATTTACCAATAAATATAAATACTATCCGAGAGCGAATTTTAATGTCAAAAACAGATTAACAAAAAAGTCTCATTAAATTATACAAATGTATATTAATGACACACTTATAGGAATAAATTGAACATCCCTGTCGACAGTTAATATTAAATTCATTTAGTATCATTATCTGATATTTTTGTGTAATATATACGTACATATATTATTATTGGGGGTAAAATTTCCAATAAAAGTCCAACAATTAAGCATTTTATGCTGCTTTTTATGTAACAATTGCAAGGAAGCAAACAAATTCCATCCGTTTCTAACATCAGATCATAGCAGTGGATGAAAAGTGGATGGAGAAAGGCTACACACATTTCAACCCCCAAGACTGTCTTCATCCGAAAAAAGATTATTATGTGGACATTCAAAGGATCATCGGGGTTCCTTTTCCTAAAAATGTCATATCTTTATCAGTTGCAGCTAACTTTCATAGGTCAAAGATTATTTATGTGATGATTTCCCATCCCAAGAATAAAATTATATAAATGAGAATTTAAGAAGCAAAATTATCGAAGCGAGAATTTAAGAGCGGTCGTAGATAAAAAATCGGCCCCTCTGTGGAGGTTAAATACGAATTTCCATCGCATATGCTGCGAGTTCGTCTCGGGACTGCGAAGCCCCATCGCCACTGAGAGCGGACGCCCCCGTTCTTCTCGTCGAGGCCCCTCAGGCTAAGATGAGAAGCGCATGGGTGCGTCCAGCCTCCGGAGCATCCCGCGATTCGAGAAGCCCCTCGTGCTTGAGGCAGCCCCGACGAAGATTGCGAGCCCCCGGAGACGGCAATGGGTTGAAACGCAAACTGCGACGGGGGGCGGACTTGCAACGTTGTAGCTCCTATAAGAACTGAGATATTCAGTCTGGGTCAAATTTGACCCACGACACCAAGTACGTAACTTCTTTCATTTTCAATGAATACTTCAACAATGAAGAGATTTTTGAGAGCCAAAGTGTAATAATGATTTCATCTATTTTATATTTTTGTTATTTAAAGGATATGAGAAGTATTTGAGTTTCTTCGATAAAAAAATATTTTTTTACTTTTCAAATACACATTTACATTTAAGATCCCAAAATTAAATTACGATGGTTTTGCAATAAATGCTTATTTTATTTTATCCCCATCCATATTTATGCAAAAATATGTTTGTAACGACTGGTGTGGGTCAAATTTGACCCACGTAGCTTGTAGTGTGGTCAGAAATAGTGAAAATGTCTTCCACAATCTGGATTTGAACCCGACCCTTTATTCGAAGATCTAACCCAGTATACCAAAACTTGGTTAGCGTGTTTAGAACGGTACTATTGAAGCACATCGTGACTTTCTACGGAGTCAGCATGCAAATAGCTCCGGTGTTACCTGCGATTTTTTTTACAACATTCTCATAATAGAATCAACATTACCATTTGAAAATCATTGTCATCATTGTTGTGGCTCCGTTTAATAAATTTATGTGGGTCAATTCAACGTGCATTATTGAAACATTCTGTTCTTCAGGGTTCGAGATTACGTTTCCGTTCAGATCGACCTTATTCCAGATGCTTTTACACTTGCATACATTTCGATAACATTCATCGTTGCTTTATTGAATACAGCCGAATGAAATAGTTTGGAACGCTTCCACAGCGTTGTTCCTTGGCATTACGAATAAATTCACTATGAAAGAGTCAACTTATTATACAAATCGCTTTGATGGTCATAGCGGGCCCAGCTCCAAATTTACGACAATTGGAAAACAACGTCTACGTCGACAGACGTAAAACTCTAGCTGGACTTTAGACCCGTCGAGATTCTGTATTGCACATATTTTTAGAAACATTTTTCTTTACAAAACAAGAACAACGCGACATTTCATCGTTGCCAGAACTGTTAAAAGACGTAGACGCGAAAATTAATGCACCGAATTATCATCGCGTCCTCCGTCCATTGCGACAATTGAGTAACTCTGGGTAATTTGCTGGAACGTCAAACAAAATGTACGATTTCCATATCGGTCGCGCTTCAAAGACTTTCCTTTCTGCATACCATCAATCCAGCTCAACCATCGAGAGGATTTGTTTTGATTTTCATTTCGACAAATCTCACATTATCATCAAATGCGCACCGCCTTTTATCAATTCGAGTGCGTTGCAAAAGTTGTTCCTTGCTCAACATGCAAGCAAATCGAGATAACTAACGACAACTCCAATAATATTTATTCGCAACAAACAGCGACCCGTAAAATGTTCGGTCATGCCAACAGGTTTGATGCTTGTCGGTGTTCTTTTTCTGCGTTTCAATACTGCACAACAATTGAAATGATATTGACCAATGGTCACACCTATTAATCGACCGTTTTCACAAATCAATCGTGCATTAAACAGCATTATACAACATGTAATTCAACTTGAAAGAAATGCGTATCTACAAGCAATTCAGACTCAATATGAATATGTCTGATGATGATTCGAAAAATACCAAAATTTCATACCCAATGTAGAACGATCTCAGTTAATACAATCGCAATTTTCATTAGACAGTCGGAAAAGCCATTAAATTTTCATTGCAAACAATATTCATACTCGTTAACTTCCGAAACAGTGTCTTAAAATACACATACCACGATGAAATACAAATAGTATGAGGTCATATTGGTACCTGCTTCGATATGCATGCGATTCATGCAATAGTACTACATGAAATGCTCCAATATCAAACAAATTGATTCTATTTATCTCCGTTCCAATATGTATCATATGTCAATATTGTTAGAAATTGCATCAGCCGAAAGATAATGAGTGTTCCTGTTCATGTTCCTAAATTGAAACGCTCAAATGTTAAGCATCAAAATTGATTTTTAGCGAAATGTATTGTTGCGTTTTAACCTAAAGGGCTGAATCTTAGCCGAGAGCGTCGAGAAGCGACGGCGCTCAGCTCTTCAGCACCGATGGGGCTCTGCAGCCCCGAGACGAACTCGCAGTATATGCGACGGAAATTCGTATTTAACCTCCGCAGAGGGGTCGATTCTTTATCTCCGACCGCTCATTCGACGACACCGAAAAGGTGAAATCCTCAAAAAGAGAGGGAAAAATTAAAACATGGTGAACTCAATTAATTTAAATTAATTTACCATTTTGTGATACAACAGTTTAATGTGTTTATTTGAAGTATCTAAATACAATGTATTTTCAAAAAAATGTTTTTTGATTTATTTTAAACATATTTTTATATAACGGACTTTCGGCTTTAACAGACTCACAGAGAGTGAGCACAGCTACGAGACTGCTAGAGAACCGGCGGGAAGAATGCATCTTCCCGCAGCCTAAACTGTCAATCAACCCTGTTAATATCGGGAATTGCGCTTGCGATAATAAACAGAGCCAGGGCGTTTCATACCTCACGCTACAACAGCAAAACGTTGATTAACAAACACTGTGTAAAGATTTTTTTTAAATAGATAGATGATAAATTTCAATAATAATAATGTCTCTGATTTTGAAATCCAAAATTATAAAAATAAAGAAATTATTGATGTTGATGTTAAATAAATTATAATCTTGCCAATTATATGATTATTTTTTGTATTATATTGCCAATTTAAAGTGAAAAAATACTATTTCAAACTATTCGATCTTTACATCACTTTTGACAAGCTCGCTCTGATGATACATGGGATGACTGTTCACAAATGAAAACATGTAAACCTTTTCAAAATCAAATGTAAAGGATAGGTCAATGTTTTATAAATATTATATAGTTATATCCCTTTTTTGTTATTTTTTAATTCAAATATTGGGTTTCCTTTTACATTTTATACGCGGCGAAATTGACCTTCCCCTAAAAACCTTGCCTTTTTATTATACCATATGTGGAAGGTAACATAAAACCATCGCATAAAAAATCCTTATTTCTGAGAGAATCTCATGGAAAACATAATCATCAGCTTTGAAGGGTAAGACTATAAAAATATGGCATAAATTTGATTAAAATTTTTAAAAATAATGTTAGCGAAAAAATTCAAGATGATCTCAGTAACATTTTTTGTGCTTTTAAAAAAAATTGATCAAATATACGCTTTCTAAGCTAGATAAATGGAAATGCTATAATGAGATTTAGTTTACGCGATAACGAGACAAAAATGCAGCAACATAGCGAAATTAATCACTATTATCAACATGTTTTCTTGGTAACTCAAGAATCTGCACCCAAACATCAGTATTTCGTTTAAATACTATAAATTTCATATAAACACTTAGAGCTTTCAAAACAAACACAACAGGGTATTGTTTAGCGTGACCATATGGACACACCTGTTCTTTAACAAGAGCGTAATACAGCATAATATGTATACGAATTTGTGAAGTGCATAAATATCGCAAAAACCGAATGTAACGTATAAACAGTGACTAATCTACATATTTGGATAATGGCCGAATTTATTCGCGTGACATAAAAAGATAAAATGTCCATTTTGGTGTCCTTCCAAAAAATAAAATACACATCGTCTATTGATCTCTGCTACACCGCTTCCATCTTTAGACTGCTTCGGGTGATATTAAGCGTCATATTTTTTCAAGAAACAATTTAAAACACGTTAAAATGTTTTCATAATAAAACGTAATGGATGATTAATGAATGCATATATATTTTTTTAATGGAAAAAATCTAATAGACGCAACAATACCATAATGAGAGCTCGTTAAAATCTCACTCGGACGTTGATTCGCCTCCATCCTCCAAGTTGAGAGATAATGTTCATCCGGATTTCGACAAAATATTCAAATGCATCTTCGCGGCCCAAAAAATATACGGAAATTTGAATATCAACGTCTGGAATCTACAGACATACACTATGAATTATATATATTCTAGATTTGTTTGAATGTTTTATTCAACTGCATCGGCGTTATTAGATTCAGTGAAACGCAGACATGAATGGCAAATTGTCTGGGACCGATATTCAAATTTGCTTTTATATAAATATTGATCAAAGCTAAAAACAATAAATGTGAAGCAATAAAAAGATATGATAAATTCAATATTGGTAAATACTTTTTGAAAAAGCACGTCCCTAGACAAAGAAATCCAGTGGTGTCAGATCTGGATGTCGTACGAGTCATGGAATAGGGCCGCCAAAATAATGAATTTACACAATTGGTTGCACTTCGCTATTGTGTAGGAGTGAACGTGTACTTAGTAAACGGTGGCTAGTAGCATAAAGTAAGATTCAAAGGAAAAAAAAGACGTATTGATACTGTTGCGTGGACCAAAATGTTCTGTCGTCGACAGTTTGGTCGGCCTTAAGCTGGCCATACTTTTTGCTATTAAGACCCGCCGCGGACTAACCGTTAGGCGGGCAACCAAAAGGTCTTAACGTTGTTGCAGCCTTGGGAGGCGGTCGACGGACATTTTGGGCCCGCACGCATCGCCCCGCATGGAGGCCACGTGCCTCGCAATCTTCGAGGTCGTGTAATAATTGAAGACTTTCATTCATTATCCTCATATCCCGTCATGGAGTTTTCCCCTCGTCGCCGCTCGACAGCCTGACAGCCGTCGTCGATCCAGCGGATCAAAGAACTCTGCGCCCCCTCGCCTAGTTAGGGGGCGCGTCCGCCGCTGTTCGGGCTCCGGCGGCCGGGCGCTGCGGCCGGCGCTTTGCGCCCGCGGCGCGGCCGTCTGGGCCGTCCGAGATACGCCGCGGCGGTTGGCAGCCGTGGCGGCAGCGGCGTTGGTGCTGCGTTGGGGGCTCGCGAAGCGCGGCGCCCCCTCGTATGCAACAATACTCAGTTCAGATAACAATAAAAATCCAACCTATGCCATCAAAAAATAGCATTACACCTAAACCCTCGCCCTTAGTAGAAAGGCATTTTCAAAGAACAAATGAAAGGGAACTAAAGCCAGGAAATGTAGAGTTTATTACAAAAAAGGGAAAAAATCTACATCCGGGTTGTTAGGTATCACTACATATCAACAATTGTTTTAAAATATATCACACAGAAGTTGAGTTTTGAATTTATGTATGAATATAATTTAATTTTTTAAGCTCTATGTTTCCATTTTCTTTATGTGCTATTGTTTATTGTTTTGTATTTGTTAACTTCTCTATACGTTTATGTATCTAAATAAATAAAAAATATGTGTTTCACTGATTTTTTCATAAATTTTAAGCATCGTTAAAAAAATTAATAAGATGAACTCACGCCAGGCGGGCGGGACGTATATAAACGTCCTAACGAAAATGTGCGCGCCCACTTTATGTTGCGTTATTGAAAAGGAACTTCCCCGCTTAACAGGTTGAAGGATTCTTTCAACCGAAAATAAATTGGATTGAACAGGTATATTACCTTATAGACACGATGAAAACAAATCTTAGCTATATCATATTTCATTCAAAAATATGAACGAGATAAATAATCCCCAAGAGATTATCTCATGCTTATGATACAGGAAAATCTATTATCATTATCCAAGTAGATTCAACTCAAACGCCATAAACGATAAGATAAAGCAATTATAAGGTGACTGAGTCGTCTAGCTAATCTGAAGTTCATATTCCTTGTGTATTTTAAATGGGGCTGCCGCTCAAAAAATCGATTTTGAGATACATCATCTCAAAATGTGATATCGGAAGTCGCAAATGCAGTAAGTTCGAATTTTAAAGACCGGTTTAAACCGGTTGTCGCTTTTGATAAATACTGAAAGTCTATAGAAAGTGTCAGAGAGAAACCAAACCATAAACTGGGCTCCCATCAATTTCGATAATTAAAAATCACAAGTCATCAATCGATGTTCCGAGGGTATTTTTAAATTGCTCGGAATGCTTTCAATTTGACGAGCAATTAACTCCAAGATGATGATGATGATGTTCGACGCAATTGTACGACTTGGGATTTCATCCAAGACGCAGACGAGACAATGTTTGAATTAACATTGTCTTCAGATGCTGTTAAAACGCAATTCGTAACACTGATCGCATCGAGGTATTTCTTCTTTCAGATGCGCAACAGGTAAGCGGTCTATGGAGAATCCTCGTATAATCCGACGTCATACGTTTTGGCATAATATTATTATAATATAAGATAATAATTATGTCACGTTTGTAAGTCACACTCGCTTGATAACGGCAGTTGTAAGACTAAAATTTACGATATTGTTCATGTCAGAATGGATCCGATAAACCTATATATAGTTATTTACCCGGACAAAGTCGAACAACTAAAACACAAGGTGGGAGAGGGTTAGATCCGAATAATAGTGGCCAGTTAAACGGTGCACGACCACGTCCTTGCTTATACACAAACGGATGATGTCATTATGACCTAAGGATGCTCGTTATATCACTATTTCCTTATTGGGTCGAAGTCAATTAAGCCCGAACCTCCATTGCACACATAGTTTATAAATAAACATTCGGTACTTGGATAACAATGATATTTTTCGGAAAAACCAAATCAGTTGTAATTTGGTCTAATGTGACGTCCACAGCCTTCGTTTGTTGGATCGTTAATGAACACGATTCGTCTCCAAAAATATTTTTCAGACGTATTAGATCTTGGGTAAATTTATACCAGCAGAACATAAACATACCAGGATCTTCCTCACTCGCAATAAAAGTATTTAATATTTATAAAGACCAAATGTTGGTAGAGGGGATTAGATCCTGGAATCGTATTATAGAAGATTGAGGTTCAATTGGATCAAGGATCAATAACATTGGATAGGACATCCTATAAATTAAAGAATTTACAATCACAAAGCAATGGGAAACCGACGATAAGAACGATATGATGACAAACATTTAGTATCCAATTAGTTCTTTAACACATATTTTGCGGGATACTGTGATCACGGTATGAGAATGCGGTAGACTGTGATCTCACTTTATGAAAAACTAAACTAAAAATCAACTAAAAATCAAAGTCTATTTAAATACGTTTGCATTTTGGGGCTACATCTGTGAATACGCATCTAGCATATCTGAAATCGAAATCCAATGTTTCATTTTGTAAGCTTTGATTAAATTGATCCCGCATAAGATGTGTTAATAACATGTTAAATTACAAGTTAATTTTGAATCACAAACGTATGACATATATATGAGCAAAATGTACATGCAGAATAGTAATGCAATGTCATCGGTTTATGTTTATAACTAAGTTCTTGAAGAACATTCTTCGTGTGACCACATGCAGTGCCAAAGAATTTGGAATATCAATACATTAAGATATTTGGAAGCATGAAATCCCTGTTAAATATTTCCGACGCCTTAAAAAACATGCCAAAATATTTGGAGAAAAACGGAAGATACAAAGGGAACACCAGACCAAGTGTTCCATCATAGCCGCTAAACCATCAATAACGGAAGACACTGGAAAATCTCAACCGGTTATAATTCGCAAGCTAACAAATTGCACATGGATGAAAATGAAATAAAATATTGATTTGGAACAGCAAATGGCCACTAGAAAACAAGGATCAGAGCTGGTCTTGATTTCGGTCACAGACAATGAGTGTTTCGGAAACAATATTCGCCAATCAAAAATCTGGACCAAGAAGACTACATCAAAAACAAACGTCATTTTAAATTGATAACATGAAATAATTATCATGATACTAAATACTGTTAGCTTAATAGCAATTGACTCTGCTAATAGAGCAAAATTTAAATGTTAAGCGAGATTTAGAGGAATTACAGAAGCCATATATACTAAAAACTGTGGAAATATACAAATAACAAACAGTAACATGGACAAAACTTTATGTAGCCGACTGCAACAAAACAATTATGAAGAATTCCCATATTTATTCAGAATTAAAAGTTATAATCATGCATTTGATTTAAATATTTCGTTATGAAAGGGTCTTGACATTCAAAATTCGTCTGGGAGCACTCGTACCAAAAAATATTAAGGCACTTTTTAACCCTTTGATTTAAAATCATCAAAATCTTAGATGCTATATTTGCTTGTCCGCCACTTATCATCCGTACAAAACCACTTATCTGCCAGGAACGCAGCAAAGTGTATGAAATTTGTATTTAAATGAATAAACACTATCAATAGCACACAATATTTGCTAATTTCTTCAAGTAAACATAAACAATACACTTAAAATCGATTCATTTTCTCATTCACACATCATTATTAGTCGATAAATTCGTCTCTGTCTCCCATTCAGAATCTCCGACCTGCAAGACACTCTACGTCTTTGTTTGTCTCCGAGCTTTCTGCATAAATGGAATTCGCTCGCAAATAGGCGATCGTACTACCAAACAGGTTAAACCGGAAAATTAGATTGAACATCTAACCTCTGCGAATTAGAAAAAAGACAATACCAAAGGAAGGTAATATATAAAAGGGGAAGATATTCCATTCGATGTGATGAACTGATTCTGAGAGAATATTGGATGAAATTCAAACAAATTTAAGACTACAATTTATAGTATTTAAAAAAGTGCCACGCGTGAATGCATCAAAAATAGAGGACACATAAAATCTCAACCATGCGACCCATTTTAAATAACATTCCGGAACATCAAAAATAAAAAAACAAACACATGTGATCCTACGTAGGAGAGTTTGACAACAACAACAAAAATTAAATCGGTGCTAAAATATTGTCTTTTCATAAATGAGTGCGAAAAAATACAACTCGCCATGCAATATTTACATTTACATCGCAAAAAACGACGCCAAAATCACATTTCACCAATTTCGACGACTTCTCGGCGTACGACCGAATAAAGAGGGAGAAGTTTACAGATAAAGAATCACCAATTGGACTTTGAAAATGTTGTCAAAGACCGCTCCGCAAAACTCTTTTGCGACGCACTCATCAGATTTTTCATCAATATTGACAGTTTGCTCGTCATATTGAACCAATATGAATCCAAACAAATATGTTAATTATGCGATCTTGCACAACAATGCATCGGCCACGTTTAACAATGCCTAAATGTGTCGAAGAATAAAAGCATCACAGCTGAGGGGTCACCTTATAGTCGATGGTCATCCATTGGTGTCAATAAATTAGCAACATTCAAGCAAAGGCGCAACTAGAGGTGCAATAGTGCTCGTTTACGAGATGCTGTGATCTCAGAGCAGATGATAAATACCGAGGATAATTGTTAATTAGTGTCATTTAAAAACGACGTTGAACGAATCGTAATTTTCTAGTTTCATATCATCGGAGATTCTAAATTGAATCCAGGGATGCTTTGTAAAATGCCCTTGGGATGCTGCGCGTTGATCTATAGACGAATTTAACCCCACCCTTCCGGCAAGGGGTGTATATATTGCACATATTTCGTTTATTCGACAAACTTCACCCAAACAATATTATAGAATATCTGTACGATGTTTGTTTATATGCGGTCAAACCTTCCATCCATTATTGTTTCCACCACAATATTTAATACACATTTTCAAATATCACAAAAAAAGTACCTGATAGTTAGGGTCTTTCAGTATTTTCATTGGAGCGTTTTGAAAAATTTAAATCGCGTTGCAACTACACTTTGACGCCAAAAAGATATTTTCTTAAAATCTATAGTATCGCGATGCATGTCTCTATCATTACACTAATAAATTAAGATTGCTAAAAAAATACGATTTCCATTAGGCGAGTGCATTATACCGTTAATACTTTGAAGGACAGAAAAAGACCGGACCGCCCAAAATCTATTACGGATACCGATGATAATTTCATTATATTATTAGCGGGGTCTTTTACGTTTATTCTTTTGGTGGCCCTATTCCGTGACTGGAACGGTCTCCAAACCTGACACCACTGGATTTCTTTGTCTGGGGACATGTCCTATCCCGTGGCTCGCTCGATCTCCAGTTCTGACACCACTGGATTTCTTAGTCTAGAGACGTGTAAAATAATTAATTTACACGACAGAAAAAAACCTTATTGAAGGAATAAGCGCCGCCTTTGCAAAAATGAAAGAGGACATGCTATTTCAGAGCTACAGTTTAAACAAGGAAAATGTTTCGTGCGTGCATACAAATGAGAGGTAGCCCATTTGAGCAAATTTTGTAAATAAATTTAATAAAAACATCATTAACATAAAAAGAATTTTCCTAACCCTGACCCTGCCAAAACTGGTACTTCAAGATTAACTACTTATTGAATGATGACCTGTAGCATATCGTTTGAAAGGGTATAATCTAGAGAACTTTTTAAAACTAAACTAAGTTCAAAATAGTTGTTAGTTTTTTGTTTAAATAATTTAAAAGCTGACATCCCTCATTCGTTTGCACATTTTATGTGACTTTGGAAGCTTAGAAGTAATTTTCTTTAACCCAATTGCATAAAATAAGATAAAATAAAATACAAAAACAGTTATTTCGTGCTATTACCACCACAGATTAAAATGTTATGACTATGTATTTAATGTTGAAATATGATTATTCAGAATATATACACAGATTTTATATCCTAGAATCGATCCCACGATTTCGTATGAGATCCGTCCATCATTGATATGATCTCAGTTTTCTCTCGATTCGACACAACCTACTGTCTCGTCAATTCGTACGGATGGAATAAAACTGCCGAAGTTTCAGAAAAATCAGGACACCCCTCGCTTGAACGCCGAGGGAAATTCAGAGAGGGGAAAAACCGGATGCAGGCATTGGAAAAATCATTAAATGGGATACGGCCAAGTCGCAAGCAAAGCGAATTGAATACAACTGAAACGTATTTCGATAGAAGCACATTTATTGAATCAGACTGACAATAAATCGATAAATTCAGATCGTCCATAAATCAAAATGTTATCCATTTTCAGAGTTAAAAAAATAAATTGTACAATCAATCTGATGCTCTATATTTCATATTTGTATTCTTATC
Source organism: Stenopsyche tienmushanensis (assembly GCA_008973525.1). Taxonomy (NCBI): domain Eukaryota; kingdom Metazoa; phylum Arthropoda; class Insecta; order Trichoptera; family Stenopsychidae; genus Stenopsyche; species Stenopsyche tienmushanensis. Next base: position 715,178 of record WACJ01000274.1, read on the forward strand.
TCGTTCGTTCCAACATTGCTCAAGTCCTCCACAATCTAATCAACATCAACAGACTTATAAATTCTTGTATATTTTTATGTAATCTTCATCTGAAGACAACTCTTCAAGATTAGAAGACGTGCATTCTGCATCAAGAGCGCATGCAACGACAGTGTTACAGTCATATAATTTTATCACCCAAACTTCACTTTTATTACCGACTCTTTAAATTGTGTTAAAAACACACTCGCGTTTATATTTCTTTTATATGATCTATTAAAGATTAAAAAGCAAGAGCGATTATCATCGTCTGCGAAAATGGATGGCATTAAAACGATCATCAGATAGACTTGAAGCAATTTACTTCATGGACTACAAGGAAATTGTTTTGCAATAATTATAATCCAATTGCTTTTTGCAAGTACGACTATCATAAAATATTCCATCAGACGTGGAGTGATAGTAGAAAATGAGTATAATGAAGGGAAATTTTTCTAGAACACGCGATCCATCGTCGCAATTGAGGATGTTGACGAAGACAATTCCATTTTACGACATGCAAGCCATCATTATCGAGGTCTTTCTAAAATAGAAGAAACTCCCTCATATATACACCAATCAAAAATATATGGCAGAATTCTCACGATAAGAAGATATTCTCAATAGGAGACAAAAAAATATGAATTTAAGGTTAACACAATTTTTTTACTTTTTTGCAAGATTCATAAACAGGGTGTGTGGACACCACCTCATTTAAGTCAAGAAAACATACAAAAGAATGCCTTATTAAAGCTGCAAAAACTGTTTATCCATGTAATATGAAGCAAGCAATATATTTGTCTTGAAATATAGTCGCAGAAAGGTTATAAGTATCCTATCAGATATGGATCAGTTTTAAAAAGTAATTACTGTTCAACATTTCTTCGATATGTTATAACAGGGGATGAGACGTGGATTATGTATTAGAACCAATATAGTAAAAAAGAGTGGCGTTCTAAAAGGCAACTACCGGTAGTAAACGAACTTGACGATCATAACGGTCTTTTTGCCTGCATGATGAGATTTTATAGGAATTATTAATTATGAAATTCTTAAATATAGCCAAACAATAACGGCACAGATTTATTGATTATTAGCTGGAACGATTAAAATAAGCGATTTGAGTAAAAAGACCTAGAACATTCAAGAGAGGAAACATATGCTTTTAAGACGACGTTAAAATTACTCGGGATAACTTAATAGAATATGAATGGAATGTAATTATTCATCCATCATATTCAACTGACTTCGCTCTATATGAATACGAAGAAATAAAAACGGGTCTCCGTATCTATTTTTCATACAAAACCAAAGACTTTCATGCAAATGGCATGTTAAAATTACTAAAAAGACGGAAGAAAGTCGTATCTATTGAGGGAGATTATATAATTAATTGGTGTAGGAGCGAATCTAAGATGCACTTAAGCTTCACGTATGTCTTCACCCTACACCGGCAACGCCCTAACGAGGAAAGGGAGAACTGGACTCTTTGCACTCCAGAAAGCCCTTTCCAGTAGTGTCAAAAAGATCGTCTAGAGTAGATTTCCACTATCTCCCTAAGAAAACTACATAAAACTAAATAATTTGTTTGTGCTATAATATATCTATTAGGATAACAGGTTTTAGATAACCACGGGCTCTTCCATACTTATTTAAAATTTATAGATATCACCGTCATTTTCAATTAAATTAAAAAGTAATATATACAGCTCTAGTCTGTAATGCCGATACAATTTTATTTTTTTAAATAAAACTAAAAATACCACTAATCAATACCGAGATGCTTAAAGATTCATAATATTCAACCATTAGAACAAAAACAATTTAAAATCTAACTCAAATCGTTGAGTCGCGGTGATTTGTCCATATTAAATTCAAACATACTCAAAACAAGATGCAAATTTAACGATCATAATTAAAAAGCAATACTGCACGCTTACCTAGTATAGGTTTTTTATGTTCTAATAATTCGTAATAAGATCTCGCTAATAGGCCGGCCGGTTCAGACGGATTAAAATGTCCTAATTCGACGAGCCGTTGACAGGTTCTCATCAAGAACGATGAGAATTCCCCAGGATCGATTCCGTATGCTCGCCATCCTCCGACGCCGTCAGCAACACCTGCAAATTGAAAACAATTCCGCAAATTAAAAACGAATCAATCGCATTCAATCTATTAAACAAGATTGTTGATACGGCCCGACAAAATAGTCATATGTTCAATAAAACGATCAGCGTCGGGGCTGAATTATGATCGTTGTAACAATTGCTTTCTGAGATATAACTAAATTATGTCATTGGATTTAAGATAACTGATAACCATTGATATTATAAAGTCCAATTCCAGCGGTATATATGAGCTATAATAAATAGATAACGGATTTCGTTATTTAAAATTAAATTATAGACGCGTTAAAAAAGTATGTTTTAATTTAAAAATATAATATGGACACGTGTGAAACATGCTGGAATAACGATGCGCGTGGAATGAATTAATTTAACTTTTATGAAGACACAGGAACAATATTTTCCCGCTAAATGTACATTATATCAGTCTAAGAATGTAAAGTGGAAGCATTTGCGAATTTTCATATACATAGTGTGCAGTTAATAAAGGAGTCCAAAAGTATAAATATTTATTTTCGGAATGTAATATATAACTTGGCTACGATTGCAAGACATTTTCCGAGACAATCTCTGCCAACTTGGTATAATAAAACTTTGACATTTGTGACAGAACGATGGAGCAATTTTTTATTTCAAAATTAACAAAAGCGATACAAAGTTCCGTTATATTTTGATCATAATTTGACGATGAAAATCTTTAACCAAATGAAACACAATTTTAAGATGATTCAAACGGGGAAAACATTCCGGTTTAATAATAACTATTCCGTCCTACTAGATATTGAGTTAATGTCAGGACGGAAATATATTTCAAGTAGATTTGCGTGATGATTTAATCTCCACGATAACTCTTCGCTGGCATAAATTTAATTACAATTTCAAAGTTATGTACTATATTTACCCAGGGATTTCCAGATGCGCTAGAAAAGCAAATTTTGCTAAAAGTAATGTATAAATTCATTTGGAATATAAAAAGCATTTCATGTAAACATTTCGTTCCCACTGGATGATTATTTGAAATGTTCCATTTGAACAAAATAAATCAAATTTCTATTTATTATTTGAATAAATTTATACCTTCGATGATCTAATCAAGAAGCAATGTACGATATTTGAGTATTCAAATCATAGCAACTATTATAATACAAAATCTAATTACAAACTAATTTCCATATATTAGATTATCCCGATAATACCGTTTTTAAATGAAAGAGTTAGATTCAAACAAAAAATGTATTAAATAATTTCATCAATACAATGTATTCTCTTTCAGTAGATACAACCTTTTCTCATCTATTAAATTTATTCCCGAAGAATAAAATTCAACGCGTTTTAATATAAAATATGTTTCAATTCCTGTTTTCACCTCTTCTACGTTTATGATTTTTTTCCCCGTTAAATAATATTGCATCAATCTAAATAAATGATAGTCGGAAGGAGCAAGATCAGAGGAATAAGATGGATGTGGAATCTATGGGGAAAATATGGGAGAAGGCAAATCATTATGAAATTTAGAACTAATTAAGGCTGCCGCCTCAGGCTTCACATTTTCTCTGAAAGTTTCTGCCAACACAACCAAAATGTATATATTCAATATGTAACCGGTTCCAGAATCATAAGCAACAATCAATTTATGAGATGAATCATTTTCCTGTTTGAAGAAATTAAAAAGAGTAAATCAAATGAAAATACATTTGCATTCTGAGAAAATGTATGATTCCATCAAAATTATTATAATTTGTTTGACTGTATGCAAAGTGATTCTAATTAATTTATTGTAAGAATCTCCTTTGTCAAACCTGTTCAATTACAAACATATTTCATAATTTAATAGTCTATATAAGGATTCCACATTTTTCTTGAACATTGAGATAAATGTGGTCTTTTCAGCTGATGTTTCAGATATGTTTCATGTCTTTCCTGTGGTATTATTAAATAATTAATGATCACAGAGTTGGCTCTCTATCTAATAATGAAAATACTGAAAAACATCAGTTTAATAATCCATCCATAAGGGAGAACAGTCAAAAAAATACCACCAAATTACAGTATATAAACATTTCAAATTAACAATAAAGGAAAAACTACTCAAAATTTGCAATAAAAATGCAATAATATCAAATAGTAATGAGAGAAATGTGTGAAAATTATTGTATTTTATAAAATAAGTCCAATTGTTTAGATGAGATAATTAACGAATAATTTGCAAATAAAAACCAATACTGGCAAATCTATGCTGTCAAAGAGATTTATAGCCGATGAATAAATTACCTAAAACCTTTAAATGTATAAAATCATAATTCATTTTATCCATGTTACGCATTAAGACTATTAACTTTTTCGCAATGAGAGACTCACTAGATGTCGCTAGAATAAATTGTATAAATATGTATATGAAAAAATATAAAAACAAAGGTGCCCTTCTTGTATATATTTGTGGAATAATTTTTGGCAAAAGTTAATTTTATAATGAATGTACAAAAAAACACTTAAATAATGTTCACCGAACATTTTCTTGACACCATCTAAATATCCAAAAAAAATATGTGCTAGCATTCACAGCGGAAAATTATTCTTCTTTTATGTTTATAAGTGCAAAAGCTTAAGAACCAAAGAAGAAATTCCAAATAAAATTAAGAAAATATATTATCTACTTATTTTCTCCATATAATTTTGAAAAATACCTGCTAATTTTAAAGTTATAACATTTTGCAATATTTTTGTAAATTTGTACCATCGCGTAAGACTAAATTTGTATCATCAAGATTGTTAAATCGGGGAGATCGGAAATATCGGAATTGGAAGTCGTGTGAGGGACGCCAGTGAGTGAATGATTAAATTTGCAACAATAATTTAATTATCATTTATATTTAATGATAATTTCGTTGCTCACTCATAGATACTCTCCTCTCCTACCTAAAAATTCCTATCCAAATAAAACTTCCACCAGTACAGCTCGTTATCGCGGAGGTTACAGACGACTAGCCTCCAAAAAACTTGTTGCTAATAACGAATAGAAATGACAATCATATTTTTCACAGAAATTGCTCATAGAAAATATTTGTTAAAAAATGACTATATATTGGACAAATTTCAAATAAAAAACATGTATGCATTTCATTTAAATTGATACGTAGAATACGTGATACTGTTTTATAGCTTGATTGCTATGTGTTTCCACCTTGTAAAAACAAAATAAAATTTACTACAAGCATATTGAGACCGAATGATATTGTGGCGTTAAAAAATTGTATAGATATAAAATTAGAATGCATTTTCAATATACAGTGATAAAATTTGACGTATTCTAGTAAATATTAGACTGGATTTTCGTTAGACTATTTTGACAGATTGACATTGACATCATTCATTGATATCACATTAATTAGTAAATCTAAGGATATAATTATAATTTCCAAAGTGAATTACATTATTGATATTAAAAATGTTGATTTGTGAACGTTTTCTGCTTAAGTATGAATGACATTTGTAATGAATATAAAATATTATAAAATTCTTAGAGGTTAGATTTAATAAATTGAATTAGTTTTTAATAGACGAAAATGATTCACATTTAAAGAAGACTTCAACTGCTTATGGAAATTTTGTTTGGAAGCATTAGTTTGTTATTATGAATGGTTTTTAGATAAAACTATTATGTTTTATTAGCATTTTAAAAGATATGGTGTTAGTTTGACAGCTGAGCGCCTCGAGTTAAAGGAAAGGAGAAGCAAGCTAACCGAGGACGTGCGCCGAGCTGAAGCAGCAGGAGAACCAGGCGTCGTCTCCGTACTGTCCGCGAGGCTGACGCGGCCTGGTGAAGTCCTTGGGGAAGCCGCAGGAGACGGCAGTGAGTCGAGCGCGACCGCGAGCTTCGCCGGGTCCCGCCAGTGCCAGCAGCCCGGCGCGCGCCGCCCGAAGCGCCGCGCGCCCGCTCCAGCTCCATGTGCCCATCATGTCCTAGCCATGCCACACTACACAACCGTTCACGACCGCACACCACACTGACGCACTTACGTAACTGCTCCTAACGCCTGCCCGATTCGACCATACCCAATCTCATGTGACCGACGACCGCCGCCCTCGTTTCATTAAAAAAAAGAAATAACCATCATATAAATTTTATTAGCATATTTTTATATCCTTAAGAATAAAAAATGCATTTATTAATACTTTTTTATAACATGATTTACGTTATTTTTTATTTCTCAAACAAAAATATCGATAATCACATAATCTTCAAAATAGAATGAAGCTTGGATTTTTTAAGAATTATCATCATTATATTATTATTTATTTTTACAAATCAACTTTTAAAAATAATGGTATCGGTTTGAAAATGAAATCTATGGAGCAATGTTACATTAATTAAATTCTTCAAAATTAATGCAAAGAAAGGAAAGCAAATAAGCTGACACATGAAATATGACACAGAAATGCACATATTTCAAGAGGATATTTTATTCAGATATGATATAAACTGCTTTTATTATGAATACATTTTAAATTTAAAAAAAATATATATTATGGAACATAAACTTATAGAAAAGAAATCAATTTACTTTACCCTTTTGATAAATTCTTTGACAGAATAAAGTTCGCCATTAACGTTGTTCACACATTTATCATAATTCAGAGGGCGAAATAAGAACAAACATATATTGTTTAATTAAATTTTATTTTCTTTTGAACACAAATATACAATAATTTAGAATACAGTCACATTTTCTATTTGGGGCCAATTATTCCACCCAGTCATCGCCTAAATTACACGGAGACGTCTCCAAAATGTCGTTTGATTCACTGAAACAATATCATAGAATGTTTTAGTCATATATATATGGATGATAAATTAACAACGAGTTGATAGAAATCGAATTATACCGTGATGTCCAATGCATCGGTACAATCCGATTCTGTCAAATTACGAAAGATAAAAAAATTCCACTAACACTGACCTGTCGAGGGAGGGGTCGTTGCTGAACATCTCAGTCGGAACGGTCGGTGGCGCTCTTTCAGGCACCAGTTCCAAAAAGCTTTGCCTCGATTGCAGATGCCTCTCGACTTCTTCTGGCGTCATATGACCGTCGGATGTAAGACTTAGAGACTTCGTGTTGATGGCTTGAAACTGTGAATGTTTAACAAAAATTAACAACGAGAAAGTTCACCCAAGAACATACAATACAGATATACTATTTACCGGCGGAGCATTATTCTGTATTAATTTTTTCTGAGGAGGCGGCCTTTTTCTTTTGACAGTGCTCGGATTTTTATTAGCGAGAGACACATTTGATCCACTTCCCTGACCGCCAGGCATCGATTCCACTTTCCTTCTGTGAAAATAATCACCAAATACGGTGAGTCAAGCGACAGAAATAACGTAGCACATATTTATATCAAAACACATACTTTTTTGAAAGATCAGATCTGTTAGCGTCGACGTCGTCGGAAGAATCGGTTTCGTCTGTTTCCGATGAACTGTTTTCCGGTTTTTCATATTGCAGGAGCCTGTCTAAAAGAAAACTTCGATCTTTGCAGGCTTTCAATAGACGTTTTTGTGATGATCGCAACGCATCTTGGAAGCATTCGTTCTCCTATAAAGATATCGCAAACATGTAATAATATAAATGTTGATCGATCCCAAATCAATGTGTTTCTACAACTTACAAAAATTAGGCATTTTAACTTTTTCTTCAAAGTGTTGTATTGTGCTTTGTAATTGATCTGTTCCGGTTCACTCTGACTGCTCTCGCTGGAATAGTCTTCGTTTGAAGGTGGTGCATTTCTCTGAGCATTCAGAGCGGCCGCTTGACCCTCGGCCTGCATGTTTGCGATAGACCGACAATACCATCCGTCCAACATTTTGCCTGGGATATTTTACGTGACAATGGGCAACGAACAGAAAAAAATATTAAATTTTACATAGACCTGCGAGAATCGTCCGCGGGAGAAAATATATAAATGTCTGAAAATTGACAGACAGTAAATATAGGACAAATTCTAGCTCACAAATATGAGGATCAGACGGAAATCATTATTAAATCCGGAACGCTGAATCGCAATGAAAAACTTTGACAACCGCGACTTTTAAGCCTTTATGCGCCCAAACACCATTATTTTTGACCATTGTATAACGAAATAAAAATGACGCCGATCGTAATAATTTGATAAATAATATTACACTATAGTATTTTAAATAGCTGCCAATTGATGAATAAAATATTTATTTATTAATTGTGAATTTAATCACAAATAATAATATTTTCATAATATTCAATGATTTTATAAAAAATATTTTTTTAATTATTTGGGACAGTAGTGATTTTATTAAAATGTTATTATTATAATACTTATAATGCATATGCAAATTCTTGCAATTAATTGTGCTTTAATTCATGTAATACAACTTGTACTTTTTTTTAAGATCTTAATATAATTTATTTGTGATTGAATGTATTAAATATGAAGATGGATCGTTTTGAATGCTTAAATTTAAAATCAGAGAGCTGGACGATTCGAATGCGTTCTACGACTAGGAATGTCAGTGCAGGTCGTGGGTATGGTCGGTTTGTGTCGGTTGCCGACTTGTGCGCGGCCGTAGGACGGCGTGTCGACGGTACGGCGGTGAAGTGTGCGGAGCGGACATGTCACTGGGGGCTGCGCCCGCCGCCCGGCAGGCGCCGGCCAGTAAGGGTAAGTTTCACCCTTTTGAAAAAATCGCCCCCCAATTAATACGTTATGTAATCGAACATTTGAGAACTCTGCCGAATTTCGTTTTCGATTTTTTTCGGAATACCTCCGTCTTCCAGGCTCGTGACGAACGCGACGTTCGCATTTTAATTTTTTAACGGGACCTTCATTTACGACATGAGGAACCGGCGTATTATGAGGCGACGGTTTGGGTTTGCGATTTTCGCGGTCGCGGAAATCGGAAAATTCACCGGAAGAAAATCCGGAAGTCGAATTGCAGGAAGCCGTCCCGCTTCAATGAGACTCGTCCTTCGGGACTCGCTTCGTCCGGCTCGAGTCTCGTGATCCGAAACGAGATCCTTCCGCGCGGTCTAACCTCGCACTTTTACGTAAGAATTTTCCGACTTCTCAAAGCGCAAACGAGAATTTCCGCGTGACCATCTCGAATTTCGTCACAGGAAGATCACTCCTGCCGCAGTTCGAATCCTCGAAAATCCACGGAAAATACGTACTTCCACTTGTCTTGACATTTAAAATCGATGGCGCATAATTAACCCGCGAATTTCAAATTTTTTAATTATAAATTTTGGTCTACACCTCTTATTTTTACGACCGGGCACTTTTTACAATTTTGATCTTCAGCATCGAATCTTTCGACCTATGACGACGTTATCTGTTCGAAATGTTCATGTTCGTTTGCGATTACAACTTAACTTACATAACTACGCGTTTAATTAAAAATATTTTTTTACGAATCGGGACACTTTTAAGAGTCGATCGACTGCAAAAAAAATTTAAACTTTATTTACCGATTATCAAATGCGATCGAATCGAAATGCATCGATTCACAATGCACGTGGTTAGCAACTACAGTGTGGCCAATACTCGATGCCTACTTTTAATTTGTTTATGCTCTTCGGTTTCAAACATTGATTTTAACCCTTTTTGATTTTAATCAATTTTGTCGCCATTGTCTATGAATGTTTGCGCAATTTTAAAAAAATAAACTGTCGATTCGACGTCGCTAGGAAGTTTTGGCCGGTAGCCCGAATATCGTGAAAGTGAACGAAGAAAAACCCCTCGAATCCCCTTCGACTTTACAGAATTATTTCTAAAATGTCTACGTCTTCAAATGCTTCATCCTTTACAGAAAAATAATAAAGTCTTAAGTATTCTATTTTAGTTCTTACAGTGCTTTAGGATTTTTTTCTTTGGGCTGATCATAACTCACTGTCACATGTTTTTTTTCCTCCTGTTTAATAATGCCGTCTCGGTAGCGACCGAACTACACATGTTTAATTTATTTTAGACTTATTTTAACCCTAAACGGTCTTCATCATATCGCAAGACATGCCGTCCAAATGAACAAATATCATAAATTATCATATTTGTGAAAATTTCTAATTTCATCACATCGCAGTTACATTTCATCGTCCACGAGAGAGAGAGGTCATCTTTTGAGAAATATCGATCGTCGCTGTGACGTCGACCCTTTTATTTATTTTTAACAGATATTTGTGTTTGTTCGACGATCTTAGACGAAAGTAAGATCGGCCATATACAACGGGACTGAATAAACAGCTGTTATCGACTTTCTATCAGTCGCATGTACGACCAAATCTCCCCCTTTTATATATACCCAAATTACTCGTGTAATATTTTAATCGGCTCCGGCGAATAAATAATGCATTTGATGATTTATTATATAATTTATTATGTTATAATTCTGCTCGAATTGAACGGTTGCATAAGAATAATTTATGCTTTTATCACATAATTATTTATGATTTTGTACATTACGCAAGCGTACATTCGTATTTATTGTATCACGTTGGTTTTGTAAAAGCGTGGAAATACAGCTGAAATGAGCTCGCGTGGTGTCTGAATCATCGCGCTCGGGTTCCTGTGGGTGCCAAATGGATGGCTCCCATCGGTCATCAATGATCGATCGATCGATATCTTTAATGTCGATAGAATAAATGTTTAGTTTGGGCTATCATTCCAGCGCTTTTTTAATGAATTGCATTGTAATCGTTTTGCTTGAATAGAATCACGCAACTTGAAGATTGCAAACTTTTTGAACCATTGAGTGCATTCTGATATCCAACTTGGACGGTTGCTGTATCGCTGTAAATCATCATTACAGCACACAAATACATCATAGCCCACTTCAAGTTCCGTGATTCTTTCATTAACAATCGTTTTTTCTGACGGGTCACGTCTCTCAGCTAACATGACAGATTTGAATATTTATCCTCCGCGTATATTAACTATTTTCTATGAAGTTTTACCTACGTTGTCTACTTCGATTTTCGACCGAAAATCAATAAACCACAAGCAATATCCATGCAACATTCTTGTTATATTCGACGCTCTCCACAACTTATTTATATTGCCTTCGCCGCATTCTTATCATCCATGAAGGGTCATCTCTGCCGATAGACATGTTTATCTATGGAAGTCGATCTGAGGTAGTCGGTGGTAACTCCCTAATATATTAGGGCCCTTTTCACAATCAGTTCTCCCTCCTCTCCCCTTAATATATAAATATATGAAATCATTGGCGCAACACAATGCGTATTCTGTGCAAGTCTACTCCATGTATTATATGAAATTAAATGTAAGTCTGTCTGTTCGATAGTCGCGGATTTAATACTTGATCTTAAGAATTAGAACCGTGTAGTACAAATGGCAATTTTGGTCATTAAATATTACATAGTTGCTCATAAGAATCTTGCTCGACGAATAGGCGCCCTTCCTTTTGCTCGCCCGACTCCCTCCCAATTAGGGAATCCAATCCCGAGCCAAAATTTCGATCCCATTTTGAATCGAGGAATATAAAAATTCTGAACCCCGTATCTATTATATTTCATATTAATATTCCCATTATTAGAGTCGAGGTGTAGTAAATACATCACCGGTAGGGGAAAAATAATATAACAATTTGAAAAGCATATATGTACTGTATATATGTATATATAGATTAGACAGTTACTGCCCCTAGGCGTTGCCTAAGCTCGCCAATTAGTAGTTACGCCACTATTTCTAAGCGTCCAGATTTCGGCGGAAATGTCTCAATTTAGTAGCCTTCATCGTGCTGGTGAGGTGTATGGTTTCTGTTAGATAAAAATTTGAATCCCGATTTTTTCAGGATTACGTTTGCTAGTACCGGGATCTCGGAATCCGGGATCCCGGAATTGGATTCCCTACTCCCAATGATAATAAATGTTATCCAATATAGTTTCCACTGGATGTACAATTTACTTTCTGCCAATAAGATTTCCTCTGATGGGTTGTTACTTGCCTATATCTTTATTTTGACATTGGGCTTTGAATTTTTTAACACATCCGCGGTAATCCGGTGCACCCTGTAATCCGACATTCCAATACAAGTATAGTACATATGTACGATGAATCTTCGTAAATGTAAAAATGCAATAGTGTAATTCTGGACCTTCAAAACAGAACCGGAACTGTGTTTCTTCAGGAAAGAAACAGCCATACACATATTTCTGAGTCCATATTGGCCATAAAAATAAAGTTGTTTTACAATGAGATAACCAAAAAGAAGACATTGTAGCTAGCAAGGGATAGATAAAATGCTTTAAAAATTTAAAAAAAAGGTAATGTCTTTTTATGATGTTAGTTCTATAATATTAAACCTTGTATTATCTACGTATAGCTCATCATTTTCTTACTTTTTCTGATTGCAAATATTCCTTTCCAAAAAGTTTCAGTCTACAAGGGGTCGTGGGCAGTACTCTATAGTCCATCAAATTGGACAATCCGACACCGCCTTGCAAAACATTTGTCGGATTACCGTTGGCCTGCTGTATATTAAAATAAACAGGATTGTAGTGACAATTATGACCGTTTCGTAAAGTGAGATTACAGTCTCCCAGGACTGTGATCCAGGTTTCCCGTAAAATATGTGTTAATACACGAAGCTTACTCTATTATCTAACTATACTATGAACGATGCGAAATGATTATATTCCTTGTTATTGATAAGCAACAACGCTATAAAGATGTTCATCTTCATAACGCAATAATGAATGGTCATAAATAGGAGGCGAATGAAAACGCGCACACCTCTGACGTCTGAATCATCGTCTCCCAGGTCAAATGTTATGTACATAGTAACAAGAAGCATTGCTCAAATATAATATTAAACTTGAAATCTTGCATGATGTAATAGGTGCGCTTCTTATTGAAATACTCGCATGTCCTTGGAGCTGAATAGGCGCGTTTTAGCTGTGTGTGAAAGATATTGATGTGTTGTTTCGTCGAGAGAAAATTTTAGGGTATTGGACCTCCTATGGATGTACATTGTGATTCGACGGGTTCATATTGGGGAAATTAAATTATCGGTTTGCAGTATTTGCGTGGGAAATTCGCCCGTGACCTCTTGACCTTCTTTTGTCAACCATTTTGGCTTCCGTTTCGCTCTCGGAACGGAAATACGCACCACCCCCTCAAACGCTGCATCCTTATTTTATTCCCCTTTTTATGAGCCTCGATCTTGGCCACTTTTCTAATTTGCCGGCCGCATAAAAGAAAGAGAAATTGCACTCGAACGAGCCAACAGTATGTAGACGTGCCTCCCACCGCCGCCCAGTCGGATAGCTTTCCTTGCGTTTTCCTTGTTTTCACTTTCGGTCCGCGTCTGTTACCACCCGGCGACGCTCGCACCCGCCCGTTCTCCACCGCCTCCGATTTTAATTGTTTTTTCTTCGATGGCATCCTTTCATCGAGCTGTTGATCTTCTACATACCGATCCGACAAATTCATTTACGGCGATGCGTTGGCATCAAATACCAAAACCGGTTGCCAAACGTTCGTATGTGAGGCCCAATTCCATACAAAACCATTGCTGTCGATGCACCTCAACTAATTTCAGACCACGACAATGCGTCATATCGACATTTCGAAGCAGATTCTCCGCCCTTAAACAAGAACATCCTCAAAGTTTGATCCAACTTCGTTACAAGACTAAAGTTTCCTTTGATATTCGGTTTTGTTGTGGTGAGATTGGCATCCTCAAACTTTACGCTTTCATACTACAATCGCCATAATTTAACAAGGCTCAATCCAAAAACGCACTACGTCGCCCTACAAAAATAATACTCAAGCTCCTTTGTGTTGCATCCAATCTATAATTTCAATAACGATTCCAACTCCATTAAATCTTACACAAACGAGTCACACAAAGGGTACTTTGACTTTGAGGTCGTTACTACCGGATGTATTGCGCTTATGTTATAATAAGGCATTTTATTGTACATATAGTACTTTGTATCGGTTTCAAAATTATGTTCATGCTGTTTAATCGACCAAGAAGAGCACCCATAACTCAATGGCTGAAGTCTGAAATTTGGACGTTGTAAATAAAATCACACAACTTAAAGATTTCCATTCGTTTTGGACCATCGAATACGTTCTGAAATCCAACCCGCTGACCCATCGTCGTAAAACAAGATAGCAAAATTTACATATTTACGTCTAGAACGATTGACGAAATGATCGCAGACCGCTCAAAGTTGCGTGATTCCATCACTATGTTGTGTGATAAGAAAGCATTTTATACTGCAACTGCGTTTATTATAAGCTGAAAAAGAGAGATGAAACATGCTAATAAATGTACGCGATCCGAGTTGCGTCTTATTCTCCGCAATACAACTTGATTTTTGTGATTTTTTTCCCTTTCGATTATTACAGCCAGAAAGAGACACAGATAGATATTTTTGAAAATTGGTTCAAAATGAATAGGGTTTCCGAAGTGCAATGAAGTTTTGCAAGACGTTGTCGGACTATAGAGTACTGACCCCGACCCCTTGTAGTCCGGATTTTTTTAGATATGAGTACTTGTATTCCATGACGATTTTTGAATTAACATGCTAGCTACAAAGTCTTCTTTTTTTGTTATCTGCTTGTAAAACAACTTTGCTTTCATGGCCGATATAGGCTCAGAAATAGGCGTATGTCTGTTGTTGGATGCTTAGTTTCTGGATTTAGGCTGTCCAGAATCACACTTTTGCATTTTTTACACAGACGAAGCTTTATCGTACGCATTTGCTATATTTTATTGGGGTGTCGGACTACAGGGGGCGCCGGATTAACGCAGGTTTACTGTATCCGAAATGTGGATTATTGGACAATTTAAAATGTTTTGAAAACGTGGATAGGAAAAACATCGAAGATCATGACTTAAATGATCCAGGTTTTAAACGCTTGAATGATGCAAATATCGTTTCTTTTTTTCCTCAAGATTTTCTCAGAATTATGTTGAAACATTGCTAGATTACGCTGAACAAAGAGGATCTGAATATAATGATGTAATTGCTTTAGAAATTTAGTTTAAAAAATCTCAAAAAATGTACTCTAAAGCTCCATAACTTAGAGTCCCCGTCCATATGCTCTTTACGAATTCAAAAATGAGTTGGTTTCATCTTGAAATGAATCCTCCCTGTTAGGAAGACATTGTTGTTATCGTCACAAAGTGGGACTCGTCGTTTGTCCTCATCAAGGTGGTCCGTTTGTTGTTCTTCTTGCGGTTATTTATCTTTGTCTATCTTGTAATTGATTGCATTGGCCTGTTGCTCTTATCAATCATTTATAATACATCTCTTATAACCTGCTAAAAATATAGCATACATTTGTGTATTTCGAATTGAATTCTCCGCGGGAAGATTTATTGATTGTTTTTAATTCTTATGTCGTCTTCGCTGTATCTTCTATCGCGGCTGTCGAGAAGAACATCTGCGGGAGTCTTTCCCGTTTGAGTTATGACTTTTCTATATATAGGCGAACAGAATTGATGTTATAGGAATTTCAGACAATTAGCCTCTTAAGCCCAATCCCAGCATATAAGATATGGCGTCGGATATTTTTAAACATATTATAAATAAAATTACTAGCAATGCGTACATTTGTATACAGAGTAGGTGGTGATTCTTCTTGTTTGGCTCAATTGATGTATCGAATCTGATGGTGCTTGTTTTAGACGCCACGCGGTTTTATGTTACATCACAGATGCAATTGGGCTATGAAACATTGCGGATGAATTGCAGTTGAAGCCGAAATATAAGATTTCTGGTTTATTTGCATTGTAGGCATTTCCGAAGTCAGCTGTTTTTGCAGACATTTTTACATACGAATATTTGGATTTTCTTGAGGTTTGGGTCTTGGAGCCATGATTGGTTCGCAACTACTCGCTAATATATCGAAATACGGACATATATAATTGTTTTGACCTTATTATCCACATTGCTGTCAAATGTTTGCTCTTTGGACGCAATCACATCGCGGCCGAGTATCGACTGGTTCAACAACACCTCTGCTCGTTTTAAACGCCTCGTCCACGAGTTCCTCGGTTCAATTAGTTTGTTTTGTGACTGCCTGGACATGCGTATGTATCAAAGTATCCAATTTAAATAAGAGACGGACTAGTCGACATTCATCACAATCAGGAGATTGAATCACAGATCGTCTTCTGTTTCAATCAGCCGAAGGTCTTTTTTGGGCAAAAACACGGATGATGCTTATGGATGCGATTTAATATTACTATTGAAATTCTCGGACTAGACAAACTAGTTGTTCGCGTATAATGTTGCATGAATTACAAAGCAGTTATACAAGAAACAAACGCCTTAAACGTAAACCGCCGACGAAAGACTATTTAATGTCATTTTTCATTGCGTCCTCCAGACTGTATCGATTTTCCTAGCGTACTGTCTTCCCTTTCATGAAAGGAAGCCACTTAATACCTACGATCAAATACGTCCTCAAAGACATGTTAACCTTAGAAATTTGTCTTGTACGAAAACTCAATCGACACTCTTGTGTATAAATTTAAATATTTTAATATTCAAGGGCGATACATTAAACCAATCCATCGCGATCATCTTGAAGGGGCTATGCATAAAATGCATGCGGTAAAATTTAACACTATCATGGACGCATCAAAAAATCAGACCATTGAACGTATTACTTCAAATCGCGAACGGTCAACAAATGCGTATGTGGCATCATGCGGCTGCCAATGGTCAAACCCGCGATGATGCAACATATGCATCACCGGCCACGAAAGTGTTAAAGGCATACATCCATGACGCATCTTTATTTAATTTATAAGCGTTTCAACGGAAACTCAAACGACAAACATGCAGCAGACGATAGGCTTCGGTCATGACTATTTTGCAATTGGAATTACAACTTTGTATTTGTGCATTACACTTTCGCCGTCGTTATCATCGCCATAACTGATAATGTGGCCAAAATTAGATTTATTTATATTTCGCAAACGACGTTTAAAATTTCGCCATCGCAGCCTCGTCATAAAATTAGCGCAATGAATATAATTCAAAATCATTCAATATTTTTATGACAGGCGCTAATATTTTTTCAGCTGCACGAACGTTCATATTGTCCGCAATTTGTGCCCAATAAACATTTTGATTCTATGACTATTGCCGTTGTGTGATTGACCAAGTGTTGGAATATTGGTTAGATCTTGATATTATACAGGTTCGGGTTCAAATCCAGCCAATATAGAAACCAATGCATTATTTGTCTACTATGAAGATCGCCTACATCCGATGGCAGATATGGTGTTTCAAGAAGAAGAAGGCACCTTATGATGACCTACCTTGTATTGATTTATCACCAATGATGTTGCTCTTGATTCGATTGATGTTTCCCGTAGCACATGAAATATCATAGATTACAGCCATCATCGATGGATGATCTATTAAGACGTCGTTTCCTCGATAGGTTGCTTCCATATAATTTGGATGGAATGAGGCGAGCACTCTGTCGATCGTCCGCGACTTCCGTCGATATCTGCCAATTAATGAATCCTCAGGTCAACGATGCCGATCCGTCACTGACGACGATCACACAGTGTATTATGAAGAGTCTCGACCGATTGCATTGTATAATTGTGGATTTGGACACTTACCAAAGCCGTCCACGAAAGCCCCATGTCGCTCGGTCGGTCGGCGTTCAAACCTGAGATGAAACATTGTCGTTCTATTTTGGTGGCGAGTTCGTCACATGACATGGCAATCTCTTCTACAAATAATCGTCGAAAGCACGTGCTTTATCTAAATAATAAAAAAAGAGAATGCCCGGAAACAGAGTCGCCTTCCAAAGAGCATATTTCTCGTTTTTAACGTCGATGGAATGTCTTCGTGGTTTTGTTCATTTGCGATGGTCCCGCATCCGACGCTGAAAGCTTCCGTGAGAACGTCGCGTTTTCCTCGAATCGTTCAACATTTTGTCGACCTTCATGCCTCTAGCAGCTACGTCAGCGCATTTGTTGTCGCATTTCTTCGAATTTTTTAATGATCTTGATGAGATCCGAAGATGCCAGATAATGCACGCCCTGGACGCTGATCGACGATTGCATACAAAAATGTAAATCAGTAGGTCGTTGGGGCGCTGTGGAATTCCAACGCGGATTATTCCGCGTCCAGATATATCGCGCCTTGATGATAAATCAAATGCGGCTGTGTTATATTTGGAATTTAAAATATCGGGTGTTGTTTCTCGCTTTGAAATATCGTGTCATTGATTGGTCTTTTTGGCAGACAGAATGACGAACCGGTGCGTCTGAATATGAGCATTCTGTACTTACTGCCCGTATAGGATTACACGCGTAACTATTTTCGGATATCTATCTTCGGGTTTATAAATATTGTTTGCTTTTATTTTGTGATTCGCGCCGTTTGACGTCTCAGTAGAGTTTTATCGAATGATGGAGGTCATAGAATTGATTGATAAGCGCTCCGTCAATTGGGTGGGTGAGTTTGATGCGCGGTCTCGAATGAAACCCGAGTGCAACGCGCAGAGAACTGCCGCACGCGCAGCGCGCCGAGTGCTGCCGCACGCGAAGCGCGCCGCAGACTGAATGCGTCACGTGCTGACCCGCGGCGGTCAGGTGCCTAACGCGTTCTCCTCAGATCGACGACGTTATCAACATTTACCGCAATGTAATCAATCTGTCGGTAACGTCACAGCCGTCACACCCTCCCCGTGACGCGAAGCTGTTGCTATCGTCAGCTCGTATTTCATCTGTCGGTGTCACAAAGAGGTCACGTGCTGGCTTCGACGTCAAGATTTCTGTCCGATACTCCTATCAGACAACGCCTCATTTTTTCCCTACTCATCCTGTGATACAGTGTCGTTTAAAAATCTTCAAACTGAAGTATGAGGATGGTGATCATTTATGTCGCATCATGTGCTAGTCTCTTGGCATACTGCCCGATACTAACAACTTCTCCAGACTCTCTGTCCTTCTATGAATACAGTGTCCAAAAAATAGTATCATATGCAACAGAAAAATAGAAGAAATACATCCTTTGATCTTTTTAGGGAAGTAAATGTTTATGTTAATCAGCATTGTGTGATTGGCAGATTGGCTCATAAAAATGCAATGTTATCGGGCATTGTTGACCTGGATAAACTGCCTATGACTTGGAAAATACCTTTTAATCTTTGGATAAAACTTTCCTCAAATTTGCTGTCTTTCTAACCAAGCTACCAGTATTTTAATAAACTATATATTTCAATGGCGAACGGTAACTCGCCGGAACGTACGGGACGCACCCGTCCCGCGTCCCTCGTCCCTCTCATATCAGCATGAAGGGCCTCGATGAGAGGGACGCGGGCATCCGCCTATCGATATCGATAGGACTCCGCAGCCTCGATACGGACTCGCAGTATACGACGGAATCCTTTTTACTTTCATATAGGAGGTTCTTTATATTTGGCCGCTCATCAAACAACACCAAAAAGGATGATCCTCAAATGTGATGAGAACTTTTAATAATTCAATTTATTTACCATAATTATACGATGAAGATCACGAGGCAGAGGCTTCCAGATTTAATACGGAATTAAACCATGGTGGCTGCAAATTAAATTTGCACACCACCAATCAAACACGATCATTGGCAGAAATTAAAATGTTTTTTAATAATTATTATTTTAAATATTTCTGCTAAAACGTATTTTATTCGTTCAAAATGAACTCTTTTATGCAATCGGAAGCATTTAATGCAGCAAAAGAAATGCAGTACGTGGTTTATTGCTTCAGGTCACGTATAGCGCGAACAGAAGAGCTGGGATCCAAAAGCATATGCACACTCGCTCTCATCTCGAAGACGATCGTCATATTGCGCGCGCATCTGTTCTCTTATCATCTCCACAGCCCAAACTTCATTTTAACAGACCAATATGCGCTAAAACGGTGCATCCATACAATATTTTAACTATGCATATGTTATTCCCGCAGGTGTAAACAATAAGCTGACAAAGTTGTATGGCAATCGGATAAACGGTATGAAAGCGCATTAAATACGGACAAACAAACATTGATGTTTATAGCATGAATGAATAATGGATGACATATTGCTGGATCACTATGCGGTCATCGCGACCTTCTTAAGATGAAGCCTTGCGAGCTGTCTTGGAGTTTCTTTGCGATTTAGCTAATATCCCTGCGGTTATCATACAGTATTTTTTCATCGCAGGTTGCGATACAGCTACTCTTCCGATCGAATATGTCCGTAATTCCTCGCAAGTTCAATTTCTGTCCGTAATTCCTCGTCGCCAATGACTGACAGTCGGTCGTCTGCGTGGCTCATTACCATAATTACATATATTTGAATCATAGAAATATTCTTACAGAGACAATATTCATTTGAAATGGAAACATACCCATGTTGCTGTTAAATAATTTTACAATCATTTCCTAACATATTGCAGTTAGAACTAGGGCGCATTGGCTTATCTTTATTGATTAGCATATGGCTATTTCAATCGACGCAATCTTTGAGGCCAGAAATGTTTTCCAAACACATTGCGCTGCTGTTCTTTATAAACTGATGAAAATTCCGTATTTTACATCATTGAATCGATCCCAATCACAGACATTTTGTTGCCTTTTTTGGACGAAATTGTACATTGTACGGCGTAGGCGTGCTTTCGCATGAAATACATCCCCTTTTTCATCCCCCTCGTATGAAAACTGACCCGAAATTCGGCAATAAAATGGCAACGCGAGGGCTGCGATTAAAATTATTACCTCCGATAAGATGGTCAATGTACGCTCGTATTCATGACGATCGAAATTATTCCACCAACTTAAACATTGCCGTTTTTACTGTATATAAATGAGACGCATATGAATATATTATAGCTCCATGACCACAGACAAGTCGGCAAGCAAGGTTACAGTTTATCAGTGATTTTTTCCAATTATCATTTTTCGACGAATTTCAGCGAGTCATGTAGCGTTTATCTGTCGATTTTTGGATTTTGAATAATTCATAAATATTTGATACATCGCTCTTGCGTGGGCTGCGAATGGAGATTTTAAATACTGTTCAATATGCCATAAAATATTGTATGATATCGATGATTTTTACAATACTGCATCGTAAAATTTTCGATTTTGTACATATCTAAATGATGGTCATAATTTTGAAGGTATGATTGATATATGGATAGGAGTCAAAATGTTATCCGTATACTCATAGAAGTGATTGATATTTCGTGTATCTGTTCGATTGTGTTTAATGTATGAATTAAAACTGTCATAGGATGTTTGTCGAGCATTATCATTGTTTTGTTTGATTTAAAATGACGAAAATTTCTTGGACAAATATTTTTTTTGTCCATCATTCTTCAGTATAAAGAGGGCACCTTCGCTCGACTCGAAACCAGGATAAAACAACGTGAGGTTGAATTGTTAGATAAGGTCCTTCCCACGATATTTTATCTATGAATTTTGTATCATAGTCCATGCCATATTTGTAAAATATGAATATCACACTCCAAGGCCTCCACACGATAAAATTTCGGATTGATTCAAAATTTAAATGGCTTATTTGAAAATAGCTAATTACAGCATTCAAAGACAAATAGGGGTAGTAAACCGTAGAGAAGACGAAAGCGCACCACTCAATTATGCCCCGAGTAACCAATTTTGACCTTTTATACCACCCAAGGGACTGAATAAAGCCTCCCATCGTCCCCTAATAATTTTACAGTTGACGCAAATCGAAAATTCTATTATCGTAGGTCATCTTCCATCACGATTTTTATAATCGATAGAATCTGGGCTAAAAGCACATCGATTTCTGATCGAATACTCAATTAAAATGTTTTACCCATTCCAAACTATTAACGAAAATTGTTCACATTATTAAGTTTGAATTCATTAGTAACACTTGATCTGGCGATTCCTGTGCATCGCATCAATCGTTTTAATTACATTTCTATAATTTTATTTAGATATAAGCGAGTACAAAAATTTCATTTTGCTTGACTTCAATATCATTTTCTACATCTATAGCCCTAAGACTGCTAAAATCTGACCGAAATGAAAGCTAATAAACTTGTGACTCCTGCTCTAATGCCTAATACCTAGCTTAGCAAAGCTCGAATAGACATCGGTCCATAGCTCGACCCTAATAAAGCCGTCCTTACATTGTAATTGCCGGAGAAGATTTTAAATTGGACAAGCGGCTTTTTTACATTGACCTCTGCCGATTAAATCATCCAAAGCCTTGATCAATCGAACAACTTTGATACGTTCGATGTCTGTTTGAATCTATCTGATTTTTCTTCGGTGGCATCGAAATATGTTTTGTTTCTTATAATTCATAGCATTCCGACATTAACAAACATTAAAGCAGAGTTGAGCAATGTAGAATGTCAGGCGTACTTTGTCAGAGTCTTTCGTAAGATTAACATCAACACAAATTCGACGATGATAATGCTTTATCTATCAGAAGTGACGTTTCACTTCAAGTCGACGATGTACTTTAGAGAAGAACGATAGTGAGTTCTCTGTTTGAGACTATGTGGTAAAAAATATAACCTATCGAATTTTTGATAAGACCTCATTCTGCCCCATTGTGTGTGTTTCGTTTAGGATTTTTTAATCGGGCATTGATTTGACGACTAAAGGTCGTTCAGCTCAAGCATTCGCTGTTGTATTTTTGCACTCGAGAAAATGGAAGTTGGACGCTTTTTTGCCGTTTTGATGACCATCGGTAATGAAAGAATACCTCAATGGCATCTGAGCCTAACAATAATGATTTGGTGTACAACATAAAGAGTCCAATGTATTTGGTTGATATCTATAAATTGCTATTACGACATTATCAATTTACTGACGCCAAACCAACGTCGACATGTACTAACCTTTTTTTTTTTGGGTGTTTACTCAATAATGTGGACATAAAATATATCTAATATTTATACATGTATTTTATTTATTTTTTATGAAAAGAATAAACAACTTTGGATACCATGGAGTCGATTTGCAATGAAAATTAATGTACTTATCGAATAGATCAAATTCCAGAATGTCTTTTTATCGTATGTTTTAGAATGAACATGTCGTTTTTTATCAATTTGTATCCTTCTTGATTCAACAATCTGATCGTATTTTAACACTACTGAATACTGAAAAATGTACATCAAAGCTAGCAACTCAATTGTATTGATATTGATAACAAATTCGAAATCAGTGTTATAAGTCCGGGGATACATCATTTCATGAATTGCTTAAATTGATTTCATAGAATTTATACGTTTTTTGAATATAATTGCTAACCATGCTTCCTGTATTATGTCCTATAATACATACAGGTTTTCATTCATATTTTTGACATCATTATAAAACCTGGTGGAACTAATGAGACTAGTAGTAAATGTTCTGTGATTGAGTGACCACACATATTGATAAATCTTGTGTGATACGGGAACTCAAATACTGAATAGACATTTTTTTGATAATCGTTATGTCTTAATCGACCAAGCAAAGCTGATCCAAAACAGAAAACCGGAATAGAATGATGAAACATTTTTTAAACATTACCACTATCCAAACTCTCCACTAACGTGTCCACATCGATTCGAAGTTGACCGACTTGTAAATCTGTCAAATTAACCTTTTTTGATACCCCGAATCGTTTTCCATAGCTAAATTGTACCGGCCTATATATAAAATAAAGCTGATATGTATTCCATATACGAAGATAGCAAAAAAAAAAAAACAAATAATAATTAGGCAAGACCATGTTTTTATAACCCAAAATTATAACAAAGCATTCATAACGGTTATCAACACAGTCAAAATCCTTTGTAACGAGCATGCATTATAACAATGATAAAACACGGCGCGATTTCATCAGAAGACATTACGCATGCTCGGTTTAAGCGTGAAATATTTCAATCCGAAGAGGGTCTTACAATTAGGAAATCCAATCCCAGGATCTCGGATCGAAGCATTCCCGCCGAAATCTGGACGCTTAGAAATAGTGGCGTGCTTAGGCGACGCCTATGCTGTCTAATCTATGTATACATATATACAGTGCATATATGTTTTTAAAAGTGTTATATTAATCTTTCCTACCGGTGATGTATTTACTACACGTCGACTTTAATAATGGGAATATCGATATGAAATATAATAGATACGGGGTTCAGAATTTTTGTATTCATCCGTAATATAATAACGAATCACATCGAAGTATTATGATATATAAGTAATCATCTGCAGCGACGGAAATAAATAATTTGTCGGGAAATCGGGAATTTTGCGAGTTTTAGTCCGTGTCTCAGCAGAAAGGAATTTTATAAGTTACATTGATGGTGCCATATGAAAATGGAGGCTCGATGCTTTAATGTTACTTCGGGCATGTTTTCAAAATAATATTTGTACAAAATAATATGGCTGTGGGAATAAGTATTCTTCCCGCAGGGTGGTTTTGTAATCTCGGTACTGTAACTTCTTTACTTTTTTTTTATGCGTTTATATCACTACCTGTCTACCTCCATCTTTCACTCAATTTAACATGTATATGGTTATTTAGTATGTTTAAAGCGTAAGTCGGGGCTGTATCATTTCTGATATGGATGTCTTTGTGTCATTAAAAACACCCTCCGAGCCGCCGCTCTTCGGGCGTTCAATTTCTCAGCGCGTATGCGCCTTTTATCATTCAAATAAGATGTCGTCTCCATAAATCATTTCACATCCAAGAAAGGTTATCGTCATGGTGGAGTCCAATTACCATCTTAATGCATCATCTTTGGATGCCGTGCAGATGTTTCGACGTCTCGGATCGGACAAATACGTAGCTCGCAGAACCTTGAGATCGTCGATTGTTTTTGGATCTTTCGTGTTCTTGTCCGAGCTTCCGTATTACGTCTTCGTGATCGCATGTCGGAGCACTTTCTTGGATTATTTATGCCGTGCCATTGTGACTGCAATGGATGGTTTCGATTAACATTTTAAATTTGCCTTTGATTGACGTGGTTTTTTTGTTGTTTTTGAAGCGCTTTGGACCTGTTCTGAATTTCGGTCGTTGCTGAATATTTTGGCCGTTGGATACAACGCCTCTTGTATGATAATTGGCTAATTTTCAACCACCCCTCCCTTTCAGCCTTAAGCCAGAAGTAATTAGAATATTTATGAATTTGTCCGCTCTGAATTTGAGATCAAAGCGGATGTATGCTTATTTTTGATAGATTTTGTTGTTGGCTTTGTTTGGGAGATAATTTATTAGATCTGAATGATTGCTTTGGTGACTTTCAATATATAATGTACGCAAATGCTCTGTCGTTCAGAATGAATTAGAGCGAAGCATTTCTTCAACGCTTTGCACATTTAAACGTCGCTCATTGTCGCTTCTGAATATTATATCTTTGCAGTGAAATTTCAGATTTTATGTCTGCTTAAATCTGACTTCCACTCAGCAGTCTCGCTTTCAATGGAATGCATTTTATTATGCAACCACTTCTGCTTTGCCTGCCTATTGATGATTATTCTTCGGCTTGCATATATTTCTGGTTATCTTAACATTATGGTGAAAGATATTTTCAGTCTGAATGCTTTTATTAGCTACCCGTTGCGTAAACGCTGAAATATTGCTGAAAAGGTTAAAGTGTATTGATTCGACTATGGTTTTCCTTCGCGTGAGAGCCGCTTTTCTTGGGACAATGTTCACCCCCTAAAAAAATATTTGTTCACAACTTGAAATGTTTCCTTTGAAATCCATCCATAATATCAAAACCTTATAAATTTTCTTATTGAAAAAAAAATTAATCCCTTAAATTCTAAATACGGTTGCCAGCCATCCTTCGTTTGATAATTTCATACTTCATACGCCTCTACGCGAATCAATACGGACGTGCAATCCCATACGTGAGTTTTCACTGTCGCAGTGTAAAATGCAATGATTCTCAAACTTCAGCACAAATAACGAATTCTCCAAACACAAATAGATTATTGCTTACCATAACTCAAACATTGAACGTCAAATATTACGAAATGTGTTGCGTGTCAGTAATTAGGGGCATAAACGAGCTTTTACGACTCGGTCTTCTCTCGACGCGACTTTTTGAGAAGCATAATAACAAGCCTCCGAATAAATTAATGCGATAAAGCCAGTTGTTAGCTTATCGTAAAGTAAAAATGCGTACCAACACAGTCTCCCCCTGCTGTTTGTTCTGTATTTTTTCGGGATTTTTGTAAGCCTTCCGACTAATAAAACGCCGTTTGTGATACGACAATTGCGTTTAATTGCTCCACTTTCATGGTCGTGCATGTTGATTCATATTAAAAACCTAAAAACAGTTTAAAAATCATACAAAGTACGACTGATATGGTGGATTTGTTCGAAATACCGCATCAACAATTACAACAAATAGTCATTGTGGATTATGGGTATTTGGGGGATCGAAAGCTTAAATACTTCCGATCAATCATTTCGATTCGATAAAATCGAGGCAGGATCATCTACGATTGACTGATTTGCACCATTTATTAAAATATAATTTAAAAATAATAGTAAACTTGAGACTCTCCCATCTAAAAATCTCTATTCAAACAATCTTATCCTGGTTTAACCATATGTCGGAAGGTAAGAACCGTTTGTAAAGAAGAAGTGTTAGTTTGTATTTGTAGAGTGCATCGGCCTTTTTGAAAAAAAAATGTACCTGAGCGACGAATGTCCAGCTATTTTGACGTAGTTTGATACGGTTTGAGGAAGTCATTTTATAAAGTAAAAATTGTTTGCACTTGAATAACATAGGCATAGCACAAGTATCGTTTGTGTACGCAATTTGTTATGCGAAACGTTTAACGGATGCACCATGTTGGCGCATATTTGGCGTAAACAAAGCATAACAACCGACGATTTGTTATGTATTTGCCAAGCGTTCGGTCTTCGGTGGACAATGCCGTGAAGCGGTAAGACACAAACGTCATCATTTCAATTCATACCTGGATCAATTTGTTTGGCGACAACAGCAAATATCGATTCCATCGGCGCCTTGGTGAAGCTCACAAGGATCATTTGGAGCAATACATTCGAATTCTTAATTTACCTCTCAAATATATACTAAGCGCGATCGTATACCCGCTTTTTAGCATAATTAAAAATAAAAATAAATAATATTAATTGAAATGAATTAACGATGCGAATATTAGAGCTTTTTTTATTCATTTTTAGTCATAATTTCCGATATATTAATAAATAGCGAAGTTTATATATTTCATTAGATCATGCTGAGAATCATTAAAGCTACTAACATGAGATTACATCTGTTCATTAGCATCCCGATAATAAGTATATAAATGCGTATGATTTTGTAATAATAATCGAGTGTAAGAACCTCCAAAGTAGACACTCCTAAATCCTCCTAATGGAAAAGGCCGTGAGATTCAAGTCTGATGAATAAAAAGGTCACTGTTGGCCATTGTATTGAAGCCAGAATCATTCTCTGGTAAAAACTCAATCTTGATTGAATGTCCAAGGTCTGAACACAAGAGTTGTTTATGTTATTTTCTATACCTTTTGATTATATACGAATACATTCATTTTCACATTGATCCAAAAATCCAAGCGGAGTGTGACCAAATCAGATCCCTAATATTTTCATTGCCACTCACTGCTCCAAATTATTGTTATTTTAAACATACGAATGGATGATCGACACTTTCATGGAAATTATTGTTTGTTTCGCGGCACTCACGATAATCAATTGTAATGTGTCATTAATTTAAAAGACAATTTCAGCAAAGATAAGACGACTTTCGTTCGTGTAGTCTGGAGAGCAGGCGTTTGTTTTGATAATTAAGATACTCGCATAATTCTTATTGTTGACCAATTTTGTTATTCCCCCTTAACTGTCCTGGAGTGACGTCATTGGCCGAGTATCACCACTCCTTAACAACGAATACTGTGTGCTATCAATAGTGTTAAGGTTCGTTTGTTGAGCTTGGTTCATTATCAAGCTTGTTTCACGCGGTGGCTTGTTTTGCGGTGAAGCTGACAGAAAACTGGATTTACATTAGAGCATAGCATGTATGTTCTCTAACGTATCTCATACAATCTTGATTATTTTTCATGTATTGTAATTTCAATTATAAAATAAATTGCAAACGTTCAATAAACTATATTACAGTATATGTAGTGAAAATGTTCTTATGTAACGGCGTTTCGCAAACATCGATCATCCACGAGTCCTTCACGTAGTATTTATTATCTGTCAACAAGTGTAAATTGATTACTTTCTTAATCCGCTAATCTCCCTTCAACACGTCTATTAGAAACAATATCGATGGCCTATTAATAAATAGACATATTGACAGGTGTGATATAAATTCTTCCACGACATCTAGTTCTTCTGCCCTGAAGGGCTCTAAATTTCACTCACGTCTATTCAAATAAATGAGGCGTGCAGTAACAGTATACTGTGAAAAGGATTGTGCATAATTGACAGATCACGTAAATCATTCTCGGCTGCATTTGTAGACAATTAACACCACTCGGGTTACATATTTTATTACTGGCGAGCCCTCGCCTTTGTTGTCCACATACACCAATTGAATGACAAAACGTTCTCGCTGAGGATGTGTTAATTTTTGTGCTGGATATACGCTTGCTTAAGTTCATCCCAAATGTCAACATTTCGAACATCTTTTGGAGGTATATTTAGACACAATTAGCAATGCCAGCTTCGTCATACAGGTCTTGTTTCATTATAGGTCAGGCAATTCAAGAAGCGCAAACAATGAATAAAATCATCATTCCGCACACATCGCGCGAATTGTTTTATGGCGTTGAAGAATAGTGTTATGGCAAAATAAGACCGTATAATGTACTAATAAATTTCAAAAGTCTGCCCCTCGGAGGCTGTTATTCATCGAGTTAAGAATTTATGACTGGACCCCTAAACCGGCCAAATCTCACTGCGTAACATTTTTTTGAGAAATCTTTTATGGAGGAGAATTTTTGATGCGGATTCCTATTGTGCGAACTTTCATATTTGGGCACAAAATATTTTAGCAATTATTCATACAATCTAATTGCCATATGTTCAATAGAACTTTCTATCGATCTTCCGCCTGAAAACTAGTTCGAATTTTGTTTCATGCCATTCGGACGATCACTTTCTCCAGCACTGAATTTATTAATTCCACTTTCTTCTTCCATTTTTTTTTCTTGCGCACTCATTCAATCGACTTATCGTTTATCGTCAACCACGTTTTGTTCCTGATAATCACTTTTCTCCCTGATTCGGGTCAACAGCTCTTATCATGCTTATTTGATTCTTTGCCCCGATCGCACGTATTTATCGAACGATAGCAATTTGCACTCCAACATGAATTAAATCGTATCTATCAAGTTTGGATTGATTCTAATAAAATATGCAGCATATCTTAATCGATATCTATCCCATGTGCCATTAAAATATACCGACATTATCCAAATTAAGTAACCAAATTAATTGTTGAAATCAAATAATTTGACAAAACTTAATGATAGACCCATGAAACTACAAAATGAATATTTTTGCGGCCCATCCAACAAAACTCTAAAACCGATACTCGGATAATGTCGCCAATCCTGAACAGCACATGAGGTATTATATAAACACCGGTCAAGATTAAGTTTAGGTGCATTAAAATCCATTTGTCTCTCAAGACCGCGCAACTTGAGTCAATCTTGTATATCAATAAATTAAACTTACAACTGTTGATAGCATATAATATTGGTTCGTATATTAAACAACACACGTGTGTGTGTCTTCACTTTTTGTAACAAAATAATGCATTTATTGAAGCTTGAAATCGATTAATTTGGGTTATTATTGTCAGTCGATAAATTTGGGTTAACGATCGATACAATCATATGATGTACGCAAAACACTCTCTATCGTTTGTCACCTATTCACAGTAATTTGAGAGTTTTTGTATATTTTATTGTCCACTTAAATAGAGCGTTCCGTCATTTTGGCCCATGTTAGCTTTTGAGTTTGACCCCTATGGCGTACACGACGATATATCGGCGTTGGCACTTTTCGCAAATTTTGACAATGACGATATATCGCCGCCTGACACTAATAGGGTTAAAATCGATTAGACAAACATAATTTACAATAAATATGCCTATTCTCAAAATTATTTTTAAATTTGAGATTGGATCCATCCACGAGATTTCGCCCTCTGCTAGTAATTTTTGCAGCGTTATATCTAAATAGATATTTACGTTTTGCTTTGATTCATTATGCTATGTATTAACTTTATTATGTTTATAGACTAAATTTGAAAAAAACTGAGAGATCTCCTATATATGTTCTATCTGCATATTTATCAATTTACTCCTAGTGTAAAATTATGTTAATATTATGCACATAAACATGCGCTCCATAATAAATATTGACATTGGAGTCTTATTTGCAATTATTTTTGGCATCAAAGATATTCACACTTTACCCTATTCTCTATATGTACCAGATATATTCAACGTTTTACGGTATTTACTCTGGTTTAATGCTTTAATAATGTAACATCTAGAATCGTGCACGTGGGATATTTTCACACCCACAATTTCCATAACATTGTTTGTATAATTTAATTAACTAGAATATATTTTCGATTTAATCTTCACATTTGGTTGTTCTTTATATTTTTTCTTATAATTTAATCAAAAATATAGTATTGAGAGAGCATCGAGAGTTTGTTGGCACGCTGTTTCTTCCATCCCTACATTAATCATTTGCCACTACACAAACAAGGCAATAATTTTGTCTAGGGAATAATTGTTGCTCCCTTGTTGAACTACAAATGTCATCTAAATCGATAAGCGTATAATATGTATGTAAAATTTCAAATGAAAAATTAATTATAACTGATTTGGGTGGTTAAACTTTGTCTCGATAAATCCGATCCTAAAAATGGAATAATTAATTTTGCACAAAAATTGCAATCTATTATAATGGATGCTGCCATTTATGAATGAATTGATATTTTATCTCATATATTGAATTACATATCAGAAGGTATCAACGCAATGATTCAATCCATTTTGTATATAACTAATCTATTCAATGCATCGACATATTTTAAATATTTCTATACTATGAGCTTTCACGACCATCTCGATAGGAAGTGTGAGAAGTTTGTAAAGTCACTGTCTCCAGAAGAAAACTACTCTAGACGACCTTTTTGATTCTACTGGAAAAGGCTTTCTGGGGTGCAGAGTTCAGTCCCTCCTTTCCTCGCTAGGGTGTTGCCGGGCTAGGGTGAAGACATACGTGACGCTTTAGTGCATCTCGGATTCGCTCCTACACCAACTAAGGGTGTGTCTAATTTACCCGAGCGAATTCGAGACTAAGTTTCCCATTTCAGGTTGACCATCTCAGTTCGGCAATTTTAAAAGAATAGCGTCAACAAAAAAAACCGCTGGCTTTTTGTACGAGTTCAAATTAACTGAGCATTCAGAGAAGGATCGAATTGTGAAAGAATAATTCGAAAAGGGCAAAAATAATGTCGAAATAGAGAAGATAAAAATGCTGAACAAGTGGGTGCCACACGAACTGTCAGTAGGCTATAATTGAGCCGCTTTAAGCCGAAATTAAGTAGAAGAAATTGATTGGAACCCCTACTATGGACCATAAAGATGTGTCATTTTGCATTAATTCCTTAATCATAAATTCCGAAACAACTTCGTCGAATTACGAAGGTCGTTCTGGTTTTAGACCACCCCTCAAAGTTCTATTATCAGATTCAG
The DNA here is from genome assembly GCA_008973525.1 of Stenopsyche tienmushanensis. Taxonomy (NCBI): domain Eukaryota; kingdom Metazoa; phylum Arthropoda; class Insecta; order Trichoptera; family Stenopsychidae; genus Stenopsyche; species Stenopsyche tienmushanensis. The sequence goes on from WACJ01000274.1 coordinate 747,108, forward strand.
ATCTTCGAAATCAAGATTGACATCTGTTTACTATTAGAACTTCTCAGAAAACCTCAATGATGCTGAGAATAAAACCCTGATCGATCGATGCTATTTACAATGTAAGATATGCCTTTTATCAATTTGGAATTTGAATATTTCATCCTGAATAATAAAATTAATACGTATTGTACTAAAAATAATATTTATATACGTCTAATGCTTCCAATGAATTCGCAAAATGTGAAATTCTGCACATTTGTAAATATTTTTATCGTGCTAACACACGTAATATTACGGAGACCGTATATTTTTAGTCGTTTATCTTCAAACTCGATGAAGTGTTGATACGAACGAAAATTTATCTTCTTGGAAATAAAAATAGTTTCACGTGTCGTTCAATTTGTGAGGAATTGCTGGATCGTCGATGCATTCTTCGGCGGAGGACCATTGTCTTTGCTATCGAAGTTGGGAGCTTAACTTTTGCTTTTGTCCCCAATCACGTCCCCACCGATCTGCTAAATTATCTTCCATTATACGTCTTAGTGTGTTGTATTTGCGTAATGGAATTTGTTAGGGGTGGAGTTGATACCACGAAACTTCGCCTTGTCTGTTAAAACAATGTATTTTTGCAGACTTAGATGACAATCTATTCTGAGCCCTCGACGCCATCGTTGATCAAATAAATCCTCATGAGATATAACAGGAAATATAATATCATTTCGCTTCCATCATCGGCGATCCTCAAGTATTCAATTTTATTCGTATTGATTTTCCTCCTCTGCCCAAGATCAAATATGTTGCAAATTTACCATAATCGTCTTTTAATCTTTAGTTTATCCTTGATCGTTACAATTGTTTTATTAATTTCTTGCATGATTGCGTTAGTAAATTAAGATTCCTTTCTCATATGCGACTTTGTGCTCCATTATATTTTAAATACATGAATTTCCCTAAATACAATGATGACAAACATAAAAAAGATGAGTAAATAGGAGACTTAATGAACTTTGAAATTATTCCGACGCCCCGAGTCTCATTCCGTGTGTTAAGAAAATATTTTTCTACCATTTCGTTTCGAGAGACTTTAACTTAGAATCGTCTAATTACGTAAGTTATCTTTTGAACCATCTAACATGAAAAATAAGACTATTCACACGGGACAGGAGTCTTCAACGGAGTCACTTTGTTGTAGCTCGTGGAAAATTTATCAAATGCGACGTGTTCTTCTCTCCTCCACATAATTATCTTCTTTGGCTTCAAAGATAAATTTGTCATCTTCTGCGTCGATGTGGAACCGCATTATAGAGGTTTTTTTTCAAAGGCGTCTGTTATTTCATCGTTTCGTTTTCGTGTAATGGCCAACTTGACCCAGTATTTGAAAATAATGTATTCAAAATAGAACAATCCAATGAAATGTACACAGAATTTATGAAACAAATAAAGAACAGCCGCAGCAAGAAATCGATTTTGACTTTGAGACTTTAACACTTTGAGAGCCGCGCGTACTTATCTGCGATCGTACGCGTCATGCGTCAAAAGCCGGGATATCACAATTTGGTCGTTTTGAACATGTGCTCATTTATCGCCAAAGTAAACACTTGAATTGAGTACCTAATTTTCAGCATGATAAGCGTGTGGCCTTTGTTTCATAATAATTTCAGTTTGATCCCATTTTCTGCAAATGCTGTATTCACCTTGTGCAAACGAATGCCGTCATATCATAGTAAAATTCAAGGAATTGTTACAACCAAATATTCTGGACGTTGCATTTGAAAGAATCCCACTTGGGAAACCATTTCTGAAAATTCAAAATATTAGCATTTTTTTAAAAATACATAGTTTGAAACATAATGTATACATATAAATTATATTTCTGTAATTTTTATTTCAACCATTTTTTTCAGGTCTTCGAACCGTTATTTTTTTTAATTTCGGTTTTGGTTTGGGATTCGTTTCGTTTCAAAGCCCTGTTATCTTTTTCATTTCGGCTTTGGTTTCGGTTACATTCGTAACATTTATATCAGATCGGTTACGGTTTTCGTTCCGGAGAAAATAACGGTTTTACCGGTTATCGGTTTCGTTCCAATTCGAAACCCTGACTTTTTTACATGACCATATTTCATATATTGAATAAAATCTATTTAAACTATTCACGTTTTCTTGTTCTGCATTTTTTTAGTTAAAATACCGCCAATCTACTAGCAATGGTTATGAAAATCTTTCAATAATGGACAGATTCCACGAGCGTGGTTTCTTGTGCATGGTTTACTAGCGTGCCGATTACTCCAGTGAAGTGACCACACGTTTAGGCTCACAATATTACTTTTGTCAGCTACTCCGTCATCAGTTGCACTTTCAAAGCCTTCTTATAAAATTCTATTAATTACAAAGACATTATTTAGTGTTGAAAAGATGCTAATAATCCATGCACAAGAAACCACGCTTGTGGAATCCGCCCATAAAGGTTAAATTAATAGAAATCTATAAACTTTAATTAAGAAACGCATCTAACGTTGTATGTAAATTTTTTGCATGTGAATGAACTACTTCCATTAATCGATACTCGAATATATAGAGCAATTAATCTATTGGATAAATCCGATCTGTTGTATACGTCTTAAATGCGATGTTCGGATTTATCCCACATCTTTTGAAAATATCTGCTTTGAAATCATTCTTTCAGATATATCTGAATACTATTAAATAGACAATTTATATCAGTATACAACATTCTATGCTAGATAATTAACATATCTTCATTATATCTACTCATTGACTTATCTTCTTCTTAAGGTCCTTATCCGTTATCGGACGTAGGCGATTTCTAAAGCAGACTGTCTCTAGGATTTTTTTGTGGTGGTTTCTAATTGCCTTCTCCATATTTTTAAGCTATGATAAGATTATTTCAGTATTGTTTCAGTGTGATCATTATTTTTAAATGGTATTATATATTTCCAATTTGGTACGTAAACAGAAATACTGGTATATAAATGGCACCATTTTAATTTTTTTCCCCGACGATTCTAATTCTGTCATTATGGAAATTGAAGGCCGTATTTATGATAGCTACCCCTAAAGCAATTAGCTCGTAAGTGCGGGGGTTAGCTATATTCAAACAAATGTCTGTGTTTAAAGGTGGAGGGTTTGCAGTTTGTACATTTAATTAAACATAGTGCACAGTCAGCTTTATAATTATCTAAACGCCTACAAAAAATCACAGTAGGGGTGCTTCGTTTTTGAATCAATTATCCAAAATATCAATGTCTATTAGGGTTGCCAACCGACTTATATTAGCCGGGATTGTCCCTGAATTTAATGGATATTTGTTAAATATCAAATCGTCCCTAAATTGTATAGAAGGCCGAAATAGCTCTTTCATTGCACATGATTTTGTGTCCATCATTGAATGCCATTTTTACATATTTTTTGTGCATAAAAATCTTCAGAAAATAGGTATGTTATATCAAGTTCTTTCTCAATGGAGAATGTTATGGAATAAGTCCTGAAATTATCTCAGAAAAAATGGCAACCCTAATATCATGTAAGAATATGCTCTTCTATTTTTAATATCATGAGTCTTATTAGATAATGTCATAATACAATAATAGCAAATGATGATAACTTCAGCTATATCTGAAGAACCGCGATAGGCTGGCTCTTGAAGCAATGCTGTCTTCCGCGAAGATGTCCCATAAAAATGGTTGTTCTCATTCGAGAGCAACGATCCTAATGTTTATATATTTTAAACGGAAATAAATTTATTATGATGTAGATTTTTTTCCATTATTGAAAATCATCCAAGCAGTGTCCATTGTTAACGCATATTTGCTTAATATTCTTCACGCTCTTCCGAGATCTTTTTACGCGGATATTCCAGCTGAATTGTAATGCGCATTGATAACGCATTGCCAACGTAAATTTTTTCATTTCTTTTTCGGCCACCGGTTGTATAATGTGCGTTAAAATTAACACGAACAACGTCAATCGGGGTTATATAAAGAATCGACCAAATAGTCCATAGAAATGGGTCATCGAAGCTCAACATCATTGAAAGTGAGCAGGTAAAGAAGTTGTTGAACGAATGTATAACAGGAAATTTTGAGATCAAATGTTAAAAGCATTCAGTGGGTTCAGGCTGCTTTATTTTCGTACCAAGTTGGAAGTGTTGCTCGCTTGTTATCAGCTTAACCCTCTTAATGCCGGACGCCGATATTTCATAGCTGTCAATACTTGCGAAAAGTGCCAACGCCGATATAACGTCGTGTACGCGATGGCGCTTTACGATTTTATAAATTCTTCGAAATGTTACATTCTGCTACTAGTTGTTTTCTCAGAACTTATTAATTTATGTCAAATTAGTTAGGAATTCTTCGCTTAATTAGCAGGTTTAAAGATTCTGATAATAGCAGAAAGCATCCTGAATTTATCCTGCTTTTTCTTATTTTGTGCAATGCAAAATCTACTTTGCCAGCGAACATCCATGTGTCCAACGACGCAATATCGATGACTAAATTTAGAACGTACACTTTTTGTCAGTATGCAATTTTGGACAACAAAAAACTCACTTAGACACGGTTTGCGAACCTGTCTTACGAGAAGCTGGAACACGTTTATAATTAGACCGACGAAAGGCGCATCTCTTGTGTTTCCAGCTTAGAAATAGACAACCACTACAAATACTCCAACAATCGGTTCTTTAACCCGCGTGCTGAATATCAGATCAGCCCAAATTTTGGTTTGCCAATTCAGCATTCAATCCATCATTACTTAATAAGTTGGCTCTGAAGTTTAGAGCTGTATTTAACGACTTCGCGCCATAAAAACATTAACGAATCAATTGTATTTGTTATATCTCTATAAATTTTCAGATTTAATGTGCAGTTGTTCTGCCTGATTTTCTGAAATGACAGGACTACGTTGCTGCAATTATTCTGCTCATCCATTTCTGCTGGTTGAAACTTCAACTACGCCACATCTCCAATTCATTTCTTCCTGTCTGGCTATCTTAAATCAAGCCTGCTCTTGCTTATGCTTTGTAATTAATTTACCGACCCCTTCTTTGGATACATGCCATTTCCATAGAGACAATTGGATTGCCAGACAAAACCATTCACAGTAAGCTGCACCATTCATACTGAAATAATGTTTAATCATCGTTCTACTTGTTGATTTAAAGACTTATCATTCCAAATATTTAATGTGACTTTGTATGTGGATATATTCTAAACCTCTTTGAACAAAATCATATCATCCCTATCAACCCTTAGGTAAGTCTTATTAAAATGGATTAAAAAAACTTGAACAAATACGAATCAAATACATTAAATAAGAATGATTGAAGAACCAAAGCATTTAATTTAGATCATCCATACCCTAAATCTATATATACATACCTTGTCTTCAAATTCTTAACACTTTCATCGCCATGATGCCACATATGCATGATCGCTTCGACAGTCCATATACATCAGCAATCGATGAATACAGCGAATTAATTTTTATATCAGTACAATAACATTTTGTTATTTCCATGTGTGCAATTTAAGAGAATTTAAAGATGTCAGCACATAAATATTCTAGCAAAAAGGTCTGTCTTTATTGCAATAGGATTTTTTTTAAATTTAACCCATACATGCCAATTTATCCCTAAAACAATTGCGAAACAATTCAATTGATGATATATCCTTCCGAATATAATACAGAATATCTTCGGCTTGATACGATTGAAATATATTTGAATTTATAATAATCCTCATGTTTAATCGGATATCTAAAAGTTATTTTTCTGCATAGACCACTTATGGTTGTTATATGATTAAAATGTTAATAATCTCTTGCATTATTGCATGGTTATAAACGTCCACAATATCTATGGACTAACCATATTGCACGTAGGCAGATTATCATTTTTGTAGTCGTTTTTCCGTATTATTGATAATCGTGATTTCTATGACATTATCCTTTATTGAAACTATGATACGTTGGATTTAGATAGGACATTCGAATAGATTAACGCACTAAAAACTCGCCAAATATCTTATAATTTTGCTTGACAATATAACATTAATCATTGCTGTATTTATTTTGTTTCAAATGTGTGCCACCAGTTTTAAATGTGTTAATTAAATAGACTGAGATCTATGAGCAGAATCATGCGAAATCATCTTTATGATATTTCTGTTATTGTTACAAATCATTCAATCATAATAGACCCATTAATAGAATCATATTTACAAAATCTAAATTAACTTGATATGCTGGACTGGATTTGTCATATTAATAAACATATTTTATTTTGGAAATAGATACAGTTATTTATCAACATTTAGACTTTAGGATATTGCATAAACTTTAACTCGTTCGTCGCTGCGTCCATCTGATAAAATAAAATATAACATTATATTATGCATGGTATTCATTTAAACAATTCAAACACTTTTTAATGATACTGATGTTTGCAGAAAAAGTATGCTCCGACGACTAGAGTGTTAAGTAGTTCCATAATAATTTAAGCTAAAAATAATTTCTTAGAAATGGAAATCAGCAAAACAGTTCAATATCGTAACGTCAATCGTTTTAATGGCATAATCAATCGTCTGGAGCAGCGATCGACAATGAAAAAACAAGGATTAGCTCAGGTCATGATAAAATATGCACTCAAAAGTTTGAATTTTCTTTGTAGATAGGAGCAATGTGAACATTTGCTAAAAACAAGACAGATCTATAATAAAATTTGTCAACATTTTCCGATTAAAATTTGATTGAATTGAACAATACACGGATACCTCTATAAACTATAGGCCTGTTATTGAATCTCCGAATTGACGTTTTCCAGCTTCGCAAAAGCTTTATCAATCCCGATTTGCATTGCAAAGGACTCCCATCATTTTCCGATGGAGCCTTATTCCTCTTTATATAGATTACGTAGACTGAGAGCAAATTCATTTAAATATTTCATACATATTCCGAATATATTAAATATTTTCGATCGTAGTAGCATTCGCGGTGTTTGATTTTTATGTAAGCTTAAGCATACTTTGATTGCTCTTGGCATTTGCCTTATTTATTTCATTCATGGCCTTGCATATATGAAGAATTTCGCGTAAAATGTATTTTTTGCGTATACCTATAGTTTCATATTTGACATGATTCTTATATTTGTAGCTTGAACGGTTTGAATGCATCAGACCGTTTACCTTTGAAACTTTTATAGATCTATTGACTTTCACGCTTTTATCTTTATTGTGCATCTAAAGTGCTGCAATTGCAATTGCTGGATCGAAAGTCGTCGGCACAGACGAATTAACGTCGATTGAACGATTTTTTGGCTTGAAAAGTTGAGTGCATTTCCATCGAAAAGTGCATGTTTTCCACCAATGGGTAATTGTTGGAATCGTAGACTGTATCCTCATCGACATTCGTTCGTATATTGTTCCATTATGCACGTCGGTATGCTCGCTTCACTCCGCTTTGAATATTCATATTTTCACACAATGTGTTGTATTTTTAGGATCTTAACCTTTAGTCGTTAGGGTCCTGCTTAATTTTGTTAAAAAAAATAACACGAATTTGATTCATTAAAACAAACGGACTCAAAAGTATATTTGCCTTTAGCACAATCAAATCTGTTCCCCCTCAAAATACTAAAAGGAAGCCTTTAACAAATCAGCTGGGATTTTGCCAGCTTCCTGGCTTAAATATTAAGCATTCCCTAGTTATTCCTCCAGACGTGCAAAATAAATATATCTGGAAATATTGATGAGAACCCATGGCTACCTGATCACATGACCGCCGTCAATTTTTTGCCCCTAGAAACATAAATATCCTATTTCTTATGAAGTAATCGAGTGCTTTAGACATGTGCAGCTCATTCGATGCACATGTTTAAATCTTGTATGATGAACCAGTTAATCATGGACTACAGAGTGTCTTCTTTAATTTTTTGCTGCTTCGATATGACTTAAAAATTTTAGACTTAAGACATTAAATAAATTATCAATTTATAACATCTCAATCGTAAAACGCTTTCGAAAAGCCAAATTCTTGCAGCGTTGCTAATTTTTAAGCAACACTTGGTCTGGAGTTTTCCGAATTTGTGGATGTTTGACAATAAGATTACATTGTGTCAATTTATTTGATCGGATAAAATCTGATATGATCTTATCGCACCAAATACCAGACATTACCGGATCTCGTCGGCTATGATGTTGAGATGCAATCTGAATATTCGGATTCCGATTAGGATTGATTCACATAGATGCCTCATCTGAGATATACATATATTTAGTGTTTGATTTGATCTATCAAAAGCTTTACATAACGCCAATAGCACGCATTGCGTCATTATCACGTGCGATCTGATCCAAAAAAATCTCAGTCTTTCGATTAAATTTAGACAAATTTCTGAATTGGCTCTGAACTGTCTTTGACTTGGGCTTTGTCTCCATGTCGTATGTTATCCACTAACTGCCGGCGGCTTCCAAATTTACATTTTCTTCGTCTCCACATGACCTCACTCCGGTTTTGCGCAGTCGTGACGTGGAAATCTTCGTCTGCTCCCATGAAGATTTCGGGATCGGCTTAATCGTATATAGCAGATTTACTTTCTGAACTATTTGCCCCTGGTCACCCTTTCCTTTCTCCCTGGTTGTTGTTAACTGCTTGAAAGTGGAAAGGGAGAAGTCTATTCTTGGGATAGTGCCAACGGTCGAAGACCATCTCGTCGCGCATGCTGACGCTGCCGGGAAGTATTTTAATTTTCATTTTGAAGGAAAATTCACGTGACGAAGTTATGAAAGCTTTTTTACGTCAAACGTAAAGTGCGTAAAGAAGCTATTTTTTGTCTGCTTCCACAACAGTTCTTCGCTTACGTAAATAGTTCAGCCGTGCATGACTTTTGTTCGATTGCATATCTACCATTTGTAAACACTAAATATGTTTTATAGCTTATCTACCTTTAAACACGTGATAAAATATCGGTTTTTTTTCTCATGCAGCTTACTAGGAATGCTGAAATTTTGAATTTTATCGACGAGTCGATGTCACTTGAAATATCGATTACTATGACATTCTATAATACGTTATTGATCATTCTTAAATAATAATATTTAAATCAAATCGCAATATGCCGGTTTATCGTCATCAATCAGCTCTATATGCAATAATGTTTTTATATGAATTTAATCGATTTTTTTTCTTTCTTATATTTGACTAATTAACAGTTTAATAGCATTTATAAATTCATAAAAATATATTAATCATGATTTTATTACGGTATTGCTCGGTGTATAAAATGGACATAAAATTACAGAAGCACTCACTGCAAAATAATATACATTGTGTTAATGTCAGGTTGCTTGTGTGCACAATAAACATACGATCCCCAATGAGTATTGTCTGTAAATTTAAATCTGGATTTATAGAAATTGATGACGACATTCCAATGTTGATAGCCGGGCTTCGAACCGGAACGAAAACCGATATAAATGTTTAAAAAGTATCGGTTCAAAGGCCTGGTTGATAAGCCTTTCCCAATATCTGGAAATATTGAAATTCTAATTCTCTAAACAAAAAACTAACAACTAAGTCCCTCGACAAAGAAATCCAGTGGTGTCAAATCTGAAGATCATGCGAGCCACGGAATAGGGCACGCCTCCAGGCAGAGAAAACCACTGGTGTCAGATCTGGAAACCGTCGAAATCCAAAACCGCCAAAAAAAAAATCGAGTGTTTCGTCATTTAGTCTGAATCTGTTTTTGGTGGCCAGGCAACCTCCTGCTGAAAATGCACCACACTCGTTAGAGGTATCATCATCAGATATTTAAATGCTACTTCGAGTTGATGACCGCGTGAGCCTCCATTTTCGTATAACACCATCAATGTAACTGATAAAATTCTTTTCTGCCGAGACACGGATTAAAACTCGCAAAATTCCCGATTACCGAAAAAATATTTATTTCCGTCGCTGCAGATGAATACTTATATACTATAATACTTTGATGTGATTCGTAATTATATTACGGAGGAATATAAAAATTCTGAACCCCTTATCTATTATATTTCATATTGATATTCCCATTATTAGAGTCGAGGTGTAGTAAATACATCACCGGTAGGAAAAGGTTAATATATAACAATTTGAAAAAGATATATGTACTGTATATATGTATGCGTAGATTAGACAGTTACTTCCCCTAGGCGTCGCCTAAGCTCGCCAATTAGTAGTTACGCCACTATTTCTAAGCGTCCAGATTTCAGCGGAAATGTCTCAATTTAGTAGCAAACTCAAACCGACAGTCCATGTTAGACAGATGCACCGCACCGCTTCTGCTATGTACATATGCATACAGCATCCGCTAGACAAATAGCAAGCCCATTTTATTATATATTACACAAACACAGCTGTTACATATTTTAGCTAAGAATTTACATTAAGAACTTATTATTCATTATTAATCTTACATAGAGTATTCATTATTGATGTCCTTAAATAAATTATGTCGTAGCAGGGTACGTAATTTGTAAGTTAATTTTTGCACCCCCTGCATTATTTTAAACAGTTTTGTATCCTCACAAAGACTTAATATTGGGTCGAAAGTAATTTGACTTCAGAATACCTTTTTGTATCCTCACGCGACAAGTGGAGTTTTCTACGAACAAGCCCTTCCGTCGCTCTTAATTTCTTCCGCGTCCTTGGACTTGAAATGGGGTGCTCTTGATGGCATAACTAATGGGGTATGTTGCCCTGATCTTTTCGATGTTTCGGATCTTTAGATCCATTAGTCTATCACGCTCTTAATCTTAAACATCCCATCTCAGGCGATTCATTCTTCTTGGTATAGCGTTTAGTATTCAGTCTTCGTACCTGTGTAACAAAAAAGGACTCGATGGATTGCCGTTAGGAGACACATTATTTTAATACGCATTACAGATAAATACAATATGGTACAAAGATTTACGCATAGCATTATTTGAATAATAGTATCGTACGCGTCACTCCGAGTCCATCGCGCCAATGTCCGCGCTTATCTGCATTGCTAAATTTAAAATTGGAAATTGCGTTTCCATAGCATGAAATTTAATTTCCATGCACGACATTGCGTTCCATGAAATATGGCTTTTTAAACAATTCAATAAGTCCGTTGTTTCCATTTCCTGTCGTTAACGACATGCGTGTCTTTGTTATTAGAGTAAATTAGTCCCCTGTGGTGCTTTGGTGCTCGACGTCCAGAACTACTCTCAAGGAACCAGTCTAAAAATTGTACTAAGTTTAGGAACCACTCATCGGCCAGTCTATCAACGTTCTTCTAGGTTTTCGAATGGATCGGAATGCTTCTTGCAGACAGACTATAGGGACGGATTGGAGGTCGATGCGCTTCTGCAGACTGCTGCATATTGTGCATCTTATTTTGTTATCTAATTTTACACCGATCCACGCGACTGTGCACACATCGATCTTAACACTTGGTCTTTGAATTCTAACATCGTCTCTATTCACCGAGAACGTACTTGGGTGACGACCACGCACACATGGCACGTCCGAGCAACGTTCCATCTTCGCTCCTGAATTCCATTCTACATAGATTGCATGCGATCACGAACCATACTCTTAAAATGCGCTTCTCACCATACAAAAAATCAATTATAACCTATTAGTAAGAATTGAAATTATCGCCCGTTAAGCATTGTGCATCAATTCGTTCCTACTATAAGACTGCACCTTCTAAATTCGGTCAAGGCTTTGATGATAACTTCGTTCATTACTATAGTCGATTGCATTCAATTTGCACGTCGTTGGCGTGACAAATTCCAAATAAAATTCGATCTCCTGTTATAACAAGGCTTGTTAAATGGAGATGCATTCGATATCTATTAATACATATCAGCTATCTTCATCGACGATGCTTTGAACACACTAATTGAAGCGATCCTTCAACGGCTATGAATGAATGATCTAATTGAGTATCGCCGAAAGGTCAGCGGAATATTAAATGAGGCATAGCAAACCTGCTTTGTATCAAATCGGCAACTAAATTCGTGATGGTATAGTTGGAACAACAAATTGCATTTGAATTTGTCAAACGTCGACGATCGGCAATCCTCCATTGATGTCTTTATGAATGCAATGTGGCTTGATGTGATCCCTGTTTATGTTCTGCTTTCAGCACCAACTCAATTAGTACATCAGCTGATCGAAGATATTTTCGACGCTTTGAGATAACTTGAACTTGAATTCATCTATTGCATTTATTTTAAACCATTGTATAGCTAATTATTTTTACACGGTGGATACATTAACCCTGTGAGTAGTGAAATAATTTATAATCTTCATTGTCTTAGATGCTACATTTGCTTGTCCGCCACTGGATCCGTTCAAATCCACTTATCTGTTTCGATCTTTAAATTATTTAGATAGTTGCGTTAATAAAAAAATGAAAACTTCATGAAAACTCTAGTAAAATAATGATTGTGGTCGGAAAATTCCAGGTCCAACATTGAAAAAAAAGAGAGCGAAAAAAGCGTTTTACGGTTTACAAATTCATAAAAATCTGCATATCTGATGAACACAGCGATGAACGAGTTAAATAAATAAATAAACACTGTCGATAGCACACAGTATTCGGTCGTTTCGCCAAATAAACATAAACAATACACTTGAAATCTATTTATTATATCGTTCACACATCATTATTAGTCGATAAATTTGGGTTAACGATCTATACAATCCTACGATGTACGCAGGAAGCACTCCGTCTCTGTCTCCCATGCACAGCTACCGAACTGCGCTACGTTGTATCCGTCTCTGTCTCTCTCCGAGCTCAACGTATTAGAGTGCTCTTTCTGAATAATTGGAATTCGCTCGCAAATACGCGATCATCCTACCATACAGGCTGAGTAAAAAATAATTTATAAGAATAAAAAAAAATAGGCGTTGATCCTGAAATTTTGCACCCATTATTACACAAAAAAAAATACAATCAACCGAGCTTTCAACTTTGCGGACATAAATATTGTTCATATCAACATCAAATCTACAAAGTTGTTTTTTTGTATACAATTAGTTCACGTTGATTTTTGTTGAATGAACGTCGTCTACTTTCGATACAAAGTGGCTAGTGCTTCGGTAGATGTGGCTAAAGTTGTATTATAAGTACATATAATATTTATTATAAGCAACTACAGCATAGTTTCGGCTTCATTGTTAGAGCATTTTAATGAATATACGGGCGTTCCCCGTGTCTCTGGATTGATTAATTTTGGATTGCAGCGTAAAAGTTTGGTGTCCACTGCTTGTGATGAATCGTCAAGAACGCATTCATTGTGTCATATAAAATGCTCATTGGCCACGTTGTCATTGTTCATCCGCTGCCGGATACAGTTTGTTCTTCTTTTCTAATTATGCCCATATTTCACCATTCGTAAGTATTCAAGTTCATATAGCGTTCTGCTTGCGGAGCGAGCGCCTTCCTGTGTTCCCGTATTATTTTCGACGTCGCTTCCTACGGATAGGTTGGGGTGACTTGTTTCCAAAGGAAATATATTGCATCGAAAGTAACGTTCCTGATGGCATTTAAGCATCTGGATTCGTATACAGTGTGCAATGTAATCTACAGTGGAAACCAGGGAGGGTAAAAGACCCTGGATCAATACACTACCCTTTCAAACCTTCGGTTTTCAACTTCAGTAAACGGGCCTCCTTTGGCTCATCACGCGACTTGGTGTGATTTACATTTTTCTGCAATAGTATCTGATTTATGTTGCCAATCTCGCGATGGTAAGATTTGCCATGGATCGATTTCATCGTTGAAAATTAGATCGACGGTAACAATGTGTTTAGATTCTTCAGCGCCAGTGTTGACTTTAAGCGGAATCGCTTATCGTCAATTCTATTGATTTAGCTATAATTCTACTTTGATTGCATTTTTCAGCCTTTATTGGCATGACATTTGAGAAGCGCTGATATTAATTCCTCGTATAAAATATCCATACCTTGTAAGTCGGAGGGGATCGTACTTCAGCATAATAATAGCCGACCACACGCTGTAATAAGTGCTGACAAAGTTAACCCCTCGTGGCTTCAATACATATATATTTTTAGTTTTTTCTCATTTACATGTATATTATCTAATTTCACAGTGTTTTTATTTACTCGATGTAATCTTTCAGACGTTGTGCGTTTTTATTCGGTTATAAAAATTAAGCTCGTGTGTCTTTTTTTGGTAATGCGCCATATGTAAATTCTTGATTTTATACAGTAGTATATCATACGTATTTGCGGTTTTTCCTCGATGAAATTCAGAGAATTATATAATAGGATCTGTGTAAGAATTTTACCTTGTAAATGTGACATTGGGATAATTCTGGAAAGCGGGAGGGGTTGATACAGGGTTGAAATTTTTCGATTCAAGCAATCTTAACAAAGCGCATGCTCCGACGACGTCTGCTGCTACCATCTATTTCATTCTTGTAAATGAAGAACAATGTGCAAGGATCCTTATTGCAATATTGCAACGACAGTCTGATCTTTGACAATGATAAAGCGTTCTTCACAGCAACAAGAAATTCAACATCAGATCAAACCCGACTCACTTCCCGCAGGATTTACCTAATTTTTGTTTTTCATCACTCAAATGAAATATTATCTAAATTGCATGGCAACATTCTGTTGTGAATTCCAAACACCGATAAATGAATTCTTCGACGATATATTATTATTCTGTTATCGTCCATTTATAATTTATATAAACACCATTTTATTTACTCGATCCTAGATTATTTCCATAACAATTCTGCAGCATCTCGACCTCATTACATCAATCCTAGTTGTGCAAATAATTATACAATCTTTGAATAGTTAAACGTCGCTTTTGTCCTCAGCCTTATTTCAACAATCTTGAACTTCAGCTCTGCATGCAACGATGAAGATTTAAAACAATTATCGCGAATTTCCGTCATAAATCGACGCCTGACAGCATCAACATCATTTTTTGCTGCCAATATAACCCGTACGGAATTTGAACCATGAACAAAAAAATTTAATAACCTGTTCGTACCCTATTGCGATTAGGTGTGTTCAACGACCTGTCCTTACCGAGAAAGGTGACCAATCCGCAAGACCACGCATTTGCTATACCAGATAGTTTTTATCTACCGTATTCCATCAGTTATCTCTCTAATAGCCCCCCAATACTATTAAAAGTTACATTTTTTTTTCAGTTTATAAGCACTTCCAATATTTACCTTGTCACATGCATATCTTATCACTCTAGGAAGGCGAAATACCTTCCAGGACCGACATTTGTACAATATCACGATAAGCTTTTTCTACCTTACAAGTTGAAGAACCTTATTATACGCAGCATAAAAATTCGCTAATCATTCGCATCTGGCAGTCTATTGATCTCAAATCTCATTTAATTTAACGACCAATTATGTTCATCGTTCTGGATTAAGTCAATCTATTCTGATTCCATTGTATTGCATTGTTCAACCTCATTCAACGTGTTCTATTTTTAAATTCATTAACTCTCTCATGGTATGGCATCCGATCGCAAGGCACTCATTTGTCATGTCAACGGTCCGAAAAGCGGACCGGTTAGACATACGGTTGGACTCTGTAGCCATCTCGTCTTCTTTTGGGGCTTTTTGCTGCATATTCGGGAATAAATGCATAGCCGGGGTCTTTTATGATCTGTACGATTACGGAAGCCCCCTCAGAGGCTAATTTAGCTATTTTAGCTAGTTTTTTAGTTTTAAGTTACGAAATTTAGCTAGTTTCTCGTGTCCTTGCGGATATGGATATTAAATTCATGTTTTGTAGGTTATTGGTGAGCAGGCTGGCATGCTATGGAATAACGGGACCAATAAACAATTCGGGTCAGTGGAGGATCTCTATCTTCCTTTGTCTCAGAAGTGTTGGACCCATGTTTCATCTATAGTTATGAATTAATGCAAAAACTCGGCCTTATTGCTATGAAACATCGCCAAATGCTCGATTGAAACATTATCACGACGCGGCACCCATCTTGCGCACAGCTTTCTCATGTACAAATTTTCGCGAGCGTTTTAATATGTCAATCTGTGTATTTATTTGACTTTTTTTATTTTCTAGGAAAAAAGCAGAAAATCGCCAACAACAATAAGACGTCGGCCGGTGGAAATGTAAATAATAAATTAAATAAAATGAAGCCGGACAGTAATCAGCCCACTGAAAATGGACCCTTAACAAATGGACATGCAAATATTAAGGATAAAGAGTTACAGAAAAATGGAGATATAACACCTCCGGTAGCCAAACAAAATGGTGTGCTCAATCACAACTCAGAAAAGAATGGCACTGCTAAAGTTCCAAAAGACGATGGATGCAATGTTAAAAAAAATAATCCCAAAAATGGTACAACATACGCAGCAGCCGCTGCCAAAACGATCAGCACCAGTCCTCCAAAAACAGTTCAAAAAGGTTTTTATTTAATTCATTAGATCATACTGTTTGTCGTTAGTGTTTTATTAATGGTGCTTCATATTTGCAGAAGTAGCATCTAGTACAAGTTCTTCCATATCATCGAATAGCAGCAAAGATGTAACACCCGACGAATCGCCAAAGAACGGCTCCTTCAATGCGTGTCAAAAGTCAGACGTTTCAGAGACCGAGAGTGGAATTTCGACATCGACTGAAAGCACTCTCAATATATCAGACCAAATATCAGATAGCCCGGCAATAATGAACGGCGATGCTAATACTGAAGAAAGCGATGATAAAAAAACTGATCAAGAAGTTGTTTTTATTCAAGATGTTGGATTTACTGTTAAAATTGTTAGTCCCTGGCACACAATCGTTTGATATACAGGTAAAAATTTTGCAAAGTATTAATGTTTTTGACGAATCAAATATAATTATAATGCAATTGAATGTTCTTTATGCAGGTATCTAGTATGGAATTAGTTCAAGAAATACATCAAATTTTAATGGACCGCGAAGATACTTGTCATAGAACGTGCTTCTCGTTACAATTAGACGGCGTAACATTGGATAACTTTGCCGAACTTAAGAATATTGAAGGTCTCAAAGAAGGTTCAGTCGTTAAAGTGAGTGTTCTTACTTCAATTCTTGTTGGTTTTTTTTTTAAATTCCATTTTTATAAACAGTTTGTTGTTCACATGTTCATTTTAATGTGATTGTTGTGCTTTAACACGGTGATTTATACTTGTTAGGTTGTGGAGGAACCGTATACGATGCGTGAGGCTCGTATCCACGTGAGACATGTGCGGGATCTGCTTAAATCTTTGGATTCATCAGATGCCTATACTGGCACAGAATGTAACTCACTAGCATTCCTGAATATAATCACTCAGGGAGACATCTTAGGTACACAAATATGGATATAACCAACGTTTATATTTGATTTTTTTTTTATTTATCCCATGTCGAATATATATTCCCATCTGTTGGCTTTTTTTAACTTTGAAAATCTCAATACAGATCGATGTATTTATTTTTATCATTTAATCCATGTGATTAACCTTTGAAAAAATTACATATGAAAAATTGAATTTTGTATCGTGATTCAAAAGGTTTTAATTTAATTCATAGAAAAAAAGAAGACACGTCCAGAAAGCGTCGATTGTACGCCTCCAGATTACATTATGCCTGGTAGCAAAGATAGGCCACTTCTTCCTCTTCATCCGATTACCAAAGAGAGCAAAGGTCCCTTATGTATAAAAGTTAGTTTCCATTAATTAATAATTTGCGCGTTAATTTTATTTATACGTACAAATGATCATTTGAAAATTATATTAAAGGTGTTAACAACATCTGGTTGGAATCCACCTCCTGGTCCGAGAAAAATGAGCGGTGATCTCTTGTACCTTCATGTAGTCACTATGGAAGACAGACATTTTCATATTACGGCTTGTGCGCGCGGCTTTTATTTAAATCAGTAAGTTCAAACACGTCTGCA
This sequence comes from Stenopsyche tienmushanensis, assembly GCA_008973525.1. NCBI lineage: Eukaryota > Metazoa > Arthropoda > Insecta > Trichoptera > Stenopsychidae > Stenopsyche > Stenopsyche tienmushanensis. The sequence goes on from WACJ01000274.1 coordinate 765,046, forward strand.
ATTTTACACCAAATTATAATTGATTTTATTAAATATACCAATTTTCCTTAGGTCAACTGAAGAATCGTTTAATCCTCGAGCAGCATCGCCATCACACCTCAGTCATTCACTTATAGATTTATTATCAAGTATTTCTCCAGGGTTCAAACGCTCATTTGGAATTATTCAGCGTCGCAGGACTCAAAAACATCCATTTGAGCGAGTGAATACACCATATCAAGTTTATTCATGGGCAGCACCAAATATTGATCACACCATTGATGCCATTAGAGCCGAAGACAGTGCGTATTATAAATCGTATTCAATCATTATGATTATTAGCTTTATATTTACACGGTTTTTCAATATTTATAGCGTTCTCTTCAAAACTTGGCTATGAAGAACATATTCCGGGACAAACGCGTGATTGGAATGAAGAGCTTCAAACCACTAGGGAGTTGCCTCGCAAAAACTTACCTGAAAGGCTCCTTCGTGAGCGTGCAATATTTAAAGTAAACTTTAATTAAGCCTATAGTTGATTTGCCATTCATATTTTGAGTTTAACAAACAATATTTAATTTTGATTTAACATTTATCCATAGGTACATAGTGATTTTGTAGCAGCAGCAACTCGTGGTGCAATGGCTGTTGTTGACGGAAATGTAATGGCAATAAATCCGGGAGAAGAAGCCAAAATGCAAATGTTCATTTGGAATAATATATTTTTTTCACTTGGGTTTGATGTACGCGATCATTATAAAGAACTTGGTGGAGATGCTGCCGCTTTTGTTGCTCCGGTAAGTTTTTATTCCCTACTATTATTTTCAAAAATTTTAATACAAATGTAATTTAAAATCTTTAATATAGAAGAGTTTGTGAACCCAGCAATGAAATGCACTTATATTGGGGGGACCCATAAATAATCAATTATTTCTAATTAAAACGAAAAAAAAATTGTTACGATTTTATTTTAATTATTCAATCAATTATATAATTTCGATTATTATTTACAACTCTTTGCCATCTTTCAGGCAAAGTTTCAATCTCTCTTTTATAAAAAGAGGCTGACTTTGACGAAAAATAGTTATTTAGGTGAATATCAACTTCATTTACATTTCAAAACGTCTTATTTTCAATGGGGTGCTTAGAACTTTAAATAAATAATAACCAGACGGCTATGTTGAATTTTATCCAATTTCAGCACGCAGGATATCATCTTCCACTTAAACCTTTCTCACACTTTGGACCTTAATTTCTAAATTAAAATTTTTACTTTTAAATTTTTTAAACCATCTCTGGCATTGACAAACAATACAAATCATATTATTTCAATTTTTTTATAATAGGCGTTTTCTAACATTTAAAAAATATAATTTCTTTTAATAATACGTAAATATATAATCTTTCATAAGAAAATCTTTATTTTCAGAGAAATGATCTTCAGGGCGTTAGGGTTTATAGCGCAGTAGATCTTGAAGGACTGTATACCTTAGGTACTGTCGTAATTGATTATAGGGGCTACAGGGTAACTGCTCAATCAATAATTCCTGGAATTTTAGAAAAAGAACAGGAACAGAGTGTTATATATGGAAGTATTGATTTTGGCAAAACTGTGTTAACGCACCCAAAATATATGGAATTAGTAAGTCTTCAGATTATACCTTTTAACTGGATTCATCTATGTATCTAAATAATAATTTGGCAACTTTCATTGCAGCTTAGCAAAGCGGGTTTACAATTGAAAATATTACCTCATTCTGTAATAAGTGCTAAAGGTGAATCTGTTGAACTATGCTCAAGTGTTGAATGCAAAGGAATAGTTGGAAATGATGGACGACACTATATTTTAGATTTACTAAGAACATTTCCTCCCGATGTAAATTTCCTAAAATGTAAGATATGCGTTTTATTTGCATTTGTCATTGGTATTTTTATTAAATGTGAAATATATTATTCATTTTTTATGTATTAACAGTGGAAGGTGAAGAATTGTCCAATGAGGTGAAGGCACTAGGCTTCCCTATTGAACATAAGCATAAATTATGCTGCCTTCGGCAAGAATTAGTCGATAGTTTCGTTGAGTATGTATTATCATAATTTAATTTTCTATTCTATTGTGACTTAAATTTTTTAATGTATTTTTCACTTTTACAGGGCCAGATATGTAAGTTTTATTCGTTATGCTGCTAATCATTTACAACAATTAGGTAGTAAAAAGCAAAAAGATTTAGCAATTACAGATGGTAAAACAATAGTTGAAGAAAAAGAAGACAATAATATTTCTAAGCCTAGTGATACAATTAATGATACTACAGTTATAAAAGAAAAAGTAGAAACTAAAGATAAACCTAAAAATGAAAAGAAATCTAAGAAAGAGTTAAAAAAAGAATGTAATGATGCCTTAAAAAAGACTAGTGAAAACGAATTAAGCACCTCAACTAATAAGCCTAGTACGGAAACTGATAAAAGTGACGCTGTAAATAAAGAAGAAGTTGTTGTGAATGGAATTACTGAGGATCCATGCGATGAAATCCTACCAAGCCCTAAAGAAACTGTTATCAATGAGAATGATACTGATGTTGATACAGACGCGGCGAAAAAAATTGTCGAAAGCATTACAGATTCTATTTCAAATGGAGTCAAACAAGAAAGTATGTCATTTTTAAACCGTGACTTATACCGAGCATTTATTTTGGATTTCAAATAATATGTATTTTTTCATTTTTAGTGGCTGAAAGCACTCGCGATATTGTCCGAGCAGCTGCTCGCTCAGTCGGCTCACTAAAAGACGCTGAATTTGATATTAGATTTAATCCTGATGTTTATTCTGAAGGCATTAAGCATGCATGCTCCGAGGAAGAATTAGGCAAACAGAGACATTTAGTCAAAGAAGCTGCTGCTTTTCTAGTCACATCCCAAATTCCAACATTCGTAATACTATTTTTTATTTTAATTGATATTTGATATTATAAAATTGGTAAAACCTTAACAATATTTAATTCTAGATAAGAGATTGCTCAGATCATTCTTCAGCACCTATGGATGGCAGCACGCTCGCAGATGCGTTACACACGCGCGGTATCAATATGAGATATCTAGGACGCGTCTGTGATCTTTTAGCAGAAGACAAAAAACTGTCATACCTTCATACGATAGCAGTATCAGAAATCATATTGCGCTCCGCTAAGCATATATTCACAGTTTACGTTCAGGTATAATTTTTAATGGTACAATAAATTTGTATATTGCGACGCATATAAATACATTTAATGCTCTTTGAAGGGATGCGATCTCATGTCAATGTCACAAGGGATATCACATTTCCTGAATTGCTTACTTTGTGGAGCTCCTGTGCCGTTGCCGCCCATGTCTGAAGAATTACAATCGCGGTCTACAAAGAAAAAAGGAAAAAGACGCGTAAGGCCCTCCAGCACAAATGGTAGTGATTCGACTGATTGGACCACGTTAACACCTAAAAATTTATGGCAGCAAATAAAACAAGAATTAAAGGTTAATTTTAATTCTGTATTACTTAATATTTTGAACTTTAACCATTTGCGGTCTGAAGGTTTTTTTCAAACTTATTGCACCGGGTTCGAGCCGTTTTCAATGAATTTAATTAAAAATATATTTATGGTGAAAAATGAAGGAAACATATTAAAATAAATAAATACGAATATGTATTTAGTACGTATATTGCTTATTGATATATTTAATGCTAATTTGAATCGGGAAAACCGTTGTTTTTATCGAAAGGAAAACCGGAACCAAATCGATATAGATTTTCAAAACTGAATCGCACAATTCATAATATATGTTTAAAAAATATTTTACAGGCATATTGGGGCTGGCATTTACCTACCGACAGCATTGATACTACCGTCGAGACATATGGATTCCAAAAAATATCTCTGTTGAGGCACGTTACTTACGATATTTTCAATGCTCATATTTATTATACTACATGCAAATTGTATTAAAATATTTCTATTTTTTTGCAGATCTTTTTGTGTGAAAGTTGGCCTTCAGATTCTTTTAAGAGAGTATGATTTTGACAGCAAAAATAAAGTAATATTCAATACGTCTGATATTATGAACATTTTCCCAGTTGTGAAACATATTAATCCACGAGTATGTATTTATTTCTCGCAATTCGTGTGTGTTTAAATTCTCGATACTCAACAATAATATTTATATTTTCCAGGCGTCGGATGCTTATAACTTTTACACAACCGGCCAGAATAAAATTCAAGCAGGACAAGTACGCGATGGACACGAACTTATAACGGAAGCATTAAATCTGCTGAATAATGTATATGGTCCGATGCATCCAGAAATAGCACAGTGTCTTCGCATGGTAGCCCGTCTTTGTTATGTAACAGGAGAACACCGAGAAGCCATGGCTTACCAACAAAAAGCCGTATTGATGTCAGAGAGGGTGAATGGCATTGATCATCCATACACCATAACTGAATATGTATGTATCCTTTCAATTATATTTTGACGTTAAAATTCAAATATAAATCATAAATGTGTGATTTTTTTTTTTAGACACATTTAGCACTTTATTGTTTTGCTAATAGTCAAGTTAGTAGTGCATTAAAACTTCTTTATAGAGCAAGGTACTTAGCTCTGTTAGTCTGTGGTGAAAATCATCCTGAAATTGCCTTATTAGACGTGAGTATACTCATATATTCTTGGTATTCACACCCTAACTTTATTTTCAAATGACCGTTTTTTTATCCATATAGAGCAATATTTCTTTAATTCTTCATGCTGTTGGAGAATATGAGCTTTCATTGAGGTTCTTGGAAAGAGCCGCTACTTTAACGGCTGCTTGTCATGGGCCTCGTTCTCTTAAAACAGCAGCGGCACGACATTTGTTGGCAAGAACTCTAAGCTGTCTTGGAGATTTTCGTGCTGCACTTCAACATGAAAGAGAAACTTATTCAATCTACAAACAGCAAGTAAGTGCTATAAACATATTCAACCATTATTACTCTTACAAATCTTCTGTTATTTCTACATATTTAATATGGATAATGTACTTTTCAGTTTGGTGAAAATCATGAAAAAACTAGGGAATCGTCTGATTGTTTACGCCACTTAACTCATCAAGCTGTAGTATTACAAAAGAAGATGAACGACATTTACACAGGACGTGCACCTTGCGCACCACCAATTCACATTCAACCGCCCTCCATGGAATCTGTACTTGATATGTTAAATGTTATCAATGGAATTCTTTTTGTGCAAATCAGGTAAATAATTACAAAATCCTTATTAATAAATTGTCCCGTTAAGAATGTCGCTTTTTTTCAGTTGTGTAATACTATACCAATATCTTCAAAAAATTAATGCAACGACTTCAACTAAAAATATTTGTGATATACTCGGAGAATCTCTAACTGTTTGTCAATGCCAGAGATGGTTTAAAAAATTTAAAAGTGAATATTTTAGTTTAGAAAATAAAGTCCGAAGTGAGAGAAATTAAAGTGGATGACGATATCCTGCGTGACTATATGAGAATTAACAGACAAGCTCAGATACTTCCAGAAAAGACCAGGTGTAGTCAACCTCCGCTAAATTCTTTTGCAACATGATAATGCGCAACCCCATCAATCAAAGATGACCGAAAACAAATTGAAGGAACTCGATTGACAAACGATTCCACATCTACCTTCTTCCCCTGATCTTGCTCCCTCTGACTATTATTTATTTAGATCGATACAATATTATTTATCAGGGAAAAAAATCATAAACATATAAGGAGGACCGGAAAGAAATCAAAAAAGACATTTATTTGAAAAAAAAAAACTATAAATCTAATCAACAAAATAGTTCCCATCGGAAAAAAAAAAATTTCAATACATGGTAAAAGGTTGCATTTACTGAAGAAAAATAAATGGTATCGATGAAATGATTTAATAATTTTTATCAACGATGATTAAACGATATTCCTAATGGGACAATCTAATATTTACTCATTTGGCATAATGGCATTTAAATTATACAATTCCCTGAAATAGCGATAATATTTTTTGCTATAGTCTTATAACTTGTAAAATTTTTGTGCGTTTTTCAAAACTTTCTATAGCGTGATCTTGACGCTATAGAAGAGTCGATTGTAACTAAATGAATCCATATGTCATGAATTTAAATTTTTCAGTCCTCAAGATATTGAGCGCTTCAAAGCCGAGATGGAGAAGCGGCAATTGAAAGAATTAACCCCAGATCTTACAAATTCCAACGAGATTTCCGGCAATAAAAAAGAAAATGCTGCAATATCGTCCAGCTGAATGGAGAACCTAAGTCATTGTAGAGAAAGTCTCGTCACGATAAGTTAAAGGGAACCAATACTTTTATTGTCAATAATGCTTTTGATAGTTCAAAGTGACGGCCTTCGATTGACATTTTTTAATATTATGAAGTGCTTGGATCCACTTCGTGTTTCTATTGATAATATGCAATATCGCCTAAAAAGACTGTTTCAAGTAGGCCGCTAATTTTGATGCGAGTCATTCTTCACCTTGTTGGTTAAAAAAAATTGTTTAAGTTGTAGTTGTTTGTTACATTTTGAAGTGAATATTTTATTCCTGTTTTATTTTTCTCTATTATTGTTAAATGATATGGACACTAGTGATAAATATATTATAATAGGGATAATATTTGGCAATTTTCTTTGCCATTTGTTGAAATGAATCATCTCCGTCGGTAAAAATCCTACATTGATAATTTTTACATGTGCATAATAAAACCATCTAAATGATATTGTGTGGTGCAATATTTCCATTGAAAATTTTCCAATCGGCACTTTCTACAGTTGTATTTGTTTTATAAATCGTATTTTATAATCTTTAATATCCGAATTGATTATGCCTTATATTTTTAACGAATCAATGTATCATTGAATGCATACATTAACAATGATTATTTTAGATGTAATTATTGTACGCCTTTACCTTTTTGTAATTTTATGTTTATCAATACATTTTAATTCTAAATGGTCCATGATCGATAAAATGTTTGAGATTTGTAGGAGACATGTGATTTGATTTAGTGTTTTCGTATACATTTTCTGTAGTATATTAGGTATGTAGTTTCCTAAATTCTTCATAGAAAGGTAATAGACTTATTTTTATTTGAGAGAAGTAAAATTGATTAACAATTTCTACAACATATGTACATATGTTACAATCAGCTATTAGTTGTAAATTTTAATTTTCTTATTATTTGTAAATGGATGAAGTAACTGTTTTGCGTCGCCTCATCGATTTTTTATTTCTTTTTGAATAGTTGTTGAAATTAATTCAAGCAATAAAAAGCACAATATATTTTCTTCGGTGATGAATTATAAATGCATCAACAGGAGGGCTACATTCACCAAGTTTTTATATTCTCATTAGTATAATTATGCTTAAACTGCTTAGCAGTAAGTAGTGATATATATTGTTTTGATTCGTAATTAACATCTCAATACAAACTTAATCTAGTAATATTCTGATTGATTTTTTTCGTTTTTTTTTTATTATTATTATTGAGATATATCTAAGGTGAAATGGGTTGTAACAGATAGTTCAATATCAATAGTAATTAATTATCATGTTATAAATCAATCAACGATATCCAAAAAAAGTGTCATTACTGACTGTTTTAATTATAATTTAACACTGCAACAATTAAAATTGTTAAAATATTTTAACATTTAATGCATGCTTATGATTTCAATAATGAATTCGAATTAAACTACATAATAATCATGTGATGGTGAGAAATTGTAATATTTCAAAAGAGTTACCCGTTAATTATTTTTTCATTTACTCCAGCACTTTGAAAAACGTGGATCGCAACGACGTTTGGTGAAGTGTGATAGAATTTTTTCAAGGCAGATATTAGTCGTATTTTTGTTACTTTTGTAGTGTGCAATAATCGTGTTCGATTTACTTTGACATAATTGTGCATTTTGGCTGATGGTATAATAAAATCTTTAACAGCGACATACAAACATAGCCAAAAACATTTGTGTTCCTATTAGTTGTAGTCTTAATTGTAAACGATCACGAGTTCTATCACATCTTCGTTGTCATATTTAATTTATATCAGACCGTATGCATAATTTTTGTAATGAATGAAGAAATATGTAATAAAAGTTGAGCGAGTGACATCACGGTAAGAATGAAGCAAGCGAGTTTACATTATTGTTTGACTTTAAATGTGTATATGTGGTTGTGTTTGTTGATACTTAAATTTAAAAGAAAACACTGCCTTATAAATCGCATGAGTTGTGGCTGTATATACGAGTCCTGAAATTGTATTTCTCTTTTTGCTAGAAACGTTTGTTCGTCTGCAGGCTGGGTGAACTTTGGTACCGAGCTATGCAATATTTCAATAAGTCGAAATTTATTTCTAGAAATTACTTTTATGGAAATAAATTATGTGCCATTTTTTCATCAATTGTGTATAAACTTTTCTTTATTCTTGTAATAAAGTTGTGTTTATGAAAAACCTGCTGCTGTTGTTATTAAGGGACGTTTCTACCTTGTTGGTTAAAAAAAAATCTTTGTGTATCAGAAAGAACCAATGTTTAATAATACGTTCAGTAAATTTCAAATCAATATAAATTAAATTCGCAAAATTATAGACCGACGGCGAGAAGCTGCGCTTTGCGAAGCTTAGGAGAGGAGAAATTTTAAACGCGTTTTCCAAGCTCATGGAAGTGCTCCCACATGCCATAGATGAGCATTCTTTATGAAATTTAACAGACACATGTATAATAAACATATTCATCGTATAGACTACAATTATCCAAAAATATTCAAAAGTGTTTATTTAATAAACAAAAAATGTTAATAAAAACACAAATTTTTCTTCAATCGCTCACTATTTTTTTATTTTACAATATTTCTTTTTAATTATAGTCTAAGCTATAAACAATATTATGTAAAATAAAAATATGTTTAAGTTTTTTGCTGCAAATTACCTGTTCAGGACTTAAGACTTCCATAGTGAAGAATGTCATCGCTCACTCGCCGACATACATGGTGATGTCGATGCGCGATCACTCCCACTACCATACTTTGTCAAACTTTAAAAAATATCTTAACGTTCAATAAAGATAACCTAATCAACACACTAAATATCAACATTCTATATTTAATATTTTTCGCATAAAAAAATCGTATCAATTTTAGCCCCAACAAGATAGAAACATCCCTAAAACTTTGCATAAATATTGTGCAGAATTACAGATTATAGTATTTTTTGTAAATATAATCTAACTTGTACTAATTTTTAAGTCAATTGTGTTCTTAATCGAGTAAGATGCTTAAAAATATTTTTTATACCACTGATTTTTGGTATCATACAATTTTTAAATGCATTTAATTCATCTTTATAACATCAAATCGCCGATGATCTATGCGGATTTATTAAAGGTTTCAAATTATTCTTTGTTTTATAAACGCAGCTAGAAATATGCAGCAGGTAATATCAAACTATCCAGCCTTCTAAAATGGCCGTTTTCTAATTTTAATCTTTTGGTCAACTTCAATTACATTGTATTTTTATTTTGGTTATGCTATAATTATTATAAAAGCTAATATAAATTTATTGAAGTATCTAAATTAAGTTCTAATTTGATTATAGACGTTTCATTATCAATTTTCATACCTTAAAATAATTACACTTTAGTAGAAAAAAATAGTTGTACTTATAGATTATTGTAAAGCTAACTAAATATTTCTTGCAATCTTGACCAAAAGATGAATCTTGTTTGATGTTGTTTATGTTAAAAACACTTAAATTCTGTTTATTGAATATTCCGCAAATGTACTTTCAACGTCAAAATTTCACTGGAAAGCAATTGTATACTTTAAAATGATCGACACAATTGCCACCGATTATGATTTAAATAAAATGTATTCATACTCCAAATATTTTTCTGTACTATTTATTGCAAACATTATGTTAAAAGTAGTCACAAGTTTTGATAAATGGTGCTTTTTGTTCATGGTTTGAATGCAAAATTGAATAATAAGTTATTTTGAAAGATTGCTGTTACAACCAAATTAAAAAAAATGTATCCAATCGCTTTGTTTTATTTTTCTACTGAATTTAATTGTAATGTTCTAACAAATTTTATTAATATATGCATCCCTCGCTTAACACAGAAGATTCGCTCTGCTAGATTGACACTGTGTTAAAAGAAACCGTGTAAAAGGCGATAACAAAATGTATGGTAAAGAGGGAAAAGGTTTTTTTAGAAATATTAATGAAACTTATTATAAAACATAGACGATAAGTATTATTCAATGTCATTATCACTAGAAAATATTAGCACGCGGGTTTTTATTTTTGGCTGAATTTCGTCATCACTGCTGCTTTCGATTACATTTTCATGTGATATGTAAAGCGTGATCCACATCCAGATCATTATTTATTTATTTTCTACTACTATGCTTATATGATTTTAGTTATTTTAAATATTGGCCACTTGACTAGTACTTATTTACGGATTAAATACTCTTTTAACAGCAAGTTCATACTCAATTTATCTACTATTCATTGCTACTTTTACAAATCATGTCTTGCTTGTCACTCGCTATTTCTTGCATAGTTGATCCTCCCCAACAATATGGAACATGATGAACCTTACCGGCTCGGAACCAAGAAGCTCTAGGAACAGAACAAGAACAAGAAAAATACCCGAGGCAACATTAACAGCATTGTCTTCCGTTGCTTTCTATATCGTTTTGAAATCACCGAACTGAGAGGGTCAACCTGAAATAGGAAACTACTTAGTCTCGAATTTGCTCAGGTAAATTGTACGAGGACGGGGAGACACCCTCAGTTGGTGTAGGAGCGAATCCGAGATGCACTTAGGCGTCACGTATATCTTCACCTTAGCCCGGCAACACTCTAGCGAGGAAAGAAGAAACTGGACTCCAGTAGAATCAAAAAAGTCATCTAGAGTAGTTTTCCACTGTCTCCCGAAGAAAACTACTCAGTCTTTACAAATCTGTCACACTCCTGATCGAGACGGTTGTGAAAGCGTTTTTCAATACGTTCATTCAGGATACCCGCTGAGTAAGCGTTCAAAAAGATACTCGGTGGTAATGCTACCTTCAATATCGAGCGAATGAGGAGGTGAATGTATAATACAAGCGATATGGATGTAACCCCTTCCTGTGAATGGATATTGAAGAGGCCCATAGTTCTGCAGTGGACTGTTTGTGGCTGCACTATGATGATGATGATTTATTTATTTTATATAGTACACTGCCATTTATGCCGCAGTTCCGTTCCTATAAAAGCCAAGGATAAATCCAATTATGGGGTTCTAAATAAGTAAAAAACTAGCAAATAATTTTATTTATTAATACAATATAATAAAAATATAAGTTTAATTATTAAAATATATTTTATGATGCAATAAACTGAAATGCTTTTATTAAAAAAGCATACTTTCAAAGTTTCCGCTTACATTTTTGTTTTCTTTCGTTAAGAATTTCGGAATATGGTCGAATGGACGCAATGATATTCATTTTTACTTTTGCACTTCGTTCCCAATCGTCGTCTAACTCACAAAGTTTATCTGTTAAACTTTTCATAGTTGAAAGGATACGCTGTAGATCAACTGTCTTCATAACTCTTGAAATTTCTTCTTCGTTTTCTTCCTTCGCCGACTCTTCGTGATCTAATTCTTTGTGTAATTCTTCTAAATCTTCACTCGGAATTGGTCGATCATGAGCTTCTAAATATTGTTCTACATAAGCCTGAAATTTTTTCTTCATTTCTTCTTCGATTTCTCCCTTCGCCGAATCTTCATGATCTAATTCTTTGTGTAATAATTCTAAGTCTTCATTCGAGAGTAGCTGATCGTGGATCTCTAAATATTGTTCTACATAAGTTTGAAATTTCTTAAGAAAAGCAGCCGTTGCCGCAACATCTGCACTTGCTGCTTCACCACATAATTTTACATTAAGACAATTGCTTCGGGACTTAAATCTGACGAACCAACCCTTGCTTCCCAAAAAAGTTTCTTTGCCTCCATTTGTTTCCTTGAGATGATCAAAAATTGATTTTGCTTTTTTAGTTATAGAAGCTTGAGTCAAGGGAATATTATTTTGATTTGCATCATGCACCCATAACAATAACAATTTTTCCATTTTTTCAAAAATTTTACCCCTACTGTAACTCACATGTTTTACATTTACTGCCGTAGATTGTTGAGCTGAGTGTTTAATTTTATCTGCATTTTTCATAATTGTAGTGACAGTCGATGGAGGTATATTCAGAGATCTACAGACATTAGGGCGTGTTTGTCCATTTTCCATTCGTCGAATGACTTCCATTTTTGTTTGTAGGGAGATAGATTGGCGTGTCTTCTTAACTGGTTCAGATAACTTCGGTGCATTTCTTTTATCTGACATAATAACCTTTCTTTATTCTTGTATTATGCAAACATTTAATTTAATGTAAATGTATACATACTCAACAGTTTTAAACAGAAAATATAAATATATTCCATACAAATAAGTGTTTTAACGAATACACAACGTTGCGTCTCAGTAAATACGTCAAAACTGAACCAAAAATCGGTCTAGCATAGTGAGCATTGGGGGATCGGCGTAAAGTGAGCCGTCGTAAACCGAGTTCCGGCGTAAAATTTCCCATTAAAAATACCTACTATCTAAAGATGCTGTAATATACATAAGAGAAAAAATATAAAATAAATAAATTTTGTATAAGTCAAGCATGTTTTAGGCCGAAATCATCTAACCTTAATCGGATTTGCGGTGAAAATGATTTTTTACAAGCTATATTTTGTATTTATTACTATGTAATTACCAATATTAATTACATATAATTGATATATTTTTGCTAATCGTGCCGGATAATGGAGCATAGCTATACATAATAGTTCTTACTATTTATTAGTTGTTAAGGCCAAATAATTTATTAAGCAAAATAAACACACACGAGCTGTCAATATGACATCAATAGAAGGTCGTTTACATCCACTACAAGGCGAAAAACTCGCTGAATTACTTTCACCCCAATCCCCGGGTAATTAGAAATATTTTCAGATACATTTTTCTAAACAACTGTGGTGTTTATGCGTTTATTTAAATATTTTCAGGTAAAAATCCTGCATTAACCTTAACTGGACCATCTCGAAATGGATATTTAAGCGCTCGTTCTTTTGTATCGTATATTGAACAATGGCAAAGTTTACATTTGAAAGGAATTAAAGTGTGTCGCAACATTCAAGCTATAAAACTGCATGAAATCATAGGAGCAGAGTTTCCAACTGAAATGGCGCCAATGTCTGAAACACTGACCGAAATTACCGACACGATGGGAGAAGTACTCAAATGTAAAAATATAAACATACCCATTTAATGACATTTCATATCGGTGCCTTTTTAAAGCGTGCTTACGTTTTTAGCAATGCACCTCGTCAATCAGCAATTCAGAGCCCTTGCGGAATTAATTCCCGGTTTAGACCCGCTTTTTAATACTTGGCCTGCGACGAAACTCTCAGCTGAGATATCAAGTTTATTCAATATGTTCAAATCGGAAACGGAAATTAAAAAAATAGTAAAAGGTGAACACTAAATACTTTCTTTAGATTAATACGTTAAAAAATACGACTTACAAATTATTTCGTTTCAGAAAATATTTCACATTGCCGAAATGAATATATAACAGAAGTATACAGCGGCGCTTGGGAATACAACACGGCTATTAATCCCATGACCCTTAATTCGTTCTTAGAAGAATCAAATATTAGCTAAATAGACATGAAGTTGAACTGTTTTAATTATATAAGGACTAGCACTTGTTGCAATCCAAGATGTACAATTCCTATTGTATAAAATGGTATTTTTATTCATTTGGTGTATGAATTTATTATATTTCTAAATATATTTGCATTAATGTTGATTTTTAAACGATTGTATTTAATATAATGAGTATAAACATTCTATGTTAAAATTCATCAGATATTTGAATATTCTATAGTCTTCAAGTCAAGTCTTCCGATGGGTCTGCTGCCATTTAGTTGTGAATTTAACCCGACTGAGTGTTCAACGCAGACGAAACAGGATTGTTTTGGAAGAAAATGTCTGATCGAACTTACATCGCAAAGTCTGAAAAAAAGCAAGTGGATCTAAAGCAAGTAAAGATCGATTAACATTGTTACTTTGTAGTAATGCATCAGGAGATTGAACGTTGAAACCCTTATTAGTAAATAGATTTTATAGACCAAGTGCTTTAAAGGGTAAAGATCTAAAGCAGCTGCTGGTACATTGGATGGCTAATTCAAAGGCCTGACACAGCCTTCACCTCTATTTACAGAATGGTTCAAAAATTGTTTCTTACCGGAAGTAAAAATATATATGAAGCAAAAAGATCTTGATTTTAAATTTTGGCCGAGATGTGTTACAGCCAATACAATCATTGAAACGGTGTCGATATCAGCTGAAATCATTAATTTAGCGCATAGATTTGTTGGAGAGGAATTTGATACCTTCAACCAAAGTGATCGACGAATTATTTATGGATAATGCTATTCAATTGACGATGATATTATCGATTTAACTCTCAATACTGACAAAGAACTAGAAAAATAACCAGAAAGAACAGAAAAGAAAAAATACAATTAGTCGTCGAAACAAGAAAACATGAACAAACTTTGATTACTGATTATATCGAAGACGAACAATATCAAAAATCGTAACGAAACTTATACAGCGATGATACTTCATAATTAAAATAATTATTTTCTAGTGGATGACTAGCATTAGAAATGCCAGATGCCAGCCATCCTTAAAAATCTATCAATAATGCGAGACATCCTTAAAATGTAATTTTTGAATAAAATAAAGTCAATAAAGGCTTTAATTTTCTTAATTTCTTCATTTTTTATTAACTTTTTTATGCGATTTTGGGTATAAATTTTATAGTTTTGGGTAGAAATAAAATATATTTCTGCTTTTTTTTTATTCATAGCTATTCAAAAAATATTAATTTAATAAAATTTAGCCATTAGTTTTTTTATTGTACTGATTCTTTAATATTTATTTTAATCAGGATTTAACTTTAAATAAAAATATCGTGTATTTATATGTGAAATAAAGCTTATAATAAAACAGTTTATTCATGTTGTGCAAATTAAAATAGGATGCTTGATAAATAATATAATACTGGCGTATTGAGCTTAAATGTCATAAATGATCATTAATCATTTTTAAATATGTAAAAATAATCTACGTCTATATAAATATATCGTTTAATATTTTAAAAAAAAGTATTTTTTCACACTGGCAATATTAACAACTGTCATGGCGTATGTATTGTATTTCTCTTAGGCCAAAATATTGTGCGAAAACAAATAGTCGGAGCTGCACGAAACACATTTCAATATGACTAGAGAGGGATTAGTCGGCAAAAGGCATAGGCAGAAGAAACGGAAGAATAAAATAAATCTTGTATTCGATGAAGCCAAAAGAAGGTAAATTGATCAAAAACATGTGCCGCAACTGTCACTTTTGTAAATTTTAAAGCATGGTATTCATTTCTAACCTTTTCAGAGATTTTCTTGGGGGCTTTCATAAACGAAAAGTACAACGACAGAAAGTAGCACAAGCAGAATTGCAAGAAAAGCTCAAAGAAGAAAGAAAAAGAATTAAACAAGAGGTATTTTGAATATAATATTGTTTCATTGTTTTGGAGTGATCTTTGAATAATTTAGTTCTGTGTATGTCTTAATTGTAAACTCTCAAATCTTTCACGGAATACTTCCAAATGTCGACTACGATATCTTTCAAGAATGGCGTCGAAATCTGCATTTTTACCCTTGTCTGTTCATTACAGTATTGTATTGCTATTTCAACTAATGTAACGGTATTATGCGCCAACTGTTGGACTTAGGCCCCGTGAGAAACTCCACCGATTCAAGCTGAGCGTTGAATATGTCAAGGTGCTCATGATCATTGATTGCCTAATTAAATATAAAAGTTTGTAGTTATAAAATAATATCACATATTTATTCATATCAGACGATAAATCGTAATCAAACATCAGTATTGCTACCAAATTCTTCGTAAAAAGATGTATTTTATATATGTATGTACTTACAATTGTGGTTTGATAAATAGATCGGTATATAAATTCTATTAAATGCTTTCAGGCTAAAGATTCTTATAAAAAAATGGTTGTATCAAGAAGACCAATTCCTGAGTTACAAGATTTATTTAAAAATGAGTATGAAACAGAAGAAACAACTGTCAAAATAGTAGAGCTTTCTACGGATGATCTATCAGAGAAAAATAATTGGATTGGTCAGAATAAACCTAAAGCAAATGATGATGACGAAGAACAATCCGATTCCAGTGAATCAGAAGCCGAGGAAATACCGGGAATGGAGCTTAAAGTAAAAAAAGAAAATGTTAAATCAAAAACCGATGCGGAGAAAAAACCTACTGCTACTTTTAAATCAAAAAAAGATATCACAAAGAAAATTAAAAAAGAGGCTACGAAAAACGTGAAGAAAAGCAAAGCCTTTCAAATGAAGAGCAAAATTGAGCAATTGAAAAATAAAAAGAAATCACGACAAAAGAAAAATTTACGTGTAAAATCTGCTAGTAAAAAGGGAAAGGCTCGTCATAGAATGCAAAAGGGACGAGACCCTGCAACCAGCCGATAAAATTTTGTATCCAAATAACCCCACTGATTTTATATTATATTATTGTAAATAAATTATTTTTCAATGAAAATTATTGTTTTACTAAAATCAAATAAAAATTTAAATATTTGAAACCAGAATATCTATGATAGATGAAAAAACGACCAATCAAATTAGCCTTTTGATTCAATTATTAAATACAATACAAAAGAATACTGATACGATGTAAATAAATTTAAATAACGAAACAATTTGTTTTTAATCACAGTAACAGTTCAAATATTCCATACACAATCCAATCATTCAAAAATGATTCGATTTACATATGTAAATAATTTCTAGAAGACGCGGATACATAACAATGGTACTGGGTAAAAAATAATTTGTATTTTAGCATCATATTTTAAAATATTCAGACGTCGTGTTAATTTCAAATTATTTATTTTTAATTCAAATAGTACCTTTAACCACAAAAATAGATTGTCTATGCATTTATAATATAACTTTTGTATAATTAAAATGTATCCTTATTAATCTTGGATTTATAATGATACTGAATAAAATTATATTATAGGTTAGGTGTTATATATTTCATATATATAAATTTAAATTCTTTATGATATTAAACATTATCATAAAAAGCTAAGAACAAATCTAAATTCAAATCAATAATTATTTTACAATTAGATATAAATTTAAAGAGAATATTCAATTATAAATATTTTGTATTTTTTCTTTTTGTAAAATTTGTATAAATTTTTGTATCCTATGATTTTTCTATTTTAAGTATTAAATTATTCCTCACATTGAATATATTTTTTAATGATTTGATATCATCAGAATGTTTTTTATTACTGCGTATTTAGGCAAAAGATTGTGAAATTCACGAACACTTGTGTGTTCGCAAACGCAAAACAAAGAGACGTCAGGGGGCTGTCAGCGGCGGCGGAATGCCCGTCGAGTTGAATAGCCTCACTGAGGGCTGGCTTGAATTAGAAAGTGATCCAGGCCTCTTTACTTTACTCCTTGAAGATTTCGGTGTTAAGGCCGTTCAAGTTGAAGAGATATATGATCTCCACAAACCTCTGGAAGGACCCGTGTACGGCTTCATTTTCCTTTTTCGATGGATAGAAGAGCGAAGATGTCGCCGAAAGATTGTAGATCAGATCGAGAGATTCGTAAAAGACGAAGAGGCCGTCAACAATATATTTTTTGCGCAACAAATGGTGCCAAACAGTTGTGCTACTCATGCACTGCTTTCCGTCTTACTCAACTGCCCGAATATACATCTAGGAGATACCCTTAGTCGATTAAAAGTATTGGCTTTATATATATATATATATTTTCAAGCGTATACAATATTCTAACAAGATTTTTTTGTTAACAGATGCATACTGCAGGAATGAGTCCTGAAAATAAAGGTTGGGCCATCAGTAATACCCCAGAACTTGCGTGTGCCCATAATTCTCATGCTATACCACAAGCCCGTAAAAAAACTGACAAACAAGCAGGTTTATCATCAGGAAGATTCACAGGTTATTTAATTTAAAGCATTATATATAAATATGTATATATATTTTCGATTAATCAATAACTCTTAACCCTTTGGGCTCAAAAATTTTTTCATTTTCAAAAGTTCCCACCAACTCCAAGCCATTTTTTGCGTATTAAAAAAATGTTTGTATTGAACAAAATGAAAAAATTGGGGGTTTATGAATTAAAAAAAATAGTATTGTTATGCAGGACGTTCATTAAGTATATTAGGCATTTTATTTGATTTATTAATTTTTGTAATCATGTAATATATGATATTTTTCGGAGCAATCTTCAGAATAAAGCGCTCGTTTTCTTTCGTAAGTATCGCAAAAATATAGCATTTGCTTTCAACCTTTTTCAGTTTCACGGTCTGAACCCACCATATAGTCTCTATAATTCCTGCCTGATCTACTATAAATAAAATGAAGAATTCCATCTAATTGTTGATTGTTATCAGTTGACGACAATCGTTCCTATTTGGACTTCGTAAAATTGCGAATGTTACCAATAAGTTGTGTTAACAATTGTCAGTGAATTTTTTTATGATTTATTGGCTTTCTATTTTTTTGATTTCATATTGCTTGTATAAAATATAAGGGTTTACAATCGATGTTTTAAAACCACCACTTCAGTCTTTCGCATGAAGCAATATGATGTTGCGTATTAATCTGCTGTGTCCACCCCGCCCATATTTTTAATGTAATCTAAAATGACTACTGGCTTGTTAGCTCATCTTGATTAGATTGGTGTCGGGTAGTTCTTGCTCTTCTTCTCATTAATTGGAAAGTTGACGTATGCTTTGTACTGAGCATTGTGACTATTATTTTGTCTCGTCAAGCTAATACTAAAGTATCTTGTTTTCTGTATGCGTTCTTTTGTCCCACAGCTAATCTTGGTTTTTTTAATATGATTAGGTAAACCTTTTCTGTAGGTCATTATCGTATCAGTGAGAAAACATTTCCTTTTCAAGAGTTTTCCAGCAAAGGTTGGATTGGTGTAAAACTTATTCGTAAATATATGATAGCCTTTTATGTCTTTTATGAACGTCTAGAACGAAAAACGAATAAAACGTAAAAACATACATACTATCAAAATAATATTGAATTACTGGACACAAATAATTTTTAAGATGTTCACTGCGCTGCAACTCGGCGTAGACTATTGTTTTATGCTCTTTACCTGCACCGATTCAATTCCTCTGAACCAATCATTTTCCACATTCTAGATGGCAAATTAATAGTCAGACAATAAAACTGTATTTTTAGAGTATTCACTTGATTCTTACATTTAAAAAAATACCAAAATCTTATTTGAAGTTCATAAAAACTGCCAGAGAAAAAACCGGCCACGCGTAGTGGCAATAGGAGTTGGTAGGAAAAAATCAACGGCCACAAATGAAAATCTACAAATAATTTAATACATGTATTGACGGTAACGTGTACATTCATTTTATTTCTAAATATTAATTCTTTTTCAGGTGAAGCATTTCATTTTGTTAGTTTTGTACCGATAAATGGACATCTTTTTGAATTGGACGGTCTCAAACCGTATCCGCAAGATCATGGACCGTGGGCTCCCGAAGAAGACTGGACTGACAAATTTCGACGGGTCATGTCAGAAAGACTGGGCATTGATACCGGCGAACAATATCATGACATTAGGTTATTATCGTTTATAAAAATATATTCGATTTCAATCGTATTTCAATGCATTTATACAAATATACGTACCGACAGGTTTAATTTGATGGCAGTAGTTCCTGATAGACGTCTAGCCCTTGCAGAAAAATTAAAAATATTAGAATCTAATAAGCGCATTCTAAAAGATGCTCTTATGCAGCTGAGTAAAATAGTCATCAAACAAAATAGCTATATGAATATTTCCTCGGATGAAAATGAAAATAAAGACTTTCAACATGACGGTCGGTATTTTAAATAATGTTCAAGCTTTTATATTATTATGTATATTTTCATGGTCGAATAATATATTTGCAGATCAAATGAACGATGACGGCAAATCAATTTCGAATGAAAATTCTACCGAATCATCAATTGACATGCAAATGCATACTGAAATACCGGTCATGGAAAGCGTGTCTCTATCGCCTATGGATTTTACTACACATCTCAACTATCAATTGTCAGAGTACGATACCATCAATCAATCAGGTTGATATGTGATATTTTTGTCAAACGATTAGCATAATTTATAGCAAATTTTATAATAATCTTTTTTATAATAGGGTCTTCAAATCAACATATACCGGTTACAAACACGCAAACCGTGAAGAAATTTTTTATAGTTCGACTAGCCGGAGAACTCGATAGCTGTATTCAAATAGCGAGCAAAGAAATGAAGGCACATTAAATGAATATCAAATCGTTATATTGTTTATGCTTTGTTCTTTATTATTTATTTATTTATTTTAATTTAGTTGGGTCCAGATCATGGCTGCGTGCAAGTGAAGACGGCAGATTGTGGAATGGTTACGATAGCAGAATTACCCACCGAAGGAAGTGACGCTCCCGTGTCTCCATTGAGAAGTTCATTTTCTCAGGACGATTTGATAGCCTTTATTAAAGATCTCGATGCTGATATACAAGGCTGTCAACAATCAATCCACGATGAAAATGATAAACGAGACATGTACAAAGTATGATGATTGTCTTGTTCCTATATATTTTTACGTTTGCAATAAATGTTGCATTTTTGATTGAAATATTTTTAATATTTTATAGGTAGACGATGCTCGAAGAACACATAATTATGATGAATTTATATGCACGTTTCTATCGATGTTAGCAGAAAGAGGTAGATTAGCGGAATTAGTAGCACCATTGGTAGGCGCACCGAGACGACATCCGCCACATTTAGCACAATCAACAAATTTCACGCCTACTCCGAGACGACGGAAAAGAAATGGCAGCAAGAAAAAATGAAAATGATGGAAATTCGTGCATTTTGATCGACATTTTATATTCATAAAATTGTCAATGAAATATTTTCAAATTGAAAATAAACACATATGCTTCATTCTTACCTCAAAAAATTATAATGAATTATCTCAAGAAGATTTACGAATTTAAAAAAAAATTAAAGCTATTGTTGATATCCAATTCCCGCTTAATATAAATTGTCGATTAAGTGTAGCTTTTATAACATCGATAAAGCTTCTATTTCTTGTAGTCAATATGTGATAAAATTCATAATAATCATTTAGATAAAATGTTCGTTTCCACGTGTAGTCCAAACAACAATCGATTTATGTAACCTCATTTTGTAATCCGATTTAATAATAATGGATAGATTACGTATTTAAATCTAAAGAGTCTATTAAAGGTTTATTTATAAACGAATCTCATAAGTTCACAAATAGTTGCCTTCACAAAATCATTATAGGAATAGATATCGATAATTTTGCAGATGTCCGATTAATTCTTATTCAAATTTTAAAATGTGATAATGCAGTTTTTTACAGATTTTTATATTTATTATTTTGACGCTGAAAATATGTTGACATGTATACATGCTTCAAGCAATAAATTTATAATTGATATAGTTCAAAATATTTAATGCAAAACTATAAATAAATGGATAAGAAATGCAGTATTATTTTATTTTGGATTTTTCTATGTATTCATTCGTGTATTTGTTCGTCTTATAAATTTGAAATTCTACACAATGACGTATTAAACTATTTGTAAAATTAATTTGACTTAAAACGGTGATATTTTTTTTTCTAAATGTATAAAGGATATTTTTTGCATAATTAAAAATTTATTGGTTTGATTCAATACTTTAAAAATTAAATGTATCTTTTCGTAATAAATTTAAATGGTTGTATTACAATAATTATGTTTTCATTCGAATAACTAGATGACACTGTATGTAAAATTTACTATGTTAAATTGATATTTTATTTAGACTATGAACAGTTTAAATATTCATGGTCGATCGCCTTTCTTTTGGTTATGATAAATGCCAGAGAAGGACACAAAAGTGAATGATGCGTAACAACCACCTTCATATCGAGACCATCAATTTGCACACAAATGGCTGTTCTATATTACAGCCTTGACCAAAATTTTCGAATATGGTCTCTGAAGACACTCTTCACTATCGTAACCTTTTAAAATACTGATAAAGAAATGTTTTTTGTCTTTAAACGAAGGAGGGGCAATAGACTCGGAATAAATAATTTTGATCGAAAAGACCACAGAGCCAAACGAGGCCAAATTAATAATTCAGATGAAAAGCTAGGAGTTTGAAGAGTAGGAGCTAAGTTTTCAGAATTTAAATCGATATGAAAAACACAACAGAAAAATATAACCACTAACATCGTCAAATATATTAAGTTTTTGTAAGATATTTTTATAGTATAGTGATAAAGAAGAAATATTTAGAGATAGATTTATGCTATAACACAATGCATATATTTATTTTAAATAGGACATTTTTACCGTTATGCTCATTTTAATTTATAAAAATTTCGCCAGACCAAGTGTATCTATCAAAATGCTCATAACAACGCATTTGTGTATGGTTAAACGTTTTATAACATTTACAAGACTATGCAAAATTATCTAAAAAGAAAGGCAGTAATACAGTTACGTGGCTTATTACACTCTCGAGCTCCCCGGCCCCGCTTCACTTCACCAGACCAATACGCGCTAACATGGTGCATCTGCTAAATGTCTCGAAAAACAAATGTATACTATTTCATAAAAGTTCACAGAGGTGTGTAAAACAACTCCCCAAAATTTCACCGCAATCGGATGAATGGTTTAGGAGCGTATACAACACATACATACAAAATTTAAAAAAATATAGCTAAATAGCTGTTGCTAATTTTGTTGACCCTTTTTACAGGGCATTTTGCTAAATGGATCTTTTTTATCAAATATTTATTGAACTATATCAGCTAATTAGTTCTTAATGACAACTAGTCTATGATCTTTATATTATAGATAATGGAAAATATTTCGAAACATATTTAAAATCTGTACAACTTTATCAAGAATGTTTCAAGATTATTATCCATAGTGATTCATACATTCTAAATTTGTCATATAAATACGCATATAAAGCCACTATATGTTTTATTGTTTAGAACAGTAGTTAGTCAACCTGGTCCCCACCGCCCACTAATAAATATTTAAGCTTTTGTAGCGTGGGCGATTTACCATTCCCATGCAATAGCGCTGTTAATCTGAGCAGATTTAATTCGACAGATTAACCCATTTCCGTACAATACCGTCAAATCCCGTCATCGCTGGAGCACATCTGTGACTGTATCTGCATATAAACATGCTCGGCTAAAACACTCGGGCCGGATTCGCTCGGTTGGACCTTGGCTGCGGGAGGATATCCTTCTCGTAGCCAGATCTCTCTCTCTCTATCGTGCTGAATAAAAAGTTACTTAGAGGAGAGTCTTCAACTTTCCAAGAAGAACTGTTAGAAATTAATAAAAAAAGCATTATAGCAGACCCGCGGTAATCCGACAAACAGTTTTGCAAGTATTAAGTAAGAGTATTGCGCCCGACCCCTTGTAGTCCGGTAAATTTTTGGAAAGGAGTACTTTTGAATCCGAAAAATTATGAAAATGATGAGATATATATAGATAACATAAGGTTTCACATGATAGAATTAACTTCATAAACACAATGGCCATAGCAGGTTTAAAAAATAAAAACCTGTTACAGTCATCAAACATATTTCATGAGCGTTTTAACTATCCCTTCCTAGCTACAAAGTCTTCTATTTATTATATCCTTGTAAAATCACTCGGCTTTCAAGGTCAATATAGACCCAGAAATAAATGTATGTTTCTTTCCTGAAGAAACCACATATACAACGCTACCTCCATCTTTTGATGTTTAGCTTTCTTGAAAATTTGTCTCTCGCCTGGTCCACAATCAATAATGGATTTTTTTAAAAATGTTCTAGCGTTTTTTTTTGGTATCATAAATTATGGATCGTCCTACGCCGCACTCACTTGCTAACTTTAAAAAAGATTTTGATTTTTTACATTGAAGAAGCTTTGTCGTGCATATGTATTATGCTTGTATTGAGATGTCGGACTACAGGGGGCACCGGATTAGACCGGGGCCGGATTACCGTGGGTTTGCTGTATATCCGAATATGTGGCAAATAATGCTTAATTTATTGATACCTTTTCTGGCTCATATCTTATAGAATCGAACTTTAATGCTGTTAATCATATTGTTATCAAACAAAGAAACCGTCTGAATACTTCCGAAAGAAGAAACATTAATTCGTTCCTTACAAAAATTGAACCAGATATCAATCTTCTTATTTAAGTGTTTTTGAATCCTCTAACCATCAATGCTTCTGCTGCATTAAATATAAAAAATCTTTATCTAAAATCTACTTTTTTCTTCATGTTTTTAATTTAAACGTGTGTTCTATACAAGCATCATTAGCTATTGAATGATTTTCCATTTTTCTTCCTATTTGAGTTCATTGTATCTGTACAATAATATCGAATATTCGTATTGAATTATGGTCACTATATTCACAAGAATTTTCAGGGAAGTATTCCCCGCCAATTTCATTGGTCAACTGTACATAAAAAGCGATCGCTCTGCGTCAAGTTATATGAATATACTTCCTAGCCACTGAAATAGATATTGAATTTCTATTCCTGATGGTTCTACGAAACCCAGTGACACTTCATTAAGAGCTGCAATATATGGGATCTATTTGGCGTCGAAATAATTGTATAATTAATTAAACTGTTGAAGCTTTAAAGTGGATGCATTTTGCAAGGTTTTCGCAATATATTCAGATCGTCATGAAATGAAAACTTAGCCAAGTGTATTCGGAGCTATTTGCTTTCATCCAGATGAATCATCTACGATGCCTGAGGTCAAAAATTGTAATAAATCATATTTCAAATTGATAAAAATACAAAGCGAAGGTCTCTCAAATTAGCGACGACAAGGATGAAAAAAATATTTCCTCAAAATGACACAAGTTAAAAGTCACATTGGGCTTTTTTATTGTTTTTAATTGGCATCGTCACAATCTTGCCGATAGAAATGATCGATCATCACTAATTCACATCAAATCACAATATAAATCCTAGGCTGTATCACAAGTACATCTGTCAACTTTGAAGATCGATTATCATGTTTATTTTGAAAAATAAATCACAATCCCATCGTAAATAGTATTAGCGTTCGTTATAATCCAGATTAAATTGAATATTTTAATTATGTTATGTAAATACATTAACATATAGGATTTTATAAGCTAAGAAACATGTTCGATAATACTTTATTTCTAACATGTGTATACGTGGCTCGTAATATAACATGTGATAGACATTAAAATGAAGGGTAACACTGTGTAGGCTTCCATTATAGTAATTGTATGAATATGATATTGTATGTAGAAATTTGAAATAGAATTGACTTTCAGAAAACAATGTATGATTGTACTTGGAAAGCTAGAATCGACAAAGAACAAAAGGGAGATGAAATAAAATATATTTTATAGAGTAGAGAGCACAGCATCTTTAGACGTTTGAGAATGAAATTCTAATGATTTTTTGCAAAATGATATAGATCTTGACTCTAAAATTATGATATTGAAAACATCGAAGATTGATCATAAGAAAATTTTCCTTTTTGTGATAGATCCTCTTCAGCTTCAATTAGACATTTGCATTGGTTGCGAAACAATTATTAATCTTTTATATCTTCAGCATAAATTATTGGTTATTGAGTGACATTGTTTGAATAAATTCAAATTACTCTACTCGATGTGCTTATTATACAATAGAATTTGCTAGTTTCAAAGCGAAGATAAGCAATGCAAGTTAATTTTTTTCCATTGCAAGTCGGTGGAGCCATCATATTAATTCAATCGTAGTTAACAGATAAAGATATTTAAAAATGATCACTTATTTGTTATCTTTATAGGATAATCAGCGATAAGAACAAAAATCAGGTCAGGGATTGTTTAAGAAGGCAATAAGAAAATATGTTTTTCAGGCTGCCGATGGAAATAGAAATGATTCAAATGATGAACGCTGTAAAAAAATGCAAACATAATGATCTTATAATACAAGAGCATAATCTCATTTTAGTATAAATTATATTTTTAAATATAATTGGAAGTGCAATCCGAGACCAACGAGGCCGTATAAGCTGCTAAGACGAACACCATAGTGGTCGATCAAATAAGATAACCACCCCAGGAATGATGAATAAAATCCACAAAATGGTATTGGATGACCGTCGACTATAAGTGTGCGAGCTAGCAGATATGGTAAGTCTTTCAAAAAATGCTGTATATCGCATATCGACTAAAAATTGGATATGAGAAAGCTGTGCGCAAGATGGATGCCGCGTTTGCTCACAATGGAATGAAAACAGCATCGCGATGATGTTTCAATCGAGTGTTTGGCGATAAGGCCGAGTTTTTGCATCAATTCAGAATGAAACCCATCACTTCATATCTGAGATAAATGAACATGCCCCCCCCCCCCCCTCTAACCCGAGCTGTTTATCGGTCCCGCTATTCGAGACCATCCCAGCTCACTTAACAGAAGTACACATCAAGGTGTAAAACTTGAAGCTAATATCCATATCCGCATGGACACGCTCATTCTCAAGTTTGAATGGTCATTTGCACTCTGAGCGCGGAGTAGAAACTAGCCAGATTTTATAACTTAAAACTAAAAGGCTTCCGTGATTGTACAGATCATGGAAGACCTTAGGTACGAATTTATTCTCAAAATGCCGTAAAAGAGGACGGAATGGCCACAATGTCTGTGTATCTAACCGGTCCGCTTTTCGGATCGCTGATATAACGAATGGACGCCTCGCAATCGGACGCTTTATCTAAACATGTCTACAGAACGATTACGAACTCTCATTACAAAACGAAGTTGTCCGAAGAAGACTGATCGGGCGGGTTGCTTAAATTTTACAATCGGTCGAAAATATTGTTGCGTTTATTTTATTGCGAGCTTATGCCGACTGGGTCGGCCCAATATTTAAGCGATAAGGAAGAAAAGAGGGATTAGATAAACTTGGTATATATTATAAAAACGGACAGAGTCAATCAGTGTTGATTCATGTAAAATGGAATGATCAAGTAAAATAAAAACCACTGTGCAACTCTCGACCGGGTCGGTATTCTGCGTTTTGCGCCCCAAGCCCTAGGTGCGCACATTGCAGGAGCCTGCTTTTCCACGCCCTTATTACGGCCCTGGTCATCATTTTAAGAATTAAATTCAATTGCCTTATAATCGAATATGCAATTTTTATAATAATATAATTTGTTGCTCGTTTTAAATGATTTTTGGTGTTGGAACATTCGATGGGTCGGAGGAGGATCATGTTGAGGATAAATTTATGCTAGCCAATTTCGCATTTTGTATCAACATTGGTCGTAAATCAAAGTTGAATTTTTATCGACTCAATTCTCTTTTGAGCAATGACTTATTGATCAAAATTATAAACGAGAGCAACACATAACACAAAATAGCGATTAAAATTAGTCGATTTACTTTAAATTATAGATAGTTATGGATATTTATCTGTTATCAATTAATGAACAAAGATCATTTAACTAACGCAGAACATGAATTGGTCCCTTATTATAAATCAATCCTCAAACAAAATAATAAGCATTCCGGTGCCTCGACGGATTGTATAAGCTTTCCCTTTGTATTTATTATTTAGACTAAAGAATTTCGGTGGAAATGGTGGAAAATTTTCCTGGAAGCCCTTTTTGGACATTTAATTCGGGAATTCGGAGAAATTGTCAGTCGATTGTCGCTGCCAGCGTATTCCAAAAGTATTTTATAAACTGCTCCCATATTTCAAGCCGATTATTTCCACGAGTCATGATCGAATAGATAGGAATACCGCCCACTTTGAGTAGAAATTTGGAAGCCATTACATCGGGAATAGATCGCAATGTCGCATTAAAATCACAATAAAATACTCAACATATTTAATGTCCACTCGTTAACGTATTGCAAAATATAAACAAGCAGGAACGAAGACGTTCTGCGAATAAATCTCTCCGGGATGAGCTAAATATTTCTTTCAAGAAGTGGCGACGTTTGCTCGTTGACTCATACTTTCGGGAAAATTTAGTATAATGCGGTGCTGAAATGACGTTTTAACTCCTTTATTAATTCCCTACTTATTGCCATAGAGTGCTTTATTTATGCGAGGAAAGAGCTTATCGTGCCAAATAACTTTAGACAACACGTGTTGGCTTGCAGTTTAAGAAATGTTTGATTTTTTAAAATTCATATACATACGTTATTACACACGATTTAATATCAGGGAATTATTATAAACGAGTTTTTTTCAAATAATAAATTGGAAGAATTATCCGATTGAATAATTTTAGCACTAGATCGAATTGTAAAACAATGCTGAATGCTTCTAAGAAGGATCAGCTTCAAAGAATTTCACGGGGCAATGATCTGCATTAACTTTTAACGAATGACATTCCAAGAATTGAGCGAAAATGCCTATTTATCTGATCTTTCTGAAAAAACTTTAAGTTTCAGGCAATTGAAATTCTGCTTAATCGCAAGATCTTTTTTAACACAATTTCGCCGGGACATATTAATACTTTTTCTTGTACATAGTTATCAAAAATCACACCGAGCGTCATTGCTAGGACAAAATATAAACTTTGAATTTTGTCTTTGAACTTTGAATTGAATTTATATATGTAATCGTAAGTAACTCCTCAGTAGCGTAGGGCTACGCCCTCGATGATAGTTCCCAGTACGACGATTCTACTTGTCTCCAAAGAGGGGGCGTGATTCTTTATCCCCGGCTGCTTTCCATCTTACAAATGATGTCGAAAAGGAGGGGCCTCGAAAGAATGGGAAACAACTAAGACATTTTGATTTTTTAACCATATTATTAATTTACCATTACCATGATAATGGAGATGATCACGAGGCAGAGGTTTTGAAATTGGAGGTGAAATGCTGCGTTGTATAGCCCTGATAGTCTTGTAGGGTTGCGAACAGGCAAGCCGCAGGAAGGATACATCTTCCCAAGGCCAAGGTTATGCGTCCACTTCACCAAAAAGCCCTAAAAGAGCCAGACGATCTGTGTGTTCAACCGGTCCGCTTTTCAGACCGCTGACATTGAGAATGAGTGCCTCACAACCTGTACATGTTCCAGAGAACGATTACGAACTCTCATTACAAAACGAAGTTGTCCGAAGAAGACTGATCGGGTGGGTTGTTTAAATTTTACAATCGGTCGAAAATATTTTTGTCTTTGTTATTTTTAAGCGATAACAAAGAAAAGAGCGATTATACAACTTAGTATATTATAATATGTATTATAAAAATGGCAAGAGTCAATCAGTGTTGATTAATGTAAAGTAAAATGGTCAAGTAAAATAAAAACCATGTGTAAGTCTCGACCGGGTCGGTATTATGCGTTTTGCGCCCCAAGCCCAGTTGCGCCCGTGACGAGCGCCTGCATTGCCACTCGATTTATTAACGACAAATTGATTTATTAACGAGATAAAAGTTTGCTGAACGATACACATTTATTTATGCTTAGTGTTTATTCAAAATTCCACTTTAAAATATTTGGGAGCTTGGAAGTTATAGCGTTTTTTTTTTATATGAGAGTATTACGCGGTGCGCAATTTCGCCGTCCGACTAAAATGTGTTAAATATAGCAAGTTCTATTTTCAACCATAACCAACCCCAGTTAAATCCACTTTTCATATTCACTCCCATTTGATTTGATATCGATGAAACTGATTTCTTAGTGATGATATCTGGATTTATTCGCCTGTTGCTAATCTTTCCTGTCTTTCGGTCTGACAGACAGAAGCAATTATAAGATGAACGACATCCTCATATCCGACTAATAAAATTTGTTATTTTTTCTCAAACTATTAATAGAAGGTTGAAAGCTTATAGTTAATTGTTTAAGTGGATTAAACACGGTTGAAATATTTTTGTAGTGTGCAATTTAGCATAATAGGCTTTAAAATGGCGGTCACGTACCCAGGAACGTAAGCGCGAAAACCCTTTATATAATAAGATTTAAGAGGGAGCATTTTATTGCCAGCTTAAAAAAATACCTTCCTTCCGAAAATGACCATAAACAAAAATGGTTCATTGCCGTACGTCCTGGATGCGTGCCAATTTCGGCACGGGAACGCACCGCGAACACTTTTCAGATTAATCATCCATCAACGGATTGATTTTAGGATTCTTTTCCTTAAAAGGTTTGCCAAAATAATCAATCTCTATTAAATTATAAAGGAAATAACGCGATAGAGCGAACTACCGGTATGGCGGCCATGATGTCATGGCGGATGTTCAATTTGAATTTCGTATAATCGCGCTCTTATTTCTTTTTGACGTTTGTTCGCTTGCCAACATTATATTTTAAACGAGACCTTAACAAAACAAATGTTGACCAGAGAAAATCTATCGATCAAGAGTTTAAATGTACTGATCCCAATTAAAATGTTGTATTTGTCGCAAACACGTCAGCCTTTAATTATATTTATTAATGAAATTAAATTCTGATAATAATGTCAAATATTATACATAATTTTATTTAAATTATATGTAGATTTATATCGCATATTATACATTCCTGTTATAAGAAACTCGGAGCTCATTTAAAATTATGACAATCCAAAAAAATATATATAAGTCGATCATTCATTATTACTACTATTAATAGTCTTATTTATTAATTAAATATAAAAATAATACAAATGCATAAAAACTTATGTTTTGACGTCAGTGAATATTAATTTTCATTAACAAAAGATACTTTTACAAAAACATACATATTTTATATGATTCGAGACACTAACTGTACATTATCCCACTTTTTTTGTTTGTTTACTTAACGCTTTGACGCACAGTCAGATTCTGATTGTCTCGTCTCGTAAATCCGATTGCGACCATATTCAAAGAATCACAAAACCATCGCTAGAGCACCCATTGAGCGGTCGGTTATTCTCTCGTATTTTGTATTAGAGCAATGGGAGTCGAAAGCAATTGTTCTCAACATTTTTATTTTTGCCGAAGATTGTATTCTATTTTATTGTATTATATTCAATTTGTTTATGTGGGGTAATTCCGTGGCTTACAAATTTGCGATAATTACACAAAAAGTTCACATTTGCAAAATTACTAAAAAAAGGGTTTACAAAGTTACAAAAAAATAATAATACAGGTCATAAGATTGAAAAATAATTTTATAAGCTTACAAAAAATTACAAAAAAAAAATTCACAAAAAATAACAAGAAAAATTATTCATTGTGATATTTTTTTAGTTTAATTAGTCGGGGATGATGTTTGGTTGTAATACTTAATAATCTCTAGTATCGTGCCATTTAGAAATATATATATTATTTTTTCTTAACCATATGTGTTCTCCTTTTTTAACTCTCTTCTTTGTTATTTCTTCTGAATTTCCCCTTCTATTTGCACGTAATGTCCCTGTTGTATGCGTCCTTTTTTCTAATAATTTAGTAGATAATGAAATGTTATTATAAAAATTGTCCATAAAAACATGATGACCTTTGTGGAGGAATGGATTCATCAATTTTAGTACACTAGCATCAATTTTGGTTCCCCTAGGTTCGTTATAACCTCCCTCTATAGATTTCTAGATTATGGATGTATCCATTTGGGAAACACAATTTATAAAACTTGATGCCATACTTAGCTTTCTTCCCTTTCATGTATTGCCGTAACCACAGTCGCCCTCGATGAAGAAGAAGAGATTCATCTTCAGAAATTTCTTCCGATGGAGAATATATATCTTGAAAATTCGAAACAACGATGTCAACAAGTGGATTTATTTTTGACATCCAAGTCACGTTCTTTTTCTTTTAAATACTCAAATAATTTGATTGCTTTTCTTTTAATCAGATGTCTATCCAGGGGTACATTTTTTGACAATCTTCAATCCATATTATTGAACAGTTTTCCGTTCTAGCTAATAAATTATTTTTTACACGAGCAATTTGATTTATACTGACTGATGATTTAATGTAAATTCTTTTTCGTATTT
Organism: Stenopsyche tienmushanensis; assembly: GCA_008973525.1. Lineage (NCBI taxonomy): Eukaryota > Metazoa > Arthropoda > Insecta > Trichoptera > Stenopsychidae > Stenopsyche > Stenopsyche tienmushanensis. Next base: position 797,324 of record WACJ01000274.1, read on the forward strand.
TATATTCCCTTTTTTGAATCCTAGAAATTATAGATCTACTCATATTAAATTCTTCAAATATTTTATTAATTTCTCCGCATTATTTCTCTGCATTTTATAGGTTCCAAAATTTGTGCTTTTTGTTCTAGCGAAATACGTTCGGGTCCATTGGACAACATGGTTAAGAAATGATAATAAATCCATGAATATGTAATTTGATATTGATATTTTCTTTCACAGTTGTAAAGAATATAAATAAATTCAGTATAATTTTAAAAGCATAAAGTATTGAATTACAAATGAAAAAAATCGACGCTTACTGGAATAATTGAAACAGAGACCGTATTATGTTATTCGATATTTGATAATATTATTAATAAGATTGAAAGATGTGAACATAATTAAACACTTTTACTAGTGGGCGATGTTTATGATAGGTATGTACTCTATGTTGGTGCATCGCAAAAATCGAATTATTTACCAAAATTAATTTATCTTACTCAGAAAAGTTTGAGAGTCTTTGAGCAATATAAATGGGTTGTTTTTTTTGTCCCTTTTTTTTGTCCCTCAAAGGCGGTATACAATAGACTAATCCGGCGCAAGAGGTTTAGCCGAGCAAGTTTTAAACAAACTGTAAACATCAATTTCTGCGGAAAAACCTTAGACGAGCTTGAGATTTAACGAATATGAATGTCGATTAATGGCAATTCATTAGAATAACAGTTAATAAAAAAGGTACCTTTATAAAAAAAATAACTATTTTACGAAAACTGACATTTATATGCACAAAAAATATAAATGTAATATTGATGGCATCTGAATACATACTAAAAATACATACGTTTGAGTAAAAATAAAGTTTAAGGTGTTTTTTTTGTTGTTGTATAATGTTAACCTTATCAGACCGGACCTCGTGCGACAAAGAAGGGTCACTTAGGCAGGATCCACACTATGGTGTCGTTGACAGTTCGATCTCACTCCGATCTCGGTCCGATCAAATATTCTTACACGAGAAACAATCAGAGTATTCACACTATCGGATCGTTCCAATTCCGTTTTTCGTATGAGAATATTTTACCGGACCCAGACCGAAACGAGATCGAACCGTGAACGGCACTATAGTGTGAAAACTCACAGATTTGTGCGAACGATATTTATAGCCTCTTCAATATTTTAGAAGTCTTTGACATTTAAAAAAAACTATTATAAGCAATTAATAAGAACTATTTTCAATTAAAAAAGAAACAATGATCGTCTAGAAACTTCTCAAAAGTGTGCCGAAGATAAAGCATATCTCCTCATTTTGATGACGAATTGAATGTTTTATGATGGGCCGACGTAGAGTGATTTTTATTTAACGTTTTTTTTTTCAATTTACAAGAGTATGATTTTATTTACACATTCCTATCTACTCGAGAGCAGGCCTACTAATTATACTCTGCAATGCTGATAAGAAGATTTCTGCTTAATAACAAATAAATACATTTCTTCGATAAATACATCTAAACATTACAATATACAATTTTTAAGTTAGCTTACGATTTTTAGTGAATAAGTTGCGATATTTGATACTCTTTTTCGATATTTGATTTGATTAAAACTAAATTAAAAAGTCATGATTTGGCTTGGTAGGATTTGGTCATCAATGGCTATCATAAATCCATTCTCATTCATATTCTAGTCTGAATCCAATATAACATTTTCTTTGATGATGTGCAATCGAGACTCGTATGCTAAAAAGTAAATTAAATTTGAATAAAAGCAAATCACATGTCAATAGTTCACAATGGATATATAGACATGCGGCTGATTTGTAACAAAAACGGAGGCAACAGAGTCTGCAGTCTAATCAGCATATACATATTTGATATAAAAATATTCATTAAAATTGCAAAATTTGCATAAGGAACACGCAAGTCATGATTACTTTTGATAAAATCTTAAAACAAGGCGATAATTATTATCATATAATTTTAGGTGGATCTAATTTTAGTCGTGGGAAAGTTGAGATTTTCCGAGCATTTCTTATCAGAACAATTTTTATCGAGATAATAAATCTTCTAGTGTTTGTTTGCTGGCACATCATAAAGTTGAAGATATTTCCATTGAAAATGTTTGAGTGTGCAAAAAAATATTTCTGCTGCATAGCAATATGACTAATTTTGGATCGATTGTCGATCGGTATTTTTTTTTTTGATTTCGCAATTTTTATGTACTGGGTGTCGTGGCTGCTTCGAAAATGTGACATATCATCAAAATATTTAGGCATTATACAACATAACGATCTGTTGGAACAATTCCAATAAGTTCAGTGGAAAATTATCATTATGAGTGATTTTCCAGCGATTATTTCGGAAGCGTCCACAAGCATTTTTTTCTCCGAATCATTGAACGGGATGAGAGCGTTTTTGGGTACTTAAATAAAAAGAAACTGTCAACTCCGTGTCAGACTGACGCATGAGACACCAAATTCGAGGCTAGAATCGGCCTTGTCATATTTTGACGGGATACTCGTGTATGTTGATTTTTTATTTGAGCACATATTTTCTTATTTTTGACGTTAAAAATAATAGACGACGCGTGCGAAGCGAAAGATGACAGATGCGATTGTTGATCTATTGTGCGATGAGTTAATCTACAGTAAAATTAGAAGCATCGCGGGAGACATTTTTGGCTTATCTAAATTTGGCGATGGCTTTTATGATATTGCGATTGCGAATTTGCTTTAAATCCCAAACAGATTATTTTACTTTGGTATTGTATCAATTTAATAATAATTTTTCAAGCACTGATACAGTGGGTTTACAATCGTGGGGATTTTATTCCGATAGGTTTTCTGTCTCACCTGTTTCTCTTTTAAATAATATTCTTATTTAAATAATCTTATTTGAATTTAATTATATTGTATAACAAAGAAGAAAAAATATTGTAATTTATTAATTTCGATATAATTTAATCTATTATATTTTTTTCGATAAATTAATTTAAAAAATAATTAGTAGTTTTTTTAAACAAATAATAAAATAGCGTATTGATCCACGAAGGCAAATATTGACGTGGTTTCTGAACGCTTTACAATTACTACGATCACATGACCGAACAGCTGATGTGAACAATGGAGGGAAAATGCTTTTAACTTCTTGACCGCGGGTGCTTCTGATTGAATTGCATACAACAATCAGTCGCATAAGTATACAATATTTAAAAATATATACAATTAAAGCTATTATTGCAAATTACAATCGCAATTATATCAATTAGAAATTAGATACGATAATTGATGTTTTTAATAACATATAATTTAATGGGCATGCATTGAAACGTGCCTATACTTACCAGTTAATTTAATTATTTTATTGTTAGAATAATGCCGCATGAATTAGTCAACAATGGAATACATGTATCAATATTATATCCATGTAAAATAGACCTTTCAAGAGGAAGGGAGCAATGAGATAAAAAGTTCAAGGAAGAATCTGAACACATGATCTATATTAGCAAAAACATTGTACAGCACACTTGCGGTAGTCCGACAAACGTTTTGTAAGGCTGTGTGGGATTGTCCAATTTGTCGGACTATAGAGTAGTGCCCCCGACCCATAGTAGTCCGGAATTTTTTGAAAAGGAGTATTTGTAATCTGAAAACTTACGAAAATGATGAGATATACATAGATAATACAAGGTTTCATAATATAGAATTAACGTCTTAACCCGTTGAGTAGTTAGTTAATTTAAAATCATCAAAATCTTAGATGCTATATTTGCTTGTCCGCCACTTATCGTCATACAAATCCATTTATCTGCCAGGAGCGTCGTAGCGTGTATGAAGCTTGTACATAAATAAATAAACAATGTCAATAGCACACAATTTTGGTAATTTCTTCATGTAAAAAGTTAACAATACACTTGGAATCGATTCATATCATTCGTATATCATTATTAATCGATTAATTTGGGTTAACGATGTATACAATCATACGGTCTTTCATTCACAATTTCAGACCTGCGAGATAATTTCTCCGTCTCTGTCTGTTTCCGACCTTAACGTGTAAGAATACTCTTTCCGAAGCACTGGAATACGCTCGCAAATATGCGACCATCCTACCATATAGGTTATACCAATGACCATAGCAATTATAAAAAATAAAATCTGTTATCGTCATCAAATGTATTCCATAACGATTTTTAAAGCGTTTTTATTATCCCTTGCTAACTATAAAGTCTTCTCTTTTGTTATCACCTTGTATTTTTTTCTTTCATGGCTAATATGGGCCCAGAAATAAGCGTATTCCTGTATCTTTCCTGAATAAATCACATATATAAAGCTTCCTTTATCTCTGGAAGTATAGCTTTCTTGAAAGTTTGCTTCTTCTCAATGATAGATCTTAGACCTTACTCTCTTGCCAACTTATAAAAATATCCATTACTAATCATGCGGTCCATAATCACACTTTTGCATTTTTTTAAACCGTAGTTTATATCGAAGTTTTACCGTGCATATGTGCTATATTTGTATTAGGATGTCGGACTACAGAGGGCGACAGATTAGACCAAAGTCGGATTACCGTGGGTCTGCTGTGCTCGTTCTAATGATCGAATGTTGGTATAGTGAATTAGTATCTGGACTTTTATTATAGTTCGAATTCATATCCAGTACAATTGCATATACAAATTAAATTTTAAAATCCGTAAATTAATCGGACTGAATGGCGACACACGCATAACTCGATCAATAGGTGGGGATTAATGGATTCAAATGAGATGCATTTAAATGTCTATGACTTCATCGAGGGGCGGAGAAATCTTGCCCTTTCTTCTGTCTTAATTATTACTTCATACTGTTTCTCAATAGATGTCTATTTTTTTTAAGCCATTCTCAATCAAATATGATTTGATTGGAGTGCGCATGGATTTCATTTTGCACTGCATTTCGCCGCTCCGTTGTATACTGCTGAGTTCATATCGAGGCGGAGGCCCATATCAATACGCAGGGCGAATATTTCGTTCTTCTCGTGGAGGCCCTTCAGACCTATGCCGAAGCCCTTCAGGCCTACGACGAGAGACGCATGGATGTATCCGATCATCTGCTTGCACCGCGACTCAAAACGTTCCTCGCGGTAAATTGCATGAGATTGTGGACCCCATCGAGACAGCAAGATGACCAGAGATGCAGCAATATCTAAAAATTCATACTTAAATAAATTCACCAATAAGGTTAAAACAATATATTTGGATGTATTAGACTTCCTAAAGGCTATAATGAGCTCTAAATAGATAAGATGTACAATAAAAATACATAAATCTGACGGCCAACATTTAAAGAATGCGACACCGTCGACGCAGGTACACAAAGAAACGGTAAAACTCAGCATTGGTAATGAAATGAAACAAAGAAAGGTGTTAAACAAAGGTAATATTTAACAAACGCCAAACAAACAAGGGTTATGCAGCTTTGTAAAAAAAACATATTGGTGAGATAAATGTATTTTAAAAGGATTAAATGGTTGTGCAGCAGAATATGTGGATGAAAAATTAATGGAATCAGATATGGCCATTAAAATATTAAATTTAAGCGTATTATTCTCGTTTTTGATGTGTTATCGGTGTCAAGTAGTTTAAGCGCGATACTGTCAGATAACATAAGTGTTGCCATTGTGATGTAATAAGCAATTGATTATTCAATTCATTAGCGATTACTAAATCGATCGTATCGTGGGTGTAATTAAATATCTGATTTATGATTAATTTTTAATAATTTGTTATGAAATAAAATCGACATTGTTGTTGTTTTTTTTTAAATTTTATTTTTCCGCATATAGATTGTTTTTAACGGAGGTAACACTGATTCGAAATGTCAGTTTTCCCTCTTGGTGTGATGTTTGATTTTCTTTCTCTGGCAGAATACACATCACGTAACGAGACGTTTCGTTGCGAATGTGTCGGCAGCAGGTGCGCATGCGCGGACGACGCTCCGCGAACCGTACCTCAGTCGGCTGCTTGTGTTCTGTGAGGGTGTTGCGCCGAGTCGTCGTCCTGCCCATTTTCCGACTCGCTATTGACGTTTGACGATTTTTATGTTGATGCATATCTAGGCCGACCCGTGCTCGGAAAACTCCATCTCTTCCCGGAGGGATTCTCTCACATGTAGGCATCGGCCTCGCAACTGACAGCTCCGGGCCGCCATTGTTGAGAGTGCGCGGCCGCAGCTCGCACGCCGCATGACCCGACGGACGACCGCCGGCGAGCGACGAACGAACACCTGCACCGCACCCACACCCCTCAGGTAACCGGACCGCACCCCTCGCCGTCCCCACCCTCGCCGTGCCTTCCCCCACCTCTCGCACGACCAGCTCCACGCGCCCATGCAACGCACAAACGTCAAAAACAACGCGCTTTTAAATTAACAGCTCGCGTGGTCATAACAACATCAAATTCGTCTTGCAAATTTAAAATTAAATATCAACTCAATTCATTCATATATTTCATTTACATATCTTACCAGCCTATTTTAAAATCAAAATTAAATATTTTGTCTGTGCATTTATTTTTCATTCGTCATGGAAGCGCTTAATCCGGTGCAACATTCCCCTTTTGCAATCGTAGCTCATTCAACTCTAAATGTCAGTTGACGCAGACCGACCGCTTGAAAATATCCCAAGATGCCAGAAAATAATCCGTTTATCTTTGTCCTCGTCGTTTAGTTTTTAAGTCGGCTGAATCACCCGCGGTAAAACTCAGCTTCCTCGTTCGTTATGGAATGGATTAATCATGAATTTATACGATTAGTCAAAGCATGCATATCGCGCATAAGCAATTGCGTTTTTGTTCTCATCCGTGCAATTCAATTTAGACGTTTTAAAATGATCGATTTTTCAGTGGAGCAATGATGGACTGCGCGGGAGTTTTAGATTCGCTCGAGCGAAACGGCGATATTTTTGCTTTTCGCCAGTTGGATGAATTGCGCTCGACATTCAAATTTGTTGATTTGAGAAGACTTTCAGCAGTAGTGCGATCTCATATTTATCACTTTTCATCTGCTATAAATGTAATCATCATATATTTTATATACTACTGCGAATTTATAAAAAAACAAACTTAACATGCATTTTTAAAAGACTTAAAAACATTCACTCCAGTAGAATTAGATTTCTAGTCGCCAAATCCAATACAACGTTGTAAATTAACTTTTTGGTTTGATTTACAACGTTGTATTGGATTTTGTGATTTTTGAATAACTATCCTGCAACTATCTTTGAAACTGTAGACAACATCATTCTTTCCTGGAATGGGATGACCGGATTAAGACTAGGATGATACAAGAAAATCTATTTTTGATGTTGACGAAATTGTCAAGCTAGCTAATGAAACAGGCTTGCGCAAAATATTAACCCTTTGAGTGGTGCGCTAATTTAAAATCTTCATAGTCTTAGATGCCATATTTGCTTGTCCGCCACATCATCCATAAAAAACCACTTATCCGTCAAGACCGCAGCAGCGTGTGTGCACACAATATTCGGTTATTTCTTCAAGTAAACATAAATAATACACTTGAAATAATTCACACATCATTATTCGTCGATAAATTTGGGTTTGTGCGCAGGAAGTTCTCCGTCTCTGTCTCCCATGCACAGTTACCGAACTGCGCTATATTTTATCCGTTTCTGTCTCTCTCTGAGCTCAACGTACAAGAGTGTTCTTTCTGAATCACTGGAATTCGCTCGCAAATACGCGATCATCCTACCTTACAGGTTAAATAATTATTGCAAGTTACAATTGGTGAAAGTCCTTCCAATGATGATCTTGAGGAACTAATAGAACAACAAGTGCACCAAGAATTGACATTTCTGTGGATGAGGAGTAGAAGTCTGGCCACTATAACAGAAAATATGGATTAATTTATTCAAAATGATTTAAATTTTGATGGAAGATCAAAGGCAAGATGAAGTTTCGTTGATGCGATGTCTTGCTATAAAGTCCAACGACGTTAGATGATGAGCAAGAACTTTCCTTGTCACAAACAACTTTTCGATTTTTTTTGTCTTACTGAATTTCATAAACTAATCATTTTTATCATAAAAAAATCTTTACCCAAGGTTCAAGTACTAAACGAATTGAAAGAGTGTTACAATGAGCATTTTTTTCATAATAAAAACAACAGGATACCATTATTTCATTGTAGGTAGCGTTGGTTATATAATTTTTTTGAAATTTCCAATTAGCAATAGGGACAATTGCCGTTGAAATTGCGTGGATTTATATCAGGTATTACATCACGCTAAATATGTCCAAATGTCGAATGATGAGCATCGGATGTCTTTGGTATAAAGATAGCTTAAAATCCCATTACCGATTCGCATTGATCAAATGTAACTATTTTGGTCTTGATGCAAGAATGAGTTTGAGTGTGTTTCAAAGCATAATGTTTACATGGCTTTTGTTGTTTGTCTGTCTATTTATCTGGGTAGATTCTTGCAAATACTGTTGTTTAAACATGTGCGATTCTGTGGTTGATTTTGCAAAATGTTGTGACAGTTGTTTTGTGATTGCATACGACATTGCTGCGATGAGAAAATAACAAAAATAATGGTTGATTCGTGTGTATTTTTAGTATTTATGGATTTTCAATGAATTCGTTTGATTTTTGCTCCCTGTATTATTCTTTGAATATAAACAAACCAAGAAAGAAAAGAGTACAAAGAAGACCTTTTTTGTTTTGTCCCCTTGTACAAAGAACCGTAAAGATGTAGCAATCCAAAAAGAAGAAGTTAATACATGTATGTCTCCAGACATTGCGGACTTAAAATAAGCTACTCTTTTTCAGTATCTCTTATACTTATTTTGGCCACTGTGCATCCGAGTTCAAATCTTCATATGATCAATTTATATTGGTTGTATCAAGTCACTACATTCTTCAAACCGATTAAGTTTTTATTACCCTGAAGAATAAAAGTTAATTGCTTGTATTTACTTCTTCATTTGTTGTAGCTATGTATATTGAAGGCACGCGCCGTATTTCTTCTTCGCAGAACAAGAACGCATTATCATCAGTGTCAACTGATTCATTTCTTCTTCACTCTTAATTGGAAATACTTCTAAGTTGCCATTGACGTTAATGTGTTTAAAACGACTTAATTCTAAGAGCATCGTCTCTAATTAATTAGAACCGGTTAAGTGGGAGTCCACCAGAGCAAGCATTTAGATAATCGTCGGCTTTATATCACTTTCTGGATAATGTTATGATAGTGTCTCACCTCACGTTAATTATGCACGATGAGGTCAGTGCTGCTTTTTATGTTGTCCAACAAATTGTGTTGCTAGCATCGAGCTGGGGTCGTGTTGGATTATTTAGGTCAACGCAACGTCCTTTCAGTTGTTGACCTGGCTGATATTAGGTCAACTACTGCATTCTTGCTGCACAAACCGGGTCAAATCTCCTATATAAACACCCACCTGTCTCTACGCGCTACAACTTTCTAGGACAATCCAGCGAGCTGCGCTCCATCCCATAAAACTAATCAACCCCTCATTGTTGTCAGCCGTGAAGCAATTGAAGCGACGAGAGAGCAATATGGGCATACTGGGTCACACATTTTTTTAAGGTTGATTGATGGGTACGTTAATTCAATACCGTCTTTGTCCCGTTCAGGATCCATAAGAAGTGAGACAAGTCTCGCAGATGCTGCGTACCCTCATTGATATTTCCTGTTTGTGATACGACACTGAGCCGACTAGTTCTATGATTGGATTTTTTAACCCCTAATTCGAACATTCGTACGAGATCTATCCCCCGTCGGCAATCGTGCGTTCCGGTTTTTTGAGATTCCTTCGTGACGCAAAAAGCGTGAGAAATGCGTCTCATGCATGCCAAATCCGGTTCACCCAGATTCCAGCTTCTACGTGGGAACAGTCCACCGTTGACCTCTCAATGTCGACAATTCGTCCTGAAGACTTTGTTGCAGATGCCTTTCATTCCAATGCTCTATAAAAGCACTGGTCTGCTTCGAATCCAGCTGAAGTTTGGGTCGAACCCAAGCGACGAAGAAGATTCCAATTTATAATTAACGCCGCAGACTTGTGATTAAGCCCAATTCGTCAAAATAAATTGATACATTAAATGGACATCAAGCCAAATGACTCCGTAATTGGATGATTAGTATCAACGCATGGTTAAGCACCTAAATTATAAAGAAGGAAGCGGCGGCATTAAATGCACATTTAACGTCAATCCAATTCGACGTTGCATAAAATGATCTTTTTCGCACGAGTTGTCATCATTTTCGATCGTAGAATTTCAGTCCCACCTAGAAATGCCGCTTGGCATCAACCCAATGATAATTCACAAGATTCAGCTTTTTTTTTAGAAGAACCGATATTCGTATAAAATATCGGTTGACTAATTGGATTCTATTTCTGAAATATTGTAGCTAGCGGCTTTGTCGTTCTGCATTTATCCATCAGCTAAAACCGTTTCAAACTCTTCCTATCACCCATGTGCTCCTGCACGATCAAACATCGTGATTCTGAACCCTATTCAAATCACATCTATCCCAGATATTAATCGTCACACTTTTCTTTCATCAGGAAAGAATTTCAACTTTGATCAATACTCCTAATATTTGCATTTAAATTTGAGCATTTTTTGATGCAATAAATACCGTTAAATGTCAAGCATTGTATCATTATTGAAGATGCTTAAGTTGCTCTTTGACCAGTCAGTATGCTAATGTGAAACGAGTTTTTAGCGTGTTTGGAAGCCTATTTGTATAATAAATCCTGTGGCAATATCAGGCACTGGACGATCTGAAAAGATTGACGTCAGTCATCCTGTCTAAGTGTTATAGCTGCTTCATTTCATAAATAATCATCAGCAAAATATACCAGAAAATAACTTCAAATTCCATCAGAGCAGTGCAATAAACCCAGTGTTAGATCTACAGGTGGTGTGGTTTGCGACCGTATTTAAAAAATATATATACATGCCATGACAACCATATCGATGTGGTTGGCAATGGTCCCATGGAAGGAATTTGTTTTTGCAAATTTCACGCTGTTTCTAAAGTGGATATCGTGCTAATTCCATTAATTTCTTTCATCTGGTTATTCCATCTTATTGCAGAATATCCTTATTTTTATTTTTGCTGGCACATTGCCTAGAAGTGTCAATATTTGCATTCATTGCATATCAAAATTGATGGAAGCGCTAGATCTATCATCACTTTGGGATGCCTCTAATCATTGCTAGAACCAAGCTTCGAAGTCATCTATTATTATCATACGTTTGTGCGTTGGGACGTTGAGAAATATTATATTTTAGTGACAGGTTTTGGAATCCAACCATTATTGTGTTGCATCTGATGCGAGAATTCTGTTCGGTTAGGGGTGAATGGCCGCCCTTAGGGCTACTTGCAAACATTGCGTTGAAAATATTTTGCGCTGTTGAGCCATCTCTATCCAGGATTTATATACGCCTAAAAGCAATAAAGCATACAGCCGAAGGAACAATTCCATGTTGCTCAAGGCTCTTTGTCGTTTATAAAGGACTTTGTGTACGAAAAACACAGGACGCGAGCGGCTCGCAATTTATTCCAGACTACGATATGACAATGTATGTGCTCTTGGCAAGTTCATTGCTCCTCCATTCAATATTACGAATATTGATCCGGCGTAAATGAAATAGGACACGAAAATAGACGTTGAATCATGCCTTCGAGTATCTCCTTTGTTGTGTTTGAAGTGCTTTCTGTCAGTATCTTAGCCAAATTATCCCATTTGATCCCCCTTCTTATTCCACTTTTCTTCGTCTGGAATAAAGACGTCGTCTCGCGCTTCGTCTCTTTTGTCTTGTTGGGCCTCGAGAGGCCTACTTCGCCGTTGAGCCTTTGTCCAATTCGAATTATCGGTATTCAACAACAATTCGGCACAATACGTGCCGTGGATTGCAGTCGATTAATGACATTGTTGCTGGCTGCTTACATTCGACGCTGCTCTTCTTCCAATTTTCCTATTTGCGCATTTGTCTATTTAAATTCTTGCGAATAATGCCGTCTATTTTTTGCTGATGTCGTTGCAGTCCATCGAAATTTTTATTCATCATCGCCGAAAATTTCCTAGGTTTTGTGTGAAACTCGATGCGTACACGCTTTGTTCCAGATAAAAGATTCATTGTTTCGCTTTGTATTTTTAATACTCGAGAATTCTTTGAATGGATTACTCATCGGTCGTTATATCTTTTGATGACAATCACAATGAAAAGAGAAAATATTTCGAATGCAAGGAAGTTGAACAAACGCAGGAAGCCAAAATGTACGCAGATTTATGAAAAATGCTCATGAATCTGGAATCATAGCGTTTGACTTCCTCATTTTTCTTTCTAGACTAGTTCCAAAAGTGGTAATAAGGTCCGGTAGCATTTTATTGCTATATAAGCTGTTTATGTTCTCTTCCGTTGCATCGCTCACCATTTTTGCTATAAATTAAATCAAGTATTGCTAGTTTCTTTGTATAATCTTTGTAAAATGTATATATATAAATATAAATATTCCTGTATTTATACCATACTAGCGAATACCCGACATGCGTTGCAATGCCATAAGCGCTTAATAATTATTTGAAAAGAAACGCAGTACGTGGTTTATTGCTTCAGGTCAGGTGTAGCGCGAGTAGAAGAGCTGGGAACCAAAAGTATATGCACACTCGCTCTTGTCTCGAAGACCGACTTAACCATCGTATTGCGCGCGCATTCTTTCTCTCCCGCAGTCCAAACTTCATTTCACCGGACCAATATGCGCCAATATGGTGCATGCATACAATATTTTTACTATGCCTATGTTATTTCCGCAAGTGTAAGCAAACAGTAAGCTGACAAAGTTTTATCGCAATCTGAATAACGTTATGGGAGTGCATTACATACGAACAAACAGATTCATTTTTATATATTAGAAGAAGATAACCAATTTGTCAATAGAATTTAGCATTGTGTTTGATGCAACTTTTTTTTGGTAATGAGTATTTTAATTGCACACAAGAAAAAAGGCTTTGAAAAAATTAACACTATGGATACCGGTGGTACAAAATTTGTCCTAACCCCTCATAACCATTGCAATAAGGTAATACATTGTGCTGCGTGTACTGTAAGAATTCAATAAAATTATCATGGTTGTATGAATAGCTTTTACTTAAAATCCACGTATTAAGACTGCAAAATCGATATTTTTGACACGCTCACTTTAGTGACATGTGGGATGAGTGCTCATATGTGGAATCCGGTTATTTTATCTAAATTTTGATCTTTGATTTTTTCAATAGTGATTTTCAATGAGAAATTCCAGAACCATGGCTCTCGACTATCAAAATATTTTCGAAAACATTGTGATTAACTCCCATGTAAAATTTCCCATTCGAAAGTGTCGTATCGCGCGGATAAAAGGCAGAGATGCCTGCTATAAATGTAAGTTTTAATAAAGCTGACCCCACATAATATGTGTTAAATTGTTTTGTATTTAAAAAAAAATCATATGTTTCTCATGTGGTGAATATCTTCGTCGATAAATATGAATGAGTGAGAATTACGTTTCAAATTCCAAGAAATCGATCCCAACTGCCAAATAAATCAAGTTTCTTCTAGAATTCCAAGAAGTACTTTGGACAGATGAATGGTTTTTTTCCATCGTGGTAAGAAGCATGGTCACTTCCATTGCTTGGATGACCTCCATAAATTGCGGCACGGGTCATGCGAACACGATACTCTGTGGCGACCGACTGTCTCACATCAGACTATACGTGATCGTTCAACCACCGGGGGGATTCTACGGAAGAGCGATCGTGCCAATTTATCGTTTAATAATGGCTGGACTTATTTTTATGGCACGTAGACACGTCGTAGATCATGTCCTGTTTGCCCTGCCGTACGGTTGTTTTATTGCGTGCCTGCAAAAATGGATGTAAACGACGCAATTGTGGCGGAGGTGAGCACTCCACTTTTATGACTGGCCAAATCGAACGGACAGAAACGAGCGCTTTATGGCGAATGCAATAAAGAAATACCCTATTGACCGATGACGCGAATGTGAGTCGTCTCCGTAGCGCCACTTGTTCCACTTTGATGATTCACTTCGACGCTTATCTGAACTTTGGCGATCCGCCAATGTCCGTCGATATATAGGAGTGCTATTGCTCGTCCTTTTTATCATCCTGTCTGGTTTGGAACAGTTTCTTGATGTGTTTTAACTCTTGCTGGTTTGAGTGCTACGCTAAATTTCGCTAATTCTTACCAAAAATGTGACGAAAAAAAAAATTAAACGCCATAACAAGCAAATTTGGTGATATGTATAATAAAAAAAATCATGGAATATAAACTGTTTTTTTTTAAGAAACAATTTATTCAGATTTTTGTGTTCCTGTAAATGCAAGGCCAATATCAAATACATCTTCCCCAATTATCAATAGAAGTCCACTATAGGAAGATGTTACCAATAATTTTTCTGTATGCTAAAAATAAGTAGGATTTCAAATTCATAAAAATCATTAAAATATTATTTGTTTACTGAAGAATTGACCACAAAGCTTATAACGGAAAGAAATTACTACGCAGCTATAACAATTATTATAAAATATGTTTTTTAAAAATGTTTTTTTTTAAAGACCGCAAAAGGTTAAGAGGCCAATGAAGAAAAACAGTTATTATATCAAGGAAACCAATTATTGTAATGAATTTCTTTGAAAACATGTCGTAAATAATATAACTAGATATGGTCGTTCATATTCCAATACATAATATGCTCTTGATATCATATATAACCTTCTCAGTTTCTTTTTATTTCTTTGTCTTCCTATGGATTTTCTTCGTTGTTTTTTTCTCATCTTTGGCGGGAGAAAGGAAAACATCTATTGTTGCAGAGAAATTTGCCCTTATCGATCGATGGTTGTGCATTGCACGTTGCTAATTGTTCCGCATGCGGCATGATTGGATATTAAAGGGCGTCCTGTGCGGAAAAGCTCGCAAATTTCCGGGATCGAATGCGCGCGCAGTTGTCTTCCATCCTTGTAGAGTTGTTGTTGTTGTTGTACAACAATGCCGCCTCGTCGTCTCACAGTGGCCACATTAACACCGGCTGCTCTGGCAGACACTCCGGCGGCGGCTCCGCCATTGTTATGTACGTCACGCATTATCAGTCGCTTGTGACGTCACTTTTATCCGATCCATTGGGCTAGCAATTTGCTAACTTGTTTTTGCCCGGGACCGCATTTAAATAATCGATTGTCCAATGGAATTGCGTTTACAGAATGGATGTTTTGATATCATATATTTTCTTGTATGAAGGAGTATTTTAATTCCATCAATCCAATGCATATTTGTCATACGTCTTTCAGTTTTGTGGATATCCGAGGAGAACGCTCGAAAAACAAATCTATAATATCAGCCCAATTATTAGATTTATCTGCATTAACACTTTCTTGGCCGGTGATGCATATGTTGCATCATCATAGGTTTGACCATTGGAGGCCGTATGATGCCACATATGCATCATGATCGTGCCGACCATCCGTATACATCATAATCAATGCAGCATATACATCAGTAATAAATGAATACTAGTACATTTATTTGAAGTAATAAGTTCAATGGTCCGATACTCCGATGCGGCCACGATAGTGTTAAGTGTATTTTAATCGAAGCATTGTTATTATTCAAGGGCAATATCCTTTATCGCATGTAGCTTTACATCTTAAATATGAATATTCATCTTCTACTGATATCCAAAACCGAGGCAATGTTTTGTGTCTGGATATCAGAGTGTCATCCGAAGACAACTCTATTAATTCTACCATACATGCGAGTTTACTCGTCCATTTCTTGTCCAAAACATTTTCTAGTGTGAGTTTCTTTCTCATAAATGTTTTTCTTCTTCCCTTAATTCAAACACTTTTGTCACAATTCACTTCTGCACGGAGAAGGAGATTTTATGATTTAATATTTTAGCATGGCGAATTTCTTCAAATTTGAGAACACTGTGCTAAAACACACAAGTCGCATTTAGACGCATAAAATATATGTTCAACAATTTTTTATACAATATTTGATATCTCTAAATTCGCTGGCAGCTAAAAGGTTAAAACGAAAATAAAATAAAATAAATTTCAACAAAGATAAGACGACTTTCGTTCGCGTTGTCTTGAGAGCAGGCGTTTGTTTCGATAATTAAGATACTCGCATCATTTTTATCGTTGACCAATTTTGTTATTCCCCCTTGACTGTTCTGGAGTGGTGTCATTAGCCAAGTATCACCACTCCTTTGCAAAAACTACCCCTTTAGAAGTTAACTGGCAGGCTTGCACGGTAACCCTGTCCTCTTATTTTCGCTACACATGAATAGGTAAAAATAGCTGAATAACAGAAAACAGTGCTAAGGTAAATTTATTGAGCTTGGTCCATTATGAAGCATGTTACACGCTGCAGCGGAGCTGACAAAAAAGAAAAATTACATTAGAGCGTAGCGTGTATGTCCTCCGATGTGAAAGGATTAAGATTCTTGAATCTGATAGTGAAGAGATTGAAGAATCTTTACATTATGAATCAATAAATTTCCGCATTTTCGCACAAGAAAAACGTTCCATTTTTGTTTAAGAAACAAATCTTTAGATTTATACGTTTTCATAAGAAAACTACGTTCTAAATCAGTGTTTCTCAACCGGTGCACCGCGAAAAAATTGGTAAAAACGAAAAATTCTGCACAACAGTGAAAACCGAAAAAGTCGTTGGCGAAATTATGAAAGTCAACGAAAGAGTTAATGTAATTTGGAATTAGCCAAATCAATTGCGCGTATGTTAACCGTTTAACGTAGACTTTGGGTATTCTACGCCTCGCAGCCGCAGTCTGTTCAAAGTGGAGTAAATAAACATGCTGTGGAGAAACAATCGTCTTTGAAATCCAGCACCATCACCCTGTTGAATCCTTCTCGTCAACCTTACGGGAGACGCGGCAGTCGCAGGCCGTCAGAAGCTCTATGAACGGAGGTAACTGGGACTGGTCGACACAAGCAACACGGGCCCCGGTATTCAGCTGAGACTTCTCGCCTACCTTACAATGGATACATTTATTACCAAACGAAATCGTGAATCAGACCAAAATATTAATGACACAGGGAGTACAAGTGAAAGAAGTAGTGACGATATTACTAGACATCATACGTCTCATACAAAAGAAAATGTATCCAGTAAAATCAGAAAAAAAATCGACAATATTCTGAAGAATATTTATGTTTCGGTTTTACGTATTTTTACGCATTATGTATTTAACTCAAAGTATGAGTATATTTGAAAACTTCGGTATTTCGGATTGATATTGCGCTATTCGAAAGACTTACCTAAAACAAAGAATTTAAACATCCATTAGATCAAATATTTTGTGTGTATATTTTAGATGACAAATTAAATGATAGCTCAAATTTATCTTGTAAATTTTATTATCCTTACCTGAGAGCTCTTACTGCATGAATTTTGAAGTCCTGGACACCTTTGGAATTTGGTTCACCAGCAGTTCTTTTGAACCACACTGTACAATTTTTCACAACGTCCATCTAAACTTAAGACTATTGATTGATCAAGGCTGGTCGATTTCGTAATCAAACAATTGCGGATTGCTTTTATATTAAACACGATTTCATACCTGAAATTAAATATTTGACTATAATGAAGCTTTTAGCTATGAAATGCTAAATGAATCACTTCCGAATATCGTATTTTACATATACATTTGAATGTTAGTCGTGACTTTAAAAAAATGATACAAAAATCGGACCTAAATCCTACATCTTAAAATAGACATCAGAGTATTATTTCTGATCTGTGTTCTTGAAATCTCAATGCAATTGTTCACCATTAAACATTTCGATAATAAGCCTAATAATCGTATTACAATATACTTAAAAACTATGACTACTTGCCTCAATATTTTAGCTGCATGACGATCAGGATACAGTCTGGAACACGGATCACATTCCGGAACGGCACAACACTCTGTGTATTAAAAAATATCACTTAACATACGCACATGCACATCCTAACCTGTGAAAATAAAATATAGCTCTGCACAGAATATTGTTGCATAGCATAAACTCGACGCTTAAACTGGACGGACAAATTGAAACGCATTTATGACAAATTATTAATATTTATAAGAAAAACTATTTTTTAAAAATCATGGGATTAAATAAGCTGCTGCGATATATTCCCAAAAATATTATTTTTCAAAAAAAATCATCATCCTTTTCGTTGCATAAATATATTATTTTTTAATGAATTTCAAATTTGATAAAAATATTTTTGGGAATATATCAAAAGAGCTCATCTCAGAGAGAATCTCATGCATTCTTTCAATAGTTTTTCATAATAATTTACATTTAGTATTAATACATTTATATTCGTACGCTCAGTTGAGCCGTCGAATTAAGCTAGGCGACAATCAGTGCGTGTTCGGTTCTTAGGTTATACGGTTTGGCTTAATCGTCAGAGGGATATATCTTAATAAATAAAGTGCAGTGTTGTTCCAGAATGCGTCCCGTACTCCAGGATCTATCCTGAACGTCATACAGCGTCGATACTCAGGCAAGTGTTCGTAGTTTTTTAAGTGTTTTGTACTGCGACTTATAGTAAATTGGAGGTCCTTGCTGTCTATTTTAAGATGTAGGATTTAAAGCCGATAAATTATGTTTTTTTTAAAGCCACGATAAACTTTTGATTTTATTGTCACAATAGACTCTTACATAGAATGCGGACACCCCTCCCCCCCAACCTATATTTACCACTTAAAGAGAGCAAATATTTTTAATAAAATGCGTATAAATATAAAATTGTTTCTAGGGAAAAATTAACTAACTAAATATATTTTCAATGTTAAACATTTTTATATAATTTGACATAAAAAGAAAATATGTAAAAAAAATGGTATGTAAATATTATTTTTTTTAAATATGTAATAAATATTATGTCTACAAATTTTTTCGACTTCTTAATTCTGGTGCACCGCCACTTTTTCCCATGGTCAAAAGTGCACCGTGACTTCAAAAAGGTTGAGAATCACTGTTCTAAATGCTTACGTACGAAAAAATTTGTCCAAATATCAGAAAAATGGCATCACCTCAGCATTTACTTTTTCAGATTTAAAAATAAAACCAAACTAAACTTGGATCGAGACAATCGAGATACGATGAAAATTTTCCTATAATATATAAAACACTCGGTCTCTGTTAAGGTTCTCTAATTAATTGAAGTGCATTAAAACCACATGATATGAAATAATGATGTACTTGCATAATAATTTTAATCGATGCATTATGATTTTCACAACAAATTATATAATTGCAATCCAATCAAAACCGCAATATATTACGCTTAGGCTTAAATCTGACTTTATTGCATATAGTAATAAACAGAATTTTCATATAATAAATGCGTTTAATAATTGTTATAATTAAATATAAATTATATTAAAGCGTTTTTAATTATTATGATTTTGAGGTCATTCATTGCCATTGATAAACGTCGGCCACAAATTTACTTGACGATTTATAGTATGAATTGATAAATCGGTAATTAATGTATAGTTCCAGCTGTTTTTATTTCTGTGAGCAATTCAATTTAAATGCGATTCATCCAAGTCATCAAGTCTTGGGATTCCTCATTTGCTTTGTATGAGATTCATGCGAACGAAACACATGTATACAATGATTCTTTTGAATATCAATTGTGCTTGTTATTTTATTGTGTCGTTTTTGTTGAAGTGTTTGCCTATTGTTGCGTTACGCACGTAAACAGACGAGCGAATATTGCTGACTTATATTGCGTGGGTAAATTATTTATTCGTGCTTCATGTCGAATTTCATTCATTGACTAATTAGAGGGAGGTTCAATACCATTGCAGTTAGTCACGGGAAATGCAGTGGAAAAGTCATGGAAATTTCCTGCATATTCATCATATGAAATTATGTTAAAATTGCTGATTATGTGATTTTATTGCAATTTCGATGATTCATTGCGTTTGAAATTGTCGCATCTAAGATCGAACAATCAATCTAAATCATAATAAAAATAAATCATTATGGAGTTGTTTTTATTTGTTAATAAGTTTCGATTTGACGTCATCTAAATTATTATGAGTTTTACAAAGCCACACGGATTATAAAGTTTGATTGTTGTTCTGATTGTCTTTTTTGTTTGGGGATTATTTTAGATTTAGATTGTCTTAATCGTCTTAATCCGACACTTGTTATTGTAATTTTGCTGTTTTTATATAGAAAATATTATCATTTTCATACCTGGAATGTATTTTTGAAATTATTTGCTCGTGTGTTATTCGTTTTGATCGTATCAAATCAAAAGGAATCCACTGCTGATTGCTCATTTCCTCCGATAAGATTTGCTTATAAATAAAAATTCCTTATGTCAAAGTTTTCATTAAAATATTTAGGAAAATCTTAGAATTTATTAACCTTTTAAGTGCCAACGACTCACCGGCGCGTCGCATTTGTACGCGCTGATGAGTCATTGGCAGTTAAAAGGTTAAAGAATGTTTAAGACGATGTCAATGATCAAAAATATTTAATATTTGTATTTTATAAATTTGAGTATATTGTCCTATTAGGTTGAGTCAAAAGTACTTGCCGATCATTTTTCAAACATTTATTTAGCTTTAACAAAATAACAAAGCAATGTTACTCTTTTACATATTCACCATTATTAGTGATAATAATGTGAATGATAGAAATTACATTGATACATTTGATCAAAACTTACTAATAAGTCCATTTGTTTAATTAATTTGCTGAAAATGCATACTCAGCCTCCACACACGTCTAATACCATCAATGTGACTGTTTACATTTATTTCTGTTGAGACACGGACAAAAACTCACAAAATTCCCGATTTCCCGACAAATAATTTATTTCCGTCGTTGCAGATGAGTACTTATATATTATAATACTTTGATGTGATTCGTAATTATATTACGGAGGAACAAAAAAATTCTTAACTCCGTATCTATTATATTTCATATAGATATTTCCATTATTAGAGTCGAGGTGTAGTAAATACACCACCGGTAGGGAAAGGTTAATATAACAATTTGAAAAACTATACATAAATTAGACAGTTACTATCCCGTATTTTAATGTAATCTTGAATTTTTCGAGATTACGCTTACCAATCCCGGGATTCATTAGTACCTAAAACTGTCCGGGATCCCGGGATTGGATTCCCTAGGTAAGTTTCAGAATTTTTTGCTACGTCAATTTTGCTGTATGCGGTTTTGCATTATCTGTTTGACGAGAGAAGGGGGTTTTTCTTGAACATTTTCTAGCAGTTGAGTGTATTTATCGACATTGATTGTTTTTATTTCGATTTAAAAGCTCGTGGTGGACTAAGCATCGACAATCCCACCATACACATTTCTTCCCCATGGATATTGGCCTTAGGAGCCGGTAAAGCTGGTTGATCTTTATAAAGCCACTGTCTTTTGCGTACAGTATTATCGTATGTTACCCATTTTTAATCTCCGATAATTATTCTGTTTAAAAATGGCTCAATTTTTTGCCATGAGAGGAGACTTGTGCTTAAAAAAACCTATAACATAAGATGAGACATAGTTTACTGTTGTCGAAAGACTGATAGGACTCATACCTATCTAATGATACCCTTTACTCAACCAATACGGATGATTTATCAAGGGTAAATCCGAATAATTATAATGTTTTCTTTTCGCCGGCAACTATTTATGACTCAACCCGATATATAGACACATTCGACATTATAATTGCTGATTAATTTATTATATGTCTTAAATATGTTTGAACTTGTTTGAAGAATAGATCCTTATCTTCAAAATGCTCTAAATTTGTACGTACATTTAAGTTTGATAAATATAGAAGTCAATATTTCATCAAAGTAAAATACATAAGTACTCCAATTTAGAGATATTTCGTGGTATTTAATGGAGGATAAATTATTAAATAGTGAACGTCCATCGTCAATCAATACAAATCATGACCTAAGATAGTTTCCCTTCCGCACCCTGTATAATGAAATAAGTTCAAGTAATACTTGATTTGGTGAATACACATATTTTTCTAAAACATCGTCGTTTGACTTCTTACCATGACTTATTGGCATTATTCAATGTAGTCTCGTCTTTGTTGATAATTTTATACACGGAATCGCGGATTTCAGGATGAGAAAATGCTCTGAAAGTCTGAATTTAATTTATTGGTATGATCGTAATACGGTTTTCACGTGTTGTGGATTCTCCAACCGAATGAAGTAATATTATCTGTCGTCTTGAGCTGGAGGCATTACATAACGAGTTATATTCTCGAGTGTCTCACCCTTACCTGGGGCACGTGCCGTTTAAGGTCATCCGTTGATCCTCAAAAATTCGCGTGCCGCGACACAATTATTCATATTTGGGGGGGTAGATTTCGATCTCGAAATCGGTTCTTTGTACTGGCAATACTACTGGATGAACGCTCTGAATCGAAAGAAGTATTGCGGTTGATGGAAATAATTTGAAGACTACGTCGGCACGTGAATAATTTTCGTATCATATTCAATGCCCCAGGCAGATAAACTAATCTAAACATGAATATTTAAATATATTTTGTCGATTTAGCATGATTTCGTTTTGATTATTTGTCCATTTTCTTACATTACAAGCCTTCATATTTCTTCAACAAGACATAGCAATCGTTTCCATCGAGCATATTACACAATTCAATAATTTTAAGCTATAATCTGTCTTGGATTGAATACCATCACTAGTTTTTATATAACTGAAATCATGAAATTAGATTGTCGCTTGAATATATAGCTATGATCTCATCGGATGCCAGAACAGACACGTAAATTTTTTTGTTATAGCAAATACGGAATTTAATTTGATATCTATGTATACCCCAGAAAACATGCATAATTCAGATATGTTGATGTAAATTGTTTATTGTTTCATTTATATATAATACGTTTATGATGATTTTTGTTTGGGGGGTTGTTTTTTATCCCATTCTTAAATGGAAGCACTATGTAATTGAGGTCATTCATTAAATAGACGAAGACAATCATTATCTATAAATATAAAGAATTAGATGATGGAATATTACAGCCCGTGGAGAAGAAATTAATGCCATCCACAAATAATAATGCAAGAGATGATACAAAGAAAACAATCAAGTATGGCACCCAAAGCCCTATAAAAAATCACCGACAGCGCATCTCTTCTCTCCAATTACCTAGGCCTTTGTCTATTTTATTATCTCGGCGTAGATGAGCTCTTCCGACGTGTCTGCTGCCATTCGATCTCGAATCCAACTCGAGAGACTCTGTATGATCTGCTCAATGGTTACGCCGAGTCCGGACGAAGTTAATAATGTCGCATCGCCACTAGTTTTTTAAAATTTATTTCAATACATTCATATTTTTGGATGGTGTTTGACATTGTCGGCATTTATAAGAAGTATAAATAGATATGGTCATCTTTATCACAAAAGCAATAAGGAATAATTTGTGGAATTAATGCCTTTTTGATGTGATGTATTCATAATGTATGTGTTTATTTATTTATTGAATTAATGAGATTTAAATGCCACAGTAATTACAATGTCGGTCAGTATGTGGTGTATGCGTGTAAAATGTTGAGGTTCGTTGGTGCGTACATACGTCACGACTATTTAGAAGGGCAGGAGCCACACCCCTCAGGGGTTGTTATGTAAGCGTGTTTATCAAGCGCTTTTCTTCCACAATACAATGTGGAAATGACATTGCTATTTTATGGAGCACATAAAAATCCATAATTGACCCAGAGGGTCAACATAAATTTGCCATCAAGTTCAAATCTAATACATTAACGCTTTATCACACTTTTTGCTTTGAAACAAGGTGACATCAAAGTGAAAGTGGCTGATTATTTTTTATCATGAGATGGTTATATAAATTAATTTATGTTGTCGTGACATAGTTGTGTAACGTCATTTGAGTTTCCGGAATTTTCACTTCCCGTCGTTCTGTGTTAACATTTCGATTGGACGTTCCGATATTTTATTTGGCGCCCTAGTAAACTTCTTTCTCTGCAACTCTGCAGTCCGTCTGATGCTATTTTGAGAAGGCGACCCAGCCAGCCAAGCTACGTCTTATCGATTGAAAACAGCAGCAAATTTGACATTCTAACCCTTTGACATGTATTTGTGAAATGTGTCCATACATAGATTTCAATGGAGATCAGCATGATTCTGTCAAACGATGATTTCTATGCGGCGGAAGCATGAACCATGACCGTCGACGATAATGGAATTGAGGTCTCTTACGTTCATTGTTAAGATTGTTCTGGTACGACATAGGCGCCAGTCTTCCCCGACCCTGACCTTTGTAGTGACTCATCGATTTTGCAGAATGTGAATTATTTTGGCGCCACATTCAATTGCGAAAATACCCCCGGTTGTTGATATTGTTTTGCCAAAAATTAACGCCTTTGCGCCGTCTTCAGACGTCTTCGCTCGCAAGTCAACGTCTTTCGACGACGAACGTCTGCTCGACAGAAATCTGCTTCATTTCAGGATAAATATCGGCTTACCTCTGGACTTAATTCGGTTTCCATTCTGCAGGATCGTGCTTCAACTCCCAAGGCACAATTTTGAGATTCGCTCCGCTTCTTGGTCGTTAACACGGTCCCGGTATAGATTTATGACCTCTTGCGTGCGTAAATACCGCGCGGAAATAACTTATTTAATTTCTTTTTTTAAGTCAAAATCAAAAGCACAAGCAACAAGATCGATTCGGATCGTATGTTGATGATTATCGGCGCGGATTTACGCCGCGGTCACAATGAACAGAAGAGTGTTTTCGGCAATAAATTGCAACGTAAACGTTTTTTATCGAGCATCGTTGAGCTGTTGAAATGTTCATGGATTCATCTGCTTAGTATCACAACAATTTTTTTTTGCGATTTTCCGACTTATCGGCTCGTAATTTTACGATGTGATGTGATTCATAGAGAAACAGTAGGGCGTCACTTTAACGTCGCTCTGTGTTATCATAGTGGCCATAAAACGTTACGTATTGTATTTTGGATTCATGACGTTATATATAGTTTTATCAAATTAAAGGCCATTTTAATTAAACGTATCACCGCGTCAAGTACACAATTTCTGAATGTACATTAACGTCTATGCATCGTCACGCCTAAAGGATCCAATCCCGGGATCCTGGACAGTTTCAGGTGCTCATGGATCCCGGGATTAGTAAACGTAATCCCAAAACATTCGGGATTGAAATTTTTATCTAACAGAAATCGTACATCTCACCAACACGCTGAAGGTTACTAAATCGAGACATTCCCGTCGAAATCTGGACGCTTGAAAACAATGGCGTAACTATTAATTGACGAGCTTAGGCGACGCCTAGGGGCAATAATTGTCTAATATATGTATACATATATAGAGTAAATATATGTTTTTCAAATTGTTGTATTAACATTTCCCTTCCGGTGATGTATTTACTACACCTCGATTCTAATAATGGAAACATCGATGCAATCCCAAAATCTCGGAATCAAAATTTTAGCTCGGGATTGGATTCCCTAGTTACGCCGCACTTTTGGGGGAAAATTTTCACAAATATATAAAGCTGCTTTGCATTCAAACAGTTAAATCAGGTGATCATTTTTTATACTCCTCGTATTTAGAAATAACATGGAGAGGACTTCTACTTCTAATATTTTTTAACAAGATCTCAAATTCCATGAACGTGCACCACTCCATTACAATTTTTTCAATGATTTTCTACTGAAAAGTTGATCAAAAAGCTTACAACCTAAACAAATATTTATGCTGCTACAAAGTTGTGAAAATCTATCATATTTGTCAAAGAAGAGCGTAAATGGAGCAGCAGTTGAAAGATCCTGTCTTCGGCGCGAATGAATGCTAAAGCATGCGGTTCAAGAAACAGTATTCGAACAAAGGACAGATCAGACGGAAATGACGAAACACGTCAACGGCCAAGGGTTTTTAAAATTAGCCATGACAATCAATCAAAAAGAAAAGCGACGGTTTTCTGGACTAACCAATTTGTGCGCACAAAAATAAATAATGGAAGAACCCAAAAATAATCTAGTTAGTTCGATCAATCATTCGCTTTTCATCGTTATTAGACACGACCTTTCCTCATTTTGTATAGCAACCTATTCAACCACTTTATTTGCGTTCATATAAATAACATAACTAATAAGAAGAATACTTCAAAATAGATACCATTGATCAATGAATTTTCTTAAATATATGCCGTTGACGTATCTGATCTATGATAATACATTTTTATACATAATTCATATAATCAACAAAATGTCGACAAACATGGTTGTTCTTGATCAAACGTATAATAAACACCCGACAAAGAATACAGACTAATGGTTATTGCATCGACTAATTGGAAACAACATGGATGAATTGATCAGTGCACGCGAAGACTTCATGAATTCAAACCCGGAATTTTCACACAATATTAGTGCATTTATTCATATTTAACCCTTTTGAGTGTAAGTTAATTCTAATTCATCATAAACTTAGATGCTATATTAGCATTTCCGCCACTTATCATCCGTACTTATCTGTCAGGAGCGTCGCAGCCTGTATGAAGCTTGTATATAAATAAAAATAAACACCGAGATCAACGTGTAAAAATACTCTTTTTGAATCACTGGAAATCACGGGCTAAAATGTCGCCTTGATCCCTCAGTATTATACGATTATTATGCTCAAGTTTCAAATGATGTAATAGAATACAGTAATTATTTGTAATAGAAACATATATAATTATACAAATGTTGAATGTATATTAGGCTTTCGTTTTATGTTGATGTGATCTTATGTGGCTTTACAAAACTGTCTAAACTTTAATATTCAAGCTTAATGAAATTTTCAATTCAAATTTTCAAATGTTTGTAATAGTTTAAAGAAAAACTATATCACATTTGTAATTATTATTGTAACTGCGCAGATATTTGTTGCGGTTGTAAACTTTTTGATTTGCTATTTTTTGACTAACAGAAAAATGTATATTTGGATTATAATCATCATTTTTGGGAACATCTCATAGTGTTTGGAGAAGATGTATTTGATCAAAAATCTCATTCATAATAACAATAATCAGAATCTATTACAAGTGCGGGATTTGGTGTTCCAAAAAAAAAAAAGATTTAATCATTCGAAGGCAAAGTAGCTTTATATCTTTGCGAGAAATCTCGAAAAGATATAAAGAAAAGACGTCGAATTACAGTCAAAAATGAATGATGAAAAATTACATTTCATGAAGTTTTTTATTTCATGTTTTACCAAAACTCTTTTCTTATGGTTTTTCATTTTAATGTGTCGCAGTTTTGGTAAGAATTTGCGAAATTTGGCGTAGCACTCCAACTAAATATAAACATGTCAATTCACACTCAACATAGAATCCATCGGAACAACATCGGATAAATCCATGTCTTAAACGGATGATACGTACGACAAGAAAGAATGAAAAATAAACGTACTATAAAGCAGGGTCAATATTTATCGTCCGTTGAACTACGATTGCGTGAATTCGACTGAATCGGCCATTAATTCGTATTCAATGACCGCCTCGATTTCCGCGTATTTGTTGTTTAAATATGCTGTGTTTTGTCCGGTGTCATCTTTAATTCAGTATTCTATGGCCGGATTGCTCCTCATCTATACTGTTAATGGTTTACTGTTATTATTGAGCCTGGTTTCCTTGTTTTTGCTGTCAAACTTGACGACCCTGCATATGACGAGAACTGCCTGTGAGCAGGTATATCGGTTGTTAACCCTCTTACGCCTTCGACACTCGTCAAGTCTCAAAGATTTTCCCATGAACTCGATTTTCCAATATAATAACAAGCCAATAAACATATCTGCTTGATGTCTTGTATATTATATATCATAATCTCAAAGATTATCATAACGGATGAATGTGGCGAGATCCATTAAATGCACTCATTAAGATTCTTGCGGCGCTATTGCATTTTTTCTATTTAATATTGGGAATAAAAATGTCTCTTTGTCGTACATTAACATCACATGGTCATGCTTTCCTATTTTTGTTGGTTTCTTTTTGCGCATCAATTTACATGCGCATTTCTTCAACAATTTTGCCAATAACAAAAATATTATTGATTTGTTTTCTCTTTTCAATTCCGGTTTCTCTACTATGTCTGATTGTAGCGATCATTGTGAATTAATGTTGAAGCGTATTGTTTCTTATGATTCAAACGTCCCATCGATCATTCTATGTAAATGGGCCAATCTATCAACCTAATGTCTAATGAACTTACGGCTTGTTTGACATTAAACCAATCAGTTGGTCCGTCGGAACCGACTGAAACCAGTTAGATAGTGGTTTCGATTGAGAATAACATAAATAATTAGATGAGGCCATCCGAATAGGCAATCTTTACGATTAGAGACTCGATAGGCTTGCAATCTGATCGCTATCGTGACTGTCACCTCGTGTCACGACATTATTCATATCGATTTGGGATGTTAAACGTGGTTATTGAAGGCTTGGTAAATATGAAGAGTTGTGGCAGGATGCCAGAGAGATGTGGTGCGCAGTTCGCGCAGTCACCAACACCAGGCGCCCATTATTGATTGGCCTACGAATGAGTCGTTCGAAAAGCAGACGATGTCTCCGCTGCACTGTTATCTCATTTTCTATTTCTGCGAAGGTTAGCTCACACTAATTTCATCAAACCAACTTCATATTGCCGTATTGGTTAAGATCACAGACAAGCACGATGGAAGAAAAGCACTTTTACGAGCATCTAGGTATACAGGGATTAAAACATTTATTTATATAACCATCCCACATTTATCTCTAGAGAATCTGTAGAAAATTCTGCCTGATGTGTCGCTTTAATTATAACCCTATCACTATGTTTCAACGACCATTTAAAATTCATCATGAAATCTTCGAACAATAGACTGTGATGTGAAATGAAGATTGCAACTCTTGATATTTAACAATGGCTCTCGAACTTATACAACCTAAGGTTGGTATAAAAATAAAGTGCAAAAAAATACATTTTTAATACCGGAGAACGAAATATCGTCGAACACTTGCGAAATGTTGCAACGACGATCTCATATCCCGAAAGTAAGTGTACTGTGACAATAACGAGCTGCAGTTTTATTTTTATTTTTTAAGGGTTGATACTGAGTGACAGAGGGAGATCTCCTGACAAAGTGAGCATAGCATGAATACGGTAGTACGTAAATTCACGTTGTAGTGTCCAGTTGCGTGAAAGATGTCGGTAAGAAATCTCGCCAAGTGCGAGCGGGTCAATAGCGCCCGCGAGTTTTTTGCGCAACTTCAATTGGAAGGTGAAGATTTTCTGAGAGCTCTATTGTGGTTGGAGATAAAAGTGGGTGGCTCATTACACGCCTTAGTCAAAAAGACAGTCACAAATCACAGTGGCGTCACACCAATTCCCCATCTGCCAAAAAATTATCAACCACAATTGTTTTGGGACCGAAAAGGCATCATTATGGTCGAATTTCCGCCGCAGGAATGCTCAACGATATTGTGAGACCCTAAAATAAACTCAAAGGAAGCATTCTAAACAAAAAGAGAGGAGTGTGCTTGTTGTGCGACAACGTCCAGCTTCACACAGCCTTGGCCACCAAGGCGCTTTTGGATTTATTTGCCTTGGTTGACCATCCCCCGTATTATCCTGACTTGGCGCCTTCATATTATCAACTTTTTCCCTCCCTGAAACACATGGGTGAAAATAAAATTTCAACCGACTGGCAGATAGGAAAGAGGTTCTGAACTGGGGGAAGGAGCTGGCGGGAGAGTTCTTCGATGAAGACATAAAAAAGCTTGTGCCATGGCTCACCAGATGCATGCAAGGGATGACGATTATGTTAAAAAAATAGTTAAAAAGTGCATAAACAATTACACTTTTTCTAAAAAAAAAAAAAAATAGTACACTTACTTTCGGGATATGTCTCGTACTAAAATGATGACGATACGATTTTATTTTCTTCTCCAAATTATAAGAATTTTTACGAACTATGTATAATACCCAAAGGAAAAATATTTTTATACCAATTTTCCAATATAAAAATAGCTATGAATTTACTTGACTATTCACGCTATTGTGGCTAGTGTTGAGATAGGATTTTTCAAGCTTAAACTTGTATGGGATTTACTATGAATCATGCTTTTGAGCAGAATTATTCTATTTTACATATCAGTAGATAATATCAATGTACGATTAAATAATTGATCGGTTGAATAGTCTTATTTTTGGAACACAATTTTAAATTTATTGACGAAACAGAACGCAATGCTAGAAGATTTCACGAACCGGTACGCAGCGCCGGTTCGCTCCGGTCAATTTTATACCTTGTAAATGTCGCCATGAAGGTCTTTCTGTGCTCAAAGACACATTATTTAACTTTCAGATTAACTGTAGCGATATTTTTTTTTAAATTATCGCCATAGATGTTTCCAAATCTGATACAATATCTCCGATATCAGATTGATGTTCAACAAAAAGTTTTTAATTACATTTTTCTATTTGAACTTTTGACTTTTTGATGCATTGGAAATCGGTAAAAATTGCAATAACGCTTCGAAATATATTGCAATCCCGAATTGAAAATCATGATATAGAACGGCTTAAGCACATGTTCTTATGAAAACTTGAATGGCGCTGTATAATTCATGCTAAGATTAGATTATGGTATTGGTCTGTTTAGAAGTCCGTCACCTAAACGATAGGTGTCTTATTAGAAAATAATTAATTTTATCTAGTTTAGTCCGATTCAAACCAGTTATTTTTACTTTATTGGGCAATGTTATAGCCATATGGTTTGGATCATATTACCTTGACAATACGAAATAATTTAATTAGGTTATTTTATCGAAATTCGTCAGTTAAACGACTGCGAACAACGACAAGTGTCTAAGCGTGATAACATCGGCACATCTTGCGATTCTAGGTGCTTGTTTGTTTGGCTTTTTGTGGTGAAAAATTTAATTACTGTTGAAAATTTTAAACAGGCGTTATCTGTGATATAAATCTCGTCATATATCATCGCCATCTTGGACATGAATCGCATGATTTTCCGGTATTTATCAATCTAAATGCAATGCAGTAATCTTACTTAATGGTTGTCTCATTATGTGGATATAGCTCAGTGTATGATATTTTCTTGATTTAACGGTCGCTATCGTTGAAATATTATTATCGTACATTATAATTATATTGATTCGAGTAAAACTTGCGACCTCGTTGTGGAAACAATTTCCCTGGAAAAATTGAACAGTTCTTGTATGCTTGATAATTTTACCGGAAAGAAGCGGAACATGTCGTCATATTTTATTCATAGATGTCTTTTAATTATACCACTGGGTCGTTCTAGTTTGTTCAGGCACACAATGGACGGTTGCTATGTGCTTTTGGTGTTATATGTTTAATGGCATATTTTAAACCACTTAATTGTTCGTATATACGTATAATGTTCCAATATTGCTACGGTGGTGTTTATCCGTCAACCGCAACCATTGTGGTGCGGATTGATTTAGTTGGGGATTTATGCGATTTTGCTCAAAGTCTGCAAAACATTTTAAAGGATCAATTTAAATTTTGAATCGATTTGTTTGGTTTTTAAGTGCAAATCACATTAAGCGCTTGTGAAATCACGTGTTCGTGTAAGTACTCTTTTTAGTATACATTAAGGCAATCAAATTTCTTTTTGATTCTATATAATTCAATGTAACGAAATTGCTATAGCAAATAAGTGTGACTTTGAATTGCTCCACAGTAAATTATAATGTTTTGTTCCAGCGAAAAAAGGATCAAATTGCACTAAATAAAACCGCTTTGGACGATTGGCTTGATTTTTGTTCGGGTTTTCGACGGAATCGTAATCCTTTCGCATGAGCGAAGAATCGATCGTCCGTTTTCTGCTGTTCTCTCGTTTGTTCTTCTTCGCAGAAACTGTGGGTGACCTTGTCGGAAATTGCGCACCCTACTTTCATGGTACATCGCCATAGATGTAGCCTTGTTCCTTCTCTTTGTTTACGCGAGTGCAAGGGCAAGAAGATAAATTCTACACTCTGTTCCGACCATTAATCTTCTGTTACATCATAATCGTCCGGCTATATGATGCTGCTTTCTTTGAAGGACACGATAATCTGCGATACGAGAAGAACTCGTTTATCTGCTCTCGTGATTTATACGCAATTTTGGTGCTTTGCCTTTCATAAATGAAGCAAATGCTCAACATTTCACTTTAAAGTAATTTGGATTGTATTATAACGTCAAAAATCAAGAATTTCTATCCAGATTTTCCATTGCAAAACAAACATCATTTTAAATATATGTGATATATATGGATAACTTAAAAAATATACTATTGACTCAATAGTATTGAGATGTCTTGTTTGAATCTGATTGTACATGTATCTATAAGAAGATCAAACATTTGGTACACGAGACGCTCTATGACGGCCCATATTACAATGTCATCATATGCCATCATTGGTGTGTATGATTTAAATTTATTGGGTCATAAATATGTATGTAATATGGAAGAAAATCCTGGGAAAATTGCAAGCATATCAGCTTCGAATTTTCTATTTTCATGAATAGAGTTCTGCAAAGGAGGAGGGAGGGTGTCTCTCTTCGTTTCTGAACCCCAACAAAGGAGGATCTTCGAAAAGACAACCAACTTCGAGTTCGAGAAGATGGTTCGACAAGTGTCTACCTTCTTGCCACTGGTGATCATCTGCAGCACTTGCCTCATTTCGACCTCTATCATCGAGCTAATGAAATTATAAATGTTTTCCGTCGTTCATCGCAGCCGACTCGTGAGTCGGGACCATTGTTACGGATTGCGCCGCAATCGATCACGCATTACGCTGAGATGCTCTCAATCATGGATTCGCGCGCGAACAACGGTACGATCTCTTTACATCAGAAGAGCTGTCGAACGCTACAAATATTTATTGATATTTAGCTTTACATCCAAACATCAAGATATCACATTTTATACATTCTAAAAAAATTAGCGGCAATATGTCATTTTGATGATCAACAAAAGTTTCGTATAAAGTTATTTTGAGACGTGATAAGAGAAAAACTTCCACTGGAAAATTTGATTTTTAAACATCTCATCTTTATGAAATTTATTTAAAAAAAAAGAGTGGATGATTACTTTTAATATGTTTATATTTCGCAGACCTTCTGTAATCCATTTTTAAATAAATATTGTGGTTATCAGTGCTGAATACCAGATTTCATTAGCACTTTATCGAGTGGGCGTTATAATTTATTTATTTTCTTATTTAAATTCGAAGATTTTCAACTGACCAAATTCTCGTGGCCAGTTTTAAAAGCGATCTAAAAATCCAGGGATGAATTTAACACAATTGTAATACTCATTCATCTCGATATTACATAAATCCAATGGTAATGTTAAACACTCCCTTACGAGTGCGAATGACCCTTGATTTAATTCGCCCGACATTCGGGATCGGGTGAAGAGGTTTCCAAATTAAATTAGGGATTATGAATGTCGGAGATTGATGGACCACTTTCATGAAATACGAATTGTTTGAGATGTTTCGCCGACTCGACAGACACGAGACCGTGCTTGTCAGATATGACGAAGCATTATTAATGCGAATTTGCGGTCAAAATTTTGATTAAACTTGTCGTCTCGCACTAACGACTCGCTGAAAGGCGTTAAAATTATTTATTTCTTACGCGCTAACACTGCGTAAATGTCAAAGCGACAATTCGAGGTCTCCACGGCGAGGTTGGACAATTCTTTTCGGTCGATTGAATTTAAAAATAGGCTTTGTGGATTTCATTTGATTTCGGAATGAGTCTTATATTATATTATAGGCTCGTGACTATTTGCACTCTTTAATTAAAATATATTAGGAGGACCCGAAATGCTGATTCGCATGCTGATTCCGTGGACTGCCAAAAGATCTAACCAGTCCATTCTAACTTAGATGCTATATTTGTATGTCCGTCACTTATCATCCGTACAAATCCATTTATCTATCAGGACCGTTGCAGCGTGTATGAAGCTTGTATATAAATAAATAAATACTTTTGATAACACACAATATTCGGCGATTTCTTCAAGTAACCATAAACAATACACTTGATATCATTATTAGTCGATAAATTTGGGTTAACGATCTATATAATCGTATGATGTACACAAGATACTCATTCTGTCTCTGTCTCCCGTTCACAATCACCGATCAGCATGATACTCTTTCTCTCCAAACTTAACGTGCAAGACACTCTCCGCCTCTGTCTCCGAACTCAACGTGTAAGAATGCTGAGACTGGAATTCGAACACAACACTGTGTAGATGGAGATACGTTCGTATTTATTCAACAGAAAGAAGGCGATTCTATTTCAAGCGTCTTATGAATGAGGATACTGATTTATTTTCGTGAAAATTTGACCCTATAATGAAGTCAGTTGTCAGTATTTAATGCTAATTTCTATCCATATGTATGTCAAAATTATGAAATTAAATTTGATTACTGCACCACATCAATATGTTCAATGATGTCTTTCTTGCACAATTATTTAACGAAGACCTTTTCTGCATTTGAACCTTTTTTGTTTACCGACTTGATCTACAATAATATAATCGTTTGCTAGTATTCATTTAAGACTTCGTTTTAATGGGCACCAAATTGGGTCTGTCTTGAAAAGCATAGAATGCAAGAACACAAAAGAACTCCAAATCGACGGATTTCATTTAATTGGAACCCTTCGAATTTAGAGCGTTCTGTGCTATTTAAGTGACTGCCTTAATTATATGAAATTATACTAGAAGAATTAAATGCTTCTTTTGTATAAATGCTGTCCCAAATAAATAATAGTTCTAATTTGAAAGTGGTTTGGGCGAAATTAAATTTATTTTTAAATTTCATATTAGTATTATTTGAAGGAATTCTTCGTATGAGCTATGTAAATTATAGCATGTAAATACATATTAATTCAGTTTTCAGTAGTTTTCAGTTTGTATCAGGAAAAAATCTAATTCGTTATTTAATACATTTCGCCAAAATTACATATGTACATAGAATATAATTCTCAAAAATATCAATAGAAAAAAATCTTAAATATTTTTATAAGAAATCACAGATTTTTCCTTTGTTCAAAACGAAGGCACACATTTATGCGAAGTATTCGATTACCGCGTAAATATGTTTACACACGTGCAGACATGCTAGATTGATTTATTATCGTATTCGAAGGCTGTTTGATGTTCGGAACGTTTCCTTCTAAGTCGGCAATATAAACACGGTCCATCGGTTCTTCGACTTCGTCATCAGGTCGTCTTGAAGAAATAAAATCTACAAAGTTCGAAGAAGGTTAATAAAAATAGGCAATTTAATTGTGAAGATTCATCAGTTAATCTCACCCAATTTTATTAATCATCTTATCAGTCATTTTTTTCCTATCCAAAAAATCATAGTGAATCTAAATCGAATAGATCGATTGGATACATTATGATAATTTTAATGACATTTACAAAAATAAGTTAAAGAAGAACATACTAATCCCCTAGAGCAGTGTTTCCTAACCTTTTTAGTCTCGTTACCCCTATAACCTATCA
Organism: Stenopsyche tienmushanensis; assembly: GCA_008973525.1. Taxonomy (NCBI): domain Eukaryota; kingdom Metazoa; phylum Arthropoda; class Insecta; order Trichoptera; family Stenopsychidae; genus Stenopsyche; species Stenopsyche tienmushanensis. Next base: position 833,001 of record WACJ01000274.1, read on the forward strand.
GGGAAACTGATTTTACCCCCTTCAAAATTTTGTTGAAAAAAAAACAACATATATAATACATACAAATAGCCTTTTTTATCATGAAATTGCACAAAACTATGGGAAATTACTTTTTACTTTACTTAGTTAGGTTTAGTTTCACCCAACGCACATTATTAGAGCTATCAGCTATAATAGGATATTCAGCACCTACTTTTCACCAAAATGTACAGAAGTCATTGTTTTGAAATTCCACTTCTTTGAAAATGCTATTCTGGAGTAGTCTGAGAAATTCTACTTTGGCTGACACATCTTCGTCTTTAAAAATTTCATCAGCCAACTCCTTGTGAACATTCCCGAAATGTTCTTTAAGTTTACTTAATTTCATGCCCTCTGTACCAAGAACTTTATTACATATAACACACTGAGGCTTTTCCATATTCCTGTCAACAATATTCGTGAAACCCCATTGTAGAAATGCTTCTTTATATAAGCGCTTTTTTCCAGAAGCAGAAGTCATTTCACTTAAAATACTGTCACAAATACGAAACGTGCAAATTAGTGCTCGAGTAAATTGAAACTGTATCGTCTCCGTCTCTCGTCTCTTCATCCCTCTCCTTGCGAGAAGGATTACTAGAAAGGCATCAGAACACAGTGAGAGACTTCTTGGAAGAGAGTGCAAGTCATATGACGCTCATGTCATTTTATTATTATATCTACATACTAAAAATTAATATTGTCATTACCCCCGCCGAAAAGCCGTTTTACCCCTCGGGGGGTAATTCCCCCCAGGTTAGGAACCACTGCCCTAGAGCTACCATCTTAATTCATTAATTTAATATTATCAAAATTATATCAATATAAATTAGAAAATAGCTAGTAAAATAGACTGTAAGATGCTGAAATCTCATATATAAAAATCAATGTTTGTTTGTCCGTATTTAATGCGCTGCCATATAGGTTCATCAAATTGCGATAAAAGTCCGTCCACTTATTGCTAAGAATTGCGCGAGTAACATAGGCATAGTCTAATATATAAAAATCAATGTTTGTTTGTCCGTATTTAATGCGCTCCCATACCGCTCATCCGATTGCGATAAATTTTTGTGGACTTACTCTTTACACTTATGGCATTGCAACGTATGCCGGGTACTCGATAGTACTACATAATATATAGTCATGATCAAATCTATTATGTTCAATATTCATTATCATACAGACTGCTTTGTTAAATTGGATTCTCTAGAAAGCAGCTGTCATTACTGAATATATCTTTATTTTATTATATTAAGTTTTTTATTATGCGATTGACTTGTTATTAATATTTTGGATGACCATATTTCATGCATGCATATGTTGCGCTTTTACAATATTCTCATCTATTTGCGTCTTAAGTCCAAACTATATTTAGAGTATTTATACAGTTTATGTTTAATTTTAACTGTGTATGCTTGCTAATGAGAAGAATTTCCGAAAAGCTGCCAAAAACTCGAAAGTGCCAATGTTTTCGATAATGATCTATTTTCATCACTCGTCTTTACAGCATTGTTCTCGTAACGAGGGCCAATTTTCTTTTCTATTATATGATTTTTTAGTGTCGTTCAACGGTGAAATATGAGCATCCGAGTTTCATCGCCTTTCATCTTCACTGCACTCCTAAATTGACAGCTAATTTCTTTGGATATTTATGTCCATGTACTGGAGCTTGGAACGTCGTTTAGAATAATATGACTTGGTTCTGAAATGGTGCGTTTTACAATAATTTGCGTCGTAAATTGGATCGCATTTTCAAGGCAGTTTATGTGCTACAAAAGAATCGGTTGCGCACATAAATCTTCCCAAATTGTTATTTAGACATCCCACGTATTTTTTGAAAAATGACACGGAGGAATGTCTTCCGGCCAGAGTCGAGCATCTCATTGATAAGGAAAAAACTTTGTTGGAAAACATCAGCTTTTTTCCATTTTCTTCATAAAAAGCCGAGACGTTATAAATGGAAAAGATCAAACTCGCCGATTCCCTATTAAAAATCGTCTGGAAAATTCAATTTTACGGCTAAAATTTGATTTAGACGTTGGCAATCTATCTAATAAGATCCACGATTTTTCGTCGTATCCAAAAAAATCAATTTGCTTGATTGAATTTTTCAAATAAAAATAAGGTTCTATGGGCATCTCAATGATAATAATATGAATCAGCCATTGATCAACTAATTTTTCTAATCAAATACATATCCCATAAGAATCCATTCAGAATAATTAAATCGCAATTCGAAACCACTTATTCTTATTTGAACCACAATAGATCCGATCTATTAGTTTATTGTCTTATCTGATTTTTGATAGTGTTTTCTAAATTGAAAAACATCTTAATTAAACGTAAATCGTTTTTATTTTTGCAGGATATTGGTGTTTTTAACAAAACTGCGACTGCCATTCAGTACTGCCTATGAGGATTTTTCACCACTGAATCATTCTTTGTACAACTGACCTAATAAGGTAATAATTCAATTATTTCGTTATCAGGTATGTCTATAAGTCATTGAGCAATGCCGCTCGGAGTAGACATTCACCTAAAAATGTTTCATTTCAATTTGTATGAACGCAAGCTGGTTTCAACGCCAGAAACTGGTCTATAGCGCTTTCGATTTAATACAAATTGCTGTTTTTTTTTATTATTTAATTTTATCGATGCATATTAATGCTTAATTTCATACATAATATTTAAGAAATAGCCAATATATTTTATTGAACATAATAAATTTGCGTATTAAATATTGAAGTTAGTTGATGTTTCAAATATATGCAGAACTTCATATCTCAAGAAATCTGCAGTGTAGCTATAATTTTTATTTTGACATTGTTTAACAGCTGTCTGTTTATTCGTGCAAATCTGAACATTTTCATGGGTGACATTGTCCACCCACTGTATTTTTTGGAATTGTTACATGATAGTTTTCATGTCATTTTTATATTATTCCGTGACGATCTTCATCCGGTCTGAATTCGCTTGGCGAATAAATTCACGTTGATGCTTTTTTGGTAATTCTTAAGCCTTAATATTTCTTCAATTCTATACAATTATCTTTTTTTGAAGGATTTTGAAGGAATATTAGATAAGAATACAAATTTAGCAGGTTTATTTTCATTTTGAATAATTATATTAGGGTGTCCCATAAGTTTCTTTCGTTTTCATATTAAGAAAAAAATAAACAATAATTAGTATTACATCAAAATTTATTGAATAATATATGATCCATTCTGTTCTATTACCATTCTCTATCTCTCCGGAAGCATCATAATGCCTTCTTGCCAAAATTTCGCCAAATTTTGTTGGCAAAATATTGATCAAGGATCAGGATGAAAAACAACGCCTCGTCTGTTCGCCAATTCTGGCCGTTTTCTGGCAATTGCGTCCTTTAGATTGTCTAATCGGATACAATACTCTGTTGAATTGATCGTTTCACCTTGCTGAAGTAGCTCGTTATAAACTACCCCCTTCGAGTACCACCAAATGCATAGCAAAACTTTTTTTGGGTGTAGGCCAGGTTTAGCTACAGTTAAAGCTTCCGTAGCCTTGGTCCGAGACCGTTTACGTTGGATATTCTCATAGAGTATCCGACTTTCATCTGCAGTGACAAGTCTCTTCAAAAAAGGTTGGCTTTTATGTCGTTGGAGAAGAAGATCACATGTTGAAATACGCTGAAGTTTATTTGAGTCAGTCAGTTCATGAGGAAGCCACACATCTGAACGATTGATGTAGCCCAATTTTGTCAGATGATTATGGACGGATGTTCGTGGAATTTCTAACTTGTTAGCTATTTCGCGAACCGTACATCGGGGGTTTTCTTCAACCATGGCTATGATTAAATCTGTGTTAATTTGCGAAAGAAACTTATGAGACAACCTAATATATTCATAATCATTATCATCATATCGTAGCCACAAACTAGACAAAGACTAGGGCCTCTTCAATATTCATTCACAGGAAGGGGTTACATCCAATTCGTCTGTATCATACATTCACCTCCGCGTTCGCTTGATATTGACGGTGGCATGACCTCCGAGTTTCATTTAGAGCACTCACCCAGCGAGCCACTTGGATGAACGTGTCGAAGGGCGCTTTCACGAGCGTCTCGATACGGAGTGTAAAAAAATTGTAAAGTCCTTCGTGCTTATTCTATTCCTTTAATTTTCAGCCACTGGGCCAATAATATAGAATAAAAGGTATCACATAATGCCCGAAAGGGATGGAAACCCTCAAAAACCAAGTAGTCGGTCGTGAATGGCTATGCAATTAAATATTAATATATTGAATCTAACTATTCATGATGAATTATATTGTCATTGATCGGTCGACGTAATCAGTATTCAGGCCAAAAACACGAAAATGGCATTTGCCGTCTGAATAATTTATTAGTTAAGCTTGTGAAGCTTCTGGAAAGTTCTCAGAGCTGTTCTTGTCGCTCTTTTTTTCGTATGATCGAGTTCTGCAACTTTCACTTTGTATTAATGTCGATGTTGAAGTAATACTCGCTGTTATTGCGATTGTTCTCCTTGAAATTTGTCGAGTCTTGGAAACGAATTATATCTTATGAGTCAATTTGCTATCTCAAAGTGGTCATGGTGCTGTCCACAAATTTCACCCAGTTCTTCCGTTTTATAGATCTTGACCTTATGATACATGTGCTAATCAGTTGTAACTGCTTCGCTCGTGTAGCACAAATCATAAGGCCTTGTTTTTTTTCTCATTGCTGATGTATTATATTGTATGCAATGCGTATTTTGTTTATAACAATATGTTTTTCTTCCAAATTTGGTTGTCCTTGGTAAGAAAAAGCGTGACTGCATCTTTTTTTTAATTGTAAATACATGAGAAATTTGCCGTTTTTGCTCACATAGAATTGTATTAGTCTTAATTCGACCGTGACCCATAAGCCACCGGCTCGTGGAATGCTAAGCCCACTCTGACATATCAAATCCCAGCGGTGGAATTACATTTTATTCCAGTTTTTCCATTTTCACAGATCGACCTTCCTCGTTTTGATTTGTCGGTGTGACTTTATGAAGGTCGTCCCTGAGTTTCCGCTCGAGTTTTTTCAACCCTCCCGGAACAAATCCGGATTCGCTTCGTTTCCGGAAAGCAGTATGAGATCCGCGATCACAGCCGTGCAAAGGTTAGCAGTCAGATGAGGCATCAACCTTGCATGTGCACATAAAATCAATACATCTGGGGACTGGTAGCTAGCTCGTTGGGTTACATCAGGCATGGCCAACCCAAATGATCTTGCGGGCCACTTTGACAATGCATCATAACTCCGCGGGCCGCATATAAAATTATATATCCCCATATTAGATTTAGATACACTATAGACATTTTTTTGGAGTGAAAAGTTGAAATATAATGAGTTATTATTATTGTGTTTACTATAAGGAGGACCGAAAAAAATCCAAAAAAATATTCCTTAAAGAAAACTTTTATTTAAAAAAAATTTTTTCATCATTTTTTATAACCTTTCACCTTCTGGGTAGATTTTCGATGCCATTTTTGTAAAAAAATTGTTTTTCATCGAAAAACTTTTGAAAATGGATTTTCATATCGTCAAAAGTGATGAAAATTTTATTTTGAAGGGAGTGCTCCAATGATTTAAATAGGTGATAATCAGAGGGAGCAGGAGAGATATCAGGAGAATAGTCGGGGTGAGGTAAAAGTTCAAGTCCAAGTTACATTATTATTTCTTGGATGATTTTTGCGGAATGTGGTCGGGCATTATCCTGTTACAGTATTCTCAGTTTGTTATTAACTAACAGTGAACTTTTTTTCGAAGTTCATTTTTCATTTTCTCAAATTGTTGGCAATACAATATTACAGTAATTGTCTCACTAGGTTTTAAAAGTTCAAAGTAGAGTACACAGAAGAACTTTTTAAGGTCAAATATGGTTTTGCTATTGGAACAGCCGACTGACCTGGGGAGAGCCATTGTTTTTTCGGGTAGAATTATTTCATAGAACCCACTTCTCGTTACAAGTTATTTTTCTTCGCTAAAAGATGTTTGTTTCTTACCTGGATAAAAGAGATGCACAGATCGTTCTTCGTTGCCCCAACGCAGTTGGCATCAATGTGTGCGGAACCCAAATTCCTTGTTTTTGAATTTTACCAATGCGATGAAGATGTTCCTGTACTATTAACCATGGACAGGCAAGTTTAATCGATAATTTCGAAATGGTTTGACAAGGATCTGATTCCACTAATGACGTCAATACGTCATCATCCAATTTTAAAGACCATTCTATTTTAGGGGCAACCCTGAAATCTCTATCGCTATTTTTTTTTCATCTATGACGTTTATTAAGTTTTAACACTTATCCATATGTATCTGTAATTGTTTTTGTTATTTCTTTCTCCTTCATTTCCCGGTTAAAAAAGAACAAAATACAATGCCGTAAATGTTCTTCGTCGATTATTGGCCCTGACATTCTTAATAAACAACGGTAACAAATAATATAAATAAAAATAGCAAATTCACGACCCCCACGATCTACTAGCATCAAAAAATATGTATTTGCTCTACTGACTCTTTCAGGGTCAGTTGGTGTCTTGACACAAACTGACCCTGAAAATCAGATACCTAAAAATTTTGATTTCTTTCCGGTCCTCTTAATATTATTTTTAAATGTAAACATAGATAAGATAATAATATTGATACTCAATTTACATTGTAAAGAAATATGTAAATCTAAAAATTAAATATAAGAAATACATAAATATAAATAAAATCATTAAAAAATATTTTACTAGTGCGATATTTGTTTCTCCACTCTTTCACTTAGCTTTTGGAAATCGATCTCAGTTAGGGTATTTGAGTTTATTTTTAGGTGGTGGTTAAGCATTTATATTTGGAGATATTCTGGAATCGATTCAAATTCAACTTGAAAAGGAGATAAATATATTTCAAAAATTTTATTGTGCTTGTCTAACTGTAAATTACTGAATCGGCTTTCAAAATCAGCTGTAAGTTTTCTTATTTCTTTTGCATATTTAATGTAATTGTTACATTTTGATTTCTTAAATTCTTTCAACAATGGAAAGTGATGAGCGTAATTACTTTTCAATTGTGATTACTTTGGCCAGTATAAAAAAGATATATTTTCTAAAAGTGTGATGATTCTCGCGGGCCGAAAAAATATTCCAGGCGGGCCGCATGCGGCCCGCGGGCCGCGGGTTGGCCATGCCTGGGTTACATCATAGCTCTCCGGCGGCCGCAGATAGAATGTTTTGCATCGCGATCTATTAGCCAAGATACCGCGTGATCTGCAAATTCAATATGTCAGTATGTTGTCGTAGACCAGTTTTCAAGTTAGTCGTATTACTGTTGAGTGCTTCGAATCAAACGAATTTGCACGAAGTCACTAACGTTCTTTGTTCGGGTATCGATTATTTGCATTGTTTGACATTTGATACAAGCAGGAGTTTCACAAAACAAAACAGATTGAATAAAATCTTAGATCATGCGATTCAAATCATTGACATATTGGAAGTTGAGCTTTAAAAAGCTCCTTATTTATGCATACTGCCTGTCCGCTGGATGTCGAATAAGATTTATTTATGAGAAATATTTACAATTTTCGAAAGTTCACAGACTCGGTCAAACGCTCTTGGTCTAGATTCTTGGCGGTGGATTTCTATTTTTTTTTCAGTACGACTCACCTCCAAATATCCTACATTGATCATGGAAAATTTCTGCAAGCAGACGAATCAAAGTCGACCAGATCTTGTATCATAATACATTGAATTCAAATTTAAAAATGAATATATGTACATACCAATGGATTTATTATACCATAGCAATCCTAACGGATCTACGATTTATCCAGTATCATTTATATATATATTTAATGTCAATAACGGCGTATTGTAATTTCTAATTAAATCTGAAATTTTAATATGGAAACTTCCCCAAACGCAAATTAAGCCAATGGCACCTTTTAACTCATTCTGGTCGCTCACCAAAAGCTATTTATAATTGATATACAGTAGACTCTTGATTGTCCGGGGGATTGCCGGGGAGAACAAACACTTTATTTCAAAATTTTAATGCTCATTATTTATTAAGAAAAATGCTCATAGTTAACCTGTATGGTAGGATGATCGCGTATTTGCGAGCGAATTGCAATGATTCAGAAAGAGCACTCTTGTACGTTGAGCTCGAAGAGAGACATCTAAGTACTATTAAGACTTGTCATAATGATAGTCCAGAAACATAAATGATCCACATCCAGATATATCGATTTTTAAAATGAAAGCATAATTTGCAACATATGGGATTCTACTCCTCTTGTTTGAATTTGTTGTCAAATGTTATTTTTTACTGTGGAGTATGATGTCATTCTCACAATCAGACCCATTGTGTATATGAAACACATATTGACAAAACATGTGTTCATTATTTAAAAACTGTTCTAAATTCTATTAGCCTAATTTATACGAAAAGGTCAGAAAATAAGAAATATTTTTAGCTTGGATTATTTAAAAAATTTAAACGCTACAATAGCATGAATAAAATATTAAGAATTGTATTACGCTTGAGTAATGCAAATTTCTGTCATGGACGTCGTGACATTGGACCGCAACGTATTAAAAAGCTTTGTATGTATTAATTTTAATACAAACCATTTAGCTATAAAATTGTCTGTGAGATTCTTGTAAGTTCTCCAAGATTAGCCTTGCCCTTGGAAAAAAACAACGTTGATTATAAGCATATACTTACATGATATTTTAAAAATAACTTTGTTATAAATTAACGTATGAAAAGTAGCATAGTGCCACATCAAACAAGTAATAAATCGGATAAAAGAGGAATGACAGCACAGTCTGCATAATCAAGCAGTTTATATTTATGTAAGCATTTGCACATTATTATATGAATAAATGCTAATTTCCTTCACGTTTTCTTTTCATAAGCAAGTAGAAGTTATCAATTACTACATATTGATCCATCGTTTGAAAAATATACTGATTCGATTCGATTTACGCGAAAAATTCGGCGATTCACGTGCGTGGAAGATAAATCCATTTAGACTCGCCTACAATATAAATCCCTGGATTCGCGCGGTTTTTCGTCGTTTTACTTAAAACGCAAAAAATATATTATTGTTTCGTGTTACAATTTTAAAAACAGCTGTGTATATTAATGATACATCTGTGTCTTACACTATGTTTTGATCACTTAAACGAATGTTTTGGAAGAAGAACGAAATGTATTGAAATCCACTGAAATAATGCATTATTTTAATTTTTCGTCCATTAAATCGTCAAATGCTCAATAATAAATGTATTGACATTTTGCCGACTTGTTAAAATTTCATTTGAATCAATTTGAATAAGCTCCAAATTATTAAACTGGTTTGATAAATTATGTTCTTTACAAACAAGCCAAACGCAATCAGAAATTTATCGGTGTTTGGTCTGAGCAATATTAGCAAATGTTTTATTAGTTTAATTTATTTGCACTATGTTAACAACATCGATCCAATTTGCAAAATTAATATACAAATATGCTGGAAATTAGTCTCTCGCCAAAGAAATTAAACACAATAGCGCATTTGTTGATGTCGTTTCGGATAGGGAATCCAATCTCGGGATTCCGGACATCTTTATTTAACAGAAATCGTACACCTCACCAGCACCATGAAGGGTACTAAATTTCCGCCGAAATCTCGACGCTTGGAAACAGTGGCGTAACTAATAATTGGCGAGCTTAGGCGACGCATAAGGGCAGTAACTGTCTAATCCAGGGATGTCCAACCGGTCGATCCGGATCGACCGGTCGATCTTTAAGCAAAATTTGGTCGATCCCGACGACTTCCGTGAATTTTGAAAAAAAAAAATATTTATATAAATATATTTACAGCCGACGATGAAAAATAAAATTCCGGAGATCGAACTCTTTAGCTCAACTTGATTCGTGTTTATCTGCTGAGTTTTTAAGTTTGAAGAAAGGAAAAAGAAACACCTTAAATACATTTCCTACAAGAATCATATTAGAAGTCGATCCCGAGACAATTTTAAATTGAAAAGTAGCTCCCAAGACAGAAAAGGTTGGACAACCTTGGTCTAATCTATTTATACATATATACAGTACATATATGTTTTTCAAATTGTTATATTAAGTTTTCCCTAACGGTGATGTATTTACTACACCTCGACTCTAATAATGGGAATATCGATATGAAATATAATAGATACGGGCTTCAGAATTTTTGCATTCCTCAGTAATATAATTACGAATCACATCAAAGTATTATAATGTATAAGTATTCATCTGCAGCGACGGAAATAAATAATTTGTCGGGAAGTCGGGATCGAAATTTTTGCTCGGTATTGGATTTCATTAAAATCGCGTAAAAAAAAGCGCAAAAGTATTTAAATTTTTAAATTTATGTATTTGCACAGCCTATTTCTCAAGAAGATGGATGATCTACTATATAAAATATTGTAAATTAAAGAGACGTGTTTCGCAATTGATGGTTCAAAGTCGCCATTTTTATCATGAAATATTTTAAAATTTTCTGGTTCAATTGACGAAGACCTCTCCCTGATTAAAATTTATAATAAATATTTGCTTTCTATTTTCTTTCTGTATCGACTACTTCATAAAAATGGCATAAATCAAAGGATTTGTTCTTAATAGAAAAGTAGTTGATCAATGCTGTAAATATAATAGAACGGATTTATATTTAGCATTTCTATCTCTTAATTGTAAGTAATTCGACGCTAGATTAAGTATCCTTCGGGGAAATTTTAATCGAGTTGAATTCCAGCTCTCACATCTAAAAACTTTTAGCACGATCGAGGTTCGCAGAACTGTTTCGCAAATACGTAGATCTCTGGAGCGTCTATTTCAATTTTATTTGTCCATTTCACAAATAAATAAATATATTCGATTCGATTCAACACGATTTTTCCCTAGTGTTTGAACACGTTTTCCTTACGACCTTTGAGATCCAACTACTAGTTGAGAATGGTTAGTTATATTGTTGTACGTGCGCATGTTTCACACGGCTATCTCCACCACCGATCTATTCCGATGATGTTGGAACTATTATATACATGATTGTAACTTTATTTCGTTACGTTTTAGGTTGAATATCATTTTTTGAGGATTTTTCACAAAGGAGGAAAAATTCATTGTGCTGATTAGCCATAGAAAATTATTCGATTCGACGTGGATTAAATTTTCCGAACCGTTAATAACACGAGCATATTTCGCTGGAAAAATCTCTTAGATGTCATTAAAGACTAAATCGCTTTGATGTAAAAAAAAATATTTTTCTACCCGGATACCTTTGTTATATAAATCCCATGAAATCATATAAAATTTCCAGATAAATGTTGCCGTTTTGGTGCACGTGTCAATATAACTTGTAACCCTTATAATTAAAAAAAAGTTATAATAAAACTTTATAAAACATACCAGCAACTCAGGTAGAACAAAACCCATGAAATCATATAAAATTTCCAGGTAAATATTTCCGTTTTGGTGCACGTGTCAATATAAAAGCTTAACATGTGACCCTTATAATTAAAAAAAAAGTTATAATATAACCTTATAAAACATACCAGCAACTCAGGTAGAACAATTCGTCATATTTAATAAAAATGTAATTGGTAAAAATAAACTAATCCGTTTAATTAAAGTGTTTATGTACTGTTTAAAACTATAGAAAATTTAAATAGCCATTACAGTCTATTTATTGCAGGGCTATACACGGGCGCTATGAAATCCATTAGAATCACTTTTAAATCCGCTTAAATCCTCCACGGTAACGACTGCGAATCTCAATAATAGGTTTTGTGTGCGCACGTTATAGAAATTAGTGTTAAAACCACTGTTACTATGCTGATGTGTTATTTAGCAGTCCGTGAACAACGAACTTCATCCATGACATTGAGACAAAACATCATCATAATTAACCATAATAAAATCTAATAATACATTCGTTTACTTATTTTTATTATTTTCCTTTTAATTCCTATATAAATAACGTGAATTATATTGAAAAATCATTGCAAAATTATGTTCTGTTGTTGTTCTTTGTGTGATATTAAATCAAACAGTCAACATTGCAATCATTTTTAATTCTTGTTAGAATCACACATAGTTCTCTATTTAATCCTTTGAGTAGTGAGCGTATTTAAATTCTTCATAATCTTAAATGCTATATTTGCTTTTCCGCTACTTCGTACAAATCCACTTATCTGTCAGGACCGTCGCAGCTTGTATGAAGCTTGTACATAAATAAACAAGCACTGTCGTTAGCACATAATATTCGGCCATTTATTCAAATGAACATAAACAATACACTTGAAATACAGTTGAAATCGATTAATAATTATATCATTATTATTCGATAAATTTGTACGGTAATGGATCTCCGTTTCTATCTGCCTCCGAGCTCAACGTGTAAGAATGCTCTTTCTGAATCACTGGAATTCGCTCGCAAATAGGCGATCATCCTACTATACAGATTAAAAAAAAGACAACGAAGTCATTGGGTTTTATATCCATAGTTGGAAAAAACTTAAATTAATTTTCACTATCAACATTTATTAAACTATATTTTCCTTGTTAAAATCTCACAAAATGTGCATATTTATACACACAAAGCAAATGTCAATTTTTATCAAGCAAGACTGCTCTTAATCTGTTAAATATTAATATATCTCCTTAAATAATTGCAATTTTATTCAAAAAATTGTTAACAATCAATTATCAATCAAATATTGATTAATGAACAAAAATATGGATCCTAAAAATAATCTTTATTGTGATGATATGTTTATGTGCATGAGTCTAAAGATTTAAAGAACATATTGAGTTGGTTGTTGTTGTTTTTGTCGTGTAACGACGTAATATTTTCTTTATATTCGAAAATCTTCGAATGTCGCATCATAAATCATCTAGTAAATAAACAGCTCTATTTCTTGTATGAGCGATGTTTTTATAAATAAAGACCTCGACAATCATCATAATTGTCAGCTGTAAAAGTATCAAAAAGATATTTATTTAAAAATGCTTATCTTTCTACGAGTGCGTAAAGCGACGCGCATTCCATGTCCCCGTAACCAATGTATTAGCCCCTCAAAGAGATACGATTGTAGTCTCCGTCTCCCGCATACAATGGGTTAAGTCTGTATGAATATATTTTTTAATCCTTCGGGCTCCAAGATTTTTTCATATAAGTTCATTTTATTTGATTTATTAATTTTTGTAATCATGTAATATATGATATTTTTTGAAGTAATCTTCAGAATGAAGCGCCGGTTTCTTTTCGTAAGTGTCGCAAAAATATAGCGTAAAATGGGTACCGCGTAAATCGAGGGATGAGTGTATATATGTCCATGTCATGTTAAATTCCAGGTTCGTAACTAGGGCGTGGCAAAGCTGACTACCGACCCGGTCGAGAGTTGTGCATGGTTTTTATTTTACTCAACCTTTCTACTTTACATCAACCAACACTGATTGACTCTGTCCGTTTTTATAATATATGCTAAGCTGTCTAATCTTCTTTTCTTCATTATCACTATGTTCGTGTATGGCATCCGATCACGAGCCGCTCACTTGTTATATCAGCGGCCCGAAAAGCGGACCGATTGAGCATACAGACCTTATGGCCACTCCGTCCTCTTTTAGGGCCTTTTGCGGCATTTTCTATGATCTGTACGATCACGGAAGCAACATTCTTCTATATGCTTCAACGTGCTTCTAGACACTTTCTATCACAGTATTTTTTACAACAGTAACCGCCATCTATGCGCTCTATGTGTTAAGTTTGATATTTGCCACGGGCGCTTCATACCCTAGTTACGGCTCTGGTAAATTCCAATGAGAATTCTGTATTTTATATATGTTGTGGCCGAATGAATACAGAGCGCGCTCTCAACAGCTCGTCCAATGAAGTTATGATGCAATACAAACCATTATTTTTCAGATGTAATTGTTATGCATGTTGATAGAGCGTGCGTCCCATTTTGTAGTGCATTTATTGGTATTATGTACGGGGCAGCAGAGGGTGATATCGACCGTTAGGGGGAGGTAGGCGCCAACTTCCCACCCCGCTGCAGCTCTTCAATGAAAGCCTGGGCGGTTGCGTAGGTCGCGACCTTCAGCTGTAGCGGCGGAAAAGGGAAACACCAGGGGTCTGAAAGAGAAAGAGCTCGCTCAATGCCAACACAACCGTCGGGAAATGCATCGAGTGCTGTGATACTCGCGTTACGAAGTGCGCGAACTCGACTTGCGCATCGCACCTCGCAGACTGAGAGGCATTCGCTCTTTGTTCTTCGCAGAGAGCGCTCGTCCGGGACTCTCTCATAACCTCACTCTTGCGCGCTCACTATTTGTTATCTTGTGCCTTGGAATACTTTGTGTCCATCGAAAGTGAAAAGGTATGTCTCAGTGAAATCTTTTTTTTCGCATTCCATACGCCTACGTCGCGCTACAACAATGCAATAATGTAACAGTGAAAATTCTCCATCGACGCATCCATATTCTTCAAATGTCAATCTAATCAATAACAATATTCATTGGAATATCAGCTTAAATTGACCATTTGATCAGCTTAAATTGACAAGCTGATCAAACTTCGGTTTTGACAATTTGCATTATGGGATCATAACGTCTAATTGTAATCCCTGCCTAAAGTCAATCTAATTGGACGGCGGGCTTTAAGACCATCATTCGAATCAGATTAACACCATAAGTTCAGGATTTATGGCAAAATATCAGCAATAACGCCTGATAATTCAAATAATTTTTGCGTCAGGATCAAAGTTTGCTCCGTTAGATTTATTGCCACAACAATTTAATACGGAACAATTTTATTAATGCTGTAAATAAACAAGATAAAAACTCACCTGCTACAATCGTCAAGGCCAACATCTTCAAATGCTTGATATACGCGTATAATATAACAAACTTAACAACACCAAATATTCCGTCGAATTTATGTCGAAATCATAAAAAAACCCGATTTGAATTTTAATCGTGCATTATAAAAATTCGCCCAATTTGCACACATATCCGCTTGTTGATAAAGGTCAAATGTGATAATCCTATCCAGAATTTTTCCGTGCGTCCCGTCGAACGAGTGTTAAAAGCGGCCTTGACAGTCGCGAACCTTAAAAGCGTAAATGAAAACATGTGATGCTTTTGTTTGGGTACGTTTGATGAATCAATTGGTCGACGCAGGCGACTCGATTGGTAATCATCGTCGTTGATGCGATTCAGTGCCTCCATTAGCTAATTGCCGCTGAAGTGCAACGGCACGCATTTAAGCGGAAGTCATCATCAATAGGCGATTTAAAATTGCACGATTCTGTGTCAAGTGCATCGTGTCGTAAATCGAATTTAAATACCGCCGATTGTTGAAATGTGCGAGACTTTTTAGCTCATAGGAAAAGTTAATTTTATGCATTGCTTTTTAGCTAAAAGATGTGGCAGTGTGTTGTGTAATATATAATAAAATTGGCTTGCTACTGGTGTAGCGTTCGATTTATGCTACGTATAGGCACGCACACAGTAAAGGCGATGCGGCGCATGCGCGTAGCGTTTATATGATCTCGTCTTGCTTCTCCTCTTTCCGATCAATTGCCGATGGAAATTTCACTTTTAAGTTCAAGCCAATTTTACCTATCGCGAAATTTATTCGTTCAACATGTTAAACTTCATCAAATGCTTTATCGATGTCTATAAAACGCCATAAAAATAAACTTGGCCTTATAAGCTTGTATTTATTTTGTATATACATCGTTCTATAAATATTTTTATAGTTGTTCTTCATAATTTATGTCAATCGTGGTCGAATTTGTTGCGCATTATCGGGTCGCACCCAATGGAAGACATGTGTTATTTTATTTTTATACGTTGAACAGATGGGAACTTAAAAGTCGGACAGATTTAAGCAACTGGACGCTTGTGTGTTTATATTTATCGATGGTTCGCAGAATACGCTTGAAAATGTATCGAGAGTCATTTTATGGACGTCGTTTTTCATTATGGCAATTTGTTGGATTATCGCCTCCGTTGCATGTTTAATGGACGCGTGTAACTTCTGGTATTACCGCAATCAGATTCATCCTGCATGCGAGCCGTTACAAATAATTATCACCGACAATGGATGCTCAATGCTACGAATCTCGGCAATTAGATAAGTGGCAATACCAAATGACGATGAGATCACGTCGACTTCCTCCATTTTGGATACCAGAAGTTTTCCTAATTGTCCATGGGAAATCGCTTTGACGCAACACAAGACAGATGCTTTACGGTCTGTTGTCTTCCCGCAATCATTTTCATTGTTTTTCATCTATCAAATCGAAACAATGCCATTTATTGTCCCACATTTTTCTCGACGAAATGCGAACGATTTAACAACAACCACTCAGGATTTGACAGGCGAATGCGTCATGTTGATGTGGGATGTCATCGCAAATCCATGCCCGGTGTTGAGTTATAAGATAAATTCATACAAAAGGAATTTTCCATGACGGAGTGAAATTAAAATTGCAAAACCATTGGAAGCAATAATTTTGAATTATACTACGTCGTAGCTGAACCGTAACTCCACATGCACATACAATAAATTTGATTAGAATTCATACCGCA
Organism: Stenopsyche tienmushanensis; assembly: GCA_008973525.1. Taxonomy (NCBI): domain Eukaryota; kingdom Metazoa; phylum Arthropoda; class Insecta; order Trichoptera; family Stenopsychidae; genus Stenopsyche; species Stenopsyche tienmushanensis. Next base: position 849,643 of record WACJ01000274.1, read on the forward strand.
GGCTTATCATCAAACATGTCGCCATAATTCATTCAATTCAACAACGAAATGAAGACAAACAATGTGACAAATTATTTAATATAGTACTCATTAGCTACTCGCACAACAATGAATAAATCTCGATTTTACGCCTCAAATGGACAGTTTTATCGATGACGTTGCACGGAAGATTTATTCCGAGGCTCTTTGAACCGTTATTTTTCATTTCGGTTATGTTCCTAACATTTATATCGGTTTTATCGGTTATTTGTTTTCGGTTTCGTTCCGGTTTTAAGCTTTGATTTATTCAATCGGAGCATTCATATGCCACTATATATTCCTATTGCGAAACGCAGAAAATGTGAATTATTTGTAAACATCCGATTTGTGGCTTTTGCCAAACATGTTATCGTTTTGACCACGTTCAACCTATTTTTATGTTTAACAGATTAAGAGCAGTCTTGCTCGATAACGATTGACATTTGCTTTGTGTGTATAAATATGCACATTTTTGAGATTTTAACAAGGAAAATATACATTTGTTATTTTGATTAATATTGATAGTGAAGTGTGAAAATTAATTTAAGTTGAGTTTTTTCCAACTATGGATATAAAACTCAATGACTTTGTTGTCTTTGTTTAACCTGTATGGTAGGATGATCGCCTATTTGCGAGCGAATTCCAGTGAGTCAGAAAGAACATTCTTACACGTTGAGCTCGGAGAAAGACAGAGACGGAGAGAATATCTTGCGTACATTGTACGATTGTATAGATCGTTAACCCAAATTTATCGACTAATAATGACGTGTGATTTGTACGAATGATAAGTAGCGGACATACAAATATAGCATCTAAGTTTTAAGAGTTAAGATATTTCATGCTATTGTAATTCTGCAGATCTGCCCATGTACTTAGACAATTTCTAGATATTATTTATATTGAATGAATGCTTTGTTCGAAGTGTGGATAGCGTTTGCTCACAGTCGATAAAATTATATGGCGTTATTGGTGTATTTGACGTAATTGCGAAAAAACGAACTCAAACGAGGAAGAACAAAGAATTGCTATTTCACTAAGACAATGCATTGTGTCACAAGTCGATCGCAATAATGGCAAAATTGCACGAATCGCATATTGAATTGCTTCCCCGTCCACCGTATTCTCCGGCTTTGGCTTCCAGTGACTACTGTCTGTTTGCAAACCTAATAAGAATGCTCCGGGGGAAGAGATTTGACTCAAATTAAGAAGTGATTGCCGAAACTGAAGTCTATTTTGATGCCAAAGATAAATCGTTCTACGAAAAAGGCATCGAAATGTTACAAAAACGTTAGAATTAGGGAATCCAATCCCGAGCCAAAATTTCGATCCCGGGATTGCATTAGATCATTCCAGGATCAGTACCGGGATCCCGGGATCGAGATTTTCAATAGTTTAAGAAATTACAATGATAAATTTGATCGAAAATTAATAATAAATCCATGTGTTTAATATAAAAAATAATTTGAAGGTGAAGGAATTATATTTATTAAAGAAAAGATGAAAATAAAATTCCAAAATAGATAAATAAAACACTAAAAAATTCAAATATTATTTTTAAAATATGCCCGAAGTAACATTAAAGCATCGAGTGTATCGTCATTTAGTCTGGATTTGATTTTAGTAGCCAGGCAACCTGCTGCTGAAAATTCTCGATTTCCCGACAAATTATTTATTTCCGTCGCTGCAGATGAATACTTATATACTATAATACTTTGATATGATTCGTGATTATATTGCGGAGGAACACAAGAATTCTGAAGCCCGTATCTATTATATTTCATATCGATATTCCCATAATTAGAGCCGAGGTGTAGTAAATACATCACCGGTAGGGAAAGGTTAATATAACAATTTAAAAAACATATGTGTATATGTATACATAGATTAGATAGTTACTGTCCCTAGGCGTCGCCTAAGCTCGCCAATTAGTAGTTATGCCACTGTTTCCAAGCGTCCAGATTTCGGCGGGAATTTACGCACGCCATCGAAACCGTAACCAAAGTTTTATATCAACAACTTATAAGACATGCAATGATTGCGCATCCTATATTATATCTTTTTGGCCTATGATTCAGATAGGATTTCTCCCGAACGACATGTTTTATTAAAATGAATGTTAGGATAAAGCGGCCTTGTCTTATATTCGTTTCTTGTAAGCTCAACTCTTGTAACTGTTACATCAACTTTAACGACTATGCTAAGTGTTATTATTCTATTTGTGCTTTCGTTTTCTTCGTCAGCATATGAAATATGGCCACTAAACAGAAATAGGCTTTTAACATTTTAGCTAACTTAATGGCTGTATGTTTTTGCAATCGTATTGGCAATATGGACCGGAACCTCGATTATACGGCCGACTGTGTATGTTGGCATCGGACCAGAATTCGTTTGGCGCCTTCTTAATTGTGCTATGTTTTTTAATTTCTCAATTTGAATAGATGCACCTTTCAAAGTGTATTTTATATCGCAAGAATGATTTTCGTTTAGGGTTTTGCGATCTGAAGTCACGATTGCTGTGGTATTTCCACAGAGGCGTGAGAAATGTCCACTCCAAGGCTTTCGACAGCACGACGTGGATTGCAAATAGAAATTATAACGATCGCTTTTTTGTTCTGTGTGAGCACAAAATATTTGCTCTATGAGGCTAAATATTTTTAGCAACATCGTTCGAGCAACTAAATTGGCTATGAACAAATACAAGCATGTGGTCTTTGTATATGCTTTGAAAACCGCGATTAATCCCTGAGCAAATATTTTCAGATCGAATTGTACTTTATCTAAGGTAATGGTCTGATTACAAATTAGAATAGTGGATTAATCTCCATGTCGTATCTATTTCGATCATGGAGCAAAATATGCGTTGATTCAATAAAGACTGCATTGCATTGCATTGAAAGTGCAAGAAATTCAAAGAAGGAAACAAAGGCTTTTAACAATGCCATCAAAAAATCAACAATTGAGCATTTTACGTATCATGATGATTTGCGTCCATTGTCATTCATTCATTTTAACAAATAATTTGCTCACAATATTTAAAAAAAAATGCATCTCTACTCCAACATATCACTTATCATTTATCTTATTCATACAATCATTTAGCAATGATCGCGCCTACGGAACATAGTGTAAATAGACGGATTAGACTTTAACGAACCACTGCGTTTATTGAATGTATCATGTTCTAAAAAGCTTGTTATTGTCGATTATTTTAACAAGTTTCAATATTTGAATTGCGATTAGTGACTCTGCGCGAATTCTACTATTATTTAACAAGCACATGTGAATTACAAACCATCAATTGTTCGTCATATACTTTCGTGATTATCATCGTCTGATTTTTTTTTTTGGATACGTTCGATCGAGATATCGAAGATCCAGCGATAAATTGGATCTTGATCCGCCGATTTTTTTGTTTGTTTTGGGCTTGTTTTCACAACAGTGATCGAAATAGCTCGTCCATCTACCAAACAAACAAATCATATAAATTGTCTAAAAGCGCATTTGCTCCATCGAAAAATGCGCTGCAAAAGTAACCACATCTTATAACTACACATGAGTCATAAGATAAATTTAATGTCAGCTCGTAAAAATGTGTTTACATGCGGAAAATAATAGTTTTTCTTATCCATCTTATGTAAACGCGATTATATTTTATTATGCCTTGAGTGCCGGTTTCATCGTTCGCAATTCTATCGTAAAAATTGAAGATCTAATCAAATTTAGAAACGAAGATTTTTTTGCGCGTTTTACATCATAATATTCATTCTGTGTTCTTATATCAGTACTCTGGATGCAGGCATTTTATCGTCTTTTTATTATGGCCGTTCATTTTAAATATGCATTTTATTAAAAAATAACATTTGATTCTACAATACAATACATTATAATGCATTTCAAATTCTATGGGGGTTGTTGTAATAGATCGCCGTGGGGTTGTGTTAGTTTTGTGTGTATAACAAGAGGAGAAGCAAATTAAATTTATTATTTGATGCGGGTTACAGATGTATACATAATAATTTAAAATCAAAGCAAATTTAATAAAAATGTTATATGATTTTCCTTTGTATGAATTCATGGGATGCTTTTACGCGAAGTGTTCAATTACCGCGTACATATGATTTAGACACGCTACATGCATATCGAATGCACCATATGGTTATTTTTTAATATTGTTTTGAATATCAGTTGTCAACAAAAATTTAATATATTATATATGGGTTCAGGGACGTAATAAGAAGGTGGTAAAGCAGGCGCCCGCCACAGGCATAACTGAATAACGTTCCAGTCAAAAGTTGTACATTGTTACACATACTTTACATGAATCAACACTGATTGACTCTGCCCATTTTTATAATATATACTAAATTGTCTAATCTCTCTTTTCTTCGTTATCGCTTAAAAAATAAGCCATCTCAATCGTCATAAGCCCGCAATAAAACAAAGAAACAATATTTTTGAGCGATTAAAAAATTTAAACAACCCACCCGATTAGTTTTATTCGGACAACTTCGTTTTACAACGAGAGTCAGTGGTCCGAAAAGCGGACCGATTGGATACACAGACTTTGCCCTTGGTCTTTTAGTTTTAATTTATAAAGTCTGGCTATTTTCTATAAAAATTCGGTCTTATTGCTGTGAAACATCGCCAAAAATTCGATTGAAACATCATCACGACGCTGTTTTTGTTCCATTGCGAGCAAGCGCGGCATCCAGCGCACAGCTTTCTCATGTCCAAATTTTCAGTCAATATACTATGTACAGCATTTTTTAAAAAGCCTACTATGTCTGCCAGCTCGCGCACTTACAGTCGACAGTCTAGTTACAGAATTTTCTTCGCCATTTCTGGGGTTTAAATTCTGCCACTTAACATCTTACTGTTATAAACAAAGGATCAGACTCCTCGAGAGTAGATTTTAGGTCGGATTTTATATTAGTTGGACTTTCATCCAAAAAGTATTGTATTACTATAACAACCTATATTACAGTTAACCGCCAAATATTACGGTATAGCGGTACTGTTGTAAAAAAATACTATGATAGAAAGTTTCTAGGCGCTACGTTGCTTCCGTGATCGTAGAGATCATAGAAAATGCCAAAAAAAAACCCTAAAAGAGGACGGAGTGGCCATAAGGTTTGTATGCTCAATCGGTCCGCATTTTGGACCGCTGTTATGACGAATGAGCGCCTCGTGGTCGGATACCATACTTGAACATAACGATAGCGAAGAAAACAAGGATTAGACAACCTAGTATATATTATAAAAACGGACAGAGTCAATCAGTGTTGGTTGATGTAAAGTAGAATGGTTGAGTAAAATAAAAAGCATGTGCAACTCTCGACCGGGTCGGTATTCTGCGTTTTGCGCCCCAAGCCCAGTTGCGCCCGTGGCGGGCGCCTGCTTTGCCACGCCCTTGTTACGGCCCTGGTAAGAAACATATGTTTTTTGAAACAATGATGATCATGAATAGCATTACATATTAATATTGCACAAGGGTAACTTCGTCATCCCTATGAATCATCGTTGAATGGAAGTGTTTCAGTGCTCGTTTAATATTTAAATTTTCTGAGCTTTATTCAGCAGCGTTTTGAGTTTGCTTTTGGCTATTTTTTAAAAATGAAATTGGCTTTATATCGATGAAATTCTTTCTTTTAAATTTGATTGCTTCTTTCAATAGAAAGATCATTATTTGAAATATATCACTTTAAAGCCTTTCGATTCTATAACATGTTCCATTATTGTTAATGCGATAAAAGCCTAAGAGCATCGTCTGTCGATTATCTTTCCGTGGGAACGCTCGAAAAAATGTTTATATCAATATATATATTCAAATGAATTGATTGCTTCAGCTTGTAGTATCTACATTGATAATGAAATATTTGATCAATTGTCATGATGTAGCTTCACGTGCGATGTATCGCTTATCGTACAATAGGGTGGTACACAATTCCGTTATGTTTTACTAATATGTAATATTTTATTGGCATGTATCGTTATCATTTTATCTCTCTGCCAGTGATTTTCCATTAGCGAAATAAATGTACTTAGAGAGCTACCAGAGATAGCACCTTGATCTTGATATTTCATTATATAAACGGCGACCAAATACATACATTAGCCCCGTAATCTAGAAAATCTCTCATTTCCCATCGACGTCGATCGATCTCGTCTACATCGAGATAAACGATCCCCTACGGACTCTTATCTCCGAAATGCGATTCGTCACAGTCTATTTTTCAAATTGGGATGTTTACGTTCGGGTCGATGAATTTACGACCTGTCAAAGTACTCCTATGATTGCATAGCTAATTCGGTAGCGACATTGGAGTTCGTTCTCCGATTGGGATACCTTGAACCCGATTTGATCGTCCGAGAATTCGACGACGTCATTTTCGGGTCTACGCAGCAAATATGCAAATGGAGCCTTTATGGCCGACGAATGCTGTACTAAGAAGTGCGAAGTAATTCGACCACTTTTAAAAGTCAATATGCTATGGAAACAAACTCTTGCTCGTTATATGGCATAATATTTGATCATGCGTTGACTCAATACTAGAGACACACCCAGTAGATGCGTTTTGGTTTAGTATCCTAGGTTATTTAGGTCTTGTAAAATAGGGCGATTTCAATTTCAACTATGATGTATGATAACAACGAAAACAAATCAATTCTATGGCAATTGGCGCGAGTCTATAGGATTTATAGGAATTCTAAGATGATATCAATTAAATTATATAGATCGCCTGTGAAGCTTATATTTAACACTCTCGTCGCCCAACGTGAATCGGTTGCGATATTATAACGCACGGGATAAACACGGACAATATATGGCGCATCTTTTACGCAGGTTTTATTCGTCTCTGTTTCTCTCCGAGTTCAACGTACAAGATCACTGAAATTCGCTCGCAAATACGCGATTATCCTATCATACAGATTAAGATAATCATATCCTAACTTTACCACACGCGGAAGACATCACATTGATGAAAATATTTACATTATTTATAATTTTTTTATGTGCAGATTATTTAAATTTATTTTTATTCCTATCTCGTGACCCTTGCTTTCTAATATTTCTTCCATATTTTCTTATCTATATGTAATTATTTTGATTTCGGAAATTTCCATTCTAGCTTATAATTGGCATAAAATGTTTTTGTTCCATTGCTTCAGGTAATAATCTACTAAAAAACAAATCAATCAATTAGGCGTCAGCAAAATTTCTAGCATGTTTTCTCATCACAAAAGAAAAACATGGATAGATGGATGTAAATATTTAGATTGGGGTTAGTTCAAGCATCTGTCTAATAATATCACAGGTGATCTTAGATCCGCCCAATCTAAATCTCCAATCATTGAAAAGCGTGTTCGCTATACCGTTGAAATATAATTTTATGACAATAATACATTTATATTTTCAAGATAATAGTCTTCGTTCGTGGTTAATCCGTCCTTCCCGTCACATGACCTGACCGATGGCATTCAAAACACTTCGCTGTCATCACAATGTCGCATCGAAAATTCTTAAATTGCAATATGTGGGCTTATCATAGACACATGCATTAAGCGCTGTCTACAATTTAATAGCACGTTTCATCACTCAAAGTGCGATATCAATGTTGATATCATTCATAATTGCCAACGTGCATGACATGCATATTGACAGACAAGGATCCATTGTTGATCAAATACAGAAGAAAAATGCTTAAAATAGCATTTTTTCAAATAGCGAAACGTCAAAACAATGATTTATCTGCTTTTCACTTGATTAAGTATTTACAATTAGTTCAAATATGTCATTTTTCCATCATTTATAACAGTCCAAATTACAGATAATATTAATAAAAAAAGCGTTGTTGTTATGTTTATTTATTTTTGAAACATGATTGTGTGATTCTGCGCGAAATTTTAAACTGGTATGAGCGAAATATTTTATCCGAGTGCAAAATTAGTTCAAGGTTTCCACCTCGGTTTGCTTCAGAAATCGTATTATGATTATCAAAATCAAGCCTCCAAGCAAAATTATTATGATGAAATTTGAATACAAGTTTGCATATAAATGGCAAGGGTTGTACAATGATTTGATTTAACGTTTACTTGGTCGATTTTGCAATTTTAATGCAATTATTGGATTGATTCTCGGAAGCGTAATCTACCACTTTATCTCATTTATTATAATTGCTCTAGGTTTTACTATGATTTTCTCGGAATTCCACGCTTAAATCTGTTGGTTCATATGTTTCATGCCATCTTGTTTATTCAGTTTATTTTTATGTGCAAATCTGCAAATACGGATATCAAACTGAAGCGTATTTATTGCAATTCCAACAAGAATATATACTTGAATAAGGACAATATTTGAACAATTCATATTGAAATGTCTCGAATAGTGAACTTCAATGAAGAGCCGCCATGTGTTTATTCATATTTTAAATTTAATAAACGTCCAAATATTATAAAATGAAAGTTGCGATGAGTCTGAGCAATATTTTTTATCAATTATGCTATATTAAGCTAGTTGATAACATTGGCCTGCTTGACATAGGTCATCGAAAATGGCGTGGAATTTAAAGGGTTAAATGTCGTGGCGTTGTTATCTATGATTAATATTTTAATGACACTCCCATAGCATCAGTTTTTGTATAGATCAATAATTCGTAATGGATAATCCCAAGGAGATTTTTGTAATGGACGATTTTTTTCTACAAAATTTTGCGCAAATTCACACATTTTTATACGTTTTTTTAAAAATACACAACGTCACAAATGCAAAAATTGATATTATTGCAATAGTTCCAAAGTCGAGGTTTTTTGCAGTTATATGTATTTAGTTTTTGCGATGATAAATAAAATAAATTAACTTGCGTTCGATGTTTATACATATTGAATAATTATGACTCGGGGATTCAATCCCGAGCGAGAAAATTTCGATCCCGATGAAAATATGTCCGAATTAACATTAAAACATCTAGTGTTTCGTCATTTAGTCTGGATCTGATTTTGGTAGCCATGCTGCTGAAAATGCACGCACAGCCTCCACACTTGTTGGAGGTATCGTCATCAGATATTTAAATGCTAGTTTGAGTTGATGACCGCGTTTTTGTATAACACCATCCGCCGACTTTCCGCTGAGACACGGACTAAAACTCGCGAAATTCCCGATTTCCAGACAAATTATTTATTTCCGTCGCTGCAGATGAATACTTATATACTATAATACTTTGATGTGATTCATAGTTATATTACGGATGAATACAAAAATTCTGAACCCCGTATCTATTATATTTCATATCGATATTCCCATAATTAGAGCCGAGGTGTAGTAAATACATCACCGGTAGGGAAAGGTTAATATAACAATTTGAAAAACATACATGTACTGTATATATGTATACATAGATTAGACAGTTACTGTCCATAGGCGTCGCCTAAGCTCGCTAATTAATAGTTACGCCACTGTTTCCAAGCGTCCAGATTTCGGCGGAAATGTCTCGATTTAGTAGCGTTCATCGTGCTGGTGAGGTTTACGATTTCTGTCAGATAAAATTTTCAATCCCGAATTTTTCGGAATTACGTTTAATAATCCCGGGATTCATGTCCAGGATCCCGGGTTTGGATTCCCTAATCATTTCTGTATGAAACTCTTAACTCTTTTATGGCTGTCTTTGAAGTGAAACCCAACTGCGAGACTTCGGCGACGAACCTCTCCTGCAAGCATTACCACGCGCGCTTGCTAGCTTGTGCTCATGATTTATTCTTTCGCTCTCAAAAGCGGGGGGTCCCATATTTTAACCCCCGCCCCTCCACAACTCTGATTTTCCCGGTATTTATTAAGCTCTTCCATTGGCAAAAAGGTAGACGCTTAATCGGCTCATTTTTTTATAAAGCACTCAATGAGTTTCTAAAACCACGGACAAAAATAAAAAGAATTAATATTCCTCATGAATCTTCATCTACCCATGCCAACCGGATGTTGTACCACTGCATTTTCGGCTGCGGTCGTCATATCCGTTCACTATATTAATAGATCCTTATTTGCGTATTTTTTGCAACATCTGTCATCGTATATCTACGATTTTCAGATATCAAACCCGACTTGAAATAATTGGATATTTTTCGATTTTTGCCATCTCGTCAAATATAATGACGTGTTACAAATATATTTTAAGACTGCTAACAGAATATATCTTCGCTATCATCTCGCTGAAATCGAACGACCCTTAAAACCACGCGAAGCATGAATAATCCCCCAATGGCGGATCGAGTGCGATGCTCATATATCCATAATTATAACTCTGCGCCCGCAACGGTTCAGCGACTTCTCGTATTTAACATTAACCTTGTTCAATGCCTTTTAAAATATCAAGGTTCTGACTATTTTCGGCTATCGGCGACGGCTTCTGACTTCTTTATCGGTTAATTTCGGATCGGGGAACGTGCGATTAATTTTGTGCCATAACGGCGTATTCGTCGTGCGTCGTAAAAATTGTTTAATATGGCGCGAAAAGTGTTTTTCTTCACACATGCCATTTTTTGTAAATATCGTGATAATACCTTTGAGTAGTGAGCTAATTTAAAATCTTCATAGTCTTAGATGCTATATTTGCTTGTCCGCCATTTATCATCCGTACAAAACCACTTATCTGTCAGGACCGCAGCAGCGCGTATGAAGCTTATATTTAACACTCTTGTCGCCCAGCGTGAATCGATGTTGTTTCTCACGGGGCCCAAATTCGATAGTCGGAACGTAAACAGATGGAATAGAAATAGCGGGATAAACACGGACGACATGTGGCGTTGTTTTATCTTAGATCGATATCCTTGACTCTGTCATTTGTCAAATTAACAAAAACAATAAGCAAGTGCGAGTCAAGATCCTACCATACAGGTTGACCTACTCTAAAATAATCTGTTTGGACATTTAAGAGGCGTCGGGTGGATATTGTCCAAGCTGGATTTTCTTCATCTCATAAGAGTACATTAATTTCAAAAGCACTTTGTGTTTGTTTTCTATTTTCGCCATATTCACATAAACTACATTAGTGCGACCAGGCGAAAATGTAAATTTGTCCAGGATTGCTTTGTTGTTTTCGCATATTTTGGATACATATTACAATTTATAAACAACCCATTTGAAATTATAATACTATCCTATATAATGTGTCAAACCGACGCACAAACTTGTTTTGCTCCACTTTCATCTGCTTTCTGATGCAATATCCAAATATTGTCCCATTCATTTGCCATTGTTCGCCGACCGACATGGCAATATATTCAATACGTCGAACTGACATAGTATAATATCGCGCATATTTTAATTATTTCACCGCCAGAATGCTCCTAGGTTTTACATAATAACTTATGCAGTGCTCCGAATCTGATTTGCCATTTAATCGATTCACAACTACATTATTCAATTGCCGGGAATGATTAAATTTATCCTTGACTGCGCGCCACAATGCCTTTTAGAAATCAAATTTTCGCATTTCAAATTCAAATCCTCCGAGCGACGTTGAAAGCTTTCTTAAATTCACCGTTGGACGTTTTATGTAATGGCGTTTTCCCGATTTATAAGTCGTATGCCTTATCTCGCTCAGTTTGTATTGAAATTAGCGTCAATGTGCAGCGACGCAAAAATATTCGAAGCTCGATCGACATCTGCGTCACTGGAATTCGGATACAACATATCGGAGAACATACATGCTACGCTCTGATGTAAATCCACTTTTCTGTCAATTGTCTCGCAGCGTGTAGCAAGCTTGATAATGAATCAGGCTCAATAAATGAACCTTAACACTGTTGATAACACACAATATTCGTTCATTTCTTCGGAATATTTTTAATGTTCAACTTTCACGGTATTTGCTTTCTGTTGTTCAGCTATTTTTGTCTATTAATTTGTTGTGAAAATAAAAGGGCAGTGTTACCGTGCAAATCTGCCATATGAAGGGGTAGCTTTTGCAAAGGAGTGGTGATGCTCGGCTAATGATGCCACTCCAGAACAGTCAAGGGGGAATAACAAAATTAGTCAATGATAAGAATGATGCGAGTATCTTAATTATCAAAACAAACGCCTGCTCTCAAGACAACACGAATGAATTTCAGTTAATTATACTTGAATTTTATGACGGTTAAAAGATTCTTTAGAATATGATTTTTTGTTGAATAGTAAGTAAGTTGACACGAGTGTATGATTAGACGCAAGACACCCGTCTCTGTCTCACAATTTCTGGTCCGATAGGGTTAAGGGATCTCATTATAGTACGGGTGACAATGACTGAAATTTTGCATCCATTTTTACAGTATTTATACAATGCAAATCCGGAAAGTTTCAGTCTACCAAGCTCTCAACGTCGCAGACATTCATAACAATTTTCGAAACTTGAATAATTGCACATACCGGCTATACATGATAATTTACAAATGTGCTTTTTTGTCTACAAGTAGTTGACGTAAGTCATTGTTAAATGAACGTCGTCTACTTTCAATACAAGGTGGCTAAGGCTTCGGCAAACGCGGTTTAAATTATAGCGTGGGAATTTGATTGAAACGAAATAACAGCTAATTTCATATTGTAACAAATGCATTGAGTCATTATACGAATATTTGTGCGATTTTCTTTGAATTCATGCGTAATATTTATCTATTACGTTAATAAGTTTATCATCGATTTACATATAAATAGATGCTCGCATTCAATTGCCATGATTCATGTTGTACATAATTAGATGTATGATTTTTTGAAACTGACGATAAGACAACGTGTTTGAAAAAAATAATCGCTGGCTGATATTGCGTGTCTCTGTATTATTTATATCAATCGATTGACTGAAGCCCTATACTAAATATAGTTCCGAAGCCTTTGAAGAATTTAATCAATTATGTCGACGTCGAAGTTTAGACGTCTTTTGATTTTCATCACTTGAATGGCAGAATTATATAACTTTTACGTTAGAGGCCTTCCATTGTTTCATAATACAATTATTGCCATGAGCATGCTAAGATCTTACATAAATCGTTCGTAATTGTGGATCATATATTTTTAGGATTACCGTGAAATTTTGCAGTCAAAATGCTGTCATTATTTTTTTTTAAAGAAGAGCTAGAGACAAACTAGAAATTTCAGTTGCTGTCATAAAATAATTATGTTTCGTATTTTTGGCAAGATACTCCGCTTCTTTTTCAAATAATGGTTGTTAAAGGAAAAGCTATTACAGATAAAGGCTTAACTTCCAGACGATCAATATTTAATTATGCATGACAAATACAAAAAAGTGATGTTATTCAATAATTGCATGAATATCATTTTTCTATAGTGCTATTTTGATCACTCAACACCCAATCGTCCTTTTTATCTACGGTCTTGTATCTAAAGTTCCTTTTCAATAACGCAACATATAGTGGGCGCGCACATTTACGTTAGGACGTATATATACGTCCCGCCCATCTGGCGTGAGTTCATTTTGCTAATATTTTTAATGATGGCTTAGAAGTTGTAAAAAAAAAACAATTAACATATTTTTTTATTGATTTAGATACAAAAACATATAGAAAAGTTAACTAAATAGAAAACAACAAGCAATAGCACACAAAGAAAATGGAAACAGAGTTTAAAACAATAAAATATATGCATACATAAATTAAAAACTCAACTTTTATGTGATTAATTTTAAAACCATTGTTAAAAAGTAGTGCTACCTCACAATCTGGACACCAGTATGTAGATTCTTTCCTTTTTTTGTAATAAACTCGACATTACCTGGGTTTAGACCCCTTTCGTTTGTTCTTTGAAAATGCCTTTCAACTAAGCGTGAGGGTTTAGGTGCAGTGCTGTTTTTTGATGGCATAGGTTGGCTTTTTACCACGTTGTCTGAACTGAGCATCAATACGTCTTTTTTGTCCTTCAATTTTAAAACTATAAGTTTGCCTTTGAATCTTACCTTAGCTACTAGTCACCGTTTACTAAGTAGACAGTCCACTCCAACACAACAGCGAAGTGCAATCAATTTGCTACCTATCTTAAATTCATGTCAAAACATGTATTGACAACTCACATTCGTTAAACAAACAAAAAAACATATTTCGAGGACGTATATATACGTCCCACCCACTAGCTAGTCTTCTTTCATTAAGTTGGTATAACCCAATTATATTTTTTCAATCGTCTTAAAATCTTAGTTGTAAACAAGCGTCATAGCTTAATTTTCTAGTATCTAGATAATAACGTATTAATAGAGAATGAATATGTTACGCCAGCTGAAACATCATCGTCAATGCTGACCGATCAGTTCCACAAAAAACGTTTATTTTATAATTACTCTCATTTTATTACTAATTTGCCACTCGAATCGCACAATGAATCAATACTGAAGATGTCTCATATTCGTAAATCTGAATATTTATGAAATGCATCGAATAATTTAGAAAATTCATTCGTAATTAATTCGAGCAAATATAACTTATTTGATATTTTGGATGAATATTTATTTTTAAACTTGTTGGGCGCAAGCCACGGAATAGGGCACGTCCCCAGACAAAGAAATCCAGTGGTGTCAGGTTTGGAGACAGTGCGAGCCGCGGAATGGGGCACGTCTCTAGACAAAGAAATCCAGTGGTGTCAGGAGACCGTAATAAACGTGCGTGCTAACAATAATTTTTTTTTTCTTAATTCTGACCCTGACAAACTGGTACCTCTTCAAGTTTAACGACTTATTGAATGATTTGTATGACATGTAGCATATCTTTGGTAAGGGCATAAATTATAAAACATTTTAAAACTAAACCAAGTTCAAAATAGTTTAATTAAGTAATTTTCTTTATACTAATTGTGATTCATTTGGATCAAAAATACATTGCAAAATACAAAAACAGTTATTTCCTGTATAGGTATTTTTTATAAAATGTTGAAAAATAAAATCTATTTTAACAACCCTGACTTTTAGCACATAGGGTCTATGTGTGAAACCTAGTAAAAATTGTATCGGTTCATGTGCTAAACTCCTTTTATATAGAAAATATTCGAATATTTGGGATCCCTAATAATAATATACGATACTTTCAGCTATGATTTTTAAGCGTATTATTTAAAGCGTTCGGGGAGCAGTGGGTGTGCCTTTGATTTGCTCAGACCCTAAGGATTAATGATGTATGATGCAAAATTTGTCATACTTTGAAGAATGTTTGACATTCAAGAAGGATGAGAGGAGGAAGTAGATGGAGATATTTTCCTTTGAGCTCAAGAATGCAAGTCATTAAATATGATACATATTTGTAACGACAAAAAGACGTAGGCCTTTATCTAAAAGCTTCATGTCTCGTGCTTGATCTACGTATGTAATGAAAATTTATCGGATTATATAACGAACAGACAGACTTACAATCCTTCATATATGTACGTATTTACGCCAGATAAGCGTTCACAAAAAATAAAATACGGAGGTCACGCTACCTTTAATATCGATCGCACGAGGGGGTGAATGTATGATACATATGGTATCTTTCCCATGAATTGATGATTGAAGTAAACTGCGTATTGATGATGATGTATATGTATTTAAGATTTAGGCGAATCATGTTATAGGAACAGGTTTATGTTAAAATTCACGTAGAGAAAAAATATATTTACATGTTTCCAATATTTTGGATAATTTGGCCTGTCCATGGTCATGGCGTAACATCAGTATTCTGGTCATAGACATTGCCTCTTATGGTTACCGATACGATGTTGAGGATTGCAATAACAGTCCGAAATAATTTCGTCTGACAAATTTGCATTCTGGGAATTTAAGCATGTCGCCAATTTCTGACAAAATAACACATTGAGTGCATAAGATCGCATAGCAGATGAATGTGAATGAAGATTATTCCTGATCCCGGGATAACTATTAAGTCACCGTTTCTTTCGCACTGGTGGAGTAAAAAAAACGGGATCCATTGTGCGCCTGCGTTAGTCATGCGGTCAATTTATTCTCGCGCGAGCAATGTTAATCATTGTCGGACAAGACTAGCATGATTTAGAACCGGGACTATCTCCGTCCCCATTGGAATTCATTCATCATCTTATTACAGGTTGCCGCAGGAATTCGGCTATGATGTGGATATTTATTTTGCGCGGGTTTAGCATGACAGTTGTTACAACGGTTGGCGCCGACTGCCAACCTTGGCCGATTGGTATTTTAAGTTAACGCCGTTCGAAGTCATCTTCTGATGATCGGCGTCGACGACGCTCTGCAAAGTCAGGTTGATTCTGTGACATTGACCACATTGCCGATGGTAACAATGTCTTATTCTCACGCTCTCGGACCATCTCGTGTTAAGTTATGCACGACGTCTGCTGAAAGTCTAGTCGGAACACCTTTTTTGTATAAATAAACTGCCTACGGTTGTCTAAAAATTTTCCATCTGCGGATCACGACGAACGACCCGCGCAAAATACTATGTGTTTTTATTTATTGTGCAAAATTTATTCGACGTCTCAACTATTTTTCGCATCGTGCTCAGGTCCGATTATTTATAAACGTTGCGAGCGTTTATGAAATTTATGCGCCATTAACATTTACTATTTTTTATCGTCGAAGCCGCAAGACATCCAAAAGCGATGCAGACATGTCGATCCATGCGCCAGACGGATTTATTCAAGCATAATCATATCAAAAATGACATTCAATAGCAATCATTCAGAAGCAAAATGAGTATAAAAATCTAGGATCAAGTATTGTATAACATATAGGCTGGAAGGCGATCGAATCCTCTAGCCCTACATTGCCTTCGTCGTTGCGGCTTTATGCTTTGTTGTTCGGTTACAAAATTCGCACCGAGGCAGTCACTCGGATGCGAAGCAATTCCATCACATCGTAATTCACAAGTTTATCTCATTCGGATCGGAGAGCAGACATGCTATGCTGTAATATAAATCCACTTTTCTGTCAGCTCCGGCGCAGCATATAACAGGCTTAATAATGAACTAAGCTCAATAAATGAACCTTAACACTATTGATAGCACACAATATTCGTTCATTTCTTCGGAATATTTCTTAATGTTAAACTTGCATGGTATCTGCATGGTAGCTGAAGGAGTAGATTTTGCAAAGGAATGATGATACTTGGCTAATGACGCCACTCCAGAACAGTCAAGGGGGAATAACAAAATTGGTCAACGATAAGAATGATGCTAGTATCTTAATTATCAAAACAAACGTTTGTTCTCAAGACAACACGAACAATCAAGATTCGACTTCTAGACACTCATTATTTTCTTAAACCTTGTTCGTAAAAAAGTCACATAGTAAACTGAGCAGAAAAAAGTGTTTTTTGAAAAATATTGTAATGTGCGTGTATTGATATATATATATTTTATTATCATACAAGTTTTATTTTGATTTTACATAATGATTTTATATAATGACCATAGATGACACAAAAAGGTTATACCCTTACAATAAATAAACGTTTATGTAAATGTCTGCCTTATAAAGAACATTCGATAATTTAAAAAAAAAAATGTTTATCGCGCTCTGCGCCGAATTCCTAATGAGCATTTAAACGTGTATTTTCGTACCGATAGGGTTAACACTCTTCACAAGCTTAGTTCTCTTTAGTGCGTGCGCAAATCGGAATGCGAACGCGCAGCAAAGAAGATAAAATAATCAAGCGATAACCTTGGCCGCGAGAAGATGCATTCTTCCCATCGGTATTCCCAATAGTCTCGCAGCTGGGGTTTCTCTCTCCGCAAATAATAAATGGTCAAGAACATCAACTTTTTATCACCATCTGACCATGTTCTTCCTCGTTCTCATTCCCTCCGTGATCTAATAGTGAACGGGCTCGCATGAAGCCGTCCAAATAATTCCCGAAAAATTAAATTAATTATAAGCGACCCAGGAATTAAATTTCCTTTTGAATACACGTTTGCTATTCTCTGGTCAAACCAGTAGGACAATAAAAAATATCAGCATAGATGCGTCATTTTAGTATGTGGGCGTAAGTGGGATGTTTAATGATGAGTTGTCCAAATTTTTCCTGGACAGATTCCGTACAAATCTTTGATGTTCAGTTCTGAGACAGAAATTAAGTTTTATTTAAACATATTGAAGATGAATATGGCTATTATGATGGTTCTAACTCAATTTTATTAATAATACATTTGATTCTGCAATTCTTTTATATTTGTATTGGTGGCTTGATGTACGTCGTTGTTGAAAAACATTGATGTTTGGCAACAACGTGCCGTAATTATTGAGGATTATCAATAATTTATTCACGCGTGTAATGTCATCGTAGATTTTTGAAGATGATCCGCAAATTGATTGCGTGGGATGTTATTGGAAAGTTCTGGCTCTTGGCTGACCATTAAAGGCGACGTCGAAGGATAAAGGTTTTACGATATATGAACTGCCGTATTGTTTATCAAGCTACTATATTGTCCCACGCTAAAAGCACCCCTAACAAATAAATCTAGAACGTATATATTGGATAGAATTACGTCCATTTACAGGAATTTTCCTTTGATAACAAAAAAGTCGACTCGAGAGCACCGAACGAAACATATAAATACTCGCGGATTCCGTTTATATTTGTCTTAAAGGACATATTTATAGTACAGCAATGCTGGATACATTAAATCTATTTCGGAGTTCACCCATTTCTGTTCGACCTTTGAAAATATCTGCATCGTCTTCGCGTTGTTTATCGAATAACAATTTTTTTCGTACGCATTCATCTCAGGAATCCAAAATTACGTCTCCGTTACGTTATGCCGCCTATGAATAGAAGCAAGTCCAACGCCCGATCTGCACGTTGGAAAAGAAAAACTATTTTAGCCGCGAAGGCTATAAACACAACCGGGATTGATTGTATTTTCCAACTGTCCGTTGCTATCTGCAGGCGTCAGAAGACTTCCTCAAACCGAAGAAGAGATGTGGCTGCTAAGTTTTGGCACAATCGATGCCTCCGCGAGCCAAGAAGACAGCTCTGGCCATTTTCCTCTAGATAGCGCTCAATAAAATGTCGGTATGACGTGTTGCTTAATTGATCTATAATTAAAATCGTCGCTCGATAGATGATAGATATCGTCGAGATAAACGCATGCTTTGCACTTCAAATTCTGGCTTCGATCTGATGTTCTTGGAGTAGCATTTCGCATTTCGATGAAGATTTCCGATTCCATTAAAATATTACATAATTCCCATCTGAACATCTCGTATTTTTGCGTTATTCAGTGTTGGCTGATGATTTTCCGATCCTTCAGCTGTTCAAATCTGTATATTTTACTCCAAACAAGATTTTCATTGATACATTCAACGCCGAGTGTTTATTTTGACCTCAGCTTTTTTTTAAATAATAGCCTTCATTGAATGCCAATTTTAGTTATATTATTATGACAATACATCCGTTAATGAATGAAGACTTCCCTTAGGATGCTCCAATTTACTTCTTATCTATTAATTTCTATACCTGGACCTTATCAATTACAAATAGAAATTAATTCATCTTATACATAAATAAACGGAGAGTGAACATTGGTAACCACTCTGTTCTAAATCATGATCTGGACAACTCCTTGCTCTCTTTCAAAATTACAAAAAACAAAAATCAACCCTTTGAGTAGTGAGCTAATATAAAATCTTTATTGTCTTAGATGCTAAATTTGCTTGTCCGCCATTTATTATCCGTACAAATCCACTTATCTGCAGGACCGCAGCAGCGCATATGAAGCTCATATTTAACACTCTCGTCACCCAACGTGAATCGGTTTTGTTTCTCACGGGGTCCAAATTCGATAGTCGGAGCGTAAACAGAAGGAATAGAAATAGCGGGATAAACACGCACGACATGTGGCGCATCTTCTCTCAGGTGTTGTTTTATTTTAGATCGATAAGCTGGACTCTGTTATTAGTCAAATTAACAAAAACAAAGTGAAGATAAGCAAGTGCGAACTGACAAGGAATGCTAGTTTCGAGGTTCATCTCATATATTTAGGTAGTTATCGTCTGGAAGACATTATAGAAAGACGTTCGTTAAGTTAACATTTGCAAGTCGTTTTAGAAATACCTAACAATGAGACGTTGGATTCGCTTATCGGATACCCGCATGTCTGGTGGACGCAGCGACGAATGAGTTAAATAAATAAATATTCGGTCATTTCTTTGCGTAAATCAACAATATACTTGCAATCGATTCATTATACCATATATACATCATTATTAGTTGATTAATTTGGGTTAACGATCTATACAATCGAGCGATGTGCGCAGGAAGCTCTGCTCTTTCTGAACCACTGGAATTTGCTCGCACATTGGCGATCATCCTGCCATACAGGTTAAAATGTTAATTCATGTACAATTTACGTTGTAGTTATTGACGTATTGAATATATTCCGATGCGGATATTCGTCTTTATTTGTTGTCATCCCGAGCGTAAATCTGAATGAATTTCCATTGCTTTTCATACCATTTGATCTTAAATTATGGCTCTCGTTGCCAAAAGAAGCAGTCGATACATCGTCACAGGCATTTCCGTTCTTTTGAACGTTGCAAACGCCCAGCGGAGGGCGTTTTTTAAGCACCCATCGAAACTCCATCCGATGATGAATCCGTGATTTATCGGATTATTTGTTCGAATTTATTTGGAATTTCTATTTGGAGGATTTAATAGCGGACCGTTTCCGGCGATGCTTCATCAGCTGCCGTTCGTCCGACAATCTGTCGCCCATCACCGAATGGCGAAGATTGCTGGCAAGGAGGAATCTTCAGCGTTCGAGGCATATTTGCCTCTCAGATGGACGATTAAAATAGTTTGGCAAGCGCCATTGCATGTTCCCAGGTAATCGAAAACGATTTATGTTTTCGACGATGGGCACGTTTTCTACGTAGCAGAAATTTTGTTGGATTTATTGCCATCGTGGATTTTATATTGCCGAACTTCTTGCATGCAAGCGGCACTTTCGTGCTTGGCGCCCGTTTTCGCTCTTCTGATTTATGTTATGGGATGGCCTTTGAAATTTCTGAACAATTCAACAAGTTTACTGTGCGGATTCTCAGGAATGTCAGTGTGTCGTCTGAGAAGAACGAGCTGTGGTCGTTTGCAAAGGTCACAATATTATGTGTGGTGGCCCTGATGACTTCGTAAAAATTGCATGCAGGGTCGTTGCCGTTGACCATCAGAAGAACGACAACAATTTGTATTGTATACAATGAAAGCAAATTGTTAATCCTGCATTTAAAAATCGCCAATGATCGATCAAAATCGATTAACACTATCGTGGCCGCATCAAAGGATCAAACCATTGAACGTATTACTTCAAATATATGTAGCAGTATTCATTGATTACTGATGTATATGGACGGTCGGTGCGATCATATGCAACATATGCATCACCGGCCACGAACGTGTTAACAAGTGATTCGGCGTTGAATACTCGATCGGGATGTGTCTTGCCATACATAATGTAACGTTTGACACTTTAAATTTTCCAGCTTTCATATGGGATTATATAATGATACATTATTATGGTTTAGTAATTGTGTCGAATTACTTCAATGACTTGTTTATCGCTCGCTTTATGGATGTGCCAAATAAATTTCTGGAACATAAATATCTTGCCAATGATTTATTTCAAACGTTGATGGACAATATATAGTTTTTTATTGTCATTCATATCATAAATTAACATCAAGTCTGATTAAAATATCGAACGATCAAATTTTACTACTTGCATTGCATTGTCAAAAAGATCTGATGCAATTTATCATCTTGATTACATACTTTGTTTATCAAATAGATTAGTTTATTTGCCATTTGAATTTTCCTCTTTATTTCGTACAAAGCTGTTGATTTTTGAATCAAAAGAATACCCTCAAGTCTCAACAATGCATAAGATCAATCTGTTTCAAGGCTCTTATTCTATTTCAACAGCCTCAATTGCTAAAATGAAACAACTCAACGAGTATAAACGTGCTTCGTTAAAGAGCACTTGTTTAATGCCCTCAGTTGACATTTAAACCGATGATCTAGCTACTTGCTTTGATCAAAGTAGGAAAAATTACAAGAAGGAAAAATGGATCTAAAAACCTGCCTTAATACTTCAACAAAGATTAAGGTCGATTACAAGTTCTTCGCAAAACGTATTTATTATACATTTGGAAATTAATTGATATCATGAAGATCTTACGATCTGATTATTTAAATTTAACCGGCGGAAAAGGCAAAGAATCACGCGTCCATCTCTGTGTGCGATTAACGTTCCACGTACAATGTACGTCATAAGTGTCTGACGGGTTAAAGACTTTAGGATTGTTTAAAACGGCCATCTATTATACGTTCAACGACGAAAACAAATCTGTAAAAGCCATAAATAGCACCATATGAATGCTCCAAAAATGACACAAAGGATTTTTTCAAAGCGTGTTCATATTGTTAGAAAAGCTAGGCCCCTAAAATTAATTTTGTGCTATATCCCCCGGGGAACGCCAAAGGCGATTGCTTCCATCGGCTATATGGAAATTCGCTGATGGCTTTATTAAATTTAAAAGCCTTGAGCGTATTGATTTGAGGATTGCTATTGTTAGTCCTTGGTCGGTCCAACCGTGTATAAATTTGATATTTGGCTTTGAATCCATAATACTTGCGGGGAAATAGTCTCCTTTGTGAAGTATAACTTCATGAAAGGAACTGATGTCATTTGAGGAATTTCGACAATGTGTCTCAAGGAAAACCCATGAATCTTTAAAACACCAAAGACAAAGACAATTCCGAACGTTCATTTGGTATGACCTAATATATATTAAAATCGCAAAATGACCGCGTCAGATTAAACTGAAAATTGATAATGATTAATTTCCCGAAAATGCGCACGAACTTTTGGACTGATCTGATGGATGCGTGCTTACAAAAAAACTTTAAGATTGTCTTTTGCCGCATTCAATGAATGGCAGCGAATGATGGTGATGCTCAGCTCCGCAAGTAATGTGTTAATCTGGGGGTCACGCATATGAATATCGTCGACAGTGAGCTGAAAGCATTCCGCAATGGTCGCAACGTTCTTGGAATTTTTATTCGATGACAAAAATAAGCATTTTCCGTATTATGATTTGTGCAGATTTATAATCGGAATGTGCGGGTCTCTTTTTTCTTGTTCCAGATTAAGGACCTTTCTCTGTCGCTGTGTGCATTCTTCGGCACTCGTGTAAACATCGACGACTTCCGAGTGGGATCCCAAGGTCTCATTCCTTGGAAAATTCCATCCCGTAATAATGCACCAACTCCTTCTGCATCTTCATATTATTAGATTCGCGTTGCAAGAGCGGCGCCTTCCGAATGTGGTCGAAGTGGCATTTTGAAACCTTGAGTCCGCATTGAATTACAAAATGTCCATTGTACAACCGTGCGCCAGATGAAATCAGTCTCGAAAGCCGGTGCCAGTGAAGACGACCAACCGGGTCATGTCGACGCTTTCTTTCGGCTTCTTTGTGCTGCTTGGAAAATATTTACATACTTGCGGTCCTGTGCGGAAACCAGCGCCACGTCTCTGTCAATATGTACCGTGTTTTCCATTTTTTTCTTCTCGGACAAGGATCGTTGCCCCGTTTATCTTCAGCTTATTTTTATCATTCCGAAAACAAAACTGAGATGATTCCGCGACCTACGGCAACAGCTTCCCACGCGGTCCACGAACATAGTCATGTACAAATTGATCATTGTGTTTTTTGCCAGATCAGCATTGCCGTTGTACGTTCGCTATCGAGCGTGGTCCACTTTTGAGATTATCCGATTCGTTTTTTGCTCTTCTCGTGCTCATTCGTAATAAGCTATTACGACCGCATTCTTTCTTGCAGCGATGCCAAATCAAATGGTGCATGTGAACAGTTATGATGTACGAATTTCAGGTGACACGGTCGTCCAACAGTGAAAGTCCTCGAACTTCATGCTAAAGCCGATCTTGACAACAAGCTGCTCCTTTCTATTTAAGTGCACATCAAGATTCACACCGTCGCGGCGCAATTTGAACAATTATATTGATAAAATCACAAGTATGTATGTCATCTGTGTTTCTGTGGGAACGATAAAAATATAAACAATTATTAAGATTTAATAGCATATAATCATATTTTCCGATATTAAATAGCAACCTTAAATACATTTGTTAACGGAAACCTATTAGCTAAAAAATGAAGTAGCGTTTGTGTAATATATTAGGTTGAGTCATAAATCATTGCCGATTTTTTTAAAAACTTTTATTTAGCTTTAACAAAATAACAAAGCAATATTACTCTATTACATATTAACCATTATTAGTGATAACTCTCTCCTATTTTATTGGTAACTTTTATCTTTTCTTTGAGTTGATGATCGTGTGAGCCCCCATTTTCGTATAACACCATCAATGCGACTGATAAAATTTCTTTCTGCTGAGACATCCACTAAAACTCGCAAAATTCCCGATTTTCAGACAAATTATTTATTTCCGTCGCTGCAGATGAATACTTATATACTATAATACTTTGATATGATTCGTAATTATATTACGGAGGAATACAAAAATTCTGAAGCCCGTATCTATCATATTTCATATCGATATTCCCATTATTAGAGTCGAGGTGTAGTAAATACATCACCGGTAGGGAAAGGTTAATATAACAATTTGAAAAAAGATATGTGTACTGTATATATGTATACATAGATTAGACAGTTACTGCCCATAGGCGTCGCCTAAGCTCGCCAATTAGTGGTTACGTCACTGTTTCCAAGCATGACGTAACCACTAATTGGTTCACAATTTTTCGGGATTACGTTTACTAATCCCGGGATTCATGAGCACCTAAAACTGTCCGGATCCCGGATTGGATTCCCTACTGATAGTACTTATACCTATCTAATGATACCCTTCACTCGCCAATACGGATGAATATAACGGCTTGGATGGATTCTAACTTTCTTTCCGACTAGCTGTCGATTGGAGTTGCACTTTTCGTGACGTTCAGGCTTATTTGCGCTACCGCACCTATACAAAATTCACTTAAATGATCCATCTTTCTCTGGCAAACAATTAAATCCAATTGCCACAAATTGTCATCAAAAGCTTTCAACTGTTATTCGTGGCTTTACGCTCTAAGTGCGATTTTTATTGGGTCATCAAATCTTATTAGAAATTTAGATGGCAGCTGTTGAAGACAAAAATAAGATCGACGTCATTTTACTAAGTCATCCGGATGTACAAAAATAATTAATTTTTGCTTCCATCCCTATTTTTAACACAGTAAGGCAGCTTGTCTAAGATCGTGTTCTTCCCAAAATTTGTATAGGATCGCAAATTATGCAGATCAATTGATCAATCAAACATTTTCATTCTCAGTATATCATATGCTAACAATACCGCAAATCGATCCAATATCCAATAATTTTTGTCTTGTAAATTTAAAGCATGTATGACTTTGGTAGCATGGGTATCGATTTTGACAAAATGGTAGCCCTGTCCTCGAACAAATAAGAACTTACAAGCGAAATGCCGCTCGATGTCAGTTCATTTAATATTTGAAAACCAGGAAATGTGGGAAAATCCTCAAAATGTATTCGTCACGCCAGCAATGAGTCAACGAGGATTTTTTTAAATAATTCCCAGTGTTTTCAGCTTCCAATTAGTATGGATGGTTATAGAACAAAAACGATCCGGCCAAATTTAGTTAGACCACATCCGCAATCACAAATGATTCAAAGCCTCTGATCGTATTTGGTTTTATAATGTCAGAATTTAATGTCTTTGATTATGATGCAATTTTTACGTCCATCCTAAGCATTATACCCTGGTTAATTCCATCTATATTCGCATGATCGTCAAATTGGACGTTATTTCCGTCGTTGTCATTTATAGCGTCGCATGCATAAAATTTCCTCTAGACAAAACGTATTCGATGCCGGATATCGGATTGCGTATTTATAAACGGTCGCCTAACGAATCAAATATTCATACGTCGAATGCTTTGTAGCTCTCTGTGCATTTTGTAGTTTCTAGGAAAATACTCGCAACGAAAAGTAGGGGGAAAAATCGTAGGCGTTGCGCGATGACCGCATATTCGATGGCTAGAAATGGACGCACGACGTAAATATCGTCGTTTTAACGTCGCATTTCTGGAAATCGATGAAAAGATTCGCGGATTTTTTAAATGTGTTTCACCGGACTTGACCTACTGCAACTGTTGAACTCATTGTTGGCACAATTCCACGACGTTGTCAAGCATCGAATATTCGTTCGTATCCGCATTTATAACGCCATAAACTGCCGATTATTATTTTTTACTGAGATAATCCACGCTAAATACTTGCTCGATTTGTATGAATTTATTTTGGAATCTTGAAATTCCGATGCGCATCGTTAATCCTGGAATTAATGACATAGTGGGAAATCGATCGATGATTTTCGCTCCATTTATGGAGAAGATATTTGAGCGAAATTTATTAAAGATCATGCCTTTTTATCTTTTTCCAGCGTAAGCATCAGCCACGACCTAATAGTCTTATAATCCTTATCAATTGACCTTCATATCGTAGTTGAATGCATATCTATGAAATATTCAAAACTGGATATAATAAACTTTTAGAATGCAAATAGCAGGCGTAGTTGTAGTAGAATTTCATTGGCATTCAATGGGAAAATTGCTTACAAATTTATAGGAAAAGGGTTGGTTTATAATGTCCAAAAGCAGCGACAGTTGCCAGAAATCTAAGCCTTGACCTCAATGGGATGGAAAGATTAAATTTGACGATGGACAAAGTGAAATTATATTGTACATAGTGCCAAAACATATGAAGGCATCGCATGTTGTTTAATCGGATAGTTCACCTCGACATTCTCTATTGTTTGTCAAATACATTAAGACCTTTGTTGTTCGAAGGCTGATCGTAGAACATGTTGTGTTTAATATCTCACATCCATTTCGTCCTTATTTTTTATGATATTGGACTTAAAAATGCTATGGATTCTTGAATGCACCTTGACAAATGCTCGATATCGTCAAGGAGCTCACCTCGCAAGCCATCGAGGTGAACATGCTTTAAAAAAACTGCATTTTAGACGAATTTTAAATCATAATTCATCCCCAGAAGGCTAGTGTTAGTCGATTCGACTAACAATGCATGCATTTTTTTTAATCTCTTAATATATTCGAATTTAATCAATTGTTTATTTGTGCCATTTTTTTAAAAAAAATGTAATGGTAAAAGAAAATGGACGCAAACGCTGTTCATCGAAAATCAATGATTCATTCTTCGCATTCTCCGCTCCACTTAGTCGTATAAATTTCAGGGATAATTTTCATCCGACTCCTGGATAATATTATTTCTGGCATATTGCCCAAGAACTATTGGATTTTCAAGGCTCTGTGTCTTCAAGGGCAGCGTGTCCATGGATTCGTTTATAAATCAAAATTTTATATCTTACCTCGACCAATTATAGATTTCTTCCAGTCTTCGATAATTTCGCAAATTTTCATAGTAAAATAATAAATTTGAATAACGATCACATACAGAACAGAATTACACATTGGACTTTATATTTTAGCTCCCACGAAATCCATAATTTAATATATATTTAATCTTTTAAAGTTCTGATTATTTGTGTTCATATCTGGATATGTCTTTTAAATGGCCAAATTCTAGCCATTTACATGTTTTTTTTAACCATTTGAGTAGTGAGCTAATTTTAAATCATCATAAACTTAGATGCTATATTTGCTCGTTCGCCACTTATCATCTGTACAAATCCACATTTCTTTCTGGACCGCGCAGTGTGTATGAAACTTGTATATAAATAAATAAACACTGTCAATAGCACACAATGTTCGGTAATTTCTTCAAGTAATCATAAACAATACATTTGAATTTATTTATATATCATTATCAGTCGATAAATTTGGGCTAACGGTCTATACATTTGTAAGATGTACGTAAGACACTCTCGCCGTCTCTGTCTCTCTTCAAATCAACGCGCGAGACACTCTCAGTCTCTGTCTTTCTCCAAGCTGAACGTGTAAGAATGCTATTTTTGAATCACTGGAATTCGATCGCAAATACGCGACTGCCCTCATTTTTTGCAATACAGAACTAAGTGATTTATTAATATTCGTTAATCGCCGCAACCTTCTCAAAAACACATCCATCGCGATTAACGAGGATTACCTGTATCGGCTTTATTCGAGCGCTCTCGCGGAAATACAGCAGAATTTTAAACATATAAGATGACCTATTTTAACCGATTACGTTTTCTATCGCTCCTCGATCGATCATCATAGATGGTGGAGTAGTATTGTTTTGTCTCTTAAATTGGAAGTGTCCATCCATGCTGTATTGCGCAGTACATTTGCATTTCTAATACAACCATATCGCATCAAAGTACAATCGAGCTCAGCTGTGGTTTAATTTTTCAGCTGTGTTCGAATAATTTGCATCGTTCAGCAATTCAGAGTGATAAATTTGTGCAATCGCACACAAACGCGATACAATTGCTGTAAAATGTATTTTAGATTGTTGGCACGAGATTGTCCAATCTTCGCTGTGTGCGGATTTCTTATTCGAAAGAGAGTTTATTTAATGAATGATTTTTAGTAATTCAGATCGATGGGAATTTTTTTTTGTATATCAACGGATCGAAATAGATTTGGATCATTGTGCACTATCTGAAAAGAAGCATATGCTTCGTTTTCCGCGATAATTTCAGTCTGTATTGTTGAAAGGTCTGGGATTTTCCAGCACTTTGGAAAGCTTATCCGTACTATGTACATGGATATTGTTGTTGTTTCACATTGTTATATCATCAGATAGTCTTTGTTCAAAAATAATCTACTGATAAGCATCGCCGCTATATCTTTTAATGCTAATTTAAGATCGAAACTTCCAATGTCCTAGTATAATCAGATTTTATAAAAAATAGGCAATTCAACACAACAAAGGCCTGCATTGTTCAGTGGTCGATTATAAATGTGAGGCCGACGCTGTTTGCCTTGTTTTGGTTGGAATATTTTTAGGTTGCAAAATTTTTGAGCTCTTTTTTTTTCAGCTGATGTCCTATTTATAGTTTGCGAGCTCGTCGTTTGTCCCATTTGGGTGTTGAGTTTCCTAATAGTGTGGACATACGATTGCTTGCATTGCGATAACGCACTAATCAAACACGACATATGCTGTCTGTTATCTGGTTTGAATTTGAAAATTACAATGTGTCAACATGAAAGTGTTTGTGGCGTACATATTTGTGTGGGGATTGTGCGAGTTTACGCCCTTATGGCGTGTGTGCATGTGCAGGAAGAGATTACCTCGCGCAATGTTTGAACTGTTTTATATTGAGTAAATCGATAATGTATATATTCGCAATTGTTTATTGTGATTTGGTATAATTCTTATAATTCTTTTATGGGGCTGCGGCAATGGTTGGAATAGGGAGTCCATCCTGGGATTTTCGTATAACACCATCAATGTGACTGATAAAAAAAAATTCTGCTGAGACACGCACTAAAACTCGCAAAATTCCCCATTTCCAGACAAATTATATATTTTCCGTCGCTGCAGATGAATAATTATATACTATAATACTTTGTAGTGATTCGTAATTATATTACGTAGGAATACAAAAATTCTGAATCCCGTATCTATCATATTTCATATCGATATTCCCATAATAAGAGTCGATGTGTAGTAAATACATCACCGGTATGGAAAGATTAATATAACAATTTGAAAAACATATATATACTGTATATATGTATACACAGATTAGACAGTTACTGCTCCTAGGCGTCGCCTAAGCTCACAAATTAGTAGTTACGCCATTGTTTCCAAGCGTCCAGATTTCAGCGGGAATGTCTCGTTTTAGTAGCCTTCATCGTGCTGATGAGGTTTACGATTTCTGTTAGGTATAAATTCCAATCCAGAATTTTCCGGGACTACGGTTACTAGTCCCGGGATCCATGAGCATCTAGAACTATCCGGGATCCCGGAATTGGATTCCCTACTCCCGACCTATTGGAATCAAATTGGAATCAAGATATTCAATAATATATATCGAGATTCAACGTAGTAATAGATAGATAATAGATAAATGAAAAACTCTATCGAACAATGTTATTACGAACACAATAATAATACAAAATAATAGAAATCGCACCCTGATTTTCGACATTACGGATGTAACGAGCAAAAAATGGAGATTAACCCTTAGAGTAGTGAGCTAATTTTAAATCATTATAAACTTAGATGCTATATTTGTATGTCCGATTAATTGATAAATTTGGGTTAACGATCTATACAATCGTACGATGTAAGCAAGATATTATCTCCGTCTCTGTCTGTCTCCGAGTTCAACGTGTAAGAATGCTCTCTCTGAATCACTGGAATTCGCTCGCAAATAGGCGACCTTACTATCATACAGGTTAATCTGTCTTTTTATGATGCTACATTCATATCAATAGGCAACCAAAGATTAGAATAAGATTATTAGAATACTTTTGTATATGAATTTTGTATCAAAATCTTAAATGTATTGATATTTCCACAATATTAGCTCATTATGTATCAACTCTTGGTCATCAGATTTCACAATACTAACATCTTTCGAGTGGATTTGTCATCGTGTAATTGCAAAACGATTCCGGCGATGGTGAATCAGCCTCCTCCGGTCGTCTTGGACAATGTCCACAGTTTTCTTTCGGGAATGGACCACATGGTCAAATGGCAGCATTTTCGGTCATTCATGATGTCGACGTGGGGGCCGATTATCGTCAGTGATCCACGGCCAAGGACCCGTTTTATTCTTCAAGCCCCTCCCCATTGGCACCGAACCAATTCGACCGATGTACACAAGCTTAATCATCGTCGGAATGGAATAAAATCGCAAAAAATGCATGCGTTCATTTTGAGCGAGGGAAATCCGGTATGGTAAGAGAAGCACACGTTATGACATCATTTTTGAACGAAAAAAATGCGTAAAGAGTCAATGAGTTGAATGTGTTAATCAGTTTTGAATTCGGTCCAATCTCCAGATGGTTTTTTTTCGGATGTGGCATTATTGAGAGCGCGCTCGTGGAAAATCGTCGTCTGATTCATCGACGACAGGTTTGATGGACGTCGTAATCGCTAGGCACCATCTCAAAATGAAAATTTTGCGCCGACCCAAATACAAATTTATCCACCGTTTATGATGTGCGGCTCCTATTGATAGCATCAGGACCCCGCGACGACATCATCGGGTGGATTCTTAAATAACTGCGCATTCCGCTTAGGACGCGGGCGTTGTCGCTTTAAAGAATTTCGCGATTATTGCGCTTTTATGATCCAAAAATAAATTCGTCCATCTCAAATAGGATCTGGATTCGATCGCGAGATTCTTTGGATGCCTGCGACCGTCTATCATAATTATTTCCGCGGAAATTCTTAAGCTACTACTTCATCCACAGATTTGCCATCCAATATGATGATAATTTGCGAAGTGTGTTGGATCGATGTTCAATTGCGATTGTTCGCGGGGGCGAAGTGTTTACTGCCAATGTCCATAGACGATTTGGGAAAATGTGTCGTATTCGGCGTTGTGATCGCATAAATATGTAATATTATGTATTTATAAAGCGGCCCGTTATCGTGACGTAAGGCGAGGCGTACGTCACACGCGCGTGACGTCGCCTGACGCTCGATGATGCAACGTCACGAAAGCACCGGACTGGGGGCGCGGCTCGCATTCTACTTTTGCCGTCTCTTCATTTCAAATTAATTAGACGACGCACCGGTGCGTCGGATCGTCCATTGAATTCGTCTGCGTGTCGAACGATGACACAAGATCAGATTTTGAATCGTGCCGATCGACGGATTTTGGACCGAAAATATATTCCGCCGACGAAAAACCGGTTTTCTTCGTTCGAATCGATCTTAATCCACGATTCTGAACGGATTTGCATCAAAAACCGATGCAAAAATGACGCGTCACAAATACGTGACGCGCAATTTTTTTTGCCAAAACATCGTCCAATCAATCAAAAACGGCTATCACACCTATATTTTAGCATTTTTTAAATATCATTGTTTAAATGTTCCGCTTCCGATAGCAGTGTAATTGTTTACCATTCAAATATTTACGCAATGTGTTTATTTGTATCCATAGTATATTGCTGTTTGAAGACGCTATTAGAATCTGCTGTTGATTTTCCGAGACCATCCCACCATATTTTCCGCAGTCGACCAAACACATTGTATATTTGGCAATAATTCTCTTGGATTAATATGTTGCTTTTAGCGTTCGATTTAAACTGTGCAAACATTTGGCGTATTTATTCAGTGGCGAAAATACGCTTTAACCGGGTCACCCAGATCCTAATTGTTCTTCCTTTCATTCGCGATAATTTTTTTAAAGACACGCGGATACGTCATAATGTGTTATTTACATTTTTCGCAAAGAAATTATTTAAAAACGCCATTGTTGAATACAGCGACCTCAATAAATTATCAATCGTCTGCGAATAATAACGACCCATCCAGTAATTTATTCAATAAACGATAATAAATTTATCATTGTAAAATGCAAATTAAATGTGTACGCGTATGTTCTTTTCATATATTATATTTGGGAATTAAATACACAATCAAAATTTAAAAATAAATACAAAAAATATCCAGTAGATGAAGTGTTTAACCTTTCCTTTACTATGATGTATTTACTACACTGAATCGAGTTGATTGAGAATAAAGTTGTAATAATGGGAATTTTTATATTGATATATATATTATCGAATATCGATATGAAATATATTATATACGGCGATTTAGAATGTAAATTTAGAATTGGGTACTAAATACACAGCATCGTATTGCAAGGGTGCCCTTATATTTTTCCCCTTTTTTCAAAACTTAAAAATGTCTATTTTAAATGCGAAATATGACTAGATAAATATGTGATTATAAAATAATTAAGATTTAGTATATTTTAGTTAGCTTTAAAACGCACCCTTTAAAAGTCGTTTCAGCCTTCTGAAAATCAGGGCGTGCCTTCCCGTGAACCTCTTTTTGAGGCAATGGATCGTTCTATGGATATTCATTCACCGTATTCACCCCAGTCTCTCTACGTTCCTGAATTGCCCCCCCCCCTAGACTTTGTTTGTTTCCTCATTTAAAAGGAATCCTGAAAGGGAAAAACATTGGGACATGATTAAAAGCATCCAACCTTATGTTACATCGGCTCTGAAAAACATCTCGGAGAAGGCTTTCTAGGATGTCAACACTGCCTCCAGAAGTATATCAACGCAGGATTTTTGACAGAACTGCTGTTAAATATTCTAAGAAAATGCATTATCGAGATGTTTACAAAAACATCCCGAATTGTCAAAGAATGCCACGACCACAGTCTTGCGTTGATTCGTTAAAAGCCTATAAACAGCAGATATACACAAATCAAGATCGCTATGGACGTGTATTGTGACGTTTCGTTGCCTTCGCCGCTCTCAAAGTATCCGACTGTGTGACTTTGTTCGGCCGCGAGGGCTGCACCTCGGGGTCATTGGTGGCGTTTAAACTTTACTACGCAGTTCGGACGCAACGTTCCGTCGTTGGCGGAATTAAATACTTTCTGATTATTGGCGAATTAAATCGGTCATATCTATTATCGAATCGTATTTACTCCTTCCAAAGCAGAAAATTAGGCTGATCCAGTAACAAATTTGTATCCACAGCATTGATTTTATGCAGAGATTCTTCGCCAACCGTGCGACAATTCTCAGAATTTATTGAACATGCATGATGATGATAAATCGCGCACGCATTTAATATATGACCCACTTTATTATGCTGTGCATAGACAGACCTTGCATTGAAATATTGCACGTTTGTGGACGAAATTTCTTCTATTCCTCGCGAATCGTAATTGTTTGAAGTCAATTGATGATATATATTAAAAAATATGGATTTATTGATTTGTGCGCGTCGTATAATATAATCTCGACTGGATTTCCATAAACGCTGCCGATGCGCTACTAATTAATAATCGCCGCATAAAAGTGTATTGTTTTCATAAAAAAATAATCTAGCGTGTGTCATATATTCGTAATCGTATGAATCGCCCGGGCGATTGTTCCACGATGGCATTTTCTTGCGATGGGCGATCATTCTCGGATTATCCAATTGATGTATCGGTTTGAGATGCGATTTTTATAGAATCTGTTCTATTTTTGCCAATCTTCGCCCGCAATATCGAATGTTCTCTTATCGGCGCTCTTATCAAGTCTTCGATTTTTTTTGTTATCTTCGCAGAGAAATATCCAACTGGTAGCGTCAATGCGAAGACTGACGCTATTCGCATGGAGGCCGTGGCACCTATCGGACGTCCGTTGATTTTATAGTGTTTTATCGTCGTTTCTTCGCTGGTATTAAATATAGAATTGTGCGACTATAATCGTCGCACCTGAAGACTGCTGCTTCTGTAATTTTCAGTGCCAGGTAAGTGCCTATTTATAATAGGGCAACGATGAGATCGTCCCTGGACATAATCAGTGCAGACTTGACATCAGCGAAAGAACGATTCGATTCCGTCATCTCTTGTTGCATTGCTCCGATGCTGCTGACCTTAAACGGTTGCAAACTTGAATTTGAATCGACATCTTTTCAACAAATCGAATTCTTCCATGCGACCTTCTTGTCATTCAGTCCAGTTATATTGCCATTTAAACTGCGACTCTTCGACTTCCCACAGCTAAAAAATCGCCAGTGTTTTTCCACTGCGCTAACAATAAAAAGTTTAAAAACCCATTCGAAAAAATACGATTCTTTTTTCCCCCGATTATTCTAATGTTATCGCCGAACAGCGTCGATAAGCATTTTTTTCTCGCATTTGAAGGCTTTCCATAAAAACTATCGCCGATCGCCACTCAATATTAATTCAAGCATTAATTCCGCCATCTTGTTTTTTGTTGCGTTTATTTCGAGCGCTCTCCAATAGATGGTACTGCGCGTAATAAACAATTCCAGGAAATCAAACAAGATTTACATGTTGTAAAACAATCGCGACAAATTCGTCATGCGATGAGAGAACGTAATTCGCATCAACTGACGTCGTCCATTTTCCAATCGTCATTTGATGCGTCGTCTCCCACTGTCGACAGAGCATATAGCGATTCTACAAATCACCGCGTAAATCTACACGACGAATTTATGGCGAGCGCGTCAATTGAATCTCCCCGTTTATAGCTTAGAATTTCACCATCGCCAAACTGAGATCCCTGTTAATTTATATTGGCTTCATAAAATAGTCATCGGACGTTACTACATAATAACGATATAATTCGATTGATACTGCCAATATTTATGGCATTATTTCAGAAGTGTGCTTTGAATTGTTATCTCCAACACAAATTAGTAGCGCATGTTCTATTGTTTCCATGATATATCAGCTAATGTATCTTGATCTTAGCGAAGATCCCGCGCTTTTATTAACAAATCTATAACTATAAAAAATCTCGCGCGGTGAAAATGTAACTTTTTAGCTTTGTTTGTGAATCACTTTTTTCCCGTGTCTTAACCGAAATTATTAGCTAAAAGATGAGGCTGTGTTTGTGTAATATATAATAAAATGCCACTAGCCAAGCGCACAGTAGAGGCGGCGCGGCGCATGCGCGTAGCGTTTTCGGGATGTATGCGATGGATATGAACACACTATAAACGATTCTCCCTCTCTTTCTTACCAACTACATAACAATAAAATATAATGTAAAATATAACTTTATATTATGTATTCATTAAAACAATTCAAACACATATGAGGAGATTTTTGAAAATTAGGACAGTCTCACTGTTACGTATTTCTATAACGATTTACCAATGTGGTCTTCCAGATGACAACTGTCTAAATATCTTTCGAGATTCACCTCGAAACTTGCATTCCTACCTTTGCCTGTTCGCACTTGTTACTTCTGTTTACGCTCCGATTATCGAATTTGGGTCCCGTCAGAAACAACACCGGTTCACGGTTGGCGACGAGTGTGTTAAATTTTAAATTGGGCAATATCTTCATCGTCTCGACCAATTGGAATCAAATTGAATTGTTGTGACTAGAATAAGTTTGTCTGGATAGACGATCAATCTGCATAGTTTGGATTTGAATAATGCAGGAATTTGCTCATTATGTATCAACATTTGGTCATCAGATTGCGCAATACTTGCATCTTCCGAGTGGATGTGTCATCATTTAATTGCAAAACGATTCCTGTGAGGGTGAATCAGCCACCAGCAGTTGGACAATTTTTGTATTATATTTAAAACACATTTAGGCGTGTAGACATCCATGCGCGGCGCATGAAGGTTTAGTTTTTCAATTGAAAATTGGTATTTCAACCACGATTTCGCTTAAACCCGTGTATTTCAAGGGATAAGAATGCATTTCTTGAATCCCTTGATGTACGCGGTGGGTAATAAACTTCTCGATGCCCTTTGAATTTTGAAGCGAGCCTATTTTATTATATATTACACAACATCAGGCGCAATATTTTAGTTTAAAATTTTCATTTAAAATCAACATTAAACTATTCAAAATCAACAAAAGCACATTCAACATTCTTCAATGTCTTCCTAAGGGTTTGCCCTGGAAGTGTTACAAATCGATTATTCATCGGTTCGGTCTTTCGGAGCATCGCCTCGGCGTCGATGCGGTGCCCTTTGTCGTCGATTGATTTCGTTTCCGATTCGAACTGTCGAGGGTCTGATCCTTCTTTGCGCATCGTCGCGAATGATGTAACGAGTGGAAAATTTCCAACGCTGTTG
This sequence comes from Stenopsyche tienmushanensis, assembly GCA_008973525.1. Lineage (NCBI taxonomy): Eukaryota > Metazoa > Arthropoda > Insecta > Trichoptera > Stenopsychidae > Stenopsyche > Stenopsyche tienmushanensis. The sequence continues at coordinate 886,429 of WACJ01000274.1, forward strand.
AATGTCCGAGGATATATTTTTACGCTCGCCGATTTCCGTTGGCAGACGGTCCCGTGCGGGAAGAGGTGTTGTATTATATCATCCTTCGGATTCGGGGTGCTCGGAAGAAGTGGGTTACCGTCGGGACGTCTTCCGTTCAAGGTCGCGACGACGATTCTTCGAGTCCGCGCGGAAGGATCGATCTTATTTCGGTTCGGCGTCACGCGGGAGTGTCGTAAACGTTTTCTAAATATAATGCGTTCCTCAGAGCGAGCGCGTCTCCGGTCGGCCGCGGTTCGCTCGTGAATCTCGGTTGCTCTTTTTTTGTTCTCGTTTTTGGTCTACGCGATTAAAACCGGTTTCGGAATCGCGCGATCTCGGCTTACTCATTTTCCGAGAGTCGTGACGAAGATGTTCATTTCGCAGGTCGCGCTCGAGGCGGTCGGTGCAGTCGTGCCGGACTAAAGTGGTGGCATCGGGGGATGGTGCACTCGTCAGGGGGCTGGGGTATGGGAGATTCTGATCGGCGGACGAGCCAATATGCTCGCGTGGCGCACCTCAGCGGCAAGCAGCCCTATCCCGCCTTCGACGACGACCGCGACGAGTTCGCCTCGGTCCACGATGACTTGCTGGACACCGAGTTCCACGGAGAGGACGACGGACAGCTCGACAAGAGCGGCTACGGCAGCGACCACGACGAGCTCCTGCACGAGGGCTTCGGCCGGGAGACGGAGGACGAGGACGCGCCGGTGCACTACGACGGCGCCGCTCTGTCCGAGGAGGGCTACGGCAGCCACCGCGAGGACTCCTTCCTTCAGAACGCGCCCATCCCGGACCACGAGATCGACCTGCACCCCCTCAACAACCAGGTAATCTTCCTCCCTCTCCTCTCGACTTTCGTTCACCGTTTTCATCCATGCACCGCAAAACCGGCGATGCCATCTAGTGGCTCGAATCGAAATACTATTCGATCGTTCAATATTTTATAACGAATGCCATCGATCCCGATCCATCCCGCCGTTATAAAATCCACCCCGAATCTGCACGCGATCGTCCACGTCGCTCCAGCGCACCGCCGATGGCTCCATATGGCGATACAGTTTTTTACATTTGAATGCATAGAAATCCGGTTCGTCCCGAGCTTCCCATGCGAACGCTCCAGCAGCACCTGTACATTGGATTTACAGTAAAATCACCCCACTTCAACATCATACATAACCAACCAATATCTGCGAATTTAATGCAATGACAGACGATAAAAATCAAAATTGCATCATGCCAATTTTTTTATTTTTAAATTAGCACACAAGCACGTGCTCGTCACTTTCACGGCGTGCAGCAACAACACCACGTTGCTTTTATTAATTAAATATTCAGTTTATTCGATCGCTTGAATCATTGTATCCCGCATCTAAATAATGCGGGACGATCTTCGATCAGCTCAGACTTTGAGCTCTGGACGGATTGATCTGTCATATCGACGGTCTGGAGCGCTTGGCTCGATGCCCTCCGTCCTTTATGTGTCTTAATACAAAAAAAAAACATATTTCGAGAGCGCTACAAAATAGAAAGCTCGCATAGGATGCTGCGCAATTCCAATTGGAATCGTATCGGACGATCGTTCGTTGGGTATCGCTTGGATAGATTCGGCAAAAAGTGGTGATAACCCGAAGTGTGTCATGCGCTTGACGAATATTTGAAAGAAAATACAAAGGTTAGCCGAGCGTTGCGAAATATTCGCTTCGTGGAGCTTTCGAAGAAAACTGGTTTTTTTTTCGGTTTCCTCTCAAAGGTTTGCGCGCCGCGAATTTCCGAAGTTTCGCAGATGACGATGAGACTGATGATGGTCGTTGAATTGTGCAGGTCGGAGGCCACACGCGGCTGCTCGTGCTCAACGACAGCACTGTCATAAAGCCTCTGAACGTGCGCGAGCTACACTTTTATCAGAACATTCCCAGGGAAATTGAGATGTTTGTCCCCAAATACAAAGGTAAGAAATGTCTTTCTCTTTTGTCAAGTCCAGCGAATCGCCGATGGACTTTTATCGATAATCTGTTGACTGCGCCGAATGCAATCGGTCATTGTTGCGATTGCGTCCGGCGTGCGACTCGTCCTCCCGTCGGAGTCCCCGCGGTTCGTTCCTCAGTTGTCGATTGCCAAAGTTGCATCAGATCGGAAGACTCCGATCGGACGACGGAGTCGCAATCGATCGTCGATTTAGCACTATACATGTGTATATTTTAGGATCTATTTTTGCATACATATCACTCTAGGTGAAGCACCACGAAGACATGTTGTCGTTTATTACAATATAAAATACTCCACTCGAAATACCTCCGCAGTGAATCTGGATGTGTAATAGCTATGCATCGAACTCTGTTGCATGTTTTGTTTGACAAACTTTCATATCAACCCACCCATAACACTGTCTCCGAGAAGAACATCTAACAAAAGCCCATTACTTCCTTCTCCCTCGTCTCTCAATCAATCAATCAATCAATCAATCAATCAATCGATCGACCGTCGCCACCATCAAAAGTGTTCATCATTTTCTTTTATTTTTATTTTTTGAGTAGCGCATATGTCCACAATACCCGTCGATAAAGATGCGTACATTCCCTCGGGAGAGTCTCCGTCGAGAGAACGTTTGCGATATAACGAATTAATCTAACGCTCATTTAATGTGCGACTGAGCCGTTGAAAAGTTTCACTTTCACGGACCGACACCGCGAGAGTAAATTTCTTACACAACCGTGACCGTTCCCATTCTTGAAGCTTTGCATTGAGTGCGTATTGTGATGTGCGAATTGTATCTAATCATTAGTATTGTTCGTAGATGAAAAATTTTCAGAATCGATTTTACCCCCCCCTCAATGCAGGTTCGTTACCGTGTACTCTTAATGCGCTTTGGTAAGTTTACGATTACATCTTATATGAACATAAGTAATTTGAAATTATTACAATGGACCGGATTCGATTGTCGTTCTCTCAGACTTTGGTCACAATGTCTGATCGGAGGCCTCTCAATCTGATCTGGTTTGCGACGGAGACGGCGTTGTTGAAATGTAAGACTTGCGAAACGATTCAAAATTGAACTCGAATAAGAGTATATGGATTATATTTAACGTTAGCTGACGAAGAATACATTTCACAACGCTGTCTTGTTAAGGCAATAGCTATAAGCCATTGTCATTTTATGACAAAAAATCGTTATTATGTTAAGTAGATAAAAGGAGAAGCATGATGTGATCCTATAATCCCGTCCTTCATCGATCTATTCCATTATTTGATGCGTATGCAAATTACCCTGTTATATTGCAACGTCCTTTGCAATACGACGACGGAATATTGATCAAAATATCTTATTCCGCGTTGAAAAATCAATTCTCATGTGCACATATATAAATTCATATTACATTAACAAAACTAGTTATCAATTTAATATTCACAATGCTAATGTTAATACTATATATATAGATATATAAATAATGCATGAGAACTCGTCTTATTTTTTTAACGTAAAATTGATATAGTCGTATATATTCATTCTAATCGAGTTCCATTGTTATTTCATTTTATATATCGCAACAACATTTTATTCAATTCATAAATGCACAATGCAATTAAATAAAATACAGCTAAATATGTGTACGGAATGCAAATTTCATTTAAAAGTGACCGCCGGAATCTCACACGGATGAAACGGTCATCGCTCTTAAATCAATTTTATAATCCGTACACAAATTTGAGCATATATATATTTGATGTAAAAATTGAGGCATATCTTTAAATGTATAGTCTGTATTGTTATAAACATTTCAATATTATACATATAGTGATCATTCCGAATCTATTCGAAACGCTTATTAATTTTCATTTTAAATCTAAATTATGCATCATTTATGATGCAATTTTATGTTGATTTTTGACTTCATTTTAAATGGCATTGATCTATTATTATATTTACAATAATATATAAATTTGCATTATTTTAATTTATTTATTGAAATGTTTTTATTGTTTTTGTGAATCCCTTTCCTTCATATATCAAGAGTTATTTATTTAGGCTCTTGCGTAGTGTTTCCTATCCTTTGCCCTCGTTGACATGTCCCGTTGTGATAGATGATTGATGAATGAGGTGCTTGATGCGCCTGATGCAACAACCAGTTTCCTTGTTGTCACAAGGGCTCGCCACCGCACAAGGGCAGCAAGCCTGGGGCCTTGGGGCGCTACGGGGGCCGGCCAGCCTGGCGACTTGAGCCCGGGGCTACACATTCCCAAATGAATCCAAATGTGACATGCAAACGAACGCCACATCCAATATCAGATCGATGCTATTGGTAATTTTGTTTGGGTTTGTATTTCTAATATGGCTCTCTATATTTCATGGTCACAATCTCTTTTTTTAAAATTGAAAAAAGTGTGTTACACTATATCTTTCCGACATGCACACACATCCAACACACGAATACAACACGATTTATATATTCCCAGAACAGATTTATTTAACAATCGACATTATTTTGAATACATACACATCCGTAAAGATACCATTTTCACAAAGCCACACACAGATCTTCTTACAGCTACACATTTTCAATATAACATGTACGATTGTATTTTAAAATAGTATTTATATTTTATATTGTTTGATTTGAACAGAGAAGTACACAAGAACACAATTTATGATTTAAAGTTTTGGCGTAAAAGAATAACTTAATATGAAAGCAATTTTTTTTATTGTACGGAAACGTTACAAAGCAAGGTTGTCAATCATTCGTGCTCTTTAAAAATATTGAAGTTTTATCCTATTATTGTAATCCAAATATTTCCATCCAGAAAGCAGTTCAGCAATTTCCTGTACATCAGCATCATAAAAATCAGATTTGTAATATCTGACATTAAAAAATAATTACATTAAAAATCATCGCTTGTTGTTATATTTCATAATATCGTTTTATCTATTTTTTTTTATCTTCCCAATATCATTTCATATGCAAATGTTTGATCAATAGAGTTATGAGCTTACATAAATGTAACTATTTTTCTGTGTATGTGAAAATGTATGCTTTTATCGTTGATTCTGCAAAAAAACACCTAAATTTTGTCAAAGACCTAAGACCACATTAGTTAAGTCAAACAAACTAGATTAAATAAGGCATTGTCATAAATATGTTAGGAGTAGTTCGAAGTTTGATCGAGTTTGTTTTTAACCTGACCTATTATAACATTCACATTGAATACATTGCATAGCTTTTGCTTTATTAAAATTGCTTCAGTTATATCAAATTTATTTGCCGTTTACTCCCGACAGGACTAATATTTCAAATTTACTAACGAGAGGAGAATATGATTGTATCAAGTTAATATAATGTCATTTGCATCATATAGAGAACTAGTTTTGTATACATATGAGAATTAATACATAGACTTATTATTCCAATTGATTAGAGTAGTTGATAGATTTTCAAAACGTAAGATTGATTTTCTATCATATATATTTTATAGTGGTTAATTTAAGTTATTATTTTATTAGAATTGATTTTATCTAGCATTACTAATTGTCCGGCGGTTTGTTTCAGGTGTGATGCAAGCGACGAATACGGGCAGCACAAAACTAGACAAGCGATACTCTCCAAGCTTTAGGGATGATAACCCGAGAAAGCAATCTTTGGGTTCTAAACGCAAACGTGACGATGTTCTTAAGTATGTAAAATTTTAATATACAAATACAATAGAATTATTCGCATTTGACAACATCTGCACTATAAATTTATTTATAATTAATAGTCGATACAAATAAACATACGTATTGTTTTTAATATGACTTTCACAAATCCAAAGGTTTAAAGTTCATCGCAACGGGAAAGCAACTGAAGTACTCAAAAGCATTTCGCAGATGGACAACACCAACAAACAATGTAAGTCATGAATAGATTGTAATTTTATCGCTAGTTGTTTATCGTTTTTATATTATCGATTTACCTTGGAGTATACTTTGTTTCATATATTCGATATTTTTTGGCAGACTTCCTCATGTTGGAAAATATAACATCGGCATATAGACAGCCGTGTATATTGGATCTAAAAATGGGCACAAGACAGCATGGGGATGATGCCTCTGCTGAAAAGAAATCTAAACAGATTGCCAAATGTGCAGCTAGTACTTCAGCGTCATTGGGCGTAAGACTCTGTGGAATGCAGGTAATCGATCGTCGTACGCGTTACTCGATTCTAGATTTATTAAATATTGAAATTATTGTATTTTATTTATAAACAGGTATATAGTACCGGACCCACAGATGAACACGTCGTACGGAGAGATAAATACTGGGGAAGAGGTTTAAGCGAAGCTGGTCTTCGAGATGCGTTAAGATCATTTTTTTGTGGCGGAAATGGTTCATTGCGTACCAGTGTAGTTCGCCGTGTTTTACAGCGCCTCTCCGTACTGAGACGCGCAGTCGCTAATCAATCATCGTATAGATTTTATTCATGGTATGTATAATTTTAATGTTCATTGTTAACATATCTATAACAAACTAATTAATAAAATTGTTTCAGTTCATTGCTGATTGTTTACGAAGGTTGGAACGATGATGACATCTCGTTAACCACTGTTATTCCATCAGGAACCGGATATGACGCTGATACGTCCAACAGTTCAGCCGATTTAAACGTGTCTTCAACGTTCGAAGATCACGCATCCGGTCGTCATTTCGATATGTCGACGCTTCACGAAGAAATATCCGTTGATGAAGCACCGTCGAAACCACCAAAAGTTCCATTCTTTCCGATTTCCGAAGATACGATGTACATAGAGGAACCAAATCCCATGCATTTGAGCCTTCCGAATCAAGCTCCCAATGTTTGTTCTAGTCCGATGTCGATGGACAGTTGGATGGTATACTCTTCGAATAGCAGCGATGATTTTTGTCTTTCGAGAAGACTGGACGATAACACTCATAGCTCGGAGGATACGTCTTCATCGTCGGATGCCGACATGGGAACAAATTCTAATATGGCACCCGATTTTAGCAAAAGACCCCGAGTCAAAACATCCGGCTGCGGACCGGTGAAGAGGAAAAATTTGAAAAAGGCACTAAGCGAAGATTCGCCTTCAAACAACGTCGACATTCGCATGATCGATTTTGCTCATACGACTTTTGCCAACAACAATGAGGGCGGCGTTCAACCGGAACGGAGCTTCAATAATTTCTTGACTAACACGACCGTCCACCACGGTCCCGATTGTGGATTTTTGACAGGTATTGATAGTCTCAAAAGGCTTTTGTCCGAAATATTGGATAATTGAATATTTCGTATGTACGGTGCTACTGTGTAATATACGCGCACGGACAATATAAATGTATACCGGAGTGCGTCTCTGATGTAAAACGGGCGGTAAATATGTGATTGTGTCGTTGAATTTAAAAGATGTGCGGTACAATTGAAGTTGACATTTCCAAGATATTTCCGTGACTGTGAAAGACTTCATGAAATGAATTGTTAAACGTATCAAGAGTGAACGGACGTTTTGTGATTCTCGTTGATGATGGGCGTAATCGAATATATTGAACGGATTGTATTTTAACTTTAATTTTGTACATAGAATGCGTTAAGAAACATATTGACTACAAATCTCAGTATCTTTTTTAACAAAAATACCATTTCTATATATATATATATATATTGTAATGATTCTAGTTGTTCTGAATAATCCGACGTGTCATTTTTTAGCCGAAATAATTCCAGCATTTATTATCACCAAAAATTTATTAGTGTGCTTTAGGCGGGATTGTGTTTTTTCATATTTAAAGCTTATAACGTTTATCTTCGATGTGATAGAAATCTCTTTAAATGATAAATCTGAAGAACTCAACTTTCTAAATGGCTAAAAAAGAGTTGTTGTCATGCTTTATGATATAGGTATTTGGGCTGGATTTAGGGAACTACTAATAATAATTTCAAGCGTGTCCGTACAACTAATTCATCATTGCGAACATTCTTTATGATTTGCGAGCAAAATGTTGAACTTCTATATTTATGTGAAATTCTTAGAGGGTTTTTAAACTTCTGCTAGCAGCGATCCCATTTGTACATTATTCCACCACCTGATTCGCTTTTAGTGTGTAGTTTTTTGATTGAAAACCTCTGCAATAAAATGCACAAAATTGTACATAGCGATATTCCGTTCCTAAATTTACAATAACCAGTGGTGTAGCAAAGCAGGTTTGTTACCGTCGTTAATTTTGAAAATAATTTTGGTGTTGTGTAGAGAAATAGACGATTTAGAAGCTTTCTCCGTGTTTTCGCTTATCAATAATTTTTCGATGGAAAAGCATTCCATACTTTTACCATAGCAATAATGAAAATGCATTCATTCCTGTATTATGTACTACACTACTGATTATATAGTTTTTAATAGGCATATGAAGATTTCTTTGTGGAGTCTTGGCAATTGTTTATTTCTACTGCTGTGCAATTGTTTAAGATTACGGTAGACGTCTTCCAGTTACTAAATTTTATTGATTAAAATTGACTGAGATTGGCCAGTCCATTTTTTGTTTTAAATTAGGCGGTGTTTAATATAGCATTTTGTTCCATAATAAAAATATGAGGCAGCAATTAGCTCATAGAGGCATATTATATTTATTGTTACACTAGGTGCTACATAAAAATATATTTTGTATTAAATACTACGATGTAAGTTAGCATCTAGCGAGAGCAGTTATCATATGCCATTCTTTATTTTTATTTCCAAGTGATTAGCGAGTAAAACTATTTATTTTTTTGGACCAGTGATTGAAATATTCTAATAAATTTAATGTAGGTATGGAATTGTGTTTATATTAAGACCGCATTTCGTAATTTTACCATTGTCGGTATTGTAGTTGGTGCGTTTGAAATGCAACTGGTCACTCGTAATACCCTCGTTCGGATTAATAATGTATATTATAATTTTATATAAATGTCAAAATCACCATACGATGACATTATTATGAAGCGACTTCTCAATTTCATCACGAGGAGTGTTTCATTGAAATAAAAGTATTTATGTAATACATAAAAGCATACATTTTTACATATACTTTTTTCTGATATGTTCTTAATATCAGTTTGTGACTGATTAAAGGACGAAAATTAGCAAAAATTCCATTTCCTATAATTGTATATATTAAGTTATTGTAATATAATTCGTTATGCAGATGAAAAGTGATGTACCTGATTTATCACAGGGATAGTTCTGCTAGTTTTATACCTGTAGTTTTTTTTTTTTTCAAATATAAAAGATTTGCCTCCAAAAAATATTTTAATACTGTACATAAACATATTTACTGAAACAGTACAAGTTGATTTGTTTTTAATGTAATAATTTAATTGTACAATAGTAGGATCTCTATCGTTATTTGTCCCATGTAAATTTAAGAAACAGTATGCAGTGTTATTTTTATACTCGATGTTAAATAAAATAAGATTATTTTGTAATCTACATAGACTTTGTAAATGTTTTCAACGTGTATATATTCACTGTACATTTTTTCTCTTCTTTATATGCGCACAGTTCATGACGTTATTTCTTTAAAGTCTCAATAATATATTGTTTTTGGAAATTACACATTTTTGACAAAACTCCTATATATATATATATATATATATATATATATATATATGTATATATATATAATAAATTGTTTTTATTCCTCATATGGAAGACTGATTTATCGATTGTCATAATTCATCTATGTTTCATCAATTTGTGAACTCATCTGGTTTTGCTATTAAAATATCTTCATTTTAACGTAATAATTAAATAAATGTGAACCGTATTATTGTCATGGTGCTACCGTAATTGAAATTTAATATCTTTACGGGAGTTTCATAATAATACAATAAAATATGGATAAACCTGCATTTTATTCATGTTGATTTCATTATATTAAGTATGTATGAACTGAATAATGGTTTACGTTATTGCTGTTGAATTTGTTTTTCTTGTAAATATTCTTAAATTAAGATAGAGTAACTTGTCAGTATTCTTGTACAAAATGTTTTTAATGTTTCATTGTTTTTAATTAATGTTTCGAATAGAGGTAAGAGACATAGTTTCTTCAAAATAAATTCTCTCGAACACGTATATTTCTTTAATTTTTAAAGCAAAACCTTACATATCCCAATTACTGGTTAATGGTGCCCTTAAAGCAGAAATGCCTTCCGAGTAGAATGCTCCAACCATAAGAAGGGGAATAGGCTTTTGTGTTCCAACTACAGGGGCATATCCCTTTTGAAAATTGAATACAAATTATTTACAAGAGCTCTGATCGGACGGCTGTCTCCCATCGTGGAGGAACTTCTCGGAGAGTACCAATGCAGCACGCAGATCCATGAAAGGATGCAATGTATCTGGCCTTTGCTGATGACATTAACGTCATGGCTAAATTGAAATTGGAAGTTTTGGCAGCATTTACGTCTATCGACGAAGCTACTACTTACTAATTTCAGCATGAAAATTAATCGGTGAATGCTGGAGGTTACACCTCCGTAAGTGTCAACAATGAAAATATTGAAAGGGTTCAAGAGTTCAAATACTTTGGATCCATCTAAATGGAGAAGAACGAAATAAAATTAGAGTACTTTTGGCATGTTATGCGCAACAATAAATATGAACATTTACAACTGATACTCCAGGGGAAAATCGAGGGTCGTCGCGGCCGTAGAGCCAGAAAGACGTCTTGGCTGAAAAATTTGCGGCAGTGGTACGCGCTCAGTTTAAGAGCGCTTTTTCGCACTGTCGCAAACAAGATAAAGCTTTAGTTGATGATTGCCGATGCACTTGATTGATGATCGTAACTTTTCAAAATTCACATTCATTAAAAATTTGCTTATCATAAAGGTGTACATACTAAATGTGATCCACATCATTAACGAGGATTAACAGCTTTACATTTGTATTAAATAATGAACGCACTTATCATATTGCATAATTGGATAAAAAATATATTTATTTCTTAATCTTCATACATAATTTAGAAATTTAAGCTAGTTGTTTATATTTACATGTTATATTAATTTTTCCAAGCGTTAAAATTCACATTAAGAATGAAAGTAAACATCATTGATGCAGTTGACAGGCTCTCACTGCGATGAACTGAAGTAAGATAAAAAGAGGTGAAAATACCTCACTGTATTCCACCGAGGACTGTCCAGACAGCCTTTTACACAGCAAAAATTTGAAAACAAACGTTAATCCTAAGAATATGGCACTCCATGATGCGCGATAGAATGAAGCTTTCAACGAAACCGTCCTATTCATTCGTATGAACATGATCACACAGAAGTATGCATTGAGAGCGTCGCTTATGAACAACGGTGAGAATATCATCCACCATGAATCTTTGACGACGCCGTCGATCTTTAAAGCGAGCAGTATCGAAAAAACAGCAATCGATACGAGATTAATCCATATCTCGAAGACTGTCAATCCGATCCATTGAACGATTTCGTTGAGCGAGAAAAACATTTTGTAGTCTTCAATTTTGGCAGACGGTTTAGTTAGCTCCTATTAGAGCTATTCGATATATTCTTATATGAACGGCAGAGTTTTGCCTAACTTGCGATTTGAATTCGCTCTCATCGGTTATGGGTTCCAAATCATCTGTGAAATAATTAAGAAATATTTAAAAACCAAGGCATTTTAACCGTTTAACTGCCACTAATGAAAATTGGAAACTGTCTCCGCAGGCTTTTTGGATATTTTAATTATGCGGTAGTATTAGGATTCCTTGAAATCGCACAAGGTATTAATATTCCCTGAAAATGAGCATGATTTTGTTGTTTTGCATTAGGCGTGAAATATAAGACACTAGTCTTTGTACCTTGGTGCGATGAGTGACAATCTTGGTACTCGTTATAAATGCACATTCGAATTTCTCTCATTTAAACCTGAATACATGCCAAATATTTTTCTGGACGTATCCCGAGATTTCACTAACAAATATACTTTAAGAGCGACCAGAATTAAAATATGATGCTTGCGGCCTGTGGAGACAGGTTTTCGGTCACGTCTTTTGGACGCGTGTGGCAGTTAATCGGTTAAAAAAATACATGAGATCTGAGATACAATCAATATTTTCTAAAAAATTATGAAGAAAAGATAAAACATTTTGCAGTTGAATGATTAAATTCCTAATAGACAAAAGTAAATGTACGGGGTTGTCCCAGAAGCACCCGACCAGACGCATAGATCGGAGGTGCTCGTGAGTCCCGCCCCAATTCCATGTGCTTGTCAAGATGTCTGCGTTCGCACGGAGGTTCGTTCTGCTTTCGGGCCATTATGTGGCGAAGCGGTTGGATAGAGGTGTGTGTCCAATAGAAAGATCTTAGATAATTTCTTTACTAATCAAGAGGCGAGACCAACTTTTACTGCCAAATTTTAAATGAGGCCATACGATCTGCCAAGATGAACATCGCAGTGGTCGACTAAATAAGGTGACCACGCCAAAAATGGTAATTAAAATCGTCGACTTAACGTGTGCAAGCTAGCAGACATGAAAGACATTTGATAAAGTGCTGTACATCACATATTAACTTAGAATTTGGATATGAAAAATTTGTGCGCAAAACGAGTGCCGCGTTTATTCACAATGGAACAAACACAGCATCGTGAGGATGTTTCAATCGAGTATTTGGCAATATTTCACAGCAATAAAGCCGAGATTTTGCGTCGATTCATAGCCACGGATGAAACATGGATCCATCACTTCACACTTGAGACAAAGAAACAGTCAAAACAATGAACTGAAAGGTTATGTTTTCATTGTTATGTCGGATATTTCTGGGACTACTCTCGTACATTAACATAGTTATTGAAGATATTCGTAAATATAAAATGCATTGCATATAAATTTATACGTTTTTCTATAGAGCAAAAAATTATACCATCTAAAATTTCTTGATTGCTAATTAAACTTCCATTTATATTAATTAATACATTGATTGCACGTTGATGTTTTAAAGTTTCATACGCAAATAAAATAAACTCACCGATGAGATCAACGGTCGAGGTGTTAGTTTCAATTTTGCAAGTCCCATAAAAAGCTGTTTCCAGTTGTAGCGCTAAATTGATGCAACGACAGACAGCTGCACCGAGAGCATGCAGAATTATTTCGTTTTCTCCATTCAAAAGGAGCTTTGAACATTTTTCGAACTGCGCCTGTTAAAATAAAATCAAAATATGAGGCTATTGATGCAACTTTTTTTGTATACATATAGAAAAAATTGGCGTATAGGTTACCTTAAAATTAGTTTTTTTCGTTATGTAAATATCATTCTCTCTGTCACCTGCTCGGGGAGGTAATCGCTTTTTAAGGGAATGAGATGACGACGGTGCGAAAACGCCTGCCAGATACGACTTCGGACCGGCAACTCGACGTCCCTCCAGCTGACATTTCACGTTATGTTTTTATTTTTTTGGACTGAATGCCAAAAAAAAACGGGCTATACAGTGAAATATACAAACATTAACAAAATATTTCACTATTGACTTCCAATATCAATGATAATTTTTTTGAGTCGATCATTTTCGAAGATATTTATATAATATTTTATTATTCATATTAAAAAAAAAAATACTATGAAAGCGTTTAAAAATCTTTCATAATAATTTTAATACCCAAAAAAATATTTATTGTGTTTATCTAATATTAACAAGCATCCAAATATTTTGTAATCCATTACCATCTTATAAATCCAAGCTTTATTTTATTGCGACAATATTTATTGAGTGGCGTGTATGTACATAATTTGTTGGCATGTAATTTATTTTTTCGTACTGGCAGCACTGCACGGAAAAAGTCAGTGTCAATAATAGCGGTGACAATGGAGGGCTGTAGCGTAAGATGGAACGGTCGAGAATGGCCCCTACCGAATATGGAAGGCGGCGAAATCGTCGCTTCTTTGAAATATCGTATTCAAGAGCTCACCGGAGTCCGTACAGATCGACAAAAACTCCTCAACATAAAATACAAAGGTACGAACATAACCTCTTCGTGCTTAATATTTTTACCGGTCAACTGCAATTATCACAAAAACACCAAGATAAGATATTCGTTCAAAACGCTATTTTATAACGTGCATCGCGAATTTTTTTGTTATGATTTTGGTTATTGTTTGAATTGCTAAATATGAATATTATGTTCAACCTCAAGTATGATTCATGTAAGTATTGATTAATATGCGGCTTTTATTGGCTTATTTTTAAGATTATCACTATTGAAATGTGCTCACTAATTGCTTAAGATTGTATATTTTTTTATTCATTTGAAATTGCTTTAAATTATTAATAGATTTTTTTATATCTAGTAATAATAACCTTATTTGTTAAAATATTGTATATTAGTATATCCATCCTATATATATTCATAAAAACATTGCCGTGATTTCCGAGCGAAGACGCTAGTATGTTTGGGTGAGCTTGGATTTTTCTGTTAAAACCACTAATGAGTCTGAAGAAGTACTCACGGACTAATGATAGTTTTATTGCTTTATCGGGTTGAGAGTTGTATACAACGTTCAAAGCTTAATTTTGAACAACTTGATGCTTTTCTAAATTGGTATGACAAATATCACTCAAAATGAATGCTGAGTAGGTATATATTTTTTTATTATTACATATATAGAATTGTATTATTCTAAATTTAATTAATAATAATTAAACAACAATTAAAAATGGTAATTTCTTATTACTTGCTATTATAAACCTGTTTGTACTTTAAAAATTGCCAAATCCTTTTCAAAGGAGTTTACATTTAGAAAAATCATTTAGTCGGCATATCATTTGAGTTTTCTCCGCTTGTCGTCCCTACACAATACAAATATATTTTTTCTTTAGTTTACGACTCAATATAGTATTATTTATTGTCCTGCGTGTTTTTTTTTTGCAATAGCTCATAATATGGTTTATAAACATGAAAAAATGTTTTGTCGAGTCGTAAACTTTCTAGTAACTGCGCATAAATTGCACTAAACTCAATTTATTATTTATGAGTGTAACAACATAATCTTTATTGTTTACTCCAGTCTTAAAAAAGCAAATACAAAATAAATATATTTATTTCAAGAATTAGAATACATTTTTAAAAAATGTATTATGTTACACATTTTTGCTTGGTTTTCGCATGAATATATGAATCATAATCTATGAATGACCCTAATTCTCAGAAGTTTAGTAACAATAAACGCATTGTTTGTTCTATTTTAATCTTTAGCCGTGTAATATGCGATGTATTTTCGAAGCATTTCATACAAACTTGTACACAGTTTGGAAGTCAATCGATACGATAAACATGTAGCATCGTATAAAATGACTTTTTAAGACTTTGATAATATTCTATATGTGAAATTATGAACCAATTATTTTTATTTGTTCTGATAGTCCTTTTCTATTGGTCATAAGTGTACCAGTAACATTTTTTGTCAAATAATTCCTTAGCTAATATAAACATTGTATAAAAACGATCGGTAGAAATCCAGCAACGGCTAATACAATTTGACTAACACTTTTTTGTGGCCTAACCACATTTGACTACTCCTAACTGCTATGCTAATACGATCATGACTTGATTGTCACTCGCTATCTCTTATATAGTCGACCCTACTCAATAATATTGAGCATGATGAACCTTACCAGTTCGGAGCCAAGAAGCTTAGGAACAGAGCAAGGACAAGAAGAACACCAAATAGATGGACTTGAGGGGAGGCATACGAAGAACTTCACTTTGCAATGTTAACAGCATTGTCTTCCGTTGCCTTCTATATCGTTTTAAAATCGCCGAACTGAGAGGGTAAGCCTGAAATAGAAAAGCACTCAGTCTCGAATTCGCTTGGATAAATTGTACGAGGACAGAGAGACACCCTTAGTTGGTGTAAGAGCGAATCTAAGATGCATTTAAGTGTCGCGTATGTCTTCACCCTAGCCCGGCAACGCCCTAGCGAGGAAAGGAGAGACTGGACTCTGCACTCCAGAAAGCCCTTTCCAGTAGAATCAAAAAGGTCGTCTAGATTAGTTTTCAAATGTCTTCCGAAGAAAACTACTCAGTCTTTACAAACCTCCTACACTGCCTATCGAGACGGTCGCGAAAGCGTTCGTCAATACATTCATTCAGGAGACCCGCTGAGTGAGCGTTCTAAATGAAACTATGATATAGATGTAAGACTATTCTACTTATGAATGATGGACACAAAAATGCACAGTCGGACACGAGGTGATGACAAAAGCATGCCATGTTTTCTACTGCTTTTGCTTCGCTGTCTGAACCCCGGAATGTCACATTTATGAGTGTGCAAAATACAATGTCTTTCATTCGTATTACTACAATATTTGCTTTGGCTTTGTTGAGTATCACTGGTGAGGAGCTGGTAAATCAAAACCAATATCGAATGACTTGAAATTAGAGTGTAAAGGGTCAAAATTAAGCACATTTCCAATACACAGTGATCAAAAGCATGGACAAACTAGTACAAAGTTTCACCGTATGTAATATTTTTTGAGGTGGTGTTTAGCAATCCTTTTTATGAGACCGTTGCCAACCATTTTGATATGGTTTTTCATGGCGTATATATGATTTTAAAAAAGTGGTTGCTATTCACACTTCCTGTAGATTTGAACCTAAGACGAGTTAAACTACTTAACTGTGAGACTACCTACAGATAGAGTATATGTAATGTGTTAATACAATATATTTGAGTAAATGTAAGGTTTAATGTGCTTTTTAGTGTGTATAAAGTTGAGATGATGAGAATCACAGATTTGTGCAGCTTAGGGATTCTGAAGTCTCGACTCTTTCAAAATCCTGGGACTCAAGACTTTTATTTTCTCTTCGATTATGTATAGATTTTTTTAAAGTAAATATTTATATGTGTTACATATGTATGTATGTGAATGTTAAAAGAACCATCTTGTTCTATCTTTCTGAATTATCATTTTCGGAGTCACTTTCTTCAGTGTTTTGTTCATCTTCATTGGAATAATGTAAATCTTCTCCAGTTTAAGTTTGATAAGTTTTTCGGTACAATGTTTCAATTACTTTTGCATGTGATTTGTTTTGGACAATGGGTGCATTGGGCTATCTCCTTTTTTGTAATGTTTCCATACTTCCGATTGACTTCTTTCCATTATGGACTACAATAATGATAAAATATATATAACATAACAATACTACTTTTTGAATACGAGATATATAAAATAAATTATAATAAACTTTGAAAAATTTATTGGAAATGTTTATATTAAAATCCGTTAGCCACCCGTCAGAGAACAGACACAAGAACAGCACGAACTAGCTCCAAGTTAGAAGACAAACTGATATTATATTTACAAAACATTGATCTTTCATTTACTCCTGAATTTTTCTACGAATCAATCGGTCCCAGCTGTTGCTATTACCTAAAAACACTTGGAGCAAGCATCTGTTCCATTGTTCTTGGAATTCTTTTGATGGAATCTCATACAATATCAGTTGGGCACAGACGTGTTGCATTTTTTAAAATACCTTATACCATAAAGATGTATTTTCATAATTAAAATGTACAATAAATAAGGCACATTTGAAATCACAGTCTCAAGTCAACAAATAAGTCCCGCGACGTCTCGACACAGAATCCCTAGTGCGGCCTGTATTTATAGGCATTAAAGAGAAGTACTTATCGATTTATTTTATTTTCTAGGAAAAATTGCCGATGATTCGTGCTGCTTGGGAGATTTGGCCATTAAGCCAAATTTTAAAATAATGATGATGGGTTCTTTGGACGAAGATATCAAGGAAGCATGCACCATACCAGCTAATACAGAAGAGGTGATAAACGATTTAGACATCGAAGAAGAAGAAATCGCCATAGAAAATACAGATGTAAGATATACATTTCTGCAGGTTACATAATAAGTGCATATAAATTTATAAATATATAAATATCACTTTTTAAAAAATAGGTTTATCTGCAAAAAATTGAGAAACGAATCAAGGATTACAAAGTTGAAATACTAAATGAACCGAGATCTAATAAAAAGTTACTCGTGCTCGATATTGATTATACTTTATTTGATCATAGATCTGCTGCAGAAACTGGTAATGTTGTATTTACCAATAAATTATTATTTTTTCATTCACATATGTACCAGCTTTTTTCTAGTTGTATAATAATATTTAATATATAATTATGCAATGCTAAATGTAGATTTTATGCTAATATATAATATTTGCCAATTTTTACAATACTTAATGATTGGCCGCATATTCAAATTCCCTGTTTAAAGTGTTAACATATGACATCTTTGCTAAATATGAATAAAATATTTCACAGTAGAATACTTATTTTTAACGTAATGCTTATTTTTTCAGGCTATGAGTTGATGCGACCATATTTACATGAATTTTTAATAGCGGCATATAAATATTACGATATTGTAATATGGTCAGCAACGAGCATGAAGTACATTCAAGAAAAGATGAAATTACTCAACGTATCAACAAGTCAAGATTATAAAATTATCTTCTATTTGGACAGTTCTGCCATGATTACTGTTCATACTCCCAAGTATGGCATTATCGAGGTAAAAAATTCCTCGTGTTGAAACAGCTGCTTAATAAATTAGATCTATTTGTTAAAGTAATATACGATCTATGTAATTTTTAGGTTAAACCGTTGGGCGTTATATGGGGAAAATTTCCGCAATACAGCGCCAGAAACACAATCATGTTTGACGATATAAGAAGAAATTTTATTATGAATCCAAGAAATGGATTGAAAATTAGGCCGTTCAGACAAGCGCATTTGAATAGGAGTAAAGATAAAGAATTGTTACATTTGTCGTTTTATCTGCAAGATATTGCGGTTCATTGTGACGATTTCTCGGAATTAAACCACAAAAAGTGGGAAAGCTACAAACCTCTAAGCCACGGCCGGCAGAGAAAAGCAAGCGGGAGCAAAAGAAAAGCCAATGACGAGCAAAGAGAAAACGACGGAGGTGTTTGACGCCTTCACGAAATTGATCAATTGACATACTTTTGGACAATATTAAAAATTATTTGATTCCCTTATTTGAAAACATGACACTAAATTGATATTGTGATTTTGCTCAAGAGCTTTTCACATGTAGCGGGTGCATTTATTAAATATTAGGGCCTATCTAAAAGAACGCTTACGCTGTAATATTTTGATTTAAGTTAATTTTGGCTCATTTGCTTTTAAAGAGTGCAAGCATTTTGTTTCGGGACCAACAATGTGTTGTTGCATTTCGTGCAAACTGTTCAAAAGTATTTATATAAAAGTGATTAGCGGTGATGAATATTTTTTTACATAAATTAATAAATTTGATATTTTATATTATAGTGCAGTATTGTAATAAAATTCGATAGAAAAAAATCTATTATTTTATTACATGTTTTTGACCCACATGAAATACGTGTATTGGTGTACTCCTATCTAAAAGCTGGTCTTAAAATGACTAATGCAAACTTATTTGAATGATTTATTGCCGTCATTCTAACTTATAGCTGTTCTGATCAAAAAAATCAACTATCTTCCGAAGAAAAATACTCAGTCTTTACAAACCTCCCACACTCCCTATCGAGACGGTCGCGAAAGCGTTCGTCAATACGTTCATTCAGGATACCCACTGGGTGAGCGTTCTAAATGAAATTCGGTGGTAATGCTACCTTTAATATCGAGCGAATGAAGAGGTAAATGTATGATACAGACGAGATGGATGTAACCCCTTCCTGTGAATGGATATTAAAGAGGCCCATAGTTCTGCAGTGGATTGTTTGGGGCTGCACTATGATGATGATGATATGAGTATAGACTTGCAGGATTTGTTTCATGCTGAAATGTTTGCAACAGTTGAAATTTCCATCAATAATGTGTTTTGATCAACAAAACCCCACAAATGTTTTTCCAGTTTAATCCTCCATTCTCTAAAAACGTATTTATCTTCTCCATAATATCTTCATAGTGCACTACAAATTAGGAACTTTTCTTTGATATCATCTGAATTAAAATATTTTACGAAGACAAGCAACTGAGTACACGAGCTTACGCCTGTACTTGAAAAGAAAATAATGGTGAAAACTTGATTTAATTCAAAATCTACTCTTTAACGTCTACCGACAGTTCTGATATACGCCGCTGAATAGTATTATTAGACTGAGACATTTATAGCATCTTTACTTCTGGAATCCGCACGAATTAATTTCACTTTTATCAATTTCCAATGTGACTTCATTTGATACTTGCACTGATGCTGTTCTTCGAACGTGATACATTCATTACAATGCGTCTCCAACATTTCAATTCCATTTTTGTAGAATGATTTATCTTTGGTGTCAAAATATGCTTCAGTCAAATCTCTTTCCCTGAAGCATTCTCTTTACGTCTGCAAACAGGTAGCAGTCGCTTGGAGCTAGATCCGATTAATATAGTGGATGGGGAAGCAATTCCAAGTGCAATTTTGCTATTACTGAGATCAATATGTGA
The DNA here is from genome assembly GCA_008973525.1 of Stenopsyche tienmushanensis. NCBI lineage: Eukaryota > Metazoa > Arthropoda > Insecta > Trichoptera > Stenopsychidae > Stenopsyche > Stenopsyche tienmushanensis. The sequence continues at coordinate 906,934 of WACJ01000274.1, forward strand.
TTTACGGTGCATTGATTTGGTGAAAGAGCATTTGTCATCTTCATTCGCAAATTCTTCTATCAAATGCACCAATAGCCCAAACTTTTTCCCTTGGGAGCTACTTTTCGATTTAATTTTTTCTTGGGATCGACTTCTAATATGATTCCTATAGGAAATTTATAAAATACAGCAGCCAAAAGCTTTCGTCGAACTTATTGAGTGACGTGTTAACACATGTTTACGGACAATCAGTATACGTAGCCAGGCAAAACCAATTGAATGATAAGGTTCTAATAGACCTACACATGTATCTCGTCAATCTTTTTTTTTTGTGCACAAAACATACCCAACATTGTCTGCCGAATTGTAGCACATTAATAAAAGTGTTAAACCAACAAAATATATACATTATTTAGCACTAGAATATAATTTGGACCTTTGTAAAAAATAATTATGTAAAATAACCAGTAGAAATTACTTTTTCCGCTGTAAAGTTAAGTCTGTGAAACGGGTAGAACTACTCATCCCACTAAATACCACCAGCCGAGTCCGCGAGTAGAATTACCCATCCCACTCAAGATGTGTTAATTATCTTGATTTATATAAGTTTCATTAGCTTGCGAATAAAATTTATTTCATACATTAAATAATGAACGCATGTGTGATACAAGGATGAATGTACTGTTCACATGACAAATTTATATAGATTTTCAAAAGTCTTCAAATATCGAAAGTAGAATATTGAGGAACATATCGATCGCGTTTACACAAAATCGATTCTATGGATGTGCGTGATGCAAAAACGAAGTGTTTACGGTCCGCTAAGCCAAATATTACAACGCTTTAAATACATGATCTGTTTGGCTTTGTTGTTTTTTACGTGTATATTTATATATATATTCCATTTATATTTAGAATCTGTTGGCACCATGTGACTGCACCGCTTTAAAATTAAATCGGCAGCTGTGTGATGATGGAGGAGTCAGAAGTGACCGATCCCAATTAGATTCTAGAACTCCGACGAGGCTACTCACACTGGTCCTTGCGACAATTAACAAAATGGGAGACTTTCACGGACTGCATTTATTATTCATTTTAATCCATACTATGTATATCCATATTTATAAACTGCTGCGTTTAAATTGAATATAAAAATTTAAAAGCAGAATTTATATTTTAAAAATACAAAAATAAGTCTAACCATAATATTGTTATAGTTTTTATTAAATTAGTTAACTATTAATTGATGATTTGGGTGGGTATTTTTTTTGTCATAGCGAGCACTCTGATTAATGCTTTTGGATGCATCAGAGCAAATACGCTGTCTTTATGAAATGTGACCTCAAACTAATTAAGGGAGTTCAAAGTGAGACCCCGAGCTGAACTACGCCTTGATTAACCCTGTCTTTGAAACTTGTTTCTAACTTTGTCACAAAGTCCATTTGATCATAAAAGATTACCGTAGATATCGAGTTGTTACCAGCATTGTCGGACACCCTGGTTATGTATGCTTTATTTACTCAGCAACGGAGACTACAGCTGAATAAATTGGATCTCTATCGAAATTGCACAATAATTTATTAATTTTTTAATTGTACTGTAACAGAAAATTATTTTAATGATGATAAACTCAAAATATCCTAAGATCAATTTAATCTTCTTAATGAAACAAAATTTTAAGCATGATCATTTTTGCTCTCGAGCATTTTAAGCAGCAAAGAGGACGCTCTAAATATAAGTAATTCCGATGGGGTTTTTGGTCTCATTTTTCTTGAATTTTTACAGGCGATGAATTTTAATTAGTTCGGAGTTCTTGTACCGGGCTTTATTCAAGATTAAAAGCTTATGGATTTATACATTTTGGCACGGGAAGACAATCGCAAGCCACATTAAAATGCATAGCGGATTTCTCTTAGCTTTTCGCAAGTATATCCAAGAGTTTTCTCAAAACTTTGATTTGCATGGCAATGAGAAAATTTGACTAATTCGCGGCTATCATCCTTGCGAAACATTATCATGAATATTACAAATATTCATATGAATATTCAGTACGACTTAGTACCATTGTTCTTTGGCATTTGAAATAAATGCTACTGAATTTAAAATCAATACAAGATTGCATTGTTCGCATTTTCTTCAATATCGCATCGCATTTTCCCGGGATAAACATCTTTAAATCATATTCATAAATGTTCAGATTTTAAAGTAATAAAAAATCAGGTTCAAAATGATGGATAGGGCGCTGAAAAAAGCCGAGGCATTGAGATGTTATTGCTGGCTACAACTTTAACCATATCTATCAAAATCCTAGCCATCTTGTATCCATAATAAAAGACATTTATTCAGCAATAATTAACGTAAACTACTTGTATACAAAAAAGCAGCTTTGTACATCTTAATTTAATGCCGATATATACAATTATTCAGATTTATTAAATTTTTATTAGTGATCTCATGTATAATAATTATATTGTTAGTGTGTTTTTTTTTAAATCAAAATGTAACAAATCTTGGGATCCCGTTATCATATTAGATATCTCAGAATATATTCAGAGCAATCGCGAAAATTGATGTTGTAATTCCTAGAATCTCGTATAGGTATGTTTACGTGCTCTTGAATTCTATCATCGCATACTTTGAATTTCAAATTATAACAATCCGTCAAACAGTTTCAAAATAACTCCGAAATAATCGAATCGAAATATCGAAAAGTTCTTGCTGATTGTTTAGCAATGAAAGACTTTATTAATTATTATTTTTTTTATTTACAAAATATAATTTTCTTAATTACTACCTACTATTTCCCACTGGTTTTGAGTAGAAATATGTACAAATATGATTTTCGACTTCAGTTTCGTTCAAACTTAACCCCTAAAGGAGTACTATCCCAGGGTATGGGACCCCCCCCCCCACCTATTCGAAAAAATACTCTTATACATTGAGCTCGGAGACAGACAGAGACAGAGAGAACGTAGCGCAGTTCGGGAGACAGAGACGGAGAGCTTCCCCGCATACATCGCACGATTGTATAGTTCGTTAGTCCAAATTGATCGACTAGAAATTATTTCGATTTCAAGTTTTTTGCTGTAAGTGCTATTGACAGTGTTTATTTATTTGATTGCTTCCTGTTCGTGACGAGTCTTTATCCAATTATCAGTTCCTTCTAAAGCAGGAGCAAATGAGTCGATTTCTTGTGTATTGTTTATGTAAAAAAAATGACATGGTCTTGTATGCTATCAACAGTGCTTATTTACAATTGACTCTGCATCGAATTGAAGATTGTCTTACGCTGATAGAAGCTGATCCCAGTCACAATTCAGTGCAAAAAGGGACTAACTTTTTGTTTTGACCACAAACTTTGCACGTGTTTTGTTGCTCTGTTTTGTTATCGTCAGACAGTTCGTGCGGCATCCAAACTCCCATTCGATTCGTCATCCCAATACGTTTTAAATACTCTTGGGCTATCAATCACGGCGAACACATCCTCTGCGATATTTTATCGATACTTAATCGACGATCTGTTTCCACTATGGCTCTCAAATATGTCGTCAACATTATTTTTGTAATTATTCTGTAACTGTTATAATATATCATGACCGAAACTATGTCGTAGCTGCTCATAATAAATATTATTTGTACTGTTATATAGGAGTGGGGGCGCTTTCGGGGCAGAGTCCCCGGGCGGCTCCTCGCTCTCATGCATTCGTTGGGATGGTTGCGCTAACGCATGGATCCGTTCTTCTTTCTGGTCGTGTGTAGCCGGACCGATGGATGGGGATGAACGGGCGTTGAAAAAAAAATCTCTTCTCTAGGTAACTCATTATTGCGCACGAAATAGAAAGATCTGGCTGCGAGAAGGACGTCCTCCCGCAGCCAAGGCCAACCGATCCTTCCTTCGATTCCCGCCATCGGTCGGTAAGTTACCGTGCAACAATTTTAGCTGCGTTTTTCGAAACCTTAGCCACCTTGTATCGAAAATAGATGACGTTACATTGTATAAACCCTGACTGAAAGATTTGCTATATTGTTATAAATAATATCAGATTTTGTCATCAAAGTTGAACGCAATTTTTCGACATGCTGCTAAAACTGAACGCAATTATTTTTAAGTCAAAAGGCGTCATTCGAAACATTTGAAGAATTTCATAGTACAACAAAATAGATACTGCGCAGATATGAAATTTACGCTGCCTACACATATATATAATGCAAATTTAACCCTCGCGCTGTCGCCAGAAATTGCAAACGGCCAATCCGTCGCAGACCATCGCTCATCGTATCGATAATTTCATAATTTGTAATCGCTTTCAGCTGAAACAGACGGCAATGCGCTCCAAAATATGAGGGTTCATGAACATGAAACCCAAAATACACGCATGTACTTAATTCCGCTTCGAGTTCATCGCACCAATTTTCTTCTAAATATTTTGCAAAATTGTAGTTTTCTCAAGTTGACAGCTGTCAAAATATGTGCTGGGTGCTTTGTTCCTAGTATCACCATTTGTCCTGTGGGCATCTGACATACATTTGTCGGAATTCGGACCACATTACATCCACGTCAAATCAAGGTCGATCTGTTTTGAAATATTCAAAACACTGATTAAATATAAACATTCTGAAACACATAAACATAGGATTGGTTTCTGACAAAAACAATCTGTTTTGCGACATTCACTCTAATGTCAAAACATTGAAAATGATGCTGGATAAAAGACAGTCGCTTGCAAAAAAATATTTTTTACCATAACATTAATTGCATACGAAATGATGGCGCTTGAGCATTAATTTAATGTTGAATTTTACACATTGCCACATTTTTTGACATTGAAATTTAAACAACATACGCGGAAATTATACCAAAGATTATTTATAGATCTAAATGCAGGGATTTCCAAATGAGTATTTCGAAAGATTGTGCTTCATTTTTATGGATCTCGTTTAGGTGTTGTTGAGCCAAATGATCGATTACGGATGGACTCTTCATTTCTGTCCTCGATCTGAATTGATTATAACATCATCAGGATTTATTCGAATGAAGTTTGAAAGTTCAGAAGTTTTGGCAGAGACTTCATCGATCAATCTCCCTTAATTACGCCCAGTTCAATTATCTTCTCATGGATTGGAACACCTGAAATCCTGCTCATACCTTTTATGCAATTATCGTCTCCGATGACGAATGGACGAATGAAACGTCAACCGATTAAAAATAATATTATTTAATTCATATTTTTAATAATGCATTACGTTAAATCCTCTAACGACTTGCTAAATCATTTGCCAAATGACTGGTCAAATATGGCTCAATGATCGATCTCATACAAAGAAAAAAAAAACATCCCAGACCTAAGAAACATCCATCAAATTAAAGTGAAGCAGCCCGTAATGCATTGAAATACGCTGTCATCAAATACAATACAAGAAACAGGATTCATCCAAGTTCTAAAGAAAAATATAAATCATATTCCATGTTATGTCAATCATTATCATCCATTCGCCTTGCCACATGACCTACTACTCTCTTTGGTTAACTTTTAAAATACGCCAAGCATAGATAAATATGGAAATTGACAACATCATGGATACAAAAAGGTATTTCGATTTTCAAAAACATGAAAAAGAGCTATTGGAAAAAGGCCAACAAAGCTAAAATGTAATTAAATCAAATAAACGAAGAAAGCTGATTCAATGAATTGTAGAATAGGAAGTTATTCATCGTAACAGGAAAGAATCCAATTGTGAAAAACGACAATATAATTTTGCTTGGGTATGCAAGCATTGTATTTAAATTATAAATCATCAACAAGCAGGGTGACATAGGAGGCACCCACCACGGGCGCAAGTGGGCTTGGGGCGCAAAACGCAGAATACCTACCCAGTCGAGAGTTGCACTGGGTTTTTATTTAATTCTACTACTTTACATGAATCACGAGGACACGGGTGGATTAGGGCTTTTCAGGTTTAAATTTTCCGCGATCCGTTCATGGAGGCATACCATGTTCTGTGGATACGTTCGGGACATGAAGTCCGATCGTGTCCAGCGGTCTGAAAAGCGGACCGGTTGAACACACAGTGATAAATGCATACCCGGGGTCTTTTATAGCCTTTTGTAGCCACCAATGTTCATTCTCCACTCACATATTTGATCAGCACATTTATGGTATAAACTTCATTCAAATATTTCCGCAATTATGCTAATTTTTATTAAAGCGTCCACATCCGTCATCGGATTTAGGTGATTTCCAAATGAGATTTTCATTGGAAATAATATATATATTAGAGACAATAGAAACATATATATTTAGGCTATAATCACCATTATTGATAGCACTTTCCCATAGTGGATGGGCAATTGGAGGAACCTTTATAATGAGCCCAGAATATAATCCCCGGATTTTGGGCGAAGATAAGTGTGGAATACCCGACAAGCTGACCTTTATTTAGCAAACATACAGAAGGCGCAGAAGGTGGCCAGCGAGCTTGGACGGCTCTTACCCAATATTGGAGGGCCAAAGCCGTGCAGAAGACGGACCATAAACGAGGTAATACACTCGATCCTTCTGTACGGAGCCCCGATATGGAACGAGTCGCTCAGACGCGACACCAACAGAAATAAGCTCGCCAGGGTCCAGCGACAGGGAGCGCTTCCGAGTCACCGCAGCGTACAGGACAGTGTTCGAAGACGCGGTGCTAGTGATCGCTGGAATACCCCCGCTGGACCTCCAGGCAAAGAAGAGGGCCTTGGACTACGAAGATCCTACAAATCGCAACGAGCATGATCAGAAACTGAGGGAAGCCTGACAACGGAGATGGGATCAGTCCAGCAAGGGAATGATGGATCCCACCGACTTATCCCGGTCATAAGTCGGTGGAGAGCCTGGGAACACGGTGAAATGGCTTACCGCTTGACTTAGGTGCTCACTGGGCATAGATGCTTTGCTGCGTAACTAAAGCGGATTGGCAAAGAAGCATCCGCAACGTGCCAACACTGCCAAGCGGAGTTCGACGACGCAGAACACACCATCATCCGGCTGTGAGGCTTGGGCACCCCAGAGAAAACTGCTGAAATAAGCACTTGGGGTAGCCAAGCTCAGCGTTGATAACATGATCCACAGCATGATGGAAAGTAAGAAGAACTGGGACCTTTGGCGCGACTACGTAGAAGAGATTTTGAGCGCCAAAGAGGGCAGTGAAAGAGAGAGACGCAGAGCGCAACAGTCTCTCAAATACTAGAATAGGGCCAACTAAAAGGCCAGGCCTGGTATTGTTAATACCAGAGGGCCATAGAAGGACAAGGGAAGTGGTTTAGTGGGTAGCAATCCTACACTACCCGAAAAGGGTGTCGTGCGCTCACTTATGGCCGAGCCCATCCAAAGGCAACTATGGGTGTGAAGATTCCCCTCCCACATATGAATTAAAATGATGACGTTTGTATGTTATCCCCTCACGGTATAGTCCACCGAAGATCAAACGCTTGGCAAATACATAAAAAATCGACGGTTGTAGTGTTTTATTTACCTTAGCAACCACCAGACCAGTATGTTCTAACATAGTGCATACGTTAAATGTCTCGGACAATAAATTGCGTACACAAACAATATTTTTACTATGTCTATGTTATGTCCGCAAGTGTAAAAAATAATCTGATAAAGTTTTATTATAATCGTATGAACGGTATGGCAGCGCATTGATTACGAACAAACAAATATTAATTCATTGGGTTGATGAATCTATTTCTATGTTATTGATTGTGTAGTTTTGAAACGGCTCTCCGAGCTGGATCGTCCTATACGTATGCCCCATATAGTTTAAATGTCTTCCATGTTATCAAAGCAACATTATCTCTTGTGAAGATCGGTCAAATCTGATGAAATGTAAGATGTGCTAAATCCATTCTTGGCCAATGTATTAAAGTGCAGTTTTGTGTTTGAATGTTAGGAGCACCTGTGCTCCGAGTCCGCCAGTTGCGAGCCTGATGACGCTCAAGTGGTTGCCAAAGGCCCCTCGGCAGCAGAAGATTTATGTTGTGTCGGCAGCAGTGTCTCCCGGCTAGCCGACCTCCTCACTTCTTCCCGCTTCCCGACGCGGCCATCTTGCCATCGTCCGAATGCTATTCTCAGCGCTCTACAACACGCTCGAAGTGCGTACCCGAAACCCGTCTATTCTTTTTCTAATTTTATTGTAGTCACACATGAACGTGCAATAAACATGCTTCTAGTTTAGTTCTGCCTTTAGCAGTGAACCTACCAGCTGGCATGTGTGTGTGTTGGTGCTTCCGCCTGTCCAAGCTAAGAGTAAGGCTTCAAACCTTAACCCTACACATCCTCGAGGACTCCGACACTGACATCTTTGCGCGATTATCCCTGATAGCACACATCCCGTATCGATTTCTTGCATTCGTCCGGACGCCATATGTTTATGCATGATTGTATCGTTAATAGATGTTTTTTTTTATTCTTAAATTTTAAATATATATTTAACACTTTCATCGATACGACAATACAAATAGAGAACAATGGACGTCCGAACGTGAACATTAATGATCGATCGAAATGCAATGGCGTATCAATAAACACTCCATTATGTGTTTACATTAAACACGTAATTTTTTAACGATCCGCATAAAAATATGGGACACGCCGACTGCTCTTCAAATATTAATATTAAGCCGGGAATACATTTTCCGGAGATCTGCGCCCGGCAATATTAAAATACAGCATCAAACCCTGGACCCGTTTTGATTTTTTTTTAGTTTTTCTCCCGAGTCGGCTCGGGATAGTGTGGAAAGCGCTACATAATCGATTATTTGTGTGCCAGAGGTTCCCAAACTATTTTAAGGCGCAACATGTGCTACGTCGGAGCGTTGTTGACTTGTCTTTCGCAACACGTGGACAAGGCTTACATAAGAACTATGTTTTCGTCCAGCACGAAAAATCGCACACGATAAATAGTACGTATGATCGCTTCAAATCGAACACAAAAAAGCGCACACTCCCATAGCTATTATCGAAATTGCAGTGCGCCATTGTATCGAATCGACCGACCGGAAAATTTCACCAAACAACAACACAAATTAATAAATCTCAAAATAAACATGTTGTAATGTTTACAGTGCGATCATTAAATTTCCAATATATACTCGGCTAAAAATACAATTCTGCGATAATATACTAGAGAATGATGTTGCAGCCATTTTCATGGAAAACGCTTTTATAATTTACCCAACACACCTACACTGAATCATCCGGGCTGCTTTATAGTGTTATTTCAATTAGGAAAATAGCTCGATATTCAACTTTAATGGACCGAGTGTGTTCATAAAGTGGCTCAATTCTCGGACTTTGATTTCAATGATAAGGGTTCAAATCAACATTGTGGAAGTATTTTTCACCATAACAACAAATTTATAAGCGAGATTGTGTAAATATTTATATTTTACCACTAACTCCTACTTAAAATTCCATATGGAATAATCATGTCCTAAATTAACCATATGTAGGAACGAGATCTTATGTAGATCCTTTCGTGTATACGATAACAGATTAAGAAATTTGGCATATTTGTGGAAACAATCGAAACAAATTGAATAGAGCGTAATTGAAGCACATGTGGTTCAAATATATTAATATGATGATCAAATATGAAGTGTATACATCGATGGCCACCACGCTAAATATGTTCTTTAAATTATTCAGTTGGTTATTTTATGTATTAAACACTCAGCGACTCACCGGTGAGTCGCTATGTTTTTTCGTAGCAAAAAATATTACGCTACATATTGGTGAATCCAAATTTTAATGGATCTTGGTGCTTTCATTTTATATTGGAATCAGGGCTGCCCATTGAACGATCTTTACTACGTAACTGAATCTATTTTGCATTGGTGAGAATACCTAATATAAAAATGTTCTTATTAATAAATTGATACAATTCTAAAAAAATCATCAATTTTTATTAACATTTAAAAAAAATCATATGTTGTGACAACCCTGAACAAGAAATGCTCAAAACCTGTAAACGATCCTAGGAAACAGCATGTGGTATATTATTACATGCATTTGATAGAATACATAAATTGCCTTTAGACAATAAAATATACGAGGAATATCCCGAAAGTAAGTGTATTAATTTTTTATACATTTTTAGAAAACGTGTACTTGAAAAATTAAATACAGCATATTGTTAATACACTTGTTAACTATTTTTAACATAATCGAACTCCTCCGCCAGCTCTTTCCTCAACTTCAGAACCTCTCTCCTCACCTACTCGTCGGTTGAAAATTTAATTCCACCCATATGTTCTTACAGGGAGAGGAAAAGATAATAATTTGAAGGCGCTAAGTCAAGGGATGCAACAAGCATACTCTTCTCGTCAGCATACTCCTCCTTTTATTTTGAATGCTTATTTTGAAATTTTTTAGGTTCTCACAATATAGTTATGGTCACTACACAATTGGATATTAAAAAGTGAATTTGCGTACTACCATATTCCTGCTATGCCCGCTTTGTCAGAAGATTCCGCTCCACCACGCAATATGAGCAACCCTTAAAAAACAAAAAACCACAGCCCGTTATTGTCACAGTACACTTACTTTCAGGATATGCCTCGTATGAGTCAAACAACTTTTTAGGCAATTTCTAATATTTCTAAATTTGCTGGCAGTTAAAAAACAAACTGCTTGATAGCACTTGATCTAGCGTTCACTGTTTGTTCGAATACATTTCGCTAAATATTTTGTCACTACCATTTAAATTGTTTATTATATAACTTCATAGAACTAACCAAACACTATACCACTCATACAAACAATATCGACAATAAGTTTGGAAACGCTTTTTATACCATATATATCATATTAAAATTATAGAATTGATATTAAAAAATATTATAATAGAATATTAGTCTGGGATTTATGGGGATAATTAATTTTTTGCAGGAAAGATTTTAAATAAATATGCACACATAAAGTCCATGTGAGTTCAATTTTATACAACTGAGGAAATATAAGACGATGATTTCTTATAGACGATAATATAATGAAGTTATCCTCGGCATTTGTAGCAGATTTTGGACGGTCCGGTCTTTTCCTGTCCTTCAAAGTCCCAGTCACCTAATGTCATCCATGTAACGAGAATTAATCTCTGATTTTTTTAACGTTTGTATTAAAATTTGAGTGCACATTTTGATACGTTGTTTAAGTAGAAGGCTTTTAGCGTTGAAAATAAGTCTAAATTAATTTTTGTGACGGTTAATTGTAAAGTTTTCATTCAAAACCCGATAATACGCTGGGCGTTTCCAACCTTATTTTTACCAACAACACATTCCATCATTTACATCTGTAATGAAAAAGTAAATTCCCCTTTATTTTATCCTTATGAAGATGACTTATGTTGCCCAAATGTAATATAATCCAAATTGACTGACGATAATTGACTTTCGTCGGGTGATAGATTGCATCTTGATTTGATAAATTTAAGAACAAATCAATTTGTATATAGATATATTTTTAAATATTAACAATTTTCTTGACAGTCTCTTCTTTTTTTCCACAGAAAATGTTTGAGGTGAGAATTTTTCAAAATTAAAATTTTCCCAAATCAATACCTTTTTTTTGCACATATTTGTATGTATTCGCAAGCTAAATTGCATCAAATCATCTAACCAACTTGTTTGTGATATTAAAATTATCCACACATACATGTATACTCTAAATTGTAAATTTTGCACCATTTTTGAACATTTGACTAATGACCTAAATTAGGGTTTGCATTGCCGGTTTATCGGTAAATCACTCAAAAAGTACCATCGGTATTTACCGGTAAATTTGAAAAATTACCGATTATTACCGGAAAGTATTTTATCGCGAATCAATTATAAATAAAGTCTATTGAAGATATGCATGCGAAATTATGAGTTTTGTTTTTTCGACTTTGGAAACATAGGACCATAGATTTTTACTGTGAATTTGCATGTGTTAATAGGGAGCGGGGCACTCTCAGGGGCAGTCCAGGGCGGCTCCTCGCTCCAACGCACGGGTCGGTTCTTCTATCGGATCACGTGCAACCGGGTGGATGGATAGAGGTGGATGAGTATCGAACGAAAATAGTCTCTTCTCTGTGTAACTTTTTATTCGGCACGAGAGAGAGGGATTTGGCTGCGGAAAGGACGTCTTCCCGCAGCCAAGGTCAACCGCCGACCCTTCGACACCCAACCAGCAACAGTGCACACGCAAGAAGCGATCGGTCGATGATCGCAGGTACAATGTTCCAGCAGCGCCACAGAAGATGGCGCTGTTAAAATAGCACATTTCACCTAAAGAGAGACGGAAGATATTGCTGTTGATCTGACGAATTAAATCTGCCCAGATTAACAGCGCTATTGCATGGGGATGTTAAATCGCCTACGCTACACATGCCAAAAGTAAATATTTGAACCTTAGACTTGTTCGAATCAATGGATCATTTAGAGGAAAAGTTGGCAGAATTTAATAATAAAATGGAGAATATCATCTCGATACAATAATACAACAAGTAATGCAACAATAAATAAAGGATTAATTATTAGGGTCTATTTTCATTCTAATCCAAACGCCATATTTTATTTTGTATTTATTTTCTTATACACACTGTTTTTCATATTTTTAATACAATTTATAGCCAAGAACTTGTGCTTACATATTAATATTCAAATCTAATTTATTTATTCTACGACTTTTCCATTTACCGGTAAATAATCGGTAAACCCGCACGCATCGCACCGAAAAAAGCACACTTGTGTGTAAATTTGTTGCGTTTCAAATTGATATGTTCGGTTGTGTTAATACACAACCGAACTAGATGAAAGCACAATAAGGCGGTCAATATTTACCTGAGTCGAAAATATCTATTAGGAACGATAAACATATAAAATCAATAGTTCTTTGTTTGAAATGGGCGCCCGTTAATGTCATGCGCTCCCGGCGCCCACGCGGCTCAACAAACTATCACATTTTAAATCGCAATTCGGATCGAAAATGTCATCCATTTGGCATTTTTCCATCGTAAACACTACAGAGAGAACATAAAAAAAAACATATTACGATACCTGACAGCTCAAGCCTTTTACGAACAATATAATGCTGATTTAATGGCGCGATAAACAAATGACGATCGGCGAAATATTCAAATAAATAAACATAACCTTAAATGTCATTCGCTGAAAAGCTTCCGGTCAATGCGCGTTCGGAAATCCACGCTTGCATTTTTATTCGCGATCACGAACACGCATTACGATCTGTCAGATGGACGACTTTTACGCTTTTATATTGTTTTAATTTAAAATTGAATATAATCATTTTATAATAATATTATTTTTCCATAAAAAAATGCATTACGCAGCAAATTCGCATGCACGTATTGTTTATATTTCGTTGTCCCCTTTGTTCGAGAATTAGTACATTTGGCGCATCTTATATTTAGAATTGTTACAAGACTTTATTTATGTTATATCAACGCTGGCAGCCACCGAACAGCATTAAAAAAAAGTTTGAAAAAGCGATATATAAAACCTCATTATAAATAAATAGTTTCTTTGATTTTGTAAGAAGTACTTCAAACAGACTGGCGATTTTTTTTATATTCGACTTAAGCAAATTAAAATTTCTACGTCCCGAAGAGAACTGCCTTGCGAGATATTTATAATGAAATTACATTTGCGAACACACACCGAGACGTGTGCGATCAGCAAATCTCAAATTGTGGCACGACAGACAAGTTAAAGAATTATTTTAGATGTATTCCATTAACGATGTTCAAAAAGTCTACGCATTATTCGATCTCTCGAGCTTAAGTGGTCTAGGCTTATTTAATCAGTAAGAAGTGGTCAATTTTGAAGACCCGATATCGAATCACCCTTATCAAATGCCAGTTCAAACACAGTCGTTTACGTCTGAGCACAGTCTGGCTTCAATATGAGTTTAATTTGCTCCAGGCTGTGTGCCGAAGTTGAGGCCCTCAATTCGCTGGAAATGCATCAACAAATACGTCCGTTTAGTTTTGGTCGTTTTCTTGTCACGTTGGCGTTACAATTAATTAATTCGGCGATGGAAATAATTAAAAAAATAATAATACGTTCAATTTTTACAGTCAAAAAATTGTTAGCCGATTTTTGTGCTGTTAGGGTCTATTCCAAATTAATTGAATGTCAATCAACGTCAAATGAGAATCCTTACCTCTATAAGACCGAATGAATGAAATATTTCCGTCCGTATTATTTTAATATAAATTAATTAATTTAGTTTTTTTAAAAATGAAACTTGAATAGGCGCGGTAGGACGAATCTGCTTGAATGTCACAAAAAGTGAAACTCCAAGGGGCAGTTGGATAGAAAAAGAATAAGAATAATTTGTAGTGTGTCCACGTAATTCAGCGGCACATCAAATAATATAATATTAGATTGTCCCGTTAGGAATGTCGTTTTTTTCATACTTTCTTTTTGATTCATACTTACTTATCCATTTGATAACCCGAATTGTAGATTTTGTTGGTCGGCTAACATCTAGAGAATGTTATTTTACATAAAAAAATGTACACAAAACTCGTTGAATTTTATTTTTCCGAAATAAAAATAAATATTAAACAGATGGGAAAAGGTTGTCCTTCAGTAGTGAAGGAGGATATTTTGTATCGATGAAATTAATTAATAATGTTTTTGTTTGAATTTAATTATTTCATTTCAAAAACGACATTCCTAACGGGACACTCTATTAATAGATATTGATTTGATACACTAATTTTATAATAAATGCTCATACACAAGCATCTCTATGCTCTCCTCGTTGAACTCTTTCTCTTTCTGCATTTACTCGTTGTCAATTCCACCCATGTGTACTTTCAAGGAGGTGACAATATGATAATCTAGAGGCGCCAAGTCAGGAGAATACGGGGTATAATTCAAAACATCCCATCCAAATGAGTCTGTAGCGTTAGCGATTTACTATCTTCCATCTCTCTTCAGGTGCAATGTGTTATTTTAACAGCGCCATCTCTTGTGGCCCTATGGAGACATTGCACCTGCATACCGACCGATTGCTTCTTACGCGTGCACCGTTGCCGGTTGGGTAGTGACGCGCAGGAGGCGGGAGTCGGGAGAGTCGTCGGTTAGCCTTGGCTGCGGGAAGTCGTCCTTCCTACAGCCAGATCTATCTATGTCTTCTCGTTTTAAGCAAAGTGAAGTACAGTAAGACTATAATATATTCAATTGTCTTTGTATTATTGAGGTTTTTAAAAGGGTATGCATTTTTTTTTGTAATGTTTTTTCGAGTTGTATGACATATAACGCCGTCTTGCTGGAAATAGACATCAGACGCATCAACATGATTCAATTGTGGCCATAAAAAGTCACTCAACATTGATTGGTATCGCTCAGCACTCACAGTAACAGCATTTTCAGCACCATCTTCGAGAAAATGTGGCCCAATTATTCCATTTACCCAAAATGCACACCATTTTTGGGTGTAGAAATCTTTCCTGAATAACTATCCGTGATTGTCGGCTTGTCATTTGAATAGACGTCACATGTAAACTATACACTCAATTTTCTTTTTGTGTTAAATATGGCCAATACAAGATTTTTTTTAAACAGAAAATCAATATAAAACAATGATGACATTGACACTGTGCAAACTGTTTCTTCAGAAGAATAGAGCGATTTTGAATCATCTCGAAAATCGCAACGAAAATTATCATACAGCGAGTTTGTCATTAAAATAATTATTATTTCTCTAGTGGATGCCTGGTATTAGAGATGCCAGATGCCAAAAAATCTTAAAATTATACCAAAATACGAGACATCCTTAAAATGCTACCAAAAATGTTATTTTTTAATGTGTAATTGTTTTCTTGCATTTTTCTGCGGCTTTGGGTATATTTTATATAGTTGTTTCAATTTTATGCACTTTTTAAAATCTATAGAACGCATCTTCACTTTTTCAAGTCATAGCTTTTTTGTGCGATTTTCTGCGGAACACATCTACCGCACAAAAAAAGGTTTAAAATGTGTCCTTAAAGAATAAATTGTTTTTTCAAACGATAAGCTTTCCCAGGAAATAATGTTTGAAGTCGTAATCGAATTGAAAATTGAGCCGTATCAATTCCATAGCATAAATCTACGTCCTATTTGACACCGATATTTCAGATATATTTATTAAATATTTTTGAATGTATGGGTCTTTATGTGTTAAATGCTCATATTGAAGTGGTACTCAAAGATAGTCAGCATTATATATTTGTCAAAGAGCTCCGTTTCCGACGGCAGACGCAGACATAGTGTTGAATATTTGGCGGCGCATTTTATTCAATGCTCGTCTATGAAGGTTGACAGTTTTTCCGCCAGAGGCGCTGTCTTTGTTTACGTCGGGAATTCGCAACCTTCGGTTCCCAAAACGCAATACCTGGACAGGGATAGCTGCTGTTTTTATGAGTGATTGAACATCTTTATGGCTTTATTTTGGCATTAGATTTGACACATTTCTTCCGTCAATTTTTCACATTTCCACATTCCACGAAACGTATTAAATTTTCCACATTATTAACATCATCCTTTGGGATATTCTAAATGACGAGCATATATTTTAGATATTATAATTGTAACACGATGGGCATTATATAAATCTGATTAAAGATTCAAATGTCAAACGGAGAGATCCTATTATAAGTTCATTCCCATTATAAACCATAGAAAATAATCCAGAATAAAATTAAGCAATAATAAGAGGTGACTATCCCAAATTTAAAACCTATTTTTATCCTTAAAATGATATAAATAAATATGATTTGATTGAAGCAATTAGATTTAATAAATATTTACTCTCTAAGCGTTCTTTCAGAAGCACACACATATCGATTTAATTTTATTTATCTCATTATTTTTTTTTTCTTATTCGACATCCACATATCTTATATATTTATACTATCGAGCGATTTCTTGCCAAAAATATTTAATGACATTAATGTCTTTGATGTCAAATGTTTGCCAAATTTCGAAGTGCATCCAATTTTGATCTAAAATAATAATGTATATCTATAATATATCTGCCATCTAAAGTATAACTTTTAATAAAATTAACATTTTTTTGGCACCCTATTTCATATGGAAGAATTTGTGCCTGATTAGCAGTTTTTACAAAATGCATGTCATACTATTGTTGTATTGGTAGTAGCAGGGATAGGGAAGTTGAAATTTTGACTCAAAGTAGCTCAAAGATTCTCAAAAGTAGTGATCAAAAAGGTTCATTTTGAAATTCTTAAATATAGCCAAACGGTGTAGTTAAATTGTGATCAGCTGAAACGATTAAAAGAAGCAATTCATGTAAAAAGATCAAGAGTATTTAATTGAGTAAACATGATTTACAAAGAAAAAGTGAAGTTGCGTTCCATGGATTTTAAAAACCGGATAACTTTGAAACAGCTATATAAAATATATCCAAAATCGCATAAAAAAAGTTAATAAGAAAAACAGGAAAACGAAATTAAAAATAACATTTTTGGTAACATTTAAAGGACGTTTTTCATCATTAGTAAAATTTTAAGGATATCTGACATCTGGCTAGATAAATACTAATTATTTTAATTACAAACTATCATCGTTGTATGATAATTTTCGTTGCGATTTTTGTTATGACTCAAAATCGCTCTTTTTTTCGGAAGAAATAGTATACCCAGGGTCAATGTCATCATTGTTCTGTGAAGATTTTCTCTTTCCAAAAATATAATTCATAATTAGTATAATGTCACTATAGTCCTTAAATAAAAAAATCACAAAATGGCGACTGTTTAAAAGAAAATTCAGTCTAGTAATTTTTTGTTACTGTTTTTTTTTAAATAGTTAAAAAATAAATTGTGACATAAATCTGGTAAGAATAATAGAGAGCAATATAGAAAAGGTTCGTACTCAGTTCGAAATGTATTAATTAATTTTGATAATGATAAGATATGATGTCAATCGTGTTTAAATTAGTAGTTTCGAGAAAAACGCGTTAAAATATTTTATTATGGTAGGATCGGCCAAGTTGCCGCGTCACTAAAATAGCTATAACTCCGTAAGTAGTTGGAATTTTGGAAATTCCTGTTGAGAACGTATTTTTAAAAGTCGAAACATTGGAAAAATGCAAAGAAACAAAGTTATTTTTTTCAAAAATCTAAACCAGAATAAAGGGCGTGGTTGTAATTCAGCGATAGCAGATGCAATATGATTTACATAGTCCCAATTTTTTTTTCCAAATTTCGGTTAGTGTTGAGGATGTATTTCCTATTTTATCCAAAATATCTCGATATGTACTCTTTATGAAAAAAAAAGCTTTAATAAAAAACGCATAACTTCAAAATCGCACAAAAAAAATTCGCACAAAAAAAGTCGCACAAAAAGAGGTTTGAGTGTATATATACAAAAAAGATTCAAATATAACTCAGAATTTTACTGCACAAATTTATTAGTGATATTTAAAAATTCAAATAGGAATATATTATTTTTCTTCATTATTGAGATTTGAGATTCAGATTTGATGTATATTTCGATGTTGCTAGTCTAAGTAAGATCCAAGTATTTAATTGGACCCAAAAGTCTGAAATTCGAGAAACAGTCTGCTGGAAAAGCGATGGCTGAGCTGGAAAACTCTTGAACACCCATCTTACAGTCCAGACATGGGCCCCATGTGATTACTATATGTTTGGTACATTGAAAGAGGCATTAGGAAGTGATCGATAAATTAAATATATTTCTAATGAATAACGTAGAAAAAGAAGTTTATCATACATTTGAACAAAAAAATCCGGATTATATCTGAATCGCCCTTGTATATATTTTAAGTCGACTTTTTATGTAAAAAACGAAATATTCGTCCGGTATCCCTAATATATTATACGTTTGTACCTCCTTCATGCGCTTTTAAAGACTGGGCTAACTTTAACTATATTAAGATATTAATGAAAAATGCTGTAGTTTCTTATTCTTGGCGAGCTCCATTCCTAATATATCCATTACGATTAATTTAATTTGACGCTTAACTTCGCAGATATATATTTTTAGCACACACACAATACTCAATAAGCATCTATAAATCAATTAATTATAAGATATATAGTGAATCTGATCTTCGCAGCTGATAATCAATTATTGTATTAATAAATTATATTCCGACAGGACTTTAAATTATTTAATTGCGTCTTTCATATTGATCGGTAAACTAATACCAGTCGTACAATGTGGGTAGAATGCACAGTTTGTTGATTTAGTCGGATATTTGAATTGTAGTCGTAAACTGTCTTGTGTAAATTATTTAATTCCACTGTATTTGTTTTGCATTCAATCGTGCTTCGAATGTAATTTATGCTCGTGTTATTCGATCGGTTCGATTTAATTTGCGCCATTAAAAAGCTGGTGGCTTTTGTTTCAAATGTAATATTCAAATTTGAAATCGTGCGCTGTGATTGGTCGCTCGCGGGAAATTCGTATCGAATGACAGATGCGCGTTCGCGAGTTTCCAAAATCGAGCGGGCGGCGGCCGCCGGTCGTCGAGCGCGTTGATCGCGCGGTGCGCGCTCGCAAAAGGTTGCACGTCTCTGCGTTGTTGTGGGTTTTGTGGAGGGGTGGCACCGGTGCTTCCTCGCGCGTCGCCACTGGATTCAAACTGCGAACGTTTCTGTCGCGGCTCGCGTGTTCCGAGTGCTCCTCGCCTTTGCTAGTGTCATATCATTGTTTTGGTTGTGAATCGTTCGGTTACACTTCAAAAACCGTAAGTCAATTTTAAAACAATCGATCATATGAATCCTAAATTTGCATATTTTCATTTTTAAAACGACATCGGCAAAAGCGAATTTGATTAAAAAAATATTTGACAGATTTAAAACGAAACCTGATTTTGTAGTGCATGCTCGTATTTTTTGCATTTAAGACAATTCGTCCCGTCAAAAATGAGTACGCTATCAATATCAATAGTTATTCGAATTAAGATAAACAATTAATTTTTGCGACGGAACAAAATTATAATATACATTCAAAATAAATACGAAAAATAATACGATTCATTATGCATTTTATTCGTATGAATTTTACAACGGTGTTTATTTATGACGAAAATAAAGTCAAATTGGTTTATAAGAGTCGTTGAGGAGATAATTATTATATACGGCGCTTTTTCGAATGTGGATCAACGTTATCAATATATCGATTGTGCGATTATGTCATTGATCAAAGACGAACAAATTCTGCCGGTTCAAGGCTCCTTAGTTCAGAGGTGATAATGAGTGTACAAACTGATTTTTTTAAAGGTGAATCCATATTATAACGGATGCGAAAATTGCAAATACATTTTTTGCGACGTTATTCCCTCAATGAGCATAAAAAGCGTATTCGTTATGATAATAAATAAATTGATCAATTATGGCCATTATCCAATTTGTCTGCTTTTTTCATCGTCTGAAGTTGAGCGCTGCCATTGACAGCGGAGTATGCGAAAACGTATATTATCATATAAATCCAAAATTCCGCAAATTTGAAATGTTTTCCGTACCGAATGCCTTAAACTCGATAAAAGCCTTGCCTGATTTGAATTTATCTTCTCTGTATGCAAATATTGAAGTTTTGGTAAAGCGCACGGATCTCATTTTCCGTTAACGTATTTCCCGCATTTACGCGTCGGATCCGTGACGTAACTGGACTAAATGGACGTGGGGGCGAATCGGATGCGATTTTAACGATGCACTTTAGCTTTCATCGAGCTGCAGTGGAATTCTTCCGTTCGGTGCAATTTGTTGCGGTCCTGCAAATTTTGTACGAATCCAACATCTTATTCGGGTTGCGGAGATGAGCGTTTCTTCTCTCGAAATCGATAGAAGCCGGTACGTGCAACGCAAGTGAAAATGCAATGCGGCGATGCACAAATGCATCCATACCCTCCATTGGAACCGATCGAAATAAATTTGCAAAATAAATGAATAATTGCTCAACGCATTTATTTTTGTGCGTATTAATTATCATTGTGACATACAGCACTATTTGCATATCATATCTACGCTTTTTATTAATATTACTAAATCAATCATGCGTGACATATTATAGATAGTATTGTCGGCTTATATTTGGAGTAGGTTAATTGGCGCGAATTTCTTGATTCATGATAGCATATCACGTTCATCAATGGATTATAAATCATATTTTTTATGAATTTATTTAAAATATCGTATTTTGAATATAAATAGGAATAATAATTGAGAATATAATGTATGAATAACTATTAAACGAATGTAAATAAAATTTCAATAAAAAAAAACAATCAATAAATTTATCGAGCGCTCCTCCATGTGATATTGAACCGATTGGATGTTCACAAATACACGCTCATCTATGCGTGTATTGCACTATTTAAATTTCGCTCACTAACACTAAGAAATAAATCCACATTTATTGTTGTACATTTTCAGCCACCTGATATGCTGTCACAGCGGGAGAAATGGTGAATTTGATCATAAAAAATGAATAAATTCGCTCCCAATTAATTTTTAATTTATTGTTCGAATATTTAATCGGTTATTTCAACAGTCCCATAACGCTAATCGAATTATATCGCGCGAGCTGACATTCTTGAATCCCGTGGGAGTCGAAGATCAGATTTAGGGAGTCCGCTGTAAATACATTTCCAAAGAAATATAAATTATGATTCCCCCCTCCCCTATTGCAAAATATGTAAGTTAAAAAAAACAATATTTTCGTAGTAAAATATAGAATATACGGTTATGTGTGCGGCAATAAATAGCATTGCGGGGAGATATGGTGAATTTTGCTTGTTTTAACATTTGAATAGCCGATTACGATTGTCATTTGTTTTTTTATAATTCAAATTCAAATTTAGTGTGCAATATAAATTGATGAGTATAAATTGAAGCCTTGTAATTAAATGGAAATTAGGGCTTTGTGTTAGCCATGCATCGTAATTAGTTATCCTCACATACGAGGGAATTATTGGGTCACATCCTTGACCGAACTTTCAGAATTGGCGGTATCCTGTGAACCCGAGCGCTCATAGAAACGGATCGAACTCTCCTGCAGCATCTTCCGATGCTCTTCTGTGCGATACTGACTATTATTAGGATATCTGTTTTATTTTAGGAGTCGTTCAGCGTCCAGCTACTCCTATTTCTGTCCATGTGGTAAGCAGATTCTCACTAAAATACCCGTGACTCGGGAGTAGTACATGTGAATCGCTACAGGTCACAAGGCGATTAAAACATATTTTCTTCTTATAACAACAGGAAAAGAGTGAAAATGGTATTCTACAAGCTTAGGCTTGCAGCCAAGTCGCAATTTGACATGCTCTTCCCGTTTTCATCGCGGCTGCATTAAATAAAAGCGAAACGCGCCACGAAGTAAGCAAACGAACCGCAACAAATTGATGATTGAGCCGAAGCGAATATTTCGGGTGAAGACTTAATCCCACCGGGAACAGTCTGAGCCAAGAGATCTTCAATGTGACTGCTCGTATTTCTTCGTTGAAGATGCGGCACGCAAAAAAATGAGCATAATTTAAGACATGCAATCGCACTTGAATTCAATGCGCATGTGCAAATCCTGCCAAATCGCTTATTCAAGCTGATACTACTTTTGTATTATGAAATGATCATAATTTGGATTGAATACCGTATTTACACAGGATCCGCCACGTTATGAGATACATATTTAAACCGTTGTAGCTGCAAGGTGTTGACATAATATATTTTTTAAAAAACCTTATAAATTTTGAGAAAGAAGAACTAAGAACTAGATAAAGTTATAATTTAACCAGAAATGAAGATTTTTATATCTTTAAAAGGTACTCAAGTTGACAGACTTGGGGTTTTAATTAGCATATGTGAAGAATTTAACAGTTTAAATCTGAATCTCATGGGAGAATATTAAAAAAAATGGTTGAAATAATTAAAATACAGTTTTCGATAAATAATGTGTCGAAAAAGACGAAGGACGAAGCTTTTGATCGACATGTCCATGACCTCTAGTGCTGATCGACTTCAGAAAATTTAGTGAATTTTTATTTTCCACCATTAATATTTTAAAATAAGAAATCAGATCAGATGACTTTTCACGGTTGGGATAAAAAAATGCATTTAAAAAGTACACACTGAACTTTTAAACTAAATATATTGTAGTAAACTAGCTGGTACCCGGCGCGTTGCTGCCACAGAAGTAATAATTTTAAAAATATCGTTTGAAATTTGAAAGAGTCATCTTGTTTGTGTGAAATTGAATGATATATAAAGGAAAAGTATAAATGATATTTATAATATTTTGTTGGTTTTATTTTAAATGTGAACACACATTGATTTTTATACATAAGATCTACTGTAAACTAATTGTTATATACCTATAATATTTGAGGAAGTGCAAATAATAAGTTGGCAAAGTTTTATCGCAATCTGATGAACGGTATGGAAGGGCATTAAAAATGAACAAACAAACAATAATTTTTATATATTAGAAGATGAATGTTATATGGTTTTTGTAATCCGATCTGCATCCTCCACTATTTTTTGCAATTATAAATACGCCCACGCCATAGAAAATTTTGGAACCCCTATCTTAAATCATGATCTTAGCAGATCATAGAGCTTATATAACCACTAACTGCTCCAAGTTATTATGTGGGCTTTATATTCATTCATACACGATTGCTTTGTTAATTTGTAAGCGGTTTTAAGTGTTCTATTAAGATGAAAATGTTTAAATGTCTTTGCTCTAGTTTAGGGATTTGAACCGGAATGAAACCGATAACCGGTAAAACCGCTATTTTTGTCACTATTATAACGAAGCTGATAACAGATGATTTGGTTGCTTCTATGTATCTGCATAAGCCGGAGAAAAACATTTATTAAAGACCGTTTGTATGCATCCGTAATCCTCTTAGCGCAATTTACAAGATTTTTATTCTGAAATATATCTCGAGTTCCTGGAACTAAGCGAGTTTATTTCACCCTTTGCGATTCTTTGCAAAGCTCCCGATAATTATCGAGGCTATCAATTTTTAATCCCCCTTTCGTATCGCTTTTTTCATGTTTATTTGTTTTCGCGATGTTATATTTTATCAAAGTACATACACAAATACAGGAGTTTTTAAGCGTTGTTCCTATTGATCGATCATCATCTGAAGCGATCAACACAAGCGATTTTCAATCGATTGAATAGATTCATTACTGAATAACGTATAAGATATACAGCCAGTTTTTATAATCTTTTATCGTTTCGATATCTGAAGGTTGGAAAATATCGTAATGGATCAACTCGTTTGTTCTTGTTATCATGGATCTTGAAATTCAAATGGGTATCAATTGATTATTTCATTGTCATATTTAATAGTTTTTTCATTCCATATAATTCAAAGCTTATGTTCAACTTAGGGCATCGATCGCATTTTTTTCAGTATCTTGCTTGAAGAATTTATTATAGAAAGAACTATATTTTCATTCAGGATATCTCGTAAAATAGCCCCAATTTATTCCCTCTGTCTTATTGCGCATTTTCTCTTTGAATTTCATCTAAATAATTTGATTCCATCTTTTATCCAATGTTTAAGTTATCTGATCGCAAGACAAGATGATGATGGCTTGTTTTTCTTGTAAATATATAAACTGTTGGGAATTTCATCACCTCCCGTCGTTACAAAACAAATTGAATCCATAGCTTATTGGCTGCTTCGCTTCTGAACATTTTAATGGTCTTTCGCCATGACTCATATTTATACGTCATCGAAATAGCAAATGCAATCCGACTAATATGATCAACTAGTTAAACGTACTCCTCGTCAGTTTTATCACAATTACGTGAGTGCGAAAATTATTTCATATTCCTATCTGTTTATTTATGATTTTTTTCTATGCCAATATTTTCGATCATATTTAGTTTAGGTCAATAATATTCTATAAGTAACATAACATTAATAAAATAAATGTTGAAATGTTCTTACAAGATAACGCAATAAATATGATAGTTATAATACTAATCTATTTGAGTTTTTGGACTGATTACTACCATATTTTGTGTGGCCCTTTACAATTATCTACATCTCAATGACTCTGTTTCAAAGATAAAATGTTTAAGGGTCAAATCGAATGTTTCGTCAATTCCGTCCAAAAAATGAATTTGTATAACTTTTTGATCGTTTCCGACATAGTAAAAGTTGCGTCGATTCAAAGGCACGTCGTATTTATTTATTCCGTCGCATATTTCATAAAATCACAAAACATAAATAAGAGCATTCGCCTCCAGAAGCGTTCTTGTTAGACGCGATGCTTTTGAAGATTTATGATTTGTTTTCGCGCGAGATTCCCCAAATTTTATGGTCTTGGCAAAATTAAGACGCCATTAAATTATTATATCAACATTTAGAGCTATGAGTGCTGCGAATGCGGTTTGATTCACAGCGGTCATTATTTCACAAGTGCAAATTTTTCGGAAAACATTTGGCTGAACGATCGTGGTCGCGTAACCGTCTGTAATGGCCAACGTCGGAAAATGCGATTGTAACAACGATCCATATACTCTTATTGTGTAAATCGTTTTCTTTGGATGTATAGATAATTTAAATATTTGGTTTAGTGGAAAAATATGAGCGTGTATGGAGTGCCGATTAAGTGGATTCATTCAAAATTTTCATACGTGTAAATAATCGAACGCCTCTCGATTGTTATTTTACTTCCAGGAATCGATAACATCAATAAAAATCGCGATAGACTTTCAAAACAATTTTGTCGTGTCTTTTGATCGAGTGCTTGATTGACGGTTATGTGCAATAAAACATATTGATAAACAAACATGTTTGATCCATAGATAAATATATCAGATTAATCCATTAATCGCCTAAACTAGCGAATATCCGGCATGTGTTGCAATGCCATAAGCGCTTAATAATTATTTGAAAAGAAACGCAGTACGTGGTTTATTGCTTCAGGTCACGTGTAGCGCGAGCCGAAGAGCTGGGATCTAAAAACATATGCATATTCACCAGACCAATATGCGCCAACATGGTGCATCCATACAATATTTTTAAGCCTATATTATTCCCGCAAGTGTAAACAATAAGATGTCAAAGTTTTATCGCAATCGGATGAACGGTATGGAATCGCATAAAATACGGACAAACAAATATTGTAATATCAAATATCTTTTTTATTCAAAAAATATCATTAATTTCATTTATGTTTGTATTATGGCTTGCAATATACCGTCAAATTGAAATTACCGGTAAAATCGGTAAAAACCCGCCAATATCGGTTTACCGGTTATTTACCGGTAAGTATAAAATTCTTAAAACGCTTTAAAAATGTACAGATAAAGAAACTTGGACATAAATTATAATAAAATCATGAAAAACAGTGTGCATAAGAAAATAAATACACAAAATCAAATATGGCATTTGGATTAGAATAAAAATAGACTCAAAAATACAAACTGATCCTTTATTTATTAAAAAAAATGTTCTTAATGAATAAATAAATACGTTTTCGGAATTAAAATATACTCTCATGATACAAAATTCATAGCAATACTTTTGTTCAGGGCTTCGAACCGTATTTTTTTTTCGGTTTTAGATTCGGTTAGGTTCTTAACATTTATTTAGATTAATAACGGTTTTATCGGTTATCGGTTTCGGACTTGATCTGAATTTTGTATATATTTGCCTCGCAGATGAAAACGCTCGTTCTGATTCAATACTAGTTGATTGGCAGATATTTAAATCGGGCTATAGAAGTTTAAGAGATGAACCGAAAAGGAGAGGAATTTCGAATTTTAATAACAATGCACTAAAATATCTAATCAAGTCAGATCCACGGCAAACAATCGAGGAGTTATCGCAAAAACTGGGTTCTCCATGGTTCATTTTGTACAGTGATGCAAATAAGTTTAAAACTCATCGGAAAAACGAATAGGATGGGTGTTGTGGAGTAGGATGGGTACCGCACGCCTTTACCGAATAGAACAATTGCCTTCTTGAAAAGGTAACAAAATAATCCCTTTTTTAAATAGGATTGTAACTAGTGATAAAACATGATTCATTTACGACAATATACAGTGAAAAAAATAATAGCTTTATTGAAAATAAACCCCAAATCTAATCCCTAAGCCCGCATTGACTTTATATACGGGGAATAATTAATTATAAATTAACCTTTTCGTGAGTACTTACGGAAATATCCGTTTTGACCTTCACTATTCAGAAAGAGCACTCTTGTGCATTGAAGCTCCGAGGCGGACAGAGACAGAGAGAACTTAGCGCAGTTCGGGAGACTGAGACGGATAGTTCCTCGCATGATTGTATAGATCGTTAAGCCCAAATTTATCGACTTATAATGATTTCGATTTCAAGTGTGTTATTTGTTTACGCAAAGAAACGACCGAATATTGTGTGTTATCGAGAGTGTTTGTTTATTTAACTGCTTGCTGTTCTTCGCTGCGTGTTGAATGAGTCTTTGTCCAATTATCATTTCCTTCTAAAGGAGGAGCACTTGAATCGATTTTTTGTGCATTGTTTATGTAAAGAAATAAAGTGGTCTTGTATGCACTATCAAGTGTTCATTTACAATTGACTCTGCCTCAAATTGAAGATTGTCTTACGCTGATTAGGAGCTGACAGAAAGTAATCGGTGTAAAGCGATTATGACATCAACGACTTCATCGATTTTAAATTTGCTCACTAACGAAAAGGTTAACGAAACCAGAAGAACTGCACAAGTTTATTGCCGACAATTAGAAAGCAAAATTGACACTGGATAAAATACCAAATAAATTGGACAAATATAATGAGATCGAACATAAATAGATACAGAACTATATAAATATTGAATGAGTGAGGGTTTTTAGGGTAGCTAAATGCAAAAAATTAGCTCTGGGCAAAAAATATACATATGTTCGTAGCCAACAACGTATGTTTACGTGCGTAACACAAATAATATTTTTAACGTGCCATATCTTTTATGAAATGAAAGGCATCTCTATTGAAATATGTAAACATAATCTGAATAGAAACTCTTTATAATGAGAATTTGGGAAATAATACCATAATATCAACATTTGTGTTTTATGGAGTTGGTACAATTCATAAATCAAAAAGAATGTTTTTTATTTTTACTGTCATTTTCACTCATTGTCAAGTATCATTATCTCCTTGAAACACCATATTCTTTAGAATTTGTGCCTTTGTGTTTTCATTAATGTTCATCTCTAAAGAACAATTTGAATGGGGAAAAAACTTAATGATGTTGAAATGGGGCAATCAAAAAACAATTTTACAGGGGTGATATCGAGAAGTTACTCGCAAGATGATGAATATTTCAATGTGCCATTGTATTACAAATATTGTGTCGATTCGGCGCGTAATTTAAATTTAAATATTCACGCAATAACAACGATCGTCATGTATCCATCGACGAAAGTCCCATGTTTTCAGAACAGACGGTCATGCCAAAATATAAAATTGTTCGTTCGTTCGAATAAACCTTATTATTCTCAGCTCGTAATTCGCATCGAGGATGTCGTCGTATGATAATGGCGATCGTTTTCATCATTTTTTGCTTCTTTGCTTAACTAGAAATCATTATTGCGATATTATTTTATCGCCGGATCATTTGGCAAGCATGTTGTGCGAAAAAACGATTAATTCTGGTGGCATACAAACGAGATGCTCTCCAACTTGTCGAGATGAAAAAATGTAGCATTAAGCAGATATAGATAAACAAGAGATGATCACTCAAAGAAAAATGGTTGTCTTTTGATATCCATGCAAATTCTAACTATATTCAATATCATCTGATGTGACGATGTATTAATGTCAGATCATTTCGTCTTTGTTAATATATTTGAGCATGTTTATCTTTGCTTTCTAAAGATTTATAAAGCTATAACAATTGTAGTGTATTTTTGACTTTAAATAGGCTATTAAGCATAATATATAAATGTATAAAATGTATATAAAAATATCGTTAAAGTTAATAATCCGGAAAAATGGGAGGGGGATCATCTTCATCATACTCCGACGACACTTAAGAAAATGGTGCTTGATGTTGAATGCTAATCTTGACTCATTTTATAACAAGAAATTGTCTCTTCTTTTATAATTAAAGCATGAGGACATCATTATGATGTGTACTAAATTGCTTTTATAAAACTTTTCACATCATTCGTGGCAATTTTGAGAAGATCGTCTGCAAAATGGTCGAATTTAAAATGATAATATTAGTAGATAATGTATACATGGAATTGATGATCGAATGAAATTCTACTTAAAGTGGATACTCATCAATAAGGAAGTTCGTGTAAGCCTAGAACCATATTTTATCATAAAGTCTTATCTTTGGAAAGCGCACAGCTCAGTACATTTATCTTGTTGGATCTTTCATGTATCTATCTACGAACTGCAAATTTATGAACTGCAATCGCTTCAAGACGATCTAGTACATCGATGGTAGGACTAGCTTATGTACGATGCTTATCTTTGGATCGAGAAACTTGATGGTGAACATTTTGTACTTAATGGGCTTGGATGCATCGCCTGATATATATGTAATATATTTTTACACGATTATTTTAATCTTGAGTGCCGCGTAATATTGAAATGATTGAAAACAAAATTGATACTAACTGATGGAGCAAAAAAATGGATTCAGATGAGAACAGCTGTGGTTATAAAGGATCTCAATTTCTACTCAAAAATACTATAATGATTGAATTTTGGATGTATTTCAAGGTTTATATGACATTATCTACAATATTCTAGTTTTTTTTTTACAAAAAACTAGTCTCGATGTGATGTTTTTTTAATCGTAAACAATAGACTTTATCGAAAGATTTTTACATGTCTAAAAATACTACTTAAGAGTATAATTTTTCTATAAATTGCGACATGTTTAAATATTTTTACAGTCCAATTTTTGATTTTTGGAATGACATCATGATGAAATAAGTTAATGTTTTGCTTAGATTATTGAATATACCCTTGTACCTTGGAAAAAATGTTAGATTTGGATTTTGAACATTATAAAAAAAGAGATCAAATTTCCACAGCTGCATTTTTTATTAGTTTTTTTTCTTCTCAAGCTGTGATCCATGGACATGAAAAGGTAGAAATTCATCATAGGATGCGTATTTTCATGAAGTATTATCTTCTTCTTTCAGATGAATAAATACAGACGTTTGTACAACTTGTACAGTAATAATTTCTTCTGGTTTCGTTAATTTATAATTAATTATTCCCCGTATATATAGTCAATGCGGGCTTAGGGATTAGATTTGGGGTTTATTTTCGATAAAGCTATTGATTTTTTCATAGTATATTGTCGTTAATGAATCATTTTATATCACTAGTTACAATCCTATTTAAAAAAGGGACTCTTTTGTTACCTTGTCAAGAAGGCATAGTACACGTATCGTCACTCGTTTTTGTTCTATTCAATAAAGGCATGCGGTACCCATCCTATTCCCTTTTTTTCTCCCAGTTTCATCGATTCATAAATGAATTATTTCCCGCATATCCCACCATATGCACAAAATAACCTTTAATTATAGACAACTTGGGTTTAGGGGATTGGAATTGTTTTTCTTTGTATTATCAAGAAAGCGTGGCAACTGTTTTGTCGTTCATTTTTGTTGTCTTCGTTGAAGGCGTACGGTACCCATCCTACTCCATAACGCCTATCCTATTCGTTTTGTCAATTAGTTTTAAATTTATTCATATTACAGGTTGTCCCATAAGTTTCTTTCGCAAATGAACACAGATCTAATCATAGCCATGGTTGAAGAAAACCCGCGATATACTGTTCGCGAAATAGCTAACAAGTTAGAAAATCCACGAACATCCGTCCATAATCATCTGACAAAATTGGGCTACATCAATCGTTCAGATTTGTGGCTTCCTCATGAACTGACTGACTCAAATAAACTTCAGCGTATTTCAACATGCGATCTTCTTCTCCAACGACATAATAGCCAACCTTTTTTGAAGAGACTTGTCACTGGAGATGAAAGTTGGATACTCTATGAGAATATCCAACGTAAACGGTCTCGGACCAAGGGTACAGAAGCTTTAACTGTAGCTAAACTTGGACTACATCCAAAAAAAATGTTGCTATGCATTTGGTGGGACTGGAAGGGGGTAGTTTATTATGAGCTACTTCAGCAAGGTGAAACGATCAATTCAACAAAATATTGTTTCCAACTAGACAATCTAAAGGATGCAATTGCCAGAAAACGGCCAGAATTAGCGAACAGACGAGGCGTTGTTTTTCATTATGATAACGCCAGGTTGTGTCTTTGCTCGTCAGAAATAAATTATTATCATTTGACTGGGATGTTTTACCTCATCCTCCATACTTTCCAGACATTGTCCCTTCAGATTATTATTTATTTCTTTCATTGAAAAATTCTTTACGTAGTAAAAAAATTAATTCACAAAATGATATAAAAATGTACCTTGATCAATATTATGCCAACAAACCTGGAAAATTTTGGCAAGAAGGCATTATGAGGCTTCCGGAGAGATTCAATAAATTTTGATGTTATTAAAATTATTGTTTATCTTTTTCTTAAAGGTTAATATTATTTTCCTAATATATTTTGCTGATTATTATTTATGGAACGATACGAATATATTATATACCCAAATTTATGTCACTCTCAGTTTTGTTATTTAGAAGTTACGTATGATGTAGCCGTCAATTTGATGGATCAACTAATTTTATGCTTGAACACAATACACAGAATGTATTTATCAGACAACAAAAAATATTCAAAACCAACATAATTAATAATAGCTATTATTCCATGGAGATCTTTACTTGTCATGAATGCCAAATGAAGGCAACGAAATCGAACTATGTCAAAGTGAGGATGAAATTGAGATTTCTGAATCTGAAAGTGAAAAAAAAACTGAAATCAATTATCGTACACTGAAAAAGAATAAATTTTTGTCCAAGGAGATAAATGTATGAAAATCCTTAGATTCATACGTTTCTGAAAATAAGCAATGAACGATCTTAGCGTCTACGTACAAATACATTTTCCTTGATATCAGAAACATGGAGGAAATTTATAAAAAATAGCCAAGCGTGCCATATGAAAATATCTCAATCGATGAAGAATTCAGTTATGTCAAAAGCTCGATGCCGATTTATACAATATGCCAAATATACCGAATAAAAATTTTATATCTATATTTCTGTATATTTGTGCAAGGGTTGAATTTAAGCCGAATTTTATTTGGTAATAATTCCATTGAAAAAAGCATTAACATGAAATTCACTCATAAGAACATCTTGACAGATATTGATTCCATGAAATATTCTATTCTATACATTATACACTGATAAAACTTCATATGTACTGATAAGTTTACAGAAAGGAATTGCTTCTATTAAAAACATATAGGTATATATTTGGTATATTCCTTCAAGCTCATTAGCCTGTGGGATTTCATCCTTCGTCTCATTTGATGTTTAAGTTCAAGTTTTAGTAGCATTATTGTCTGATTAGGGAAGCACGAGGTTCTTAGAACACCATGGAGTATGATACCGTTGAATACACGTTTAAATAAATGAGCCCATTTTATTGAAGGTTGATGTAAAACGACGCTATTATGTTTTATGCTAGGAAGCGATATCTTCGGCATAGTTGCGATTTGGGTCAATTGTATTTTAATGCGTTTAAAATTATCCGTATCATTGTAGCGAATGCGATTATAAGCATATTTTGCATTTCTGCAATGTTTCCCTCTCGATAGCGCTTTTTGTAAAGCACGCATGAATTTCGCAAGCTGCTCGCTAAATATACCGTTATGCTCCGAATCTAATGACTTTCTTTAATAAATTCAAAAGAAGCGCTGGCGGAAGCGTGCTTTGGAAATTTAAATATTAGCTCCTCGACATTTGTACACCGGCTTATCGCGCTTTCGGGCATCAGGAAAAATAATCAAGTCAACTGTGGAGATAAAAAATGAATAGACAAATGGTGAAAATTCGATAGCATAACCCGACTCGACCGTGTCTGCTTATCTGGGATCCAATTGCTGCGTATCACGAGCTTGCAAAGGTTAATATGTCGCCATGACCACGAAGGAATGTGTATATGTGCGGATTAAATTTGCTAATGCCAGTTTTCTCGAAATATGTCATAAATTATGTAGGGGCCGTCGGAACCTGTACCTGAACCTGAAGCCCATGACGCCTTAAAATTACGTTAACCAAGTTTCCAAGGGTATTGAGAGTTTAGAGGGGAGCCGTTAGATGCCAAAACTTTGCACGGTGACATTCTGATAAATCTCTGGTTAAAGCCTACAGGTAGTCCCAGACATAGTTGGATAATTAACTGTCAAATATTTGGCGGGTATGCGTAACTATTTTGAGCAATCTTTGTTGACAGATATTGGGCATAGTTCAAGCACGGCTTAAAGAACTTTTAGAGATTTTCCTCGCGAAATCCCGTACATATACGCGAAGTTAAATGCGCGGTTTCACCGCGAAGACGGTGAAGTTTGCAAGCTTAGAATATACTTCACAAAGGATATAGACATTTTATCGGGGTTTTTTTCTTCAAATGTACAATACTAAATTAAATTGAATGGATCCTTCCTAACAATGAATTCCGACTAATTGGATTATATCGGTGTAACTATGTAAATAAGAATAATTAAAGTTAAAAGCAAACTGAATGAGCCTACAATGGCTTACATTGATATTTAGACCCTTTTACATTCGAATTTATTTACACGGACGTATCGAATAAGCCAAGCGTTAAATGCAAGAAAGTAATGAATACAAGCATAGCAAAATACACTCAAACCTCTTTTTGTGCGATTTCGAAGTTATGCGGTTTTATAAAATTTCATATCGAGATATTTTGGATAAAATAGGAAATAAATCATAAACACTAACCGAAATTTTGGAAAAAATATAATTTGGGACTGTGTTAATCATATTGCATCTGCTATCGCTGAATTACAACCACGCCCTCTATTCTGTAAATAAAGCACTACAACCGTCGATTTATTATGTATTTGCCAAGCGTTGGTCTTCGGTGGACTATACCGTGAGGGGATAACATACAAACGACATCATTTTAATTCATACCTGGATAATATTTTTTCCTGTGGGAGGGGAATCTTATCAACTATTACACCCATAGTTGCCTTTGGATGGGCTCGGCCATAAGTGAGCGCCAGACACCCTTCTCGGGTAGTGTAGGATTGCTACCCACTAAACCACCTCCCTTGCCCTTCTCTGGCCCCCTGGTATTGTTATCCACATTGCTTCAGGAGGACAGGTAGTTTGGCCTTTTAGTTGGCCCTATTCTAGTGTTGGAGAGGCTGTTGCGCTCTGCGTCTCTCTCTTTCACTGCCCTCTTTGGCGCTCAGAATCTCTTCTACGTAGTCGCGCCAAAGGTCCCAGTTCTTCTTGCTTTTCATCATGCTGTGGATCATGTTATCAACGTTGAGCTTGGCTACCCCAAGTGCTTATTTCAGCAGTTTTTTCTGGGGTGCCCAAGCCTCACAGCCGGTGATAGTGTTTTCTGCTTCGTCGAACTCCGCTTGGCAGTGTTGGCATGTTGCGGATGCTTCTTTGCCAATCCACTTCAGTTTCAGTGAGCACCTGAGTCAAGCGGTAGATCGTTTCACCTGTGTTCCCGGGCCCTCCACCGACTTATGACCGGAATAATTCTGCATTAATTGCACCATGCTGTGTACTTTGCTCACGGGCTGGCATGCTCCCGAATAGGGAGATCAATCACACAGCTCGGGATCAGAGGAGGCTCCCCATGTTGTTGTTATATTCGTCCCAAAGATTATGCTTATGCCTTGCTAATGAAGTGCTTTTAGATTCACAATACTTTTCCGTGTGATGCGTACCGTCTGGAAATAAATGATTTGGGCGTGAGCAGCCCACATACAGCTGTCCATGTGAGAAGCACGCACGCATACCCTGTGTGTTTCTGTTCTTTGTTGATGCTCGTACCGGAAACTGCACACGTTTCAATTCGAATAGCACATCAGTCGGAATCATTGGGACACAATCTCTTCTTCTTCCAAATTTTCAATTTAAACTGTAGCTCCGATAATATAATTCATCTTTTTTTTCACTAAAAATATTTGCGGAGAAGAATTATAGGCCCTGCCAATTTTCATTCAGAATACATAAATGGTTGATTTGTTCCTTGGCATTATCGCCTCTCGGCATAGTAGACTAAAGGCTTCTTTTACCTTAGTAGCGCTGCCGAGCGCTTCACTTAACTAGAGCCGCCAGCCGGCTATGGTATTATCGCCTCTCGGCATAGTTTGCTAAAGAGTTATTTTACCTTAGCAACCGGATCGGACAGACAGAAATCGGACAGACGAAAATCCAACACACATTGATTTTTATATATATGATAGATACATTCAGCTACATTAATTGGTAATTATTTTATTGTCGTCCAAGATCACTTTTGTAAGCACACTAGTTAAAGAGTTTAATCACAATATACTATTTTGGTTATCATTATATTAATTTAATAATTGGAATAGCATGCAGAATAATCAGCATGGGAAAATTATGTTAAAAAAGCGATATATCAATGTCAAAGTGAAACTCGGACGGCTGATATTCATGGATATATTCATGGACAGATCAATCATCATATGAAAAGCTAATTAATTTGTATCTATCAGGATCTAATAACCACAACACAAATGATATGACAATCGATGAACACATGCATTGAATTGTCTCCCAGCATAAATGGAAATTGATATAAAAGCAGAATTGCGTGTTACCCCGTATTCATTCAAATATCACGTTGTGAATTCACATGGAAAAATGATAAATGCGGAATTCTTTTTATGGTTAACGACTGGATGTTGGTCATTTGGGCCATGGAATACATTAAAATCACCCAAACGAGTGACTAATTGCTGCGAAGAAATTGAATAAATTCGGCTGAGATGCTCTATTTGTTTCTGTTCTTCAAATAACGATCAATCATTGTCTGTCATTATAGCGATATTAAATATGAATGAGATAAATCCAATACGATTTCAGAATTTCCTTGATTAAATGCTTATTATTGTGTGATTTGTAAAAAAAAATCACCAGATCAAATGTTACTAATTGAAATCATTACATAACTTCATAATTTTTTGTATCATCTACATGGATGATTCTCAATTTATTACATAATTATTAGCATTTAATTGCATTAAATCAATTTTAATCTACTTATCTTGTGCTATTTTTACACGTTGTGTAATAGCAGCGATTGCTATCTTTTATATAAATATCGTTTTATCATCGGTTGAATTTCGTGATTGATACTTAGATAAAAGGACGTAATGATGATTAAGGTGAAAAATACATACTCGTTGAATCGGCAAAATCACTTTTATAATTGATTAAAAAAATAAATCTTTAAACCATGTGATAAATATGGCTGGATTCATATCGGTACATAATTATAGTTATTGTGGTATTTCTGACCAGAATATAAATTCCTGCGACCAGAATAGATGTCCAAATGTCATGATTCCGGCGACAATCACCCTAATGGGTTAATCCGTTTTGAAAAAACGACTTCCTAATATTATTAAGCCGTTATTTTATGGAGGAGCTCCAGGCGAGCGTTATCTAAGGGTCGTTAATGGAATAAAGCTTCGGGGGTTATAAATTCGACGGTATCACGGTTCGCGTGTTAACAATTAAACACATGTCTTGACTGCCACTAAATTATCGGATTTCCCATCCCGAGGCGGCCTTGATTTCCTTTTCCGGTGCGGAGGTGGAAAATCGTCATTACAGTCGTACTTAATGTCAGCTCAGAAAGTAATAATATAGCTCGACTCTAATTGTATCAAAATTTGTTGACCCATATTTTCCAGCTATCCTCATAAATTAAGCTCTGATAAATACAAGAAAATAAAGACAGATCAAACACGCATAAGTATGCCTTTGTTCTTGATTGAATTTTCGCATGATTTTTCAACTTCAATGCCATCATGCCAAATATATCGAATCGTATATAATAATGATTATTGTATTTCGGTATTATTTACTTGACATCTGGTACAAAAGTGTTAATATAAGGGCAGTTAATTGTTTAGGGTAAATCTATGAGCCGTTTCTCTCCCAAATATTTAGATATACCATTGGTATTGTGACAAATTTCTGTACATTTATTTGGCTTCAGTGTTCTTTTAACAATGTTCAATTTTCAAAGACATTTTATAGACTTCACACTTCATAATAGACGTTGGATGTTTTATATAAAACACGTGCATCCTATCGGCATTGCAGGTGTTTTATGACCTTCTACGAATATCTTTATAATATCGACATTGAAGCATGTTTAGATGAATGAAGAAATAATATTATAATCGAATAGTCTTTGATAAAAATTAAAACAATATGATAAAAATCGATTCTAAAATCACGATTCCCCTGTTCAAATTTTCCTCGTCAAGCCTTTAAATTGTGTATTTAAACTCATCCCCTTTACCACGGGAGATACTATCACACAAAAGCCTTTCAGTTGAAGGTCTAAATTATTGGATTCGAATTTCCGGTTCATGTTAACTAGTTTCGTATACAAGGTCTGCAATTAATTTTATATTTATATTCGCACTTCAATTTCGCAAAGGAAATCCCTATAATAGACACTCATTGCTTCAAATTTTAAGTCTGAAAGAGAACATGTGCGATCCAAAACAAATAATAAGCCCCAAAATTAATGCAATTAACAGACGTTTTATCAACTATGAGGGCACTCTTATCATCGTTTTCATAACTTTAATGGAATGATCTGTCTTTTTTATCTTGGGAGGGGGAAATCTTCAACAAGACATCTTGATTAAAAACCATGGTAATGTGGGATTCTTAGCCATTAAAATCTCCATCCTTTTTTCTTCACCGACCCCCTTGGAATCCGCTTTCGCATTACTTCAAAGGAGTAAGTTTGTTTTTCTACGAAAATTTGAAGCCAGTGTGCTCCGCATTATTGCGATCATCGCTACAGTATTGACACTTAGTCGAGTCCTCCTTTAAATGGCAATTTTAAATAGGTAAGCACCAAAGCACCCATGTCCCGTCAGCATCTGGGTCAGGTGATAAGTGAGCTCTTCGTGTTTACACAAGGTCCATTTTTGTATCGCTGGGATCATTTGGTATGTCCACCTTTCCTTGATCCCGTTGTCCTAGCGTTTCTGCCATTGTTGGATTGACTCTTCCCGAGCTTCTTCTTTTTATGTGTTTTTCTTATATCTGCGCTTCCTTTCCAAGACTGCCTTTTTGCTTCGCTTCACTGATCCATTCCATGCGCTTTTAATAAATTCTAAGATGGACTGAATCGCATCAATGGTCAATTTGCCCATCCTGAATCCATATTGTTGGTCTGAAAGTATTTCCAGTCCCATATTTTCTTCCATTCTGGATCTTAACAAAGCTTCTAGTACTTTTCCTAGGCCGTTAAGCATACAGAGAGGTCGAAATGATCTTGTTTCATCCGTCTCCTTATTGGGTGTTCGAATGTGGACCAGTGTTTGCTTCTTCCATGCTTAGCTGAATTTTCCATCTAGTAAACACTCTAGTTTATCATGATCATATATTTCTTTCTCTTTTTATTTATTTATATTATATTGTAGCACGAAATAGCTGTTTTTGTATTTTGCAATGTATTTTTAGTTTAAATACATTATTATTTTATGCAATTGGTTTAAAGAAAATTACTTTTGGACTTCTAAAGTCACATAAAATGTGCAAAAGAATGAGAAATGTCAACTACTAAATTCTTTAAACAAAAAACTAACAACTATTTTGAACTTAATTTAGTATTAAAATATTCCATTTCCAACGATATGCTACATGTCATACAAATCATTCAATAAGTCGTTAAATTTGAAGAGGTACCAGTTTGTCAGGATCAGGGTTAAGAGAATACTTTTTAGAAAATGTGTCACATGTAACAAAAGATCCACCTAAATACAAAAAAAAAATGTTGATCCATGTGCAAAACACCCTATATAGAGGCTTATAGCGTTATACACAGTATCGAACGTGCATATTTGACCGCCTTTTATATATATTTTTGCGTTTAGCTAGACTGTATTGTGCGAAGTTTTTTTTTATTGTGGCATTCTTCGGGTTTTGTTTTGAATATATTTCTTGTTTATTGTTTCTTTAGAGACTCATTAAAACTTAAAATGAATTTCTTTGATTTCACCGGCTTCTTAAATGGCCACAAAATTGCAGATTCATATTAAAAACGTATTATTTTCATAATGCCTTATGTAATGTGGTTTTCTAAGCCAAATTTAATGGAGTTTTCTTATTCCAAAAAAAAGAAACACATGTTGGATGAAAAGCAGATTTAATAGAAACCCGAACGACAAAGTTCCGGATACTTGCAACTTTAACAACTACACCTAGTTTGCTTGAAATCGCTAGTATCGACCAGGGTTAGCCGTGCGGAGTATGTTATGTTAACGGAAGTTACTTTAAATTGTTGGTTGCATACCAATTTAATATTAATTTATGGCGAAAATAATATAAATTTGTAATCGCATTAGTAAATGCAATATGCATACATATTTAAAGTGACATTGATGAAGATGTTTGTTGAAATTGGAAAGTTTCAATTTCCAAATTATACTCTGTGCATCTGACGTTGACGCTGCAGAAAGCCATTGTGGTTTTATATAAAAAGATAAATTTATCAATTAATATAAATTCGGTTAAAAAGGTATGATATTGCAAATATCTCATACAAGTATAATCGATTTGTTTAAAGGAGCTATACCTAAGCTATATGATGAATGGCTTTTGGAATTTATTTTAATGAAAGATAGCCAAAACATTCAGGATTTGTCATGCAAAAACAGCATGCCTTTAGATTTTTCCTCGACTTTTCTCTTTGATGATTTCTTTCACAGAATTAAATAAATGAGCATAAATCTCTCGTATTGTGATAGTTTTCTATAGCATGAGTTCTATTTGAATTCTCATCTTCACTAAGCAACTTCAAAGGTAGTTTCCCTGCCACACCCTGTACTAAGTCGAAATACCATCAATAGTATATCCAGTTTTGGTTAATATTTATTTATAGAGCATTTCCGCGGACATACAATAAACAACAACAGCGACAAACGTGTTATAGTTAGATCTAATTAATCGTCAATAAAAAATATAATTTTTTTATCTATTGCGATTCCATGCTATAGTTATTTTCATTGCTCCATTATCGTAGTAGAGCCACAAGCCAAGGTTCATTACATAACTAATAGCCTCTTCATTAACAATTCGAGGTTAACAAACAACCATGTCGTTTAAGCCACATGTACGCCTTAACATAAACTTAGGATTAAAAATTATTAACAGTGAGGTTTTAGCGTCTTAGCCGTATGATTCACATTTATACGACATAAATTAAACGTTTTAGCCGATAAAAACATGTTTTATAATTTTGTTCATTTAATTTCATGCATATGTCAAACGCCCTTTGCATATAAATAACTAATTTGAATATGAATACTTCCCTTGACTATGTTTCTCTTTATTTATCTCAGTAATGATTGTTAAATTATAACGGTATAATTAGATCGGAATTTCTCATCTTGGATATCTTTATTGTTTTTATTGTGGCATTGCTTTCGGAATCATTGGAGTGAAAAAGTCTTTAACTACAAATCACTGGGAGAGAGATGTTTTTCACTTTCGTCGTAAAGTTTATCAAGCCCGTTAAAGTTCTATGGACAAGAATGCAACCTCATTGCTTTTGAAAATAGTTTTATTCCCATAGGGCAATACTTTATGAGTGTACACCTCGTAAAATGTCGACGATTCGAGTTTGACTGGATGCTTTATAGTCCAAAGTCTACTGCATTTATTATCCAAGAGGATTAGCACCAGACGCAAGAATGGAGAGTCGTATATCTGAAAGATCAAACATTTTCGATCCCACTTAACCTTGCACGTCCCACTGTCGCCACTTTGACGAGCGTAAAACAAAATAACACAGCGATCGCTCTGATCTTGGGTCCAAAATAACCCCGATTAAGCGACCGGCATAATTCATATCACAATATATTATCTTGCACAAGAATCCAATAAAACTCTTTCCTGAATGTCGTAAAAATAAAACACTCGGACATTAGATTTTCGCTCGAGATTTATAACGGATTAGCAGCTCCGAAGCTGACACACCCACCGCGATATAAATTGCGGGGGTCGTCATGAATTTCATCATCAATACATTTTTTTTTTTTTTGAAAAGCATTTTCCATTTGTCGCCGAATTGTCGTGCCGACCTTTCCACAAATGTCGGCTAATATAGCGCAATCGAATTATTTCCTCCGTTTAATTCGATTTCGCTCAGTTTCCGTTTGCGTCTAGTTTCAGGTCACCTCCGTAATCATATTTCCGGGGCTGCGGATAAAAAATGGAAAAACGGCGCCAAAAAATCCAGCGAAATGTTCAATACTCTCCGCGATAAGTAACTCTGATGCAATAAAGTCAGATAGGCTTATCGCAATGGAATAATGTTCATTTCATTGTTATTGCGGTGTTCAATTTTACTGTATTTGCTTTTTATCTAAAGCAACAGTGTACTCAGATAAATCCTAATAAATACCCTATATTTTATTATAGTCAACAAGTATATTATTCCATAAACATGTGACCATATGGTCACGCCCATCTTTACCGAAGAATGTACCACAAGTATGCGATGAAAATTTGGCACTCAAACTTAAGATTTTTTATCAACCGGCACTGATTTTCAGTATTCTCAACTCACTTTCAATCGTAATTCATGGAATCACAATTTATCAAAAAGAAAAATGATCACAAGAACAGATAATATACGTGTGGACAATGAAGAATTATGTTGAAATTATAAAAACACATTATTAATGTGTATCTGATATGATTTTTTTTAAGATTATTATTACAGGAGGTAGCAACTAAAATTTTACACTTACATCTACAAAGCTATTTATTGTTTCAGTGTTTATACAATGCAAATCAGAAAAAATACAATCTGCCAAGCTTTCAATGCTGTGGGCATAAATAAAATTTGCGAAAGCCGAATAATTATACATAATGGCATTAAATTAAAATCTACAAAGCTGATTTCTTGTCCACAAGTAGTTAACGTAGATTATTGTTAAATAAACGTCATATTTTTACGATACAAGGTGGCTAGAGCTTTAGTAGACGTGGCTAAATTTGTAGCGCGGGAACTTGATTGAAGTATTGTAGCTTTCAAAGCATTGCAGTTTTAGTCTTGTAGGTATAAGACTTATACAGTGTACTCTTGATTATCCGGATGTGGATAATGCGGTTTGTGGATTATGGATTACTAAAACTTTAACATATATGGTAGGATGATCGCGTATTTACGAGCGAATTTCACTGATTAAAAAAGAGCACTCGTGTACGCTGAGCTCGAAGAGAGACAGAGACGTTATGGGCGACATGTTGGGCGACGACAGCGTTAAACTGATTGTTCATAGGCCCTCCGCAACCCTTTAAGTGGTGAGCTAATTCAAAATCTTCAAAGTTACACTATCGATAGCACAAAATTTTCGGTCAATTCTTCAAGTAAATATAAACAATATACTTGAAATCGGTTCATTATATCATTCACATGTCATTATTAGTTGATAAATTTGGGTTAATGATCTATGCAATCGTGCGATGTACGCAGGAAGCTCTCTGTCTGTCTCCCATGCACTGTTACCGAACTCTACTGAATCACTGAAATTCGCTCGCAAATACGCGATCATCCTACCATGCGGGTAAACAATGAGCGTTTTTCTTAATAAGCAATGAGTATTACAATTACAAAATAAAAATTTGTATTGTGAATATGATACTATAATCGAAACCAAATAGAAATTTGATTTTGAAATGGATTATCCTTGTTTGTTCTCGTTTGCAGTCTACCCAATAATCAAGAGACTACGATTTAGAATAATTTCGATGTTGAATCTTAAGTCACGGAGGCATGAAAGCACTTTACGATTTTGCAGTCCATTTACCTCATAACATCATCCATCAAAGAAATAAAACCGTCAACATTGGATGCATGCTGAAAAACATAATGACTAGAGTTACTTCTACGTGCAAGTTGAATTGAGTCAGCTGAAAATAGAGTGTTTACAATTATGGATGTGTCGAGGATATTCAAAAATTTTTGATGGAAGAAGAAACTAGCGAAGTAAATTTGGAAGAAATGTCTTTTGGGATAACCCGGAATTTTAAAAATGTCGGGGCTATTATTTTTTATTTAGCATAAAACGCTTAACATTTGGACTTACATTTGGAAATGAATATAATAATATTAATAAATATTTCACTACCTAAAGCTATCAATCGAAAATAAAATACTTTTTGCTAAAAATATGGCATATCAGTCGAAATATTGCTGAATAATGTAACAAAAATTAGAATATTTTGGCAATAATAAGTCATACTCGTTCAATGATGATTAGCACTGATCTTATAAAATATTTTTGATCATAAAAATGTTTTTCTTGGATGTAAATTATAAATATTTTAGTGTTTTACGAAGATCGTTTTGGAATAATTTTTTTAATCCTGTAATTTTGGGAACTCCTCTCGTCCAAGACTCATTACTTTCATCATGAAGATGTGCATTAAGGTTATATCATGAATGTTTTATATTTTTCTGTATGTATAATGTAGTATTAATGAATATCCATTAGCAGTGGAATAATATTTCGCGGAAATAAATTGTAAATATGTCCAATCAAAAAATTGTTACTCCTCCTATGCAGCAAGAGTTAGACGAAAAATCGCCCAAGAACAGAGCTTTCCATTTGGACCGTTGCCCAGGGTAAACAATTAAACACCATTTTAAATATAAATTATTACATTTTTAATACGTTATTTCGGCCTGGAAGCAATGGTAAAATTCTCTGCTAAAATTAGGCTCTCAGGAGAAAACGCCGCGTTTTGTGCGAACTACAGGAATAAAGACGACTTAAGTACAGAACGATTCTCAACGATATTGATATGTTCGTATTAGGAGCTCATTTTATTTGCAGATTTTCAGCACTCAACCATTTCTATTTATCTGGAACGAATTTCGCGAATAAAAAAATTATAAATATATCGAACGATGGTTGTCGTTATCTAGACGATTTGCCTGAAACGACTTCGCAACGGAGTTTTACATGTACACCCTTACAATAAAAACGTTTATGAAGCATGTAATTTCACACATTTAGTACAGCACGAACAGTTTATACCGCTGAAGGGAGTAATTTAATATGGAGAACAAGACAAAACCGCAATATCGTAATATAATACATACATATGTTGTAATAACCATAACACGTATTCGCGTTGGATAGCGTCTGAGAAAATATCGTACTTAAAACAGTATTTTTAATACGATTCAATATTATTTTTATATTTTTTTGAATCATGCTTCGATCTTTCGTATGGGTGTATAAAACCCTTTTA
Source organism: Stenopsyche tienmushanensis (assembly GCA_008973525.1). Lineage (NCBI taxonomy): Eukaryota > Metazoa > Arthropoda > Insecta > Trichoptera > Stenopsychidae > Stenopsyche > Stenopsyche tienmushanensis. The sequence goes on from WACJ01000274.1 coordinate 951,424, forward strand.
ACCCATGTGGGTGTTATATTTCACGATGCCCACCCATAAAACTTTAAGGGGGGGAGCCAATCCTACGCCCATGGGCAATGGTTGAACCTCTGGGGTAATGATGTGGAATAGAGATGCGCGAAAGCAGCCTCGTCGGTTTGCTCATCAAATGCTGCTGAGGTAGCTCAGCTAACATGAGTTGAGTACGCAGATCACCCTGTGCTGCATACTTGTAAAATGGTGTGTGGAACTGCTGATTATAGAAGTTGGTGGAGTCTGTGTCAAAGACATCATTACTATCTCGTCGCTGTGGTTAAGTACTACAAATGACCGAACCGATACGAGTACCATGGAGAAGAGGGAGCCTCTGCAGTTCATCATCTGCTGCTGCAACCCCCTTCAAACTGAAGTTGGACTCGTGGTGGCACTGAATCCGCGTTAGTAGTTCCTTTGAACGTAAAAATTCGCCTCCTCTGAAGGACGCGGAGCAAAAAGGGTTAAATATCAGTGGAAGACACTCTCTGTGTGGCTAGTCCAAGGAAACCCGGAACAGACCGTATAACAGCGTCAGCAATAGGGTTGTATATTACAATAAAGACCTTCCACGCTCGTTAGTCACTGTCTGCCGTCCGTCAATGATCCAGAAAATCAGACCAAACCCGGATCTAATCAGATCTTCCAATTTTTTTGGCATGGATTTATTTTTTCATGAACCCAAATGTATAAAATTAGAGTCCGCATTATAAGCTTGATCAATAATGGTTGGATTCCATAAAATAATTAAATATGGCTACATTTTATATGGCCTTAATTCGCTCATGCTGGTATTGAAAATAAAAGCTGTATGCGGTGCACGATGGTGGCAACTTTTGAAGGCACATAATAAAGTTTCCAACTCTAGCTAGATTATTAAAACGAAGTTACTTGTTACAAAAGCTTCATTATATTGTCCCGACTGATCTCATCATCAAAGGGCAGATTTATTGAAGCTGAAAATTCATAAAAAACAGCTGAAATAAAATTCATTAAAATTCAAAGCGATTCCATGCATTCGCAAATGGTATTTTTACCGGTGAAAAATTCATTTTATATAAATCACTTTCATTAGCACTTTGGATTATAAAGTTTGTACGGATCTATGAATGAGCTTAAATCATATTTTTTACTAAAAGCTGCGAACTTATCATGTTTAAAAAATAATATGTTATAAAATACGCCCGAGTTATTTCAATCTTATTGTTGTCGCTCAAGTTTTAAGATAATAGATCCTAGATTCTTATCGTTAAAAACTCATAAAAATTAAGAAATCACCACACATACATCTTCTATCATTGGGAAAATCTACGGATCACCTTAATCAAAATATTTGTGTTACGCGCGTAAACATACGTTGAGTTCTCCGAACTTATACATTGTTATTTTGCCATAGGGCCAACCATTCGAATCTTTTATTTGCTTTATCAAATTTTTTAAACTATTCGGTCTTGTATTTCGTGTGTATATATTGTCATGGTCCTATTCATTGTTAAGTCATTCAAAACAAGTCTGCATAATGTTTCGACTGTAAGTAAATCATGCTCGCTGAATATATGAATAAAATGTATACGGCAACTTTTGAAGATGATGGATCATTGTAATTATAAAGACCCGGGGAACGCAGAGAAGATATTTTCAAATCTAATATTTATTATCCAGTATTTACCATAAAATCTTCTTGAAAAGGGGATGCTGCTAAGGGTTTTTTTATATGAAATATTCATCATGATTAGATTAAAAATATATGAGCTTGTGGACTTTGGCGAAGATCATTTGATTGAGCTTAAATTTTACATATTCAAATGCCTGATAATAAACATGGTTTAGCTTTAATCTTGTTTAAAGTTGATTGGATAAATGTAATTGAACGTGTAAAAAAAATGTTAAATTACGAATGAGAATGATCTGATTAATTCGTAATTAATCTTCATCAACTAATTTTGAGATATTATCATAGATTTCCAACAATCAATTAGGATATATTTTCCGGTTAAAAACAATTATTTATCATTCAGCTTTATGGGAGTAATAAAATGTATACTGTGTGATCAATCGAAAATTTACTACAATAGCCCAATACAAGAACAATATAATCAAGCTCAAAAATGTATTTCATTGTATACTTCCCTGAACTGAATAACTAAAAATAAAGAGGAATTAATAAAAACGTTCAGCGAAATGATGAAAGCTTTTTGAGTACTATGCAGCATCCACGTAATTTTATTTTCGCAAAATTCCTTTGTATACGCGTCATTCGTTTTTCCCGCAATTTTGATTCCGGAAAATATACACTGGTCCTTTGTCAATTCGATTAATGAACGTTTATTACGTGGAAACCGTGAGATTCGATACCAATCAATACGTTCGTTGCAAAGTTCAGCTTTACATCCGGGGCAGTGATTAAACTCTATACTGTGTACTGTGTTTTCCATGTACAAATATGAGGTGCAGCTTGCATGGGCGTTGGATGCAAAATCACGAATCATGCTTCAAATAACTATATTTAGATTTCCTGGGTGCTGAAGCGTAGTCTTTACGTCACAATATTTTAATACTGAACAAATATTATAGTATCCTGGGAAGGTTGATAGATCTCAGTTTTGATCGCTGAAAACATTGGCTTACGTGACTTCGAAGATCGGATAATATCATAATGCCAATTAATTATGAAACGTGATAAACACTTGCGAATTTTATTAAATTCAATGCAAAGGATAATTCCTTAAGTAAAAAAGTTTAATCTCATATTTCGACGAGTAAAAATAAACTTGAAAAATCCATATTAATTGCATATAATAATAATTACACACTTACTTAATAAAGATTGCATAAGTAGCATAGGTATAATCTAATATATTAAAAACAATATTTGTTTGTACGTATTTAATGTGCTTCTATACCGTTTATTCGATTACGATAAAACTTTATCAATTTACCGTTTAAACTTGCGGGAATAATATAAGCATGGTAAACATATTGTACGGATGCACCATGTTAGCGCATATCGGTCTGGTGAAATGAATGATGGGGCTGCGGGGATGGGGAGAGAAAAGATGCGCGCGCAATATGTTGGTTAAATCGATCTTCAAAACTCCATATGATTATTAATATAAAGGCCACTACGATTTTTATAAAAAATTATTTCATAGTAAATTTTTGTATTTGACTTTTTAGATTAGTAAGTAAATTGCTCTAGATCATAGATATTTTCGCATCCAAGAAAACAACGTTAGGGTTGCTTTGCTTCCGTGTCTTTCTGTGGATCTTTCAAGCTTGCCGTTTATTTCGAGCCACCATTATTGCATTTCGCGATGCTGCCAGCGCCATTCTATTGAGAATATATGTTTTTATTTTTAATTCAGATCAGAGTGCTTCTTGCCGCTTGTAAAGCATCTAATAAATTGGTTTTCATCCAATAATAATTGCTTTGTTATCGACGTTACGACAGCCACATTGGCGTTGGTAACGTTTGATCTGGTGGATCTTTAATTTTGCACTTAGATTAAAATTATAAACCTGAGAGCTAAATCAGTGTTTTTATCTCAATATGATCCTTTGAGCATAATTTCAGCTACTATATATTATAAACTGTCTCGAATATTAATGAACGATGTTGCAATTCTGTCGAGGATTCACGATTCTTTTTAAATACACGGAAAACATAGAAACCCCATTTGAAATCTAGGCTAGCGAATGGTTATCTTAAAAAATAAAAACGTGCACGATGCCAATTGTGTTGAAATTTTAAACTCAAGATGAAAATATTAAATTGTTTGAAATATTTTAAAAAAAATTGTATATATCTTGACTGATAGTTTGATATTGTTGTTCCCAAATATCTTAAATAGGGATATTTAGCTATTTTTATCGTAATAGAATTGATCGTTTTAACGCCATTCAATCGCCAATTCTAGACGTCGAAGCGTCAGAAGACAAGTCTTTGCGAAACGATCCGAATCGAGCGAGTTCCAGATAACGTCCATTATTTCCACCGCAAAACAAGCATCATTCGTTCGCGAAGAACCGCTGGAAAATAGCATTAGAGATAACTTCGAGTGCATTCTTCCCGACCAAATCTTTTCCGGTTTTCCAAAAGTCAGCGGCCGTAAAAGTGTCATAAAGCGCGAATCCTCGCCCGGCTACCACAATCATGGCTAAAATATGACAGGCACGTGTGACACATTCCCGGCCTATTTTAAACCCATTTTTTAACGCGAAAAAAAGAACGAAAAACATCAAAAAGCGGCCATTACGAATTTCGCAACACATTATTTTGAAATTTTAACACATTCATAGCGATGCGTGGGCGCCAATCGGAGATTATTATAAACTCATCGTCGTTTGTATTTTTTTTTGTAAATTTATACAGTGTTTCGCGCTATTTTATAAAATATCTACACACTTTATTTTCAAACTTAAAATGTTGTAGGGGACGTAAAAAAGCATCATCGCTACAAATTATTTATTTTATCTCCTTCTGTAAACAATTGGACGAAGTACTATTGTGTTTGATGTGTAAATACATTTTTTAGACCCGATTTAAATTCTTTTTAAATTCGTTCAACAATCAACATTGAAAGATGTTTGTGAGAAGCAAAATGATTTGAATGAAGATATTTTTTGAAAGATGTCTCAAGTTACAGTCAACTTATGACATTAGTGAGATATATCAGTCATGATGCTTTGAAAGCGGATTTTTAAAGACTTTCAACAACAGAAAACAAAACCATAACTGCAAATGATATAACACAGCTGTTGCTCTTTGCCAAATACGATTTGGATATCAAAGTCTTGGCTGATAATCAAATATATTTTTCTGGATATACGATCTGACTGGGTCATTGGAATCATAGTAATTCGCTAACTAAATGCTGGCTTATTTGGCTGACATTTTCATCGCATTTTTCGCGTATTTCAATTTGAGCGTTAAAAAATTGAATCATATTTTGATATTTATATCTCGATGGGAAACACTCCATATTCTAGGGCTGTAATAAGAGGGTGGCAAAACACGCGCTACTGGGCTTGGGGCGCAAAACGCAGAATACCGACTCAGTCGAGAGTTGCACATGATTTTTATTTTACTTGAATACTTTACATGAATCAACACTGATTGACTTTGCCCGTTTTTATAATTTATATTAAGTTGTCTAATCCCTCTTTTATTAGTTATCGCTTAAAAATTGAGTTGACCCAGCTGGTTTAAGCCCGCAATAAAACAACGACAACAATATTTTTGACCGATTATAAAATTTAATAAACCCATCCGATCAGTCTTCTTCGGACAACTTCGTTTGGTAATGAGAGCTCATAATCGTTCTGTAAATACGTTCGGGTGTCATATTCGATCGCGAAGCGTTGATTCATCATGTCAGTGGTCCGAAAAGCGGACCGGTTGGACACACAGACCTTTAGGGCCTTTTGCGGCATTTTCGGGACTCAATTGTCGTTCATAACAGATCATAATTGAATCCTGAGGATATCACCTTCGATGACGTAATTCCCAAACGCTAGAATTATATTTATCATTTATTATAATAAATCGATAATATTTTATCAAATCGGTATCGGATTTTTTTAATGTCATATTTGGGAATTATAACTAAAGGTCGGTTTAAAATCAAAGTAAATAAGTAGGTGATTTTTGACATTGAACACATTATGAAACCGTTTAACCCTTAAAGGGTGTACCCTTAAAAGGATAATCCGATAAATATAAAAGGCCTAATATAACTTTCTAGTTCAGTCGTATACTTTTTACGGATATTTTCACGATGAAGAATTATCCCGTTTCAATCGAATGATCTTGAATATTTATGCTTTATATTTTAAATGTATTCCCTCAGATGATTAGCAATAATTCTCTTTGAAAATAATTTTGCATAATTTTACTACTTATCGATGATTTGTTTCATGTCATCAATAAATCTTCTAGTTTGATATACATTTTAGAGTGAATTCTTCCGAAACCAAACTTTAATTGATGTCTTGTATTTGTGGAATATTATTTAGGGCTTTTTGTTATATCATTGTATTTGAATAAATTTCAAAAGAGGATCAATAGAACACCTTTATCAATAGGAAAACCACATAAACTAAGCATCACAAAGTTCACAGCCGCCGCTCGAAATTATGGTCAATTTAATTTATGCCGTAGACATGACTGGTGCTTACATTTTAAGACCTTCAGAAACCTTTATTGTTTGCATATTTCGTTACATTGCTCTTTTAATTGGCACTACAAAGCCCCTACTACTACAATTTGCATGTTTCCAAATGGCTTTACATCCAACGTGCCGTGTTAGGAGTACAAGATCGACAGTAAAAATCATGTTTTGAGAATTAATCAAAGTCGATAACACCGTAACGGAAATTGATATTGTCCGTAATTGTACAAATAAAATTTAATATTTAGCAGACAGGAACGAGGCTTGTTTTCTTTTGCGAAGGTTCTATCGCTGAAGGCTCCGATATTGCTCGTGTTAAATGCCCATTATTGTATTCACGATCAATTAGAATAAAGTTATTGAAGCGGTAATTGAAGCACTATAAGGTTAACGTCGTCGTAAAAGAGCGGAACGTGCCATGATATATGGGCGTGTTTTAATATCGTCGGAGTTGATTTTTAAAATTAGTTTATTTTAAACTTATCTAGCCTGATGAGCTTTAAAATTGCGGTTTTGTCTTAAATTTGTAGTTATTGCAGAAACATTGCTTAATTTTCCTAACCAATTCCGTGCGAGGCATTTTGCTCGTACACCTAATGCTGTATACTTATATGTTCTTATTTGTCCGAGGGCAGGGCTTTCATTTATGATCTGCGATACTTATTTAACGGTTTCTGTTCGTCAACATCCTTATGCTAAAAAATAAATGCCTTTCTTCGATCGACGTATCTATTCAATGCAATCTAGCCATTTGTTTTGCTTGCTTAGAATCTTGCTCTATAAGGTTTTTAAAAGGAACATTTAAAAGTCAATTTATAAGTTTACGATCGCCAGTCAACAAATTAATCGAATTTCATTTCGGTTTTCATTCCGGGGAAAATTTTTGATTTTCGATTCTGCTCCGGAGTGATTCGTTATCAATTTTTTTAAAAATATTTTTATTTGTATTAAAAACACATTTTCTAGCAAATCTTATAACATTTTAATCCTTCCTCTAAGTATAATAAGTATTCTACATTAAAAAAATATAGTCGAATTTAATCACTTTAATTTTTAATGATTCGTCATTTAACGTTTCCATTTGTACTTTTACGTGTATTTATAATTTATTTATAGTAATTTCTTTCCAGAAACTGTTCATAATTTTAGAGGTATCGCGTAGAATAATTGAAACTAGGAGTTTAAAATAATATAATTTATTAAACGAAATGATATTGATGCTTATTGGGTGGAAATCTGGGAATCCCAGTTTGGGTACAGGGCAAATACAGGGTGTTTTGCACATAGACCGAAATAATGTTTTTTGGGAGTTAGGGGGTGATTTGCTAAATTTCACACATTAGCTGTATGTCGTAAGTGTCAATATTTTTTAATACTATTTTGAACTTAATTTAGTTTTAAAAAGTTCTCTAGATTATATCCTTTCCAACGATATGCTACATGTTATACGAATCATTCATAAAGTCGTTAAAATTGAAGAGGTGCCAGTTTGGCAGGGTCATGGTTAAGAAAATACTTTTTTGCTTAAGATGTTTTTATTAAATTTATTTACAAAATTTGTTCCAATATTTATATTATTTCAACTGTAGTTATTGGAAGTAGCATTTCTTCTTTCATTTCTGCAAAGGCGGGCGATTATTCTTTCAATTTTGCACGTTCCTATACAAAGAAATCCAGTGGTGTCAGATCTGGAGACCGTGTGAGCCATGGAATAAGGCACGTCCCTAGACAAAGAAATCCAGTGGTGTCAGGTTTGGAGACTAAGTTTAAAACAGTTGTTAGTTTTTTGTTTAAAAAAATTAGAATTTGAAAATAACTATGTGTTGGGATAAGGTAATCCAATTCCGGGATCCCGGATAATTTTAGGTGCTCATGAATCCCGGGACTAGTAAACGTAAACCCGAAAAAATCAGGATTGAAATTTTTATCTATCAGAAATCATACACATCACCAGCATGATGAAGGCTACTAAATCGAGACATTCCCGCCGAAATCTCGACGCTTTGAAACAATGGCGTAACTACTAATGGGCGAGCTTAATCGACGCCTAGGGGCAGTAACTGTCTAATCTATGTATACATATATGGAGTACATATATGTTTTTAAAATTGTTATTAACCTTTCCCTACCGGTGATGTATTTACTACACCTCGCCTCTAATAATGGGAATATCGATAAGAAATATAAAAGATACGGGATTCAGAATTTTTGTGTTCCTCCCTAATATAATTACGAATCACATCAAAGTATTATAGTATATAAGTATTCATCTGCAGTGACGGAAATAAATAATTTGTCGAGAAATTGGGAATTTTGTATTTTGGCATAGGGTCTATGTGTGAAATGTAGCAAAAGACCTTCCTAGCCCCCAAAAAAATTTTGTCGGTCCATGTGCCACACATCCTGTATATAGGAAGAGATAACACATATTGTGTCAACACAAAAATCAATCAAACTTTCATTTACGTATGATATACACCGAACCGATAAAACCAATGTTTTCAGTAAAAATAGCAGTTATGCCGATTTTCAGTTCAGTTACGGTTAGAATTCCTGCTTTTGTGTATCATCTTTTTTGATTGCATCCATGATTATCTTAAATCCATCCTTATTTATATTCATATGCGTTTTGTTATGCAATACAATTTCATATTATGTAATCGATAACGTTTAATATTACAATTGGGTTATAATTTATTTAATAATATAAAATCGATGAAAATGAATTTATGCCCAAATATTCAACCGATTTGTCCATTTTTAGTTTTATTTGAATAGCATTCAAAAAAATATCATTCATAATGCAAATAGCTCTTGTTATTTTCTAAGAAATACATCGTATTTTTAAATTCTTTATTCGCCATTATTTACTATTTTAACGTGAATATAAATAGCATGTTTTGAAATGGATTTTCTCTGGAGCTTTTCTTCTGAAAAATGTATATAAAACTGTATCGCCGTAGGCAACTAAAGCTATAGCATTATTTGGAATTATTATAAAAACATTTTAAAAATATGTTTGTATCATTTTATATGCTTAACATTATTATTTTAAAAATGATCGCCATTGCATCAACCAAAGTATGCTTCAACATGTTTATTTTTAAAGTAATCGGCTTTATATATAATATTAAGACGCTCGTTGTAAGACTATTTGTTATATTTAAATGAAAAATAGGATAATATCTAATAACGATATGATGATTTCAGGGGATGGCCACAACATCAAGGAGTAGGCGGAAGGTCAGTGTAACTTATTCATTATCCTAGATTAGAAATTCTAAAACAGACATCATCGTCGCCATAAAACTAATCGCACATTTCAAAACACCACACAAAAATGAAGACATAAAATAATACGAATATAAAATCACCCACAGCACATTAGTGAAAAGCTTAGAAAAATATTTACATTAGTATTTTACAGTCCAGGTCCGACTTGTGAACTCTTCGGTGTTAATGGCCACAAACCGCCAGAAATTAATAATCGCACAAAGATGATGGATTACTATTCGGATCAGGCTGATGGTGCGGTCGTCAAAATTTTTACGCCATTCCATACACTTTACACGTAGTGTCATTGAATATAATGGACGTTTATAACGACAATAAAAAAATGTCTTCCCTTGATACATTTTTCTTCCGCGTATAATAAGAGACAGGCTATCTAAGGCGTCGTAAAAACATATCCAAGTAGTTATGATCGCAATAATTGCGTCATAAACAAGCAAATGTGTAGGAAGTATACGAATAAACATATATATTTTGATGCTCAAGTGGAGATAAAATGGCAATACATTTCTATGGAGATAAATTGCTCAAATGATGCCTTGTTACTTTTAGGCAGTTATACAACATCTGAGGCTCGGGAGATCCTCTTGTGTAATATATTTATGTATCGATTTTACATTTGCCGACTCGATCGACTTAGCATAGTTGATTGGTTGCTTTATACGTTGGAGCTGAAAGCTTCATGAAAGCTGCTTTGATTTCTCGGCGAACAATGGACAGTTCAGCTTTGTGAAAAAATGCATACAGAGTCGTAAATATTTTTAGAATGTGTTGATAAATTTGCACGTCACGTGAAAATTATTAACGTTTCAATTGATATTTTACAATCCCCATGTCAACCAATCTGACATGATCATAAAAATATGGTTGATCCTTTAGATTTGTTCCACAGCTAAATTATAGGAATACCGCGAATATGCGATCTTGATTTATGTATTCTATCAGTATCTTGGAAGCTTTCATATATCCCAACTAGGGTATCCAATCCCGAGCCAAAATTTCGATTCCGTGATTTCGGGATTGCATTAGACCATCCCGGGATCAGTTTCGGGATCCCGGGACCATTATTTTCAATAGTTTAAGAATACAATTAAAAAATAGATAAATAAAACACTATAAAATTCGATTTACCGACAAATTATTTATTTCCGTCGCTGCAGATGAATACTTATATAATATAATTCTTTAATGTGATTCGTAATTATATTACGGAGGAATACAAAAATGCTGAATCCCGTATCTATTATATTTCTTATCGATATTCTCATTATTAGAGGCGAGGTGTAGTAAATACATCACCGGTAGGGAAAGGTTAATATAACAATTTGAAAAACATATATGTACTGTATTTATGTATACATAGATTAGACAGTTACTACCCCTAGGCATCGCTTAAGCTTGCAAATCAGTAATTACGCCACTGTTTCTAAGCGTCCAGATTTCGGCGGGAATGTCTCGATTTAGTAGCCTTCATCGTGCTGGTGATGTGTACGATTTCTGATAGATAAAAATTTCAATCCCGAATTTTTCAGGATTACGTTTACTGATCCCGGGATTCATGAGCACCTAAAACTGTCCAGGATCCTGGGATCGGATTCCCTAATCCCAACACATAATGAAATTTTGTGTCTAAATTCAATGGAACAGTTTTGGTCATGAACATATGTCTTAAAATTTTGAAATATTTTAAGTCTCAATATGAATGTATCGTGAAAAAGTAAAAATAAAATTTATAACAGTCATTTTCTCAAAAAAAAATTGTTGTGGAAATTTTGCTAAAATATTAGGGGCACCCAAAAATATTTGCGTATTTAGTAAAAAATGCTTAAATTTATTATTAACAAACATTTAATTTTTAAATGCATTTCCACTTCAGCTTCATTTTTCTCTCTTGCCTGATGTTTTCCCATGGACCTGAAAATATATAAATACGTCTTTTTACAAATACGAATATTATACCCAATGTTTAATATTGCGCGCGCACGCTTTTAGGTCCTAGCCCTTCAGCCCGCGCTACACGTGGCCTGAAGCAATAAACCACGCACTGCGGCATTGCAACGCATGCTGTGTACTCGCTAGTTGGAATATTTTTATATTCAGTTAATTGTGCGGGATCTGACTCCATTCATTCTTATAGGTCTTACATCTCACCCGTTTAAGACATCTATTTTATCGATAGATTCTATTTTGAGTGTTACTTAATTTTCGTACGGATATAACGCTGCTTTACATTCAAACGTTTAAATAAAGTGATTATTTATTACTCCTCGTGATTATATAGGGATTTTTAAACAATCGTTCAATTCATTTTTATCGGTAACTCTTGCAATTTTTTTTTATCAATAAACACTGTAGATAGCGCAAAATATTCGGTAATTTTTTGCGTAAACATATAATAAACTTGAAATCGAAATCATTACTAGTCGATAAATTTGGGCTTACGATCTATATAATCATGCGATGTATGCGGGGAAGCTCTCCGTCCTTGTCTCCCGAACTGCGCTACGTTCTCTCTCTGTCTTTGTCTGTCTCCGAGCTCAATGTATAAGAGTGCTCTTTCGAATAAGTGGAGGGGGTGTCCCAGACCCTGGGATAGTACTCCGTTAGGGTTTAATTATGACTTAGGGCTATTATTTTTTTTTAATCATAAATGACTATTTTTTGTGTTGTCAATAAAGCGTAATATGCTTTTCGTCGCGCGTTTTTGATGTGTTCGATCAAGGCGTGCGGTACCCATTGATATTAATCTTCTATTACCAGATTTAAATTTATTGAACCAGTATTGGTATCTGTGGACTATTACCATTTTGCCATAAACATCTTTGAGTATTTTTTTGGCTTTTGTGATGTTTCAACCCAAATAAAAAAACAACATGCCGAATGTGGCACAAAAACAATGTAAAACAATAATTCCTAAAAAGAATTTTCGCTACTGTGTTCGGACATAAACTGAGCTCAAACAAAGATCTCAAAATACGCGAATATTTCTGGCTCCCACTAATAGTTTGAAATTGTCTATATTTAGCATCAATATGCTTTTTTATACCTTTATGTACATAAATAATGAATTCAACACATAGTTTAGCATTAATTTAGATCTTATGATGAAGACAGACTAAGAAGTTTATTTAACAATACGTACATAGATGCAAATTTGTCCTTATAAAGGCGCCGGAATAGATTGTGCAATGCTGGCTTTAAGTGCATTTCATTGTTACCAGTCGTTCATCATACTATTATATGTGATATATCCAATTTTTTAGAGACTATCGAGCATTATAAGTTCTGAAATATGATGCTTAAACCTCGTTTTCACATCGAAACATCCTTTGGATCGTTTTGAGCGTACGTACGGCGATATCGTCTTTGCTCCGCGTCTCGTTGAATTTATATCGAAAATTTCTGTACTTTATCACGCCGGCTGGTAGAAAAATATAAAACATATCACACACCGAGCGGATGTATCGCTTCGGATAAATGTGAACGCTTAAAATGACAAGTTGCTCTCGGGGTCCAAAGGTTGGTCGTGGCTGTCCCATCGGGATGACTTGTTGAGATGTAAGCCTGTCATTTTACGGCAACTTGTACAACACCACCGCAATAAATTTCCATGTTTATTTTTTTGTCCGTCACCGTTTCGCCTACATCGGCATCATCACTCAATTCATCCCGTCTTGATTGCTTCGCGTATATTTGCCAGCGCCGCTCGAAAGCCCGAACGGAGTGTTCTTCTTTTGTGGTGTCTGATTTTTTCTGTCTTTTGTGACGGGGAGTACTTGCCATTGCGAAGGTGTCCTTGTTGGTTTGATTGATTGAATTCCCGCAAGAAGACAAAACACATTGAGGTCTCTTTGATGGAATTCGATAAAAGGAGCTTTATAATTCGCGCCTAAATAACGCAATCGTGTTTACATTCAATTTCAGCAGGCTCGTTCAATTGTCTCGGAACTTTAAAACTAGTTTGAGGCAAATCGGATGGAATAAATACAGACGATGTATGATGAATTTGAATGCGAAATATTTCGTGAAAATTTTATTTGAATTTCGTAGAAGTATTATGAGAGTGGCTCCATTGGGGGGCGTTGGAAATTCTTGTCGATTAATTTGCTTGAGATTTTTTGTCGTCCTCCGGCTCAGATTTAATGAGTCAAATTTTCCCTGGAATTTAACTATTTGAATGGAATAGAGCATTTCAAAGCCTTGAAATAATTAAGCATGGCGTCGATGAAGGCTTAATATTGTCAAACTTTTTGCCAATGGCCTCGACCGCAAAATATTACGACGTGAATTGATGATAAGATATTGTGTCATAATGCAAAGTTTGCTAGAGAGGACAAAGCATATGATATTAAAAGTTCTTTGATTTTATAACAATAGATTATTATAATCAAAATTCGCTATATTTTAAACAAAATAAAATTGTGATCTTGATATTAACAAATTTCAATTTAAAGCTCCCCATTCATATTTTCTGAAATGGAATGTGATGCTGGAGATGGCACTCTAATCTAGGAAATCTGTCAGCTCTGAAGATGATGCTGAAAGACGATGTTGGTGGAAGTTCTTGGTTATAAAAGCATTCAGCTCTTATGTCAAAGGGACTCTATATTGAGACACATTCCTTGTGGTCCTTCTTTCAGCTCGGTCTAAACTTTATCTTAATAACCTAATTATATTCCATATATTATGAAGGATTATAGACTTCAATCAAAACGATCAAATATACTCGTATGTATTTAACAACGTAGGGTCTACAAATCTTATTTAAAATCTCTTCATAAATAGAATATTCCATTGAAAATAATATAGTACGATTTATGCGGAAATGTGCATACAAGAAGATGCTCTTTTCAGATTTAAAACTCAAAAGGGAAAAGCTTTTACGCTTCAAATAAAATCTAATATTAAAAGGGGATCCATGACAAAGATATTAATATTCTACTGAGAATGAATGCATGCTATTCTAAAAGCTTGTACTCCTAAGGGAAATAGCAAACTTCAAGCATATATTGAATATTTGCAAAATAAAATACTTCGCCTTCGTTAATACGATAAATTCGAAAGCAGCTCGATTTTTGAATAAATATGTACGAGACGCTTGCGAATATTTATTTAAGTAATTTGAGGTAAAAAAAATATCTCTTCCCTCCTGTCTCGTTAAAATTTCTCACCCATTATATTAATGTGGTTTGTGATTAGTTTTAATTTGTTTTTGAAAACGAACTGAAGTTTTTCTGTCTAAGCAGACAGGTCAACGCTCAGTCTATTTGTCTTGTCGGTGATATTTTTTCGCAGGACCTATTTTTGAATCTGGGAGACAATAACTAATGGCTGGTTGTTAAAATTGTTGATTTAATTTGGTTATAATATCCGAAAAGAAATATTTCATTGCTGTCGTTTTACCGAGTCTCTTTTGCGAGAATCCACGGCTAAAATTCATCATTTGAAGATCGTATTCGTCAGCTTAAAAAATATGGAAGATCTGAAATTTGTAGCATAAATTTATGCTATTTAATATTGACAGAACACATTATGAAGAATGATCATCACATCTATTTGCTAATATAAAAATCATAGCAACCGTTGAAAATTTAGAAAGAAAGGCGATAGAAAGCAGTTTAAGAGTTAGATAGTTTGGCTACCAATTTAATTGTAAGCTAAAGCACCAATAACCAAGCAAAAAATCTGAAAGTGCAAATAATCTCTAATAAAGCGATGACAATGCATCACCAAGGCGTCGATAGTTATTCCGTGTCCATGAGTCCGACAGGAGATTCGAAATATCTAAAATAGGTACATTTGAATTCTTAATTTACCTCTCAAATAATTAGCAAGCGCGATCGTATACTCTTTTTTAACGCAATTAAAAATATATATAACAGCACTTCAATCAATATAATCAAAACATAAAAACTTTCTTTCTTTGTGTAACATTACAAGGCATGCCGCGTAATCACTAGTATCATTATAAAAAGACGATTTAAATAAGTATTGATTAAATTAATTCTGTATCGGTTTTCAGCTCATTTTAATTTTCGAACGTTCCCACGGAATGCAAAACAAAAACATACATATTAAGATGATAAGCAGACGATCTATTTTGTCAAACAATAGTTTTTTAAACATGCTTGTGCGTCGATTTATAAAACCCCATTAATCCATCGTAGATAATGCGATTTATATAAAATGTAGATTTTATAGTTTTTCATTCTATAGAATTCTTATTCTCAATGCATTGCTTTTTAAAAACAAATCTCCTTGAAATTTAGCCGGGATATATGTATTTATTTACTTTACAAATATATTTTAAGCTAAGTTGTACAGAGTTGTTTGAAATTTCATGTCAAGAGGATGAAATTTGTGATGAGGTACATGCCGTACAATACGCGTATCTGGGTTTCTTGATTTAAAAAAAAAAAAAAAAAACTAAGACATCTCATGTATGTAAACATAACGTTCGCGTGAAAGAAACTCAATACTCGGTCGTATAATAAGAATATATTTTTACGACCCTCACGAACGTCTCGATTCTCGGAGAATTACACGCCTATGTAATCGATTTCATTGTAAGGCATAATTTACTTTATACACACGAGTGTTGGGGTTGCACTCATGGAAGACTTGATAGGCGATAAAATTACCATTTACAGAGGAAAATTCGCATTAAAGGGTTTATGATCTGTTCTTTAAGACCTCGGGTGGCTGTGGGGTGGACCTCTCACGGTGGAGGCGCGCTTTTTAAGTTGTCATTCGGGCAATTGAGCCGGGATATCTTTATGGGGTCGTTCGGAGAAATTGTCAAAAGTTCAACGATATCTTTTGAGTTGCCGTTTCGGATGGGAGAGGATTTGAATAGTTTTCCGATATTGGTCGACGTATGCATTGAACTATGGATTTTAGGAATTTCAGGGTCGCGTGTCTGCCAATTTGGATCGATCGCGTCAGTCGCTGGGTCAGAATGCAATATTAAAGCTCCAAATGGGTGTGACTCTTGGAAACAGACAGAATTTACTCTAATGCTGTTGTTTTGTAACACCGTCTGTGTCGGTGAGATCATCCAAATAACCACATCAATTTACACGGCAATCATCATGTGGAAATCCTCAGCATGATGGCATCAAACACAATTATTATGTCATCAAAGCAAAGCTAAGTACAGGCCTGTTGTCAATGTGGATATATTTCTAAGGAAATGGAATAATTTGCTCATAAAATTGAACGCAAATTTCAACTAGACGAGAAATAGACATGATTCAAATTTCGATCCTGTTACTCCTGTATCGTTTTAATTGGATAAATTGATCAATTAACCAACGTCGTGTTGGGTAATGAGCCTTCTGCCAAATGCATGCATAAATCAACGTTCTGGTTGCTAAAATTACTCAAACGCCACACCGGGTCAAATTCAGTATACAATGATGTAATTACATTTAATTTTAGATCAATGCTTTACAAAATATTCAAATAAAATTTAACAATTCCGAAGCTAATTATTGTCACTCAACAGTCTGACAGACGTATATTGAAAAAGTACCATTTTTCCATCTTATTTTCCAAAAAGAAAACACCGCCAAATCCACCTCGAGTCAATGGAATGATTTACGAGGGAGATGTCTAGGCTTAAGACCCGAATAAGTACGTATCTTAAGTACATCGTTTATGTCAATAACACGGTATTAGTTTGCTTTGGCAGACGTAGTTTATATGCTCACTATTTTCGCCAAAAATCTAATTATTGTTGTAGTATCATAAAAAAACGTAATACGCATGGCTTAGTTCAATCATCCAATAAGTACAAACGACGTATACATTGTTGATTCATCGATTGTACTTGAATTAGGATCTTTTTAAATACGAGCATTTATAAAACTAACAAGCTAATTGATTCTCTCCAACGATATCAATGATAAAATATGATTTTGGTCGATGACATTCAATAATAAAATATTTCGCTATAGGGGTTTAAATATTCGTGCTAAACCATCTCATGATTGTTCTATTTATCATGCGCTAACTATTGTATCGTTCAACTTTAGTAGTATTTTGTGAAAATGCTGCAAAAACCGCTAAAAGAGGACGGAGTGGTCGGAAGGTGTGTGTGTCCATCCGGTCCACTTTTCGGACCGCTGACATTACGAAAGAGCGGCTCGCGATTGGATGCATATATACAGAACGATTATGAACTCTCATCACAAAAGGAAGTTGTCCGAATAAGACTGATCGAATGGGTTGTTTGAATTTCACAATCGGTCGAAAATATTGTTGTCTTTCTTTATTGCTTAGTTCTACAAAAAAAGCTTATAAAGGTGTTTCCGTGTTTGGACACAAACTGAGTTCAAACATAAGTATTCAAAATCTTCGAATATTTTTTCGGATTCTCCTAATATTTTGTATATGACATTTTTCTCTATATAATTCTTTTTACAATTTTAAACACTGTGACTAGGGGTCCCAATCGAATACTCGAATATATTAGGTTGTCCCATAAGTTTCTTTCGCAAATGCGCACAAAGACAATCATGGTTGAAGAAAACCCGCGATATACTGTTCGCGAAATAGCTAACAAGTTAGAAATTCCACGAGCATCCGTCCATAATCATCTGACAAAATTGGGCTACATCAATCGTTCAGATGTGTGGCTTCCTCATGAACTGACTGACTCAAATAAACTTCAGCGTATTTCAACATGCGATCTTCTTCTCCAACGACGTAATAGCCAACCTTTTCTGAAGAGACTTGTCACTGGAGATGAAAGTTGGATACTCTATGAGAATATCCAACGTAAACGGTCTTGGACCAAGGGTACAGAAGCTTTAACTGTAGCTAAACCTGGCCTACATCCAAAAAAGTTTTGCTATGCATTTGGTGGGACTGGAAGGCGGTAGTTTATTATGATTATTCAGTTCTTATTTATTCCTTTCATTGAAAAATTCTTTACGTGGTAAAAATTTTAATTCAAAAAATGATATAAAAATGTACCTTGATTAATATTTTGCCAACAAACCTGGGAAATTTTGGCAAGAAGGCATTATGAGGCTTCCGGAGAAATGGAAAAAGGTAATAGAATAGAATGGATCCATATATTATTCAATAAATTTTGATGTAATACAATTTATTGTTTATCTTTTTCTTAATATAAAAAACGAAAGAAACTTATGGAACAACCTAATACGTCATTTTATATTATACCTTCCTTAGGGAAAGCTTAAGAATGAGACTTCATAAGCTTAGAATATACTTACAGTTCTATAATATTGATAGTTATAATTTCAAGTAAAAGATTTAATTCAATATTTTAAATTAATTGGAGACATACAGTTGTAGAGACACTATTGTATAAAAAGAGTCAGAGAGTCTTGTATATATATATATATATATATATATATATATATATATATGTATAATATAAATATTGCTATTTATTTGGGATAAATATTATAAATAATATAGGGGAATATACTTGATGTCTTCCCCTTCCGCTGAATGGGCTAGTTAAGTCTATCATCAGAATACTTCTCCATTTTCATTTCATTCGTAAAACAAAGGCACACAAAAGAAATGGACAAGGGTCAAGACAATGAATATGAAAGTCACAGAAATCCATCAGGCCCGGACACAAGAGCTCCATTCATCGCAAATTGCGGCGATATCTTTTTTGCCGCCCCCTATTTATGTTTGCGAACAAAAATGCCAAACGCTCTCACATTGGCCACAATAAAATCAATCACTCGCCGAGATGTTTACCAACATCCTAGATTTTCTCTCGTCGCCTAATAGGTTCGTCACGTACCTTGGTGGAAATTGGTCGTGGGCTCCGATGGTGGTCGTCGGGAGTTTCCGAGTTTCCTGCGGGACGCATACCAATTTGAGACGGCCCATCAGCTCGCCGCGCGAAATGTCAAATACCTGATAGGCTTAACCGGAGCCTTTGTTTGCCCAGGAATTAATTTATGTAGTTAAATACACCTTCGAAAAAGGTCGTCGAGTTTGACCTGGTTTTGGGCGTGATTGACAATCTTGTTGGGTTGGGTCAAGTTCGTGTCGAATAAATCTGAATACATATCCAAATAACGCGGGATTTTATTTATTTCGACTCGATCTAGTTTTGTGATCGGAATCCGATTGAGTCTGGTAGTGTTGATTCTGCATTTTCGATAGCTGAAGTGATGCATGTAATTTGACATTTGACTTGATCAATATCCCCATGTGGACACCTCAAATGGAAGATCGTCCATTACGTGGACAGACAGATGGACAGACTGACACGCTGAAGCTATTAAGTGATCCATACAATTATCGGGGATAAGTTGCAATAATGTAACATGACTGTCGTATGTTACATGACATAAAAAAAAATGTATTACATATTGGGTGCAGTGGATGGGTGCAGTTTTACCATTGTTGCAATTGTCTTGTAACTTTTTTCATCTTAATTTTGGATCATTTTTGTGGAATATAACATTCGCCATTCTTCCTTTTTCAATGTAATCGATGAATAAAATAACAAAATACAGAGACCAAAACCTTATCAGCTGAAGTTTGCATTTTTAGTCACTTTGGGCGGTTTTTGCCGTTTGCTGTCTACTCAGCTCACTGTTGATTTGACTCTGGATTCTCACCTCTCATCTGAATGATTTCGTAATTGTAGAATAATTTTCTATTTAAATGCATTCATTAAATTAAAGCTCTTCGAAAATCAGCATAAAATGCCTAATGTACGTAATAATGTCTTACGATCTTAAAAACTAATTAAGTTCGGATACGTTAAAGGCCATTTACAAAGTTTTTGATTATTAAAAATTAAAGCGACAAATTTGTGATAGCAAACTACACAAAATCTCTCATCCCAAAGATAATCTCGCACGAAGATCACTTACCTTCGGCCTATGTATATGAATCTTATATTGTTTTAACATTTAACTTTATTTTCGTGAAACGTAATGTCACCACAAAACAGAGCGTTACTTTATACCCTACGCTTAGTTCACTTAAATTTATTTGAACTTCCACGTGCCGATTTATTTACTTTACTCTTAAAATCAGGAATTATATAAATACATTTCTAACGGAGAAGGTAAATGTGTTAGCTTGTTATTAACAGATGAGTCGTTTCAAGTTAATACGATTAGCATAACACATTAGCGAGCGTAGATGTGTCTATCTATCGATGTGTACTAATCAATTACAAACAAATTGGCATGTTTATGGTTATTTTTACGTCTAGATATCGATATTTATTTATTTGCCTCCTTTATAATACATAGGATTGGGTGTGAATGATTTTAAATTCGAGATACCAATTCAATCGAACAGAAATTGTACCAATCAAGCGTTATTTTGTGCCATTCATTTTATCATAGGCAGTGATAAGAAATCAATGTTTTCAGGCATTGCGATACAACACTCCTCGATCTTGATGTATGTAGGTGTTTGCTGTAAATTCAATTAACACCATGCTGAGTTTCAACTTCCGTTGGATATCGGAATATTCAGATCACATAGTTGTGATTTCTGTAGATTGGGGCAGAGCAGAACACACACGCTCTATAATTATGATATCTTCAATATTTCCAGGTAATTATTACGTAGGATTGTTGCGGGTTCAATCCATAGAGAATAGGCCAACTTCGTTGATTGAAACAATTTAATGCCGCCGAAGATTTGATGTTTAAGTTCATTTTGCAGCCATGGAATGTTGCACGTAAATAGGTAATTTCTACAAAACGTAAAATTCGCACTATCGCCATAAAACAATGAATGGATATTCAATCGTTCCCTGTCAGGGTTATGAGTCCCTTTACCACCCTTTCGTCAAATTTTCTAACGCGTCGGATCCAAGAACAAGTCCGTCATATATACTTGAAATCTGTGAAAATCGCTGTGCCACAAGTTTTCGGTCGGAGCAAAATAGCGTGAAAGAAAGTGCTGATGTGGAAAATCCAAGAAACTCTCCATTTCTTACTCGATTTTCTTCCTTTTTTAACGACGGTGAAAAATTGTGCTTTAAAATTATCATCCGATTAAAAGATCAAAGGCTTGAACGTTGTCGTTACGAAAAGGCGACGAATTAGTCGCTCGACGGATGAGTATTAATCATGGCTGTCTGTGTAAAATGTAAAGTTTTCTCACATTTTTTAAACAAAAATACAACACGGAACTCATCAAATACGATCACGTGATCGTAGAAGTAGTTTTTAGACATGTATCTCTATTATTAATCACTTGGTATAGCTTTTTGTTTTTTGAAAAAGTCCAATCCGCGTATCATTTGTGCACCTATGGGAACGCTTGAAAGATCACAATTGTCTAAAATTGAGGTCTCATCAAACATTGGCAATAGATGGCACTAATTGTGCTCATCAATCATTATAGTACAAGAGGCAGTGACCAAAATTTTAGTCAGTGTTTGTACAATGTAATCATGCGAGCTACAGTCTACCAAGATTTCAATAGAAATGTTAGAAATCTTAATAATTGTACATACCATACCATACTATAATTGGCAAATATGAAACCATAACATGAAAAATCCTTTCTTTAAAAGTCTCCTATGAAGATTACCTACGATGACTTTAGTTTCATAAGAAAAATAATTAGTTGATTAAATTCCATCCTTCATAGACTTCGACAAACACCACCAAATAAGCCATCGAAGTATGATTTAATGCAGAAATTTAAAGCTCCATTATGGAATTACTCCACATGTCATTATTTATGGTAACCATTTGACATGTGAAAAGCATTCTGGATAATTTATGAATTCAGGGGAGCGCATAATTTAGGTTTCCTCGAAGGTCGAATCGCTCCGACATTTTAAGGTGCCTTTAAATGACTTCCGGTATCGCGTGACCGGAAGAACTCACCCTAAACCCTTTATTGGCCGTTTTAATTTTTCGCAGCGCGTCCCGATCGGATGCCGAAAAGAAAATTCAGCGACGTCAATTCGAATGGCTGAAAAATCGGTATCGCTTTCGACATGAAAGAATGTATTTATTCGATTATATTGCTGGCTTGGCGAACAGGTAGACGTCAATATAGGCACTTTCGATAAGCCCTAGAGCATACTTCAATCAAAGCAAAATATGTCACGTGTCGCGTGAAAAATATTTTTTTTTATCCATTGCGGGGGAACATCTTAAGTGTTTCGACATCTTTTTTCCCGCAAAGAGACTTAGGGTTGTCAGACGTTATTAATGGTGAATTTTAAATTGGACCCGGAGTGTGGCAGATCTGAGAATTCGTAGCAAATGGACGACCTTTTGATACGTTTGATCGAATCAATATTCTCGTCCCTCTCGAAAATTTACATAGGCTTTTTTTAAATCTTGGGCTCTACGACTTCGTGAGTGATTAAAGGTTTATGACTTCCAGCCACAAGCTGAACGGCATTGGGATTTTTTTATGGGGCTCTTGTTGTTTTATGGCGAGCCCCTTGGAGAATCGCAATGTTTGTAAAGCCATGCTTAATGTGAATTTTTTTATTATAATAAAATGATAATCCTTATTGAGTCGTTGTGGAGTAGGCACTTTCAGCAACCTCGTTTCCTTGGCTGAATTGTAAATGTTTCATAATGTTAAAGAGCCTACAAATGCGGATCGTATTGAATAGACTAGATTTTTTTAATCAAAATAATACACAATGATATTCACGATACAATAGAATATAATTAAACAGCTTTCTGTCGTCTATATCTAAGTAAACCTAAAAAAAACCTTTACTGTCAAATATTACACCGGGTGTAGCCTCGTCAGTTCGCTCATCAAACGCAGCTGGGGTAGCCCAGCTAAAATGAGTTGGGATACTGCAGGTCACCCTGTGCTGTCATACCCATATAAAGGGGTGTGTGGAAACAGCCAATTACAGTAGTTGGTGGAAACTGTATCAAAGGTTCGCCACTATCCTCAAACAGCCTAGGCATGCAGGTTAGAACGGTTTTAGGCTGTTCGAACGGCGACTCGTCTCTGTGGCTAGGATACTACAAATGACCGAACCGACTACGAGTACCATGGGGAAGGGGTAGCAGTCCGTCATCTGCTGCAGCCCCGTTCAAACTGAGATTGGACTCATGGTGGCAGTAAATCTTCGGTAGTATTCCCTTGAATTTAGCTTAACCTTTGTCTTTCCTCCTCCATCGCACCTTCGGGTGTACTTCAATCTGAAAGCTGGTCAGTCAGTCAGTCGCTGTCTGTCGTCTATCATGTCAAATAATACAGTAGAATCCCGATTATCCGGACTAATTGGGGATGAAAATAGTCAGGATAATGAAAATCTGGATAATCGAAAACAATCATAATTGACAGAGAAAGTATGAATAACTGAAAGTATGAAAAGTATGAATAACTTATTTGTCTAGATTTAATATCTCTGACCAATATCTCCCCCTTCGCAAATCTCTTCTTCGTCTTCTCGATCTTGTTCTTCTGAGGCAGATATTACTTTAATTATTCTCTCATCATTCAAAATTTGGAATCCAGGATCGTTTGCATGGAAATTTAACCAATTGGTTACATCTTCTTCGTCACATATAAAATACCGTGTTATTGCTTCCACAATGTCTCCCATACTAGGTTTTACCACGTTACTGGAACTTACTAAAGGTCTTTTCAAAAATTGAGACATCTAAAGAATTCCAACTATCTGTTGCGATATAGCAATTACCTTTTACATTTATTTTCTTCTGCTAGCAATAATCATCGAAGCATCTGATTTTTCTCTGATCACCCTGATCTATCGGATTTTATTACCGACGTGACATTTGGTGGAAGAAATTTTACCGTAAACATTATATCGATCTGTTTTAAACTTTCTATAGAAGGATAGGACGGTGCATTTTCTAGTAATAATAATGTGTTTTATTGGTATGAACTGTTTTTTTTATACCATCGTTTAAAAACTTTCCATTCATCCAGACTTTTTTCTGATAATTATATTTAACCAGAAGACTTTTGATATTTTTAAAACATCTGGGGTTTTTTGATTTTCCAATGACAAGCAGTGGCAGTCTTTGTCTGCCTGCTGCATTTGCACAAACCATTATAGTGACAGGTTCTTTACTAGTTTCGTACCCAGTTGAAGTATTTCCACATCTAATTCTAAAGATCTGTTGGGTAGTTTTTTCCGATTTAAACCGATTTAATCAACATTGTATATAAACTCTTCGTTGAATCCTTCCTTCTCCACAAAAAGCATCAATGTATCAATAAATATGTTTGTTGAAGGTATGTCAGCGGAAAGATTTTCCCCATGAATTTCAAATTCCCTGATTTCATGTCGTCCTTTGAATTTTCCAATCCAGCCTGAACTTGCTATGAAGGTGGAGTCTTTATTTAATTTTGTATTGAAAAATATTGCTTTTTCACACAATAATTCCTGAATTTTCATAACATATTATAATCGATGCAATTTAAATAAATTTTTAACGACATATTAACGAGTCAAATTTATAAGCAATTCGATTCAATATATTGTATTATTTAGGCCATTTTTATCATTTATAAGGGGTTTTTATGATGTATGTTGTCATTATACTTTAAAAATATTTTTCTCGGCGTTAACGGCGAATTTCATTAGTCACACTTTGGAGATTGTTATTCTTCAAGATTAATCCAGTTTCTCTTTGTATATATTTTCCCGCTTCAATTCTAGAGGGCTGAAAATCGATCCAAAGACCTCCCTTTTTGCGTTGTTTATCAGATGTAACTCATGAAATAGTTTAAAATTGTTAATATTCAACGATTCGACCGTTGGAGTTGAAAATATGGACATTGACGGACATGTTCCTTAAAAATGATTGCGTCGATGAAAAATATTTTAACTGCTGTATTACTTCTTCGCAGGGATCTGAAATTGAATGCCGACAAGGCGACTCATTAATCAGAATCGAGGATACCGGTTACAAAACACGTCATCCCATTAGTCCGCTGAAAAATGATGGAAATTTAAGCGAAACAGTCGGTTGTTGGGGTGGATAAGTAGACGTTTGCTGCGAGAAATATTCCGATTTATCGCCACGGGTACGAATAAATCTCAAATAATTAGTTGATCCATTGAAAACTTATTCGGGGGCGGGATGGAATTTTCTCGCGGCGGTCCATTGAGGCGGGCCTTAATGCGATGATCGCTCAAATCAACAATGGGGTTTTGTTAACACAACATTTAAATACCATAAATTTTCCCGGCGCGTACGATATTTATTTAAAATCGTCCTGCGTATGCGAAGAATGATGTTGTATTAACCTTTTGTAAGGAGAGCCACGTTTGCCGTTCGTGAGCGGCATAAATATGACCATGCAGGAAACTGGGTTTAAAATTATTGGGTTTCCGTTCAAAAGTTGGAGAGATCGATGCTTTTAGCGGACTTTTGTTATTCGATCTTCAAAGAGTAGCATTTTTTGGGTTGTCACAATACAAAATACATATAAAAACGTATAAAATGCGAGCATATTTCATAATACAGTTTGAATCAGTAGCTTTGATCATGTCCTTCTTTACAATTTTCAACTTGTAAACATACTTAAATTATTGATCTACAGCTTTTATAAGTATAAAGATGTATTTTTCTGGATAAAAATGAAATTTTCATTAAGAATTGTTTCATGGAAGCTTTTAATTTCATCATCACGACATGAAATGCATTAGCTTAAGACTAGTATTTCGTAGTATTCGCTTAAAAGTCTGCACGATATTCAATGGAATTCATATCATGAATTTTTGTCATTTTGATAATAAAAAAAAACCACTTAGTTATTTACAATAAAAGCTTACTTTATGGCGCTTCATTGTATGGATTTGCTCTTTTGTTTCTTACACAATGTGCAGTTTTCAAAAACATTTCATTGGTAACACCCTCCACTCCCCCATAATAGATATTGGATATTTCATACAATGTTGCAGACATTTAGCTTTGGACGCTTTTCGTGATCTCATACAAATATATTGACTGTTTTTTTCCATAACTTCAAATACTCAATTGCTACTAAAGCGTATTTGGAGCACGCAAAAAAATTCTTAGTTACAAAAGAAGCGAATAATTCAATTGAGCACTTCAAAAACGTCAAATATCAAATCGGATTTTTGTTTTGTAACAACAAAACCATTCGATTTAAAGATAAATCTTTCAATTTTATACATCAATAGTCCTCGATTCAATATAAAATTCTTATATTTTAGATTATCCCTTTTATCTAGGAGTAATATTATCCCACTTTAATCATAATTATTGGTAAAATTCCCTTAATTGTTTAGATAATTTAACTATCAGACTAAATATAACCTTATTTCTAATTTAATGATTTAAATATGTCTGAAATTTGAGTGCGTATTTATGTAATTTTGTCCATAAGTAACGGTCGGAATTTTTTAAATTATTGTTGAGAATATCGTATTCCTTGTTGTTAATCCAATTTTCATTATATTAAACATTTCATATTTAAACTTCACCTTAATATTACTAGCGATATTTTCTGAAGGCTGTATAATTAAATGTATTTTAGCGAATTAACGTCAATTCTAATATAGCCAGAAAAATCTGTATTCCGTGTGAGATAACTGATATATTCTGCATCAACATTTGTTTCGTGAGAAAGCTCTGTTATAAAGTGGTCAATCAAATAAGGCAACCACCCCAGAATTGGCGAAGAAAAAACACAAAATGGTATTGAATGACCGTCGACTGTAAGTGTTCGAGCTGGCAAACATGGTAGACCTTTACAAAATGCTGCACATCGCATATTGATTGAAAATTTGGACATGAGAAAGCTGTGCGCAAGATGGGTGCCGCGTTTGCTCACAATGAAAAAAAAATAGCTTCGTGTGTCGTCGAGTGTTTGGTGATGTTTCATAGCAATGTAGCCGAGTTTTCGCGTCCATTCATAACCATGGATGAAACATTGATGCATCACTTGTTCGCGATCTTATTTGGCGCCAGCCAAACAATTAAGTTAGTCTCTGAGGGGGTTTCCATGACGTAGTGGCCACAAGGTCTATGTGTTCCCAACCGGTCCGCTTTTTCGACCGCTGACATGACGTATAAATACCTCGCAATCGGACACCATATCCGAATATCTCCACGGAACGATTATGAACTCTCATTACAAAACGAAGTAATCCGAAGAAGACTGATCAGGTGGGTTGTTTAAATTTTACAATTGGTGAAAAATGTGCGCCCGTGGTGGGTTATGGGGATGTTTTAAATCTTGAATGGAGAATAATTAACTTTGTATTGATACCCTTATAAATTTCCAATCAATTGCTATGTAATATTGCATAGATTCACATAATTTTATAAAAATATTAATATACATTCAAATGTCAATAAAGTATATTTTTGGTATGACGTAATGCTATTTTTGTATTATTTATAATTTCCTTAATCATTTGTTGATATCTGTTACTCTTTACGTCATCAATTGCATATTGCTTGAGTCGGCAGACGATGTTGTGAATTTGCAAAAATCTACAAATAGTTTTGCAGTATAAATCAAATTTGTGAACGAGTAATTTCCAACTTGCGTGATAATTAAAAATTTTCATTACTGACGTCTGCATCATTAATTAAATTTATTGCCAAATTATAAGTAATGTATGTCTTCTCAATCTATAAATTCAATCTTTCTCAAACAGTTTGCAACACCGTGGGTGCAAAAGGACAAATGTCAACCGTCCTTTGCCAAGTTCTTTACGAGACTTGACTTGAATGACGATCCGTTGATAGGCCAATTGCGCATTAATTTATTGCGAATTTTAAGTTGACACATGCAGAGATATTTTGCAATTCGAATCGAATTTGGCTCCACGGTCGCAAATTTGAGGAATGCGAAATTGACGGAAATCGTGTATCGGTCAAGTTTACTATTTGGCTTAGAGAATTTATGCTCGGACCTTTTTACAAAAAAATCCAGTGTCTTTTGTATACGACCGGTTTCTTGGAATCTCGAGGAAAGTTTCAGCACGTGCTGAAATAAATGACTTAAAAGCTCCAGATAGACGTAGTGTGCGTCTTCCAAATAAACTAATGTCGAAAGTATTTTTATTTCTCTTTGTTTTAGACTTCTAATGAAATTACTCACCGGGACAAAATAAAACGCCTTCAGTTTTAAATCCCGATGTTTAGATGAAAATGTTCTGAAACAATACGTCTGCAAAAATCTCAATAGTTCCAATAAAATGCGAAATCTAATTCAGATATTACCAGAAGCAGACGAGCTGCTTTTAAATTGCTGATTTTTTCGGAAGAAAAATGATGATTCCTATAAAACCAAAATAATGCTATTGGAATAGTTTAGAATGTTAATACTGAGAAATATATGAAGGAAACATAAAATACATTCAAAAGATAGAATGGCTAAAATTATGTACACTTTAATTGCAGTATGAGAGAATTTTGTATATAATAATTGCTTAAAATTTTGATGAAGGACATCTGGATTTTTCACTAATTGCTTTCTGTTTTTAGTTGGGTTACTTTCAATTTAATCTTGCCTGTTGATTCAATTAAATTCTACAAAAATATGTCATCTTGTTAATTTAATCCAATTTATTCTTCATTTAATAATAACTTATGTCATTTAAATCAAACAAATATTTGGATTGAAAGCCAGATCTTAGATTAATAATTCGGGATATCGAATGTGTCAATATATTCGATTGATCGCTTCGATTTAGATTTTTGCATGCGAAATTAAATCTATTCAAATAATCTTAATTTAATCAAAAGTGGCAGTCAAATAGTAAACCATCGCATGATAAATCTCCTATGAAAATCGCCCATATTGCATATAACATATTAAAAAGAAGAAAGGACAATGGTTTAAGCTAAATATATTTTTTTATTATAAGGGACGTAGGGTCTTCTGAATCAAAACTTATTTGTTCAGATAAAACGTTACAATATAATAACAGCCTTATTTAAACAAGGCGATAACAAAATTAAGTATCATTAATGACCACCAGACGATGAAATTATTAAGTTTCCGTTCGTTTTAAAACTCCCATTAGCACAGTTCACACAATATTATAGAGTAGATTACCCTTGTCGTAATTTGAGAGGATCGTGTTACCTTTGTTGGTTGGTCGGTGTACCTTCATTCACCAGGCAACGGTTGCATCTATACATTTTCTTGAGTTGGCCTTCGCTGCTAAGATCGTCTTTGTTGTTACATCTATGAATGGTACAAAAGAAAGAGTAATTTTTGGTCATCTTTCATAGCAATTTTCACATAAAATAGATAAATTTACAATCATTCTTTAAAAAAACGGAAGCCTTTTCTTTTCTTTAATGTTATTTTTTAACATTTTTGCAATACATTTCATTTTATTGCTAGGCATAAAATATCAGATCGCAAATATATACTCTTTTCTTTTAAGGGTCGTTTCTACTTTGTAGGGCCTAAAAGTGATCGGTTTTTTAACTTTTTTTTAATGCAAAAAATCGAATAGAAAGGATTAGCCAGAAGCTCTATAAAACCACTCAAATTTGATCAACTGACATTGAGTCACAAGAACATCCAGAAATAGTTTCAGGGACTAAATTGGGAAGCTTTATCACATCATTCTTATCTACTAAGATATTTAAGATGTTATATTATATACTTAAAGCTTTTTTTTGTGCTGTAGATGCGTTCCGCAAAAAATCGCATAAAAAAAGCTATGACTTCCGTGGATTTTAAAAACCGCATAACTTCGAACAGCTATATAAAATATATCCAAAATCGCATAAAAAAGTTAATAAGGAACAGGAAAACAATAAGGCAATTAAAAAATAGCATTTTTGATAAAATTTAATGGACGTTTTGCATCATTGGTAAAATTTAAAAGATGTCTGGGATCTCAAATAACAGATTTTCGAACACGAACTCAAAAAATAAAAATAAAAATTTTAGTCAAGTCATTTTTCGCCCTTTTTGCCTTTTTTGCCATATTTTAATTTTTAATTAAACAGTTAAAAAATGAATTTTGACATAAATCTGGTAGGAATAATAGAGGGTTATATAGAAAATATTCGTACCCAGTTTGAAGTAAATTAATTATTTAAAACTTGAGATATGATATCAACCGTGTTGAAAAAAGTAGTTTCGAAAAAAACGCGTTAAAAGATTTCATTATGATAAGACCGGCCAAGTTTCCCCCTCACTCAAATAGCTATAACTCCGTAAATTGTTAGAATTTTGGAAATTCCTTTTGAGAATGTATTTTTAAAAGTCAAAACATTGGAAAAATGCCAAAAAAACCAAATCAATTTTTTCAAAAATCTAAACCAAAATAAAGGCCGTGGTCTTAAAAAAAATTGCTTAAAAAATCGCATAACTTCAAAATCGCACATAAAAAAGCCACACAAAAAGAGGTTTGAGTGTATAAATAATAAAAGTATGTATATATATTAAAAAAAAGTCCAAAAACAGTCCAAAGCATTATTATGAAGGCTGGATTCCGCTGTAGAATGGCCAGATATACATTTTTCGTCAATAAAAACATCGTATTGAACAATTAGAATTTGCTAAATCATAAACATTTTGGAAAGATGTAATATTTGTCGTTAGATATAAGCGCAATATATTTTGCAATCAGGATATTGCGAAAAACATATGAAAAATTAAAAAAAGAAAATAAACATAAATTTGAACATTCATCGCTGCGTCTTCCGATTGCCGCGTTGTTCAGTTGCAGAAATTGCACTGAGGTTTACTCGGTGCACGGACGCTGGGTACCATTAGCCTTGATGATGATCTCAGTGCTGATAAATGCTGCTGTTGCATTGCGTTGCTGTTCTTTATCTTCGAAAACGATTCGTCTCTTCTATGCGACATCTAAAAAGAGGGCTCAAAAGACGGAAGACAATTAAAATATTGAGTTATCTTTAATATCATTTATTTACATACAGCCTACACGAATATATGGATATTAACAGACAGTCAAGTTAGTATTTTAGGGGAAGTAGCCAACATTTTAGTTTAGTTAATGCTCAGGAAACTAAACAAAGTTTCGGAAAAATCCCTAAAGAAATATTAATATAAAAATAAAAAAATAAATAAAAAATTAATATAAAAAATTGTGTGCTAAATTTGGTGCTATTTCAAATTTAGACTTAATTAATAATTATTACGTTTATCAAATTTTATGAATGAATTTGCTTCTATTAACTATTTTGTCGATCTTTTCAAAATTATACACGCATCCCAGGATTTTTTTGAGTTGCTGTTTAAGTAATAAAAATTATATGAAATTGGTCAGGTATGATTCTTTAGATTTTGTTTGTAAATTACTTTTTACAGTCCTTTTTATGGAACTATTGCCGACCACTTTAATATGTATATAATTTTTTAAATGCGGTCGCCAGCCGCAAGTTCTTTACAATTGAATCCGAGACGATTGAGTTACTAGTTTGACCGCTCAATCAAGCGGCTACCTATTCTTGCATATCACAAATTATTTTAAATATAAATTCCTCATCGAATAATTAAAGTTGGAAGCATTCCATTGCTGCATGCTAAAATGTGAAGTCTATCATGTTGCTTGAAATATTTTTTAAAAATATTTCAGCAGCGCATCTTGCGATAGAAATGAAGATTAATGATTTATGTGCACACCGACTTAACAGCCGCAGTGTGCTTTGGCCCACAACCTGCAACACCAACTATTTTTCGAAGCTTTAATCTTCAGAACCAGGTGTCGGGTCCAACGTCTCCTCAGACTCGTTTCAGTTATGAATTTCACAATCGGGCTAAATTTAAACAACTATTTTTAATATCGGGCATGAGAACCGCGAAACGCCGGATAAATAACATCAAAGTTTCCTTTGGCCCGACTTTATTTGTTTATAACGCATATTATAGAACGCAATAACAATTACGCTCGGTTAGATCCTCATGGCTGAAAAAATGTCTCATTTATTACAAGGCGGAAAAAACACACATAAACGAAAAGTGGAAATGAGCCGATGAACTATTTATTTGAGGAGATGCCAAAATATCACATCATGCAAATCAATTTGAGCGTATCACGTGTTTGGATGTTTTTCACCTTGGACTTAGTCACTTGTTAGCGCGTTTTGTGTTGATGGAGTAGAAAAAAATCAGATCATAAGAGTATGATTTTGGTCTTATATCGGACTGGAATTAGTTTAATAAGCGTATGTGTTAAATAAAAACCTCACGAGCACTCGATCTTGTGCAAACTGCCAATTTGGCAACCGCCAGCGTGCTTTGGTTATTTGCTTTTCGTTCATTAGTCGTCAAAATATTGCGATAGTTAGTAAACTTCTTCGATAATAGATCACAAGATGCTTAAAATCACATTTTAGACAATTTTGCGGAGGTGCAATATGTATTTATATAAACGGTATTTCAATAGGGCCGCTCAAAGTTTGTCAGATTTTAGTGGCCATGTTTTTAAATCAAAAACTATAAAATTCATTGTGAATTATTTAATATTGTATGGCAAATTACTATAAAAGGTCAAAAGCAGTACTCCGTTCGAGAAACGTTTCGCCAAAAAAATCATCTTTAACAACGAGACCCATTTTTGGATTAATAGATTTGTGAATGAGCAAAATGCATCCCGAAAAATTCACTGTTTGGTGCGAATTTTGGTCTGGACAGAATCATCGATCCACACTTCTTCCAAGACGAAACCATCAACTTGCGAGCCCTACAATTGAAGATAAACAACTTTTTGTAGCTTAAACTGGATGGATACTGACGACATGTGACTAGGGATGCCAAATATTCATAAATAAATCAATCATTCGAATAACGAGTATGTCTTCAATGACTTTCAACATAATTGCGTGTATGAGTATGTTTATGAGTTCGAATCGGGACACAATGCTCCGAAAGCTAGATGGAAATATTAAATGGATGGAAAGATAAAAATGCTGGACAAGTGAGTGCCGTATGAACTGTCAGAAAGCTAAAATTGAGGAGCTTGGAAGTGTTTTCTTCGTTGATAAATTACAAACACATAACTAAATAGTAGGAATTGACGCTGAAAATAGAAGAAATTGACACGACAGTTTCTTCCCGAGTCTCCCGACAATCTAGTTTATTGTACTTGCCGCACTTATTGTATTTAACAGAGTGATAGAAATAAACGTTCATGGTATACAATTAATATGTTTTACACTGTAAAATTATTTTTTTCCAGAAATTATTTTATGCAAAAGCAAATTAAAATTAATTCAATTTTTCATATGTCTATTCAAAGCATCCTTGAATTATAATTGGCAAATGCAAAGAGATTAATGTTGTTTTTGTGAACGTTGTTTTAAATTTTGCTATTTGAATTGGCGCTTTAAACTATTTATGACATAAGTAATTGACAAAAATACCTTGAAAATACTATTTCTATATTTAAAAATCATTTTGAAGTTCATTATATTCGCATATAAAATATCATATCGATCATAAAATATCAAAGACATGTTTGTTCTTCGTGCTGAAATGTTAAAGTCTAGATTTCTAAATGATTCTATTTCGAATTAAATTATTAAATATCCACTATGTTTGGAAATCAAGATAACACGATTATGTATCGTTGATTTGTGTTTCTCCGAGCTTTCGCACAAAAATGTCACTATGATGAATTAATTCAAAAGCATGTCATCAAATATAATATCGGAAGCCATCAAAATGATAGATTCTCAAGATGGTTAAATATATCTCATGGGTGAAATATCATAGGCTTAATGAATCGCTGTCCCAATAGGTCGTACATAATAGATGTCCGTCATTTTTATGGATGATATAACAGGTGATCACTTCTGTTCTTCGCTCCGAATAAATCAGCTGCGACGACCGCTGGAGCAGTCGCTGTTTGATTTATTGTTGCATTAATGTTTTGTACGCAAGCCGAAGCACTACTATGTGACTTGGTCGTTGCAAATAATATTTAATGGCCATCGTTTTTAAGCCTTGGCAAAAACAAGCAGGCTTTTAATAGATTAGTACTTCTGCTACTGCCAGCTGAAATAGACCTTTGTTCGACCTGAAAATGCAGAATTGCTGCCATTTCGAAATAACCGAATGACGGGTAATGGGATTTGTCCATTAGATTAGTTGCGCCGAAGAGCATTACGCTGGTTGAGTTTGGTGATGGATTCGGGGAAAATTAATTTTGCTGTTGTGCATTTTGAGTGAATTTTGTTGAAATACTGTGAAACTTACAAATTTTACTCCTATGATAGCATAATTAAGCCTACTTTTCGTTTTGTTTCAGGTATGATATCCATCGGTTAATACAAATAAGCTTTTGGACATGATAATAGAACAACAACCACATTTTTAAAAGAAAACTGAGGTATTATACATATTTTACGTGCATTTGGAAAAAAGTAATTCACACTTTTCTTGAGGTTTTCTTTTAAACTCCTATGATTTCTTATCGTGATGTTGCATGCATGACACCACCAATACTATATTTAACTATCGACAAAAATTATGGATTAGTAGTCATATCTTAAAAAATCGATTTCGATACAATATAGCAGCTTAAAATATCCTAAAATGGTTATTTTTATAGAGAGTCTTTCATCCATCCATTTTCACATGCACATGCAAAATTCCTCAAGTTTTTCTAAGGTTTTGCCGAAAAAGTTAGTGTTTACAATCTGTCTAAAGTTCAGGGTGCGACAGGGAAACTTCCTTATTTGAATCGCACGTCCTGAAGCAACAGTTATTTTGTGAATGATGAAATGGCGCTTATTTAAAAGAATAAAACCTAAAGATTTTTTAATTATGTAAGTTTAAAAATGATCATGCAGTAGACTATATTTAAATGTTTCTCTGTAACATTAAAAAAAACTGATATTTGTATTGTTCATTTTTTTAATAAGGTAGTTTCCCTGCCGCACCCTGTAAAACAAATTACTCAATAAATTCGTAGGATATAAATCGTCTTAGAACTAATAAAATGACAAAATGTTGATATGCAAGTTTGTAGTTATCGTTTAATATCGACAAAAAAAGCTGCAAAAAGTTTCTTATAAAGCACAAATGAGCTTTTAGTTTTGAAGTAAATGTTTGTGTACACTCGTTTGCGAAAGAAAATTATGTAATAAAATTAAATTAATACTAAAAGTTGGGGCAAGGGTGACATATAGGGGTGGCAGTATTATGATTTGGGTCTGTCATAATGACATGATGTCTGTCAATCTAATCAATTAAAACTTCTACAGGAGGATGAAACGGTTTAAATTTGACGTTATAGATCATCTAAATTAATACCTTAATAATTCAAAATAATCAAATAAAGTGTTAGATAAATAGAATAACGATATTTTTCTCAAAAGATTCAATCATACTAGGTTGTCCCATAAGTTTCTTTCGCAAATGAACAGGAGATCTAATCATAGCCATGGTTGAAGAAAACCCGCGATATACTGTTCGCGAAATAGCTAACAAGTTAGAAATTCTACTGAGCATCCGTCCATAATCATCTGACAAAATTGGGCTACATCAATCGTTCAGATGTGTGGCTTCCTCATGAACTGACTGACTCAAATAAACTTCAGCGTATTTCAACATACGATCTTCTTCTCCAACGACGTAATAGCCAACCTTTATTAAAGAGACTTATCACTGGAGATGAAAGTTGGATACTCTATGAGAATATCCAACGTAAACGGTCTTGGACCAAGGGTACAGATGCTTTAACTGTAGCTAAACCTGGCCTACATCCAAAATAAGTTTTGCTATGCATTTGGTGGGACTGGAAGGGGGTAGTTTATTATGAGCTACTTTAGCAAGGTGAAACGATCAATTCAACAAAATATTGTTTCCAACTTGACAATCTAAAGGATGCAATTGCCAGAAAACGGCTAGAATTAGCTGAACAGACGAAGCGTTGTTTTTCATCACGATAACGCCAGGCTTCATGTATGTTTGCCCGTCAGAAATAAATGATTATCATTTGACTGGGATGCTTTACCTTATCTTCCATACTCTCCGGACATTGCCCCTTCAAATTATTATTTATTTCTTTCATTGAAAAATTCTTTACGTGGTAAAAAATTTAATTCAAAAAGTAATATAAAAATGTACCTTGAACAATATTTTGCCAACAAACCTGGAAATTTTTGGCAAGAAGGCATTATGAGACTTCCGGAGAGATGGAGAAAGGTAATAGAATAGAACAGATCATATATTATACAATAAATTTTTATGTAATACAAATTATTGTTTATTTTTTTCTTAATATGAAAACGAAAGAAACTTATGGGACACCATAATATTTCTCTATTCAAACTGATGGGTTTCCTTATTATTTACATATTTAGTTTATTAAAGTAATTTAGCTTAAAAATAAAATCGCAAATATCGACATTTTAATCCATTAAGTAAGAGTGGACAGAAACGAAAGTAGCAGGAAGAGTCGTAACCTGCATAATTTTATTTTTAGTCTTCGATAAGTATGCAAGCGCTCTACTTTTATATTTTCAGAGGCATTATTGCTAGCTCGTATTCAAAGCTTACTTTTTCCATACTATTGTTTTAATTTACGGAAAAGCTTCAACCTCCTCGCCTTTCAAAGCACCTTTTTTATCCACCCCCAGACCGAGAAGGGTCAACGGTGGATACGACATACGGAGAAACGCCCACCCCACCTTTTTTATATAACCACTTCGCAGTTGAAAGCCTCAACGTGCAATTGCGTAGTTAGAAAAAGTTCGGAGCTATCCGGACGTACTTAACATGTCGGACACCAATAAAAATTTCCGATAAAATCTCAGGGTCCATAGCGGCCTTTATTGGTCTCGTTTGCTTCGAGGGTGAATTAAAAAGTTTTTCTTCGAGATTAACAAGGCGATATGTCCAACGGAGAGTCGAATTTATTAAATTATACGGTCGAAATTATGTGATCAAAATCGCGTCGCATAAAAATGATCGTATCGCACTCGAATGGTACCATTTAAAGAAGGTCATGCGAGTTATAAAATGATGCTTAAAAGCCAACCATGACTAATAACTCACTTATGAACTTTCATTGTGAAAGCGTCTTTGATTTAATTTCGCCGTTGCGATCGGATTGACAAAGATTTCGTCGAAACAAAGCCGTATTAAATGTAAAACAATGCAAAGTCAAATGCACGCCTTTGAACGCATGCCAACCTGCCGGTCATATTGTTGACTTTAATTAAATTTCTTCGCTTATGAACTCCGAAGCGATGTTTTCGAATGCCGTTCAATTTCAACCCATCACATAATAGTAATTGTTTAGTAAAAAAAATCTCAAATTGACGATATATGACGTGTTTGGAATGATGACTATGATTGGTTAAAAAAAATCCTATCCGAGGCTCATACGGTTACCAGATCTGACACCACTGGATTTATTTGTCTAGGGACATGTAAAAGAATTAATTTACATCACAAAAATGCTCACAAAAGAAGATAGCTAAGATATCTTTTTAAAACTAAACTAAGTTCAAAACAGTTTTTTGATAAAATAATTTAGAAGTTGAAATTTCTCATTCATTTGCACAATTTAATGTGAATTTGAAAGCCCAGAAGTAATTTTCTTTCCGGCCGTTTTATAATATATGCTGTTCGGACCTAACACCCGATCCTGAAGGGTTGCAGGACGAACTTACTGTCTATTCTTTCTGGGGGAGCCTTGCGGACTGGTCGTGTTAATTGTTGGCGTGCAAATTTCATTTTCCGCCATGTGTTAATTTCGCGCTACGGAACATCATCTGGAAGCTTCTGCCTCGTGATCGTCGCCGTATCACAAAAGGGTAAATAAATTTGAGGATTCCTCCTTTTCGGTATCGTCGGATGAGTGGTCGTAGATAGAGAATCACCCCATATACAGGATTTCTGTCGCATATGCTGCGAGTTCTTCTCGGGACTGCGGAGCCCTATCGCTACTGAGGGCCAAAACCGCGTCGCTTCTCGTCGAGGCCCTTCAGGCTGAGATGAGAGGCGCACGGACGCATTCAGCCCTCAAAATGTCCCCCGATGAAGATTACGGGTCCCTGGAGACGGCGAGGGGCAGTTTTGATACATCATTTTTTTTGTTTATCAGAAAACAGTCAAATATTGTAGATATGATTGTTTAAATCCCACAAATATTAAAATAGTCGGTTTTACTTTAAAATTAATCAATCAATTTTCCTTTTGTGTGTATAACTTTCAGTCTGTCTTTCATAAGACGCTCAATTATGAAAGCGTCGCACAGTCGAATGAAACTTGTTCAATTAAAATTCAACAGAGATCCTTCAAATTCTATTTAATTCTTTCAATTGTGCTTATACATTATAACACTACAATTTTACATGTATATTTTAAGTCGCAATACTTGGTCACCGATTGATATATTATGCCAAAACGTTGCACAACCGTGGAACTTTGTCATGTAAAATCGTATCAGTGGTGACTTTGAGCACAACCGATCCGGATTCATTGTGGTTTATCCATGAAATGGATGAAAATACTAACATTCCAGTTGAAAAGGTGATCGTCAACCGTAAATATATTAATAGCGATAGTGCTTAAATAATACAATGTATGTGATGATGTATATTTTTCATATTAGTGTTATGCCATCATATTTTTTCATAGCATTATATATTAAAAATAATTTACGTTTGATGCGACATTTTATGTTTGTACAATCATATCAAAAATTGCATGTATTTGATGTGAAAACATTCCGAGCGAATTTGTGTTATATTTTTGGAGTGCTAAATGACAATGCATTCGTAGAGCCAGTTGGAATTCTCGCAAACAAACATATTTTAGATCATTTGCGCTCATATGACACTTGGAACCAGCAAATGACAGCTGTCAAATTGACACCGATGCTCTATCGATGAAATAATTTATTTTGCGCGAAATTTATGAAAACTATCTTAGAGCCGACCATTGTGCAATTTATTTGAATTGATGTAAAATTATCAGCATATTTGTTATTTATAACACCTTATCAACTGAAAATATTGCGTATCAAATAATAGTCGATTGAAGTTTGGTAAATAATGTTTAAGAAACTATAATTCGCTGACTAATAAAACAACAACTTTAAGGCAAAATTCGAATTCAATCAGTCAACTATTTATTTATTTATTTAGTCGTTGGCCTCAAAATTGGCTTCATTTTCGACAATTAGTTCTTCATTGGAACCAAATCTCTTTCTCTGAAGCATTATTTTTAAGCCTGCAAATATGTAGTGGTCGTTGAGAGTCAAATCCCAAGAATAGTGAGTGGGGAAACAATTCAAAGTGCAATTTTGCCATTGTTGCGATCGACGCATAGTGCATTTTTCTTGATGAAAGAGTTTTTCCTTTCTCAAGGTAATCAAAACCTCACCAGTTACTTTTTTGGTCGCTTTAGATGACTTTCACCGGTTGTTGTCCACTCAGCTGACTGCCAATTTGTTGATGATCGAGTATGAGCAAACACGGTATCCACTTTGAACAGAGCTTTCTCATAGACAAATGTTAATGCAAAATGGTGAATATATTGACTTCTGATATCCATGTCAGATTGCTATGAATTTTAGACATTTATTATTGAAAGTTTGGTATATTCTATTGGGCTGGAAGCTATGAAATGGGCGTTGAGTAAAAATTAAAAAAAAACAAAAAGCGCTATATTTTACATTATTTATTATATTCAATCGAAATAACTTCGATTGACATCTATGAATTTTTGCCAACGATTGGGCAAATTATATGTGTATTTTTTTTACCCAAATGATGATTTAGTGTAAAAATTTATTTACGCGAAAACCTTAAAACTTCGGGTATATCCAATCAACAATATTATAGTGAAAAACCTCCCAAAAATTCAGCCAGTTCGATCATACACTTTTTAAGACCCAATTTAAGTCGTTTTTGAAAATGCAGACTCGAGATAATCTCATTTAACCCATTGACGCACAGTTACCGTCAAATACCTTCATGAGTCAGCAGATAATACCTGTTTATTGCGCCAGATTTGAAGTGCTGCGATGATGATATGCAGACTTATCTGGCGCAATAAGCAGGTATTATCTGCAAACGAAGACGCAGGGGAATCCCACGCAAGATACCGAAAATGACTTCATAATACTGATATGTCAATTGACGCGTTAATGCATTTAGAGTAGAATGGTCGAGTAAAATAAAAACCACGTGCAATTCTCTCAATCAGATCGGTATCCTGCGTTTTGCGCCCCAAGCCCAGTTGCGCCCGTGGCAGGCGCCTGCTTTGCCACGCCCTAGTTACGGCCCTGTCCATTTTTTTAAAATTTATTTATTGCACGCAGATGTTTTAACACATTAGTTGGATATAAACACGAAAAAAATTTACGAAGTGTGTAAGAAAAAATTTATAAACGAAAATATTGAGCGCACGTTACAATGAACCTCACTCAGCCGCAGCTAAACACAGATTAGCTCCAACGCCCGTTTCATAGTTTCCAATCTAATAAAAATCAGAGTGATAAAAGTGGATTTTTTGTCATGCGAACTTATTAAGTTGTTATGTTATATATATTAAATAAACTATGTTATTTTGATATTCGGATTTTAAAAGCCTCTGGAGCATATAATTCAATATTTCTCCCTGGGTAATTTTTTAAAAAAGTACTTCTGCTGCGAAAGAATCGAATTTCTCACGTAAATGTCAAATATCCCATTTCGCACACATCGCTCGCAAATTCGCTTGAATTCTGTTTTGTATCGCTTTTTTAGAGTGATTCGAATCGACAAGTCGTATTCGAGCATTCTTTCGTGAAATGATAATAAAACGGGTACCGTATTGATATTGGACAGCGAACGTGATGGCGCTGATTTATATCGCTTTTTTCTGGGTGCGCAAAAAGTTGAAAATGAGCCAAACTAACTATAATTAACGTTGAAACGCTCGATTAGCACCCCTCGATAATGCGCAATGATTTATTTCGGCTATTGACGGACGTATTTATCCACGGGCTTATTAACCCTTTTAGTGTCGAGCGATAAGAGCTGTATCTAAGCGAAGAATACCGGACCGATTGAAGAATATCAAAAAGAACCACATTACTAAATAAATTAATGGTAAATGGTATTTAAAAAATCGAAATAATCACCCTAATTATATTGCAGTTACATGTCCATTATTTATACTCAAATCTTTATTTTTAACCGTAAATTATAATCGAATCGGCAATACTTAGATTTTGGCTCACTGTTGTAATTGCGCATTAAAATCCTTCAAAATAAATGTTTATATTGAATAAGTATTTCATACAACACTTAATAAAATTATTTTGAGAAAGTTCTCTCGTGATGCCAATATTAAGGTGTAATCGCATACGCAACGATATATCGTCGATGTTACTTTGCACAAATATTGCCAGCGACGATATATCATTGTTTGGCATAAAAGGGTTAATATCCTTGCGAGAGAATTGGTTAATCAATGAGATTTTTATCTCTAATAGTCTATGATTTAAAACGATGTTCATCGATAAATTTGAATTTTTACTATGTACAATTGTTCTAAATCAAAATCGCCAATACTAACGCTTTGAATCTCCCCAATTTATTGGTACGCTGATAATTTTATCGTACATTTAATAGCAATATTCTATCCACTCCATAAAACACGCACATAAGTACGTTAGTAAATAAGAATAATTTATTCGAGCAACACTTCATGATCAGAAGCACATCCTATTTTTCAATCACATGTCGTTGGACAGATTCCTGGCAGTGTTTGCGAATTCCTCGGCTTAATTTTGTTTAGATGTGACATTTGAATAATTTCATAAATATTTTATACGATTTTATTCGGATGGCGTGCGCGAATGATTGTTATGGAAAGCTGATTTCGTGCGTCCGATGAATGAAGTGTGAATTTTCAGCCGCGTTCGCATCATTGTAGAAATTATTTTAGCGATAATTTATCTCAGATCAACTGTTAAACTTTTCAGCTTGGCATTGTACAAACTGTAAGAGTAGGCGCTTCTAAAAATGAGTATGTTTGAAACTGTTCCAAATGTTCATGTCGTAGATGGGCTCTCATTGAAATGACATTACAATATGCAAAAAATATTTTTAATCCATATGATGAATATATACTATTGTATATCAACACTTAGTATAATGCCTATGCTTGAGTAGAATAATTTTAGATAGAAGATGATCTATGATTAAGTGACTGTCATTTTTTTAAATTGCAAATTATATGCAAATCAATCACTCGTCGATCAAAATTTATCTAAACAATTGATTTGACCTGAATTTATCCACAATCTAAATTTAAAGCCGAACCTTTTATATATTAAGTCCCGGAACTAACCCACTAAACCATGAAATTAATTCATTTTACATGTTGAAAAAGTATTTGGATTCATAGTAATTTCGCAAGGATCTTTTTTGGCGTAAATTTGCGCGTTGTTTTTCCAGCCAGGATTTTCATTCCCCGTCCGGCGTTGAATTACATGATTACAAAGAAAATATATTAACCCAGTTATTCACAACCCTTTTTATTTTTCTGCCCCTAATTACTCCGCCTGCAAAGATTCATCTGAGCAGAGTGTTTGGGCTTCAGCGGAAAAAAACGTGACTCGAAAAAACGACACTCACTGACAGCGCGGTGCTGTCAGCTGAAAAACATAGATCTTAAAAAATTGAAACTAAAGTGGGCCAATGACTTGGACCGTTTATTTTCTGCATTGTAAAAAATGAAAAGCAAAAGTAAAGCACGCGCGAAAATATTATTAAATGAAATATTCGATGGGAAAATGTGTATTATTGGCGAAAAGTTTTAATCGATTATATGCTAATGAGTTTATATTTGAAATTGGCTTTCATCATAACTTCAAACTGTGATGAGAGTGAGGTTTCCGTCACGTGAGAAAGGTCAGACAGCAATCGAGATGGGGCGCGTAATATCAGATATCATCCCTATGTCTATATTTTTTGTCTGAAAAGAAAATTAAGAAAAGATGCGCATAAAAAGAGGGATGAAAATATTTGTGTGGGCTATGTTTCAGTCGAGTAAAATTCCACAAATTTATTTGCATTAAAAGGAATGGAGCACATCGCCATAGTTCTAAAATGTGTCGCATATTTCAGACTTTCTCCAAAAATATAGCAATACCGACAGTTGTATAAGACATTTTTAAAGTAGGTTTACAATGCTTATTACTAATATTCGATGACCTGAAAGAAAGACATTTTCCAATGAGCGTATACATTAAATGGATTGGTAGTAGATTTTGGACGGCCCGATATTTTTCTGTCCTTCAAATTCTTTGTCTCTTGATGTCTTCTATTAGTATAATACAGCCTCTTGATAAACATATTCATTATTTTAGCAATTAATTTTACTGTAAAGTCTCAGTTTCATAATTTAATTATAGAGGTTAAGATCTTCATACTTAATAAAGCTAATTTTATCATTTTATATAAATAAAGTTTAAAAAAAAATTGCAACGATTATAACGTCATTTAAATATTTTGCGACATCTGCATAAGATTGTCTGAAATAAATAAGAAAAATATACATATAAACCTTTTTTTT
The DNA here is from genome assembly GCA_008973525.1 of Stenopsyche tienmushanensis. NCBI lineage: Eukaryota > Metazoa > Arthropoda > Insecta > Trichoptera > Stenopsychidae > Stenopsyche > Stenopsyche tienmushanensis. Next base: position 995,382 of record WACJ01000274.1, read on the forward strand.
TGAGCGGTAGATGATTTACATAGAAAAAGTGAAGATGCGTTTCATGGATTTTAAAAATCGCATAACTTTGAAACAGCTATATAATATATATTCAAAATCGCATAAAAATACTTTAAAAAAAAGAGGTTTGAGTGTACATTATTTGTACCGGACAATCGCTATGATTTTACATAAAACTCGGTAATATGTTAGGCGTTTCCAAACCTGTTGTCATCGGTAGTGTGTGAACACGTAAGCGCACATGAGATTTTGATTTGAATCGATGGCACGTTTTGGTCATAATCGTAGACGTACTGGGGTTCGGTCAGCCCCCCGTCTAGTGGGGTTTTCATTACGCCTGCCACCCCGCGACCTTGCAAAGTTTCATCGCGATTTTTGTCTCCATGGCGAAGCTGTCGACATCCTATAATTGGGACAGCTGTTCGTTCAAGTGTCCATTATGGTATTGACCGGCTGGCCAATCGTGCCAAGAGACAGAGCCAAGTGTCGGATCGATTGAGAACAAAATTTCGCAGTCAAAACCAGGTCATTGCTAAGGCTAAACCGTATAACTCCGATTGGGGCTCCTCAATGAAACTCGTCACGTCGCCCAGACTATGTTATTCTTGCCTCCCATTTTACACCCCCTGGCGCTAAATTATAATGCCGAGAGGCCTTGTCCATAAATTCATCTTCATTAGACAAAAATAGGGGCGTCTTGTAATTTTACGCCGTAATGCTGCAAATGCATGCAGCGCATGATAAATTAGACTTCGCTTTGGTCTTGAGCGAAATTTTCGCTCGACGATATTTTACTCGCTTTTTTAAAAATAAATACACATCAATTCATGTATCTGCGAAATATATTAAAACGACAAACAATCTAGCATATGGTAAACCTAAATTAATACACGAACGTGATTGAAAATTCAAATGAAAACAATTACTATGTTTGCCGACAAAATTGCATGATGTAACTGGAAAATGCGCGAACACGATCGCGAATCTATTTAATATTGACGAACGCAAATAATATTTACAAAATTTACTTAATATACAATACAAAGACTTACTATTTTATGATTAGAATTCCAATAGACGTTTAATAGCAATCATCATAAAGTAAATACCATTGGAATATTAAGGGGACCGAAATGTTATCAAAATTTTAGAATTTGAACAAATAATAATCAGAAAATCTCCGCTGAATAACATAGATGAGATTGAAATCTTAAAATTCAGCGGCATTGTTTTTGCAGATGACCTGGAATTATCAAGCATGTTTAAGCAATTAAGAATTAATTGCTAATTGTTATTTTGCCTATGATTATTCTACATCGAAACTTCTCATCGAAAACCACAATTTATACATTGAATTGCACATATTATTATTCGCTGCTGCAGTGCGATTAGCGAAGATTTATGATGAAATTCTGTATTTATGTAATTTGCCTATTGACAATGGATATCCAAAATTAATAGACAATTCCTCGATTGTTTGGCGAGCACCTAATCAAATTAATGATGATCAAATTTAAAAGGTCGTTCTAACTAACATCCCCAATATTCTCATAAACACTCCCCGATTGGAAAACAGTAAAAGAGCTCGAAATTCGTATTACTTTCCGCTTCCGAAATACCACTAAAATTTCAAAATTTCTACGTGCTTAAGTGATTTCATTCTTTTGGCAGAAATTTAAATTAAACACATTGGATGGCCAGGATCTTTTTACGTTTTTGCGTAAAAATTTAGAACGCAAAATGTCGCCGCTTAGAGAGATAGAGATGAAATTTCCCCCGGAACACAAAATATGGAACGTTAACCTATTTAAAGGTTTTCCCCATCGAATTTTTTTATATCAAGTATTTTGAGGGTGCTGTAAGATCAAGTTTTATGTAAAGTGGCATTCCGGCTACTTTGCCGAAAAATCTCATCTCATTCTAAGCTTTCGTTTATTTTTTTAAGATCAGACGAAATTGAATTTGTAATATTTTCTGCCAACGAAAAACCATCTTAAGGCGATCTTTTGCCCTGTTGATAATTCTCCTATGATAAACACAAATTATAATTTTTTCATATTAAGGGTTGAACTTGCACAACGCTAATCATATTGATTTTATTTATTTTTATAAAAAAGGGTTTGTTTGAAACCTTGAACTATAAGCCTGTATTTCATAATTGACCGTTTACCGTCGAACGTGCCCCCATTTCCTCAGTTTGCTTTAGAAAAGAGTCAACCAAAATGTAACTTATTTTAATCACACTGAATAAATAGCTGATGTAATTTCTTCATTATACATTTTTATTGTATATCTCTTTGACATGTGCTTTTATTCTATTGCATATTTTTACGTCATTAATTAATTGTTGCAATCAGGGTTGATGTAGACAGCAATAGCAGTTATCATTATTATACACGGCACATGGACCGACATTTTTTTTCGGGGGTTAAGGGGGTATTTTCCTACGTTTAACACAAAGACCCTATGTTCTATGAGTCAAGGTTATCAAAATGGATTTTTTTAATAAATTTTGAGAAAATACCCAAAATTTCACCTTCAAACCGTCATTATCGAATTAATCTTTAATATTTTTTTCCTTTAAAATATAGGCAATTTCCACTGAATACCGGGCATAAATTCTGGAAAAGTCATGATAAATAGGGAAATATCATTTACGACAATTTCTCTGAACAACTTTTCTCAAATTGCCTTTATAAACGATCGGGCAACATTATTCCACGCTTCGTGGATGTGTCTGTTAGCTTTCATGTTATAAAATGTTTACCAACAAACCTGCATGGCATGTTAAAAATAAATTTTAAAAATGTATAGTATTATTCTACGAGAGGTGGCGAAGTTATTGGTGTAATTATTCATACAAAGCTGATTCTTTCTCGTTATTTTGTTATTGTACGTCAACAAAACGGCAGTCTGAACAATAATGAACCAAAACTACTTGTAGATATAAAAAATCAGCGTTGTAGATTTAAATTTATTGCCGGTATAATTTAAAAAAAAGTAGTTAACTTAACCACAAATGGAAGCCAATTAGATATTATTACATGATGTTTTGTTGTCTAGAGTCTAATTATAAATCTTATATAGTTAAATAGATATAGAAATTGGAATCTAAAACTTCTTTATCTAAAATGTATGACTTAAATAAATATTACGTTGTCCATAAGTTTCTTTCGCAAATGAACACAGATCTAATCATAGCCATGGTTAAAGAAAACCCGCGATATACTCTTTGCGAAATAGCTAACAAGTTAGAAATTCCCCGAACATCCGTCCATAATCATCTGACAAAATTGGGCTACATCAATCGTTCAGATTTGTGGCTTCCTCATGAACTGACTGACTCAAATAAACTTCAGCGTATTTCAACATGCGATCTTCTTCTCCAACGACATAATAGCCAACCATTTTTGAAGAGACTTGTCACTGGAGATGAAAATTGGATACTCCATGAGAATATCCAACGTAAAAGGTCTTGGACCAAGGGTACAGAAGCTTTAACTGTAGCTAAACCTGGCCTACATCCAAAAAAGTTTTGCTATGCATTTGGTGGAACTGGAAGGGGGTAGTTTATTATGAGCTACTTCAGCAAGGTGAAACGATCAACTCAACAAAATATTGTTTCCAACTAGACAATCTAAAGTATGCAATTGCCAGAAAACGGCCTGAATTAGCGAACTATGTATTATTCAATAAATTTTGATGTAATACAAATTATTGTTTATTTTTTTTTTTTTTTCTTAATATGAAAACGAAAGAAACTTATGGGACACCCTAATATATAATTATAGCTATTCACTCAAACATGCACAAACATTTATTTGCAATTTTTATTAATTGCTATTTTTAAACAAATGCGAAGGTAGACAAATATTTTGATGGAAATAAGTATACAAAAAATTGCGAATGTAATGAGTGTTTAATAATGCGATTCGATAGTTAATTTCGCCTTGTTTTATTGTTCTATAGAACAGTTGTTGTGAAAAAAAAAAATAGCTGGGTATTCATAAGAGAGAAACTTTTCATATGAAATTTGAAACACTTTATTCTGCGAGTTCTGATCTCTATCATCTTGACAGAGCATTTACCACACGCTCATTATAGAGCACGTGCTGTTATCTGCCACTTCAAAAAGAGCGATTATTTTCAAACGTTCTCCATAGTTGTTTACGATTTCAATGGGGAATAAAGATGGAAAATTTATCCGTCGATATAATTGGCAATCTCAGAGGATGAAAATGCCTATTCAAGTCAAATCGTTCATTTTAGAGCGTTTTTTCTATGTGTATTTTTTGTATTCCAATATGAATTTACATTTATTTTTAGGCCAATTAAAACCGAATTTGAATAGCGCGGGGAAAAAATTACGTATGGCGCAATTTACAATATTGTGTATGATACTTTACAGAATGAAAGCTATGATGAATTCCTCTAATTGGAATTTATACTCTGTGTGTTATTGCTGTTCAAAATATTTTGGAATTGTAAAAATGTTATTTTCAGTATTTCAGTTCATTTTTACTGAATATGTTTTGTAGTTCACTAACGATTATTTTTTGTTATTGATATTATGGAAATAAATACTGAGATATTTTATTAAGTGGCCTTCACCATGTTTTGTATTGTATTGTGAAATAATGATCTAACCCTTAAAAATGCATATTTTTGTTTTCTATTGAAACTATGAGAGCACTTCTAAAATTCCAATAGATTGACGTTTTGAAAGCAAAACACTACATCATATATTCACTATTTTTTGTTTAAAACATATTTGCTTTGAATCTAAACAATATGCTATTTACAGCGGAAAAATATAAAAACTATAGCACGTCTGTATATAAACTAAACTTATTGTGTAGATTTCAAATAAACCACGTTCATGTCTTTCAAACTTTTTTTCCATCGTATATTCCAGACAAGTTCTACTGTTCTATAATTCTGCGAAGATCTCAGTTTAATTGATCCAATTCCATATAATTAAACTTTTACGTAAAACACAAACAATAGCAAATGAGAATGAACTTTCTGACTAACTATCGAGGATTCATCGGAATCGAATAACAAAATATACAAATTTCCAGAAAAGAGACTGTTTATAATGAAGTAAATACTATAGCAAGCGATGAACCCAGTCACCATCTGGCATTCCCTGAAGAATTTCTCAACAGTTTGATATCAACAGGAATACTTTCTTACGAGTTAAGACTGAAATCTGGGGCATTGATCATTCTATTGCGAAATTTTATTCTATTTAACTCTGTAATGGAATGAGATCGATAATTACAAATATATTGAATTTATATGCAGCCCTTATAACATAATATAAAAGTTCCTCATACACTTAAACATATTTTCATTAAAATCAACAAATCACGCATTTTTTTCTTTTTAAGGAAAACTACATTTTTATAAACGCCGTTTTTATCCTAATATTTCATGGAAAAGCAGAAGATAGTATGATTGGATAGAACAAATAAATTGAAATTCTGCATATTCTTGAATATGATAATAATTTGTACGTTTGGAACAAGTATTTTTCGATCAGCATGTGAAAATTAGTATACGATGTATATAATGATTAAATTAATTTTAAGTCTTTCCGAGTGCAACAATAAGTTAAATTCTATAGGCATTCAATAAATGGCCATATTTTTCCATATATACGTCTTATTATAATGTTTTTAGAGAATATCACTAATCGCTAATGGATCGTTTGTCCTCTTTCATCTCCCGCGGATGCTCTTAGGCGCCTTTAAAAATAAGCACCATCACTTGTAAAGTGGGCAAAAATAAAGAAAAACAGCTCATGTGACCCAGCATCGTGGCATATTCTGTTTATTTTCGGGATTTCGTAAAAAAGTGGAAAATCTCTAGAGCGATCGGAGAAGGACGAGTGCGAAATAGATGCCCCGTAAACATTGCGGCCCAGAGCAATGGACCGCCTCGTAAATATTGTAACCTGCCACCTGCTTCGTTGACCACGCTGCCGTTAGCTAATCAGCGGCCCTGTTCAAAGTCTCCATTCTATATTGTATATGGTCGTTGTTGCGACTTGCGAAATTTGATTTATGATATTGCGAATTTATTGTTTTATAATTAACGTGGGAAAATGATAAATTAAAATTTTTGGTTTTGAATTTAAAATGTTTCATATGTTGTTTGATATGAGTAAAAATGAATCCATAAGCAATTGGCGAAAATATTTTTTGCGATGACTGAAATTAGCCTCAGTCAGGTGTTTGGGAACCACTGGTCTCTTCCTTTCTTCCCGACGAGCTTATATTAAAAGGAAATTTGTAAATGTCATAGTGCAGCTAAGAAACGTCTTCCTATCCATTGTTTAAGAATAATTAGTGTGCCACTCCCTTGAATTTCCTGAATGTAATTCCATACCCTGGCTTAAAATCGTTTACATTAAATGTAAATATTTTTCTATAGCTACCCTCAAGTCCCTGACCTGGTAAAAACGAAGGAGGGGACCGTAATATAGTCAATTTGTTGGACTAATATTTTCAATGTAAAATTTTGTTCAGATTCAAAGAAACACATTGAAAATCATTCCCCGAATCAATCAATAATCTTTACATTACTAATTTTCCCCAAATTCCCTGAATAAATTATTATACAATAATTTGAATCAACCAGAAAGTAACGAAATGAATGAAATTTAGCCAAATGTGTTTTCAACAAATTATTGTTTTGTTGTAAAATTATCGAGACTCTTAATAATAAATAATTTGAGGGAATAATATCTTTAAGCAATGAGGTAATATATTAATACTGTCGCTTTGTTGGGCTTCTTTAAATTATACGAAGGTCAACCAGAAAGTAAGATTACAACATTTATGTTAAAAAAAGTTTATATTTAATTAAATTCACAAGATGCTTAATGAATATAACTATCAGGTTGAGTCATAAATAAATGCCGATTTTTTCAAAAACATTTATGAAGCTTTAACAAAATAATAAAGCAATATTACTCTATTATATTGGGGTGTCCCATAAGTTTCTTTCGTTTTCATATTAAGAAAAAATAAGCAATAATTTGTATTACATCAAAATTTATTGAATAATATACGATCCATTTTGTTCTATTACCTTTCTCCATCCCTCCGGAAGCCTCATAATGCCTTCTTGCCAAATTTTCCCAGTTTGTTGGCAAAAATTACCACGTAAAGAATTTTTCAATGAAAATATAAATAATAATCTGAAGGGACAATGTCCGGAGAGTATGGAGGATGAGGCAAAACATCCCAGTCAAATGATAATAATTTATTTCTGACGAGGAAAGACATATGAGGCTTGGCGTTATCGTGATGAAATACAACGCATCGTCTGTTCGCTAATTTAGGCCGTTTTCTGGCAATTGCATCCTTTAGATTGTGTAGTTGAAAACAATATTTTGTTGAATTGTTCGTTTCACCTTACTAAAGTAGCTCATAATAAACTATCCCCTTCCAGTCCCACCAAATGCATAGCAAAACTTTTTTGGATGTAGGCCAGGTTTAATTACAGTTAAAGCTTCTGTACCCTTGGTCCAAGACCGTTTACGTTGGATATTCTCATAGAGTATCCAACCTTCATCTCCAGTGACAAGTCTCTTCAAAAAAGGTTGGCTATTATGTCGTTGGAGAAGAAGATCGCATGTTGAAATACGCTGAAGTTAATTTGAGTCAATCAGTTTATGAGGAAGCCAATTTTATCAGATGATTATGGACGGATGTTCATGGAATTTCTAACTTGTTAGCTATTTCGCGAGCAGTATATCGCGGGTTTTCTTCAACTATGACTATGATTAGATCTGTGTTCATTTGCGAAAGAAATTTATGGGACAACCTAATATATTCACCATTATTATTGATCACTTTATCCCATTTTACTAGTAACTTTTTGATAACCTCTTCATAAGATTTAGCAGGTTTAGATGAAAATAAATTTTCAATAGCGTGATTCACACATCCTTAACATTTTTGATTTTATTTCCATTTAAATTTGCAAAGGTCTGCACTCACTGCTCTGTAGGTCTGCACTTTTGCCTCGTGTAAACCCCCAAGCATTATATGACGAAAATGCACTTTTTTATTTTCCATTTTACGGGTAAAAAAATACTATAACATAAGATGTGAATAACTATTGTCGAAAGACTGATGTTTATCTAATGATACATTATACTCATCAATACGGATGACTCATCCAAGGGTAAAATCGAATAATTATAACAACTTCTTTTCGTCGGCAACTATTTATGACTCAGCCTGATATTTTCCATGTAATCCACCGTCGAGATTGAAACATATTTGTAGTCCGGATACCAGATTTTATATGTCAATGTGATAAATCTCCTACACAAGTTCTTTTTGAATTGTCTTATGGGTTCAAAGGTGCAGTTACATAGCCACTTCTCAATCCCCATCATGATAGAGTCTAGAAAAATTTCTCCTTCCTGTGCAAAACGCTCCAAAAATTCTGTTGTGAGCATTCTGGGCACCCATCTGGGTGAAAGTCATTTCGCATTGGTTCATTATTTTTTTGTGCAAGTTGATCAGAAATCACTGATGGTCTTCTCTGGACAGCCTAACCCATTTTGAGACATATCCATGGGCAACAAACATGCAGGACCAAAAAAATTGACTGTTAGGATCCTATACGTCAGGTATGCCAATTTAAAAAAAACCCTGGGAGGTCAGAGGAGCAGCCCTTGTAACCTTATAAACTTTCTAGATGACCAAACAATTGATAACAATGATTTTCTAGATTATGTTTAATTAATAAATATGCTATGTATTTGAATATATTTCTGATGTTATATTAAAAATAAATTACTTACTTTACACAATATATTTAATTATTTTCGTTCTTCGATAAAAGATCGCTCTTGTGCTAGGAAAAACGTTCAAATGAACTATTCGATACACTTTACATTATTGCACTATTTCTGCCCAACTGTAGATTTTATTCGGAATCGTTAGAGAAAAAGTTTTAATTAGTTGAACTGCCCTCGTTTTTCTTTTTATACTATTTTATTTCCACTGCAATTTTAACAATAAACCAATTTTAAAGTTAATAAAATGCAATCGACCAACAGAAGAAGACACGCTTTTAAAGTAATATATCTGATGGAGACATGAGACACGATTCCCAATAAGGAATGGCATACACAGTATCTTGTCTTAATCTTTGTCAAGTTTTCGTATTATGGATTCTATCCTCGAAAGTCGTCTCTCTCATCTTATACACTTACACCTTCTCGGATACGTTTCGTAATCTTCCGTCGTAATCCGCACCTCGAGACTTCTGCTCGTTTTGAATTTTATTTCGGCTTTTTCAGCTCTTTTTGGGGGCACTAAGCGAAAATTTCACATTTTTCCACGACATATCCAATTGGAGATTAGCGTCTACTTCAGCGGTTAGAATGATTTCTTGGAAGTTGTTTTCAGCATGACCATTCGGCATGCCGTAACGTCGAAACTGAATCCCACGCGAATCTATTGTAAAAACAAATCGTTAACACTCGCTAGCCAGACCGAATGGAACTAAATGATATATTGAAAGTGCGGGGTAATTTTTTCGCGATTATGATGTGATTTCACCGAGCATATTTGTGGGTGTGATTTCAGCCAAATAATGGCGAAAACATTCCGATTTGTATTTTTGTTTTAGCGGTGAAGGTCGCATGTTTGCGAATAAAAACAACAACATAAATTACAAATTTGCCACCATATCCCCATGGGAGACATATGATTCCAAGGATGATTTGATGATTTCTGAGATGGGAAGATAAATATTATATGCATGTTCCATTTGTGTGCACAAGATCAATTTAGTCCGTTATGTATTATCGAATATATACTTGAATATAATCATAATTTTCAATAGAAGTATCAAATAAATAGATTTAACATCAACTTAATTCCGTATTGAGATTTTCTCATTCGGATATATCAAAATGTGCCAAAAATAACACATAATATAAATGCTGATCACAGTGTTAATTCCACATCCAAAATAATACAATCTGTATTAATTCATTTAGATTAAACGCATTTCAACAAAGAAAATCAAATTGTCAGATCAATCATGCATCAGTTGTCAGATAAGGATTATTGACATCAAATTGCTGAAATTTCAATCAATTTTTGGTATATAAATTATATTTTTTTTATATTTAACACCTGAATGAATTTAGTAATATAAAAAGCATTCCCACGGATATACGACAGACTGTCATTTTGAAATAAAATATCTTAACATTTCATGCTATTTCATTTTCAAAAACAATTGTCGCTTCAGGGTGCGCATTTCAAAAAAGGAAGTTTCCCTGCCGCACCTGAACACACGATAAACCATTGCAGATATTATTTCATGTCGTAAGAAAATATTACATTAACCCATGTAATCTCTTAAAATATATATTGATACCGTTTTACAGCTACATAATGTTACTTATGCGAATATCCCGTATGAAATTATATTTCCAATTTATTCCATCGCCTGTAAATATGTATTTTCAACCACATTATTTCAAAGGAAACGAGCTTTCACCTTATCAAATTTCCTTACATCCATGCACCCTTCGCGCGAAGATCATCGATCTCAATATGCTCTCAATTCATCCAAATATCATCCTATGGCCTTCCACAAACAATAGCGTAATATTGTAGATTTCATGCCGATGTTGATTGACAGTGGTATAAATTGCACAAGATGATGGATGATGATCGACGGGCATCACAAATTCTGCCATATTAAAAGAGGACCTCATTTTAATATCCCAATTATCAACACACTATTGATCCCCCCATTCAGACATTGGCGTGATTGAAATATATTCAATGACGCAATACAATCGTGCCACAATTAATTTTATTGGTGTAACTCAACATTTTCCATGTGTATCGTGTCTTCGTACATAAAGGACGCGCTTAATATCTAATATCAAAGAAAACTCGGGGGACTCGAATCGACCTAATGTATATTCCCTAAGGCGATTAAAACCTCGGTTATGTATTATGAAGAATATCGCAAATCACGTCTTTATGGCTGATGTTAACGTTTCCAATTGTATAACGGATAATCTCGTACAAAATTAATAAAACACTCTTGTGTGATGCGAGGCAAATGTTCCATAAACGAATAACAATTTCAAAAGGTAAATTGAAACGTCTTTGTCTTCGGTAATATTACGTTTCTTCAAAATTAAACGCATTATGTTGATATATTTCCACATCAAGTATTGGCATTTTATTATATATGTCGTTAAATTTGAAAAGTCAGTACATATAATATTTATTATAAGCAGCTACAGCATAGTTTCAGTCTTTAATCAACTTTGTATTCTGGATATTTGGTATATGGACCGACACAATTTTAAGGGGTTAGGAGTATTTTTTGCTAGGTTTCACACATTAGCCCTATGTCCTAAGTGTCGGTTTTGTCAAAATTTCGCCTTTATATTATGAATTCAATTGTAAGAACATATTGCATTATTTTTAGCATGGGTATGTTCGATGCAATGTTACATTCGGTTGTTCTTCCACAATATTGCACATTATCATGATCGATTTTGCAACTATTCAATTCAATATCCAACCCGTTTAATTAGCGCAGCGATGTATCAAAAACGGACAGCATAACCGATTTAATCTTCGAGTGCGATAAATTAAATAATTTTTCGGCTCCATTAAATGCTCAGCAACGCAGTTGTGAAGCTTTACGTCGCTCAAACGTCGCCAATTGACGCGGAAAATTATATATGCAAAAAGCGCTTCTGATGATATTTAAACGATTCGAATATCCTTTTCCGGTCCAGCAGCTGTTGACACATTTCAGATCAGCTGAATCAATTTGAACTGCCGCCGACAATATTGGCGAAAAGCGATTTTATTGCGCCTCAAAAAGAAACGACAATCGCTGTGGAATAATTTGAATATTTATACACGGGGAGGGATCATTAAGCCGATACACCTGGTTGACGATGAAAAAGCAATTTCTTGCACGCCCTACCATTCGTATGGAGTTTATGGTTTTACGCTGATTTATTTTTCATTGCCGTAATGTATGCCAAAAAAAAAGGTTTTGCATCGTAAAAGACGAACTCATCACATACATATCTCTCCAGGCAGCTGAAATAAACAGACGTCGATAAAACGGTATTTATGTTTCGATAAAAACAATGTGTCTTCTGCGCCATTAAACAAATAAAATGATCGCGCATAAAATATTGCGATAATTGATCATCCTCTCACCTTGAATTTTTTTTTTTTGAAAATGGAAAAACAACATTTCTTCAGGCATAGTATCTGAAATTTATAGCTACGAAGACACGAGAATGAAGCGCTTAACTATAAATATAGTGTGCGTGGTCGTAATGTATATAATGAAAAGGAAACGCTCGAAATTATACTTTTGACACAATCGAGCCGCTAATTTAGTACATGGATCAATGACATTCAAACTCTTTGACAATATTAGAATACGTTTCAGAATGGCGATTCCTTTACTCTCATAACATCACAGATATGCCTATTGACCTATATATACGACCCCTTGTTGATATTGCTTCTTCATTTTAAGATACCATACCCGATACCAGATGTAAGAGATCATCATAAACAAAAAATCTATAGTTATTATTCAGTGCTTTCTTTGTGGTTAAATTAAGTTATTTGAAAATTTGTGTGTAAGTAAACGTAATATGATTGATTGCAAATCAATCACTCGTTGGCAGCCCTGTTAAATTTTATTAATCGTCTCAGTCTTAACACGTTCAGCACCCAAAATCGGTCTATATCTAGATCAAAACTATCGATGGAAATATTCCTAACAGAAATCGTACATCTCACTAGCACGACGAAGGCTACTAAATCGAGACATTCCCGCCGAAATCTGGACGTTTAACTGTCTAATCTATGTAGATATATATACAGTGCATATATGTTTTTCAAATTTTTATATTAACCTTTCCCTACCGGTGATGTATTTACTACACCTCGACTCTAATAATGGGATTATCGATATGAAATATAATAGATACGGGGTTCAGAATTTTTGTATGCCTCCGTGATATAATTACGAATCACATCAAAGTATTATAGTATTTAAGTATTCTTCTGCAGCGACGGAAATAAATAATTTGTCGGGAAATCGGGAATTTTGCGATTTTAGTCCATGTCTCGGCAGAAAGGAATTTTATCAGTCGCATTGACGGTGTTATATGAAAATGGGGACTCACAAGTAGTAGCATTTAAATATCTGATGACGATACCTCCAACGCTACCAAAATCAGATCCAGACTAAATGACGAAACACTCGATGCTTTAATATTAATTCGGACATATTTTCAAAATAAAATTTAATTTTTTAGTGTTCTATTTATCTATTTTTAAATTGTATTCTTAAACTATTGAAAATCCCGGTCCCGGGATTCCGGGACTGATCCCAGGATGGTCTAATGCAATCCCGAAATCCCGGGATAGAAATATTAACTCGTGGTTGGATTTTCTATGAGGTTTGCCATGGATCTGGCTCCATTTAGGATATTTAGTGCATCATTATCAAAATTTGAAGACCGCCCCATTCTCGCTTCATCCCTTAAGCTTCTATTGCCTGATTTAAATTTCTAGAAGCAATATTAGTATCTGATTATCACTTCATCATAAACATCTTTGAATGTTTTACTGAATTTTGTGACATCCCAACTCAAATATATGTGCTCACTCATAAGGCCTTAAAGTTTAATATATTCTCTTAATAATAATAAAGTGATCATATTTGTGTGATATATTATTGTTAGTGATGTGTAAGTTCTGGAATATAACTTAACATGACATTGATCAAATATTTTGATAGAAAATATTATTTAGAAGTGTGAGCCTTTGCAAAAGCTCAGGCGTAAAAATTCTTTCAATATAAAGATTTCTGCCTAAATTATATGGCTTTTCTGTAATCTCTGCGAATGAAAAATGAAGAGGCTCTATTCTTGCAGTAGACTGCTTTGAAATGATACGTTGTCAAATGTCAAACATTGTCAATTATTTGTAAAATTCTATATCGTCGATTCAAGCTCAGCCTGATTTTTAGTTTTTTAAAAGTAAATATTAAGACGCTGAATGAAGTCAGCTTTGTCATTAAAATCTCAATTTAAAATAAACATAATTTCATCATTCACACATAGATTCTTTCCAATTTTAATGTTTCAATTCAAACAATTTTAACCGAATTTATTAGTACTCGGAAATACATGGAAAACCACCACTTGGAAATTATTTACCCTCTTTAAAAATCTCTTTTGGCGATTGCTTCCATCGAATAACAAACATGGCACCGTAGGATATGTTATTGAAGATGTCTTCTTGAGCAAAAGATCAAAGGTTAATAAAATGTCCACACAATAAATTAAATTGCTTATTAAAAACGTCGTAAAATTTCGCAAATATCAAACAATAAACAAACTTTCTGCGAATTCAGCATCGCTATGAGTTTTATTCTTAAAGGTCAGACTGAGTATTAAAAACCACTTAAAATTTATAAGCGGAATGCTTAAGAAGAATACTTTGCGTTCCCGTGCTTTTATTTATTTTTACTATTCATTATTTTTCCCGCGCTTATTAAGAAAATAAAACAACAAACAAAAAGTCGACCTGGCGAAAATTGACTTGCATTAGCATCAAGGCTTGCCATTCTGAACGGCAAAAAAGTCTTCAATTACAAATTGTTCATTGCTAATTTGGAATTTATTATTTGTTCTCCGTTTCTAATTTTCTTTCTTTGTGAATCCGTTGGAGTGCAAACAATTCGGGAGATAATTACATTAAATTTTCAACGCATAAGAAATGCCGAGAATTTGAATTCGCCATCATTTAGCAGACGTTATATTATTCTGATCTATATATCACGCTAATGAACAGTTTGTAAATGCTCCTTAATAAAACAAATAAAGCACCCATAAAACTGTCAAAACGCTAGAAAATAAACAGAATTAGATACGGGGGATTATTTTTGGCAATCGCAAAAATAAGCAGACCACTATACTGGTCGAGTGGATCACCGCGAGAATATAATATTCCCATGTCGCCGGGAGTTTTATTCCCCATTCTTCAAATATCCCACCGATTCCTCAATGCTGTAAACACATAATGGCGTAATCTTTTCGGGCATTTCGACGAGGAAACCGGCGGTCTTTCGACATTCGCGTTTTCAGATTTAGCCGCGTCTTCTCTCCATTGATGTTGCCAGTCTCTGTATTTCGAACGATTCTCAAATGACACAAAAATGTTAAATAAGCAATCTGGAAAATCTGTTATCTGCTGTGACATGCTATCGCTAAAAATGGCGCGGTTTAAATAATCTACGGATTTTAGCCCGATATCGAAGATTAATGAGGTATTCCGGTATGCGAATGCCGACATTTTTTTGAAATTGGGCCATGAAAATCATGCCGACAATAATACGAGCATTTGATAAGATGGCTCGAAATAGAATTCTTGTATTAACAAAGCGTATATATTTTGAAACGCATTTTAAATATTAACGTTTTAGATCATTTATAGCACATTAATGCTTTATTGTGTTTGTTCTTCATAAGCTTTGAGCATAAATTATATGACTGTATTCAAGGAAAAAGCAATTTAATTCTCACAGGATTTGTATGATTCATTTAAACTTGGCTTTGATGCATCTTATGATGCATCAAATGTCTACAAGGCATAGAATATTATGAAAATATTTGCATTTTAGATACTTAGAATATTGAGCTAGTTCTGAAATTTATGGTACTTAAGTCTTCAAACCTTGCAAATAAAGGGAAATTCGGTCTCCGTGTAACCCAGAAAATTGCGTAGAATAATTATTTACTACCTTTCAAGGAAAATTGCTCAACCGCGTTGTTATCAGTGGTTTGACAGCTTCAATGAACCGAAGCTGGAAACGTTTAATCTCTTTTATTCGCTTAACATATGACATATGGCCCGGAACAATCATTTGCTCGACAAATCCCATCCAATAATCGATTATATATTTGAATTCAATTGATTTTAATGTACTATTATTTTTACAGGAAGATGATAAAAAATCCAAAAGAAAAACGGGGACATCATCACAGTCCGAACCCGAGGAACTAATAAGGGTGCCAGATCCATCGGACGCTAGTTTAAATGGTAAGCATTTCAGTGTTAAAATGATCGGTCAAAAATAGCCCGAGGATCAGAAAAACAACCAACAATAAGCATCCATGGATTGAAAAGAATACAAATTCTCGACACAAAAAAATATACAGCTCGATATGAACGGATAAGACCATTCGGTTCGCAAAGCCCATTGAAGTTTTATTGTCGTATGGCAAATTTCACAAGGCGATTATAAACACAATATACATCCTGCGAAAAGAACACGTTCTAGGTAAACATCTCGAAATTGTCGTTTTTAGGACTGGAGATAAAATCGTATTATCCATTCTTCTAGTATTGTCACACAAAATAATATTTACACATAGAGAATAAATATTGGTTTGTTCGCGTATTGTCGCACCCCCAAATGAAAGCATCTTACATGATTGTGAATTCGTATATACATATATATTCTTATTATTTAACTCAGATACGTCCAACACACAATATTATTCGTTGCTGTAAAATAAAGGATCAGGGAAAATATACTTTTTGTATAAAAATCACCAATTTATCGCCAATATAAATGCGTCCTACATATAGATCATTGGGCATATTTGAATTGAAAGCTCCTAATTTTATTCTGTCTTGATTCTATCATGACGTTTTTGTTATTCAATCTTAATTTGAATCTTTTGTCATATCATGTACGGTTTATATGGATGTTCAATGTATTCTTGTGGCTATAACTCTCAAATTGTTTCGGTCTTGAAGTTTGAATAGTTTCATTTTTATATTTTGCAAAAAAGCTGTTCATTTATAAGAATGAAGTATGGAGAAAAAATCCGAAATTAATGAAATTCACATTCGACATTTTATGATGCTATTTTAATTTGGTTTAGAAACCACAAAAGTCAATAAAACACCCCAAAACATTTATGGTTAGATGATGACATTCAACAAATGCTAATATTGGTTCCGTATATTTAAATCGGGCAATAGAGGCTTAAAGGATAAACCGAGAAAGACTACTATGTAAATACATTTAAAATTCATTGATAAAACGAATAGGATGGGTGTTATGGGGTAGGATGGGTACAGCACGCCTCTACTCCTCACGCCGAAAATCTAAGGACTACCAAATGAATAATTTGCCCTATTTTTTACCAAATATTATTTTTTACTGAATGATTCATTACTTTTATTTGTGTTAATTTTTGATCAATAATAGTTGAATGATAAATCATAAGTGAAAAAGTACTTTTTAAAACTAAACTAAGTAATTTTCTTTAAATCAATCACATAAAATAATGATTTATTTAGAACAAAAATACATTGCGAAATACAAAAACATGTTTTGCTATTATGACTACATATTAAATAAGTTTGATAAGTTTTAAAATATACATTTTTGGTATTTTTTCAAAATGTTGAAAAAATACCATATTTCATATAATAATAATATTTCGACAACCCTGAAACTTAGGACATTGTATGTGAAACGTAGCAAAAGATCCAAATAACCTTCAAAAAAATTTTGTCTGTCCATTTGCCAAACACCCTGCATAATATGGATTGGAATGGAATTCTTATTTTTTTAATTGTTTTCCTTTGAAATGCGAAATTCTTGTTTTTATCTAGTTTCGGGAGCATAACAAATACATAGAGGTCAATTTTTTATTTCCTTTATTTTTCATTCATATCAGAAAGGTCACATCCTGTCTTTAAGCTTTTAGGCTTCCCATCTCGATGTTGTTGTAACTGTTGTACCTAGTGGAGTTGGATAAAAAATTGGCAAAAGAAAAATACCCCCGGTTCTAATCGTCCCAATATTTCAAGGCGAACGCATGTATGAATTCCCAAGTTTAAGGACCATTCGGAAAAAAATTCTTATCCTCGAGGAATAATATGAAAAAGAATATTTCTGTCATGACCCAGTATATAATACGGCCTTGGGGCTGCTGTGTACATTACCGGAATAAGGTTTTATTTCGCTACACATTATTTTGGTTTCCATCCCCGAAAAAAAAAGGGACCAACACTGCAAACTTTCCCGGCTACAAGAACACTTTGAATTAAGAGTCGTAGTATTTTATTCTAGAGCTTTTTATCTAATTCGAACTTTTTTTATTTAATTCGCCCGCTTTGTGTGATGTTGTTTTCGCCGCGAAATCAATCGAAAGTTTTCGCACACATTTTATCCCGCCGCAAAACAAATCCATAAAAATCGCGTGCATCTGTCAAAAATACAAAATGGCCGCCGATATTCGAATATTGTAATGCAAAACAAATGAATTTGAATCATTTTTTGTTTTTAAATGAACGCCGCGAAAAAATGACGATTAAATATTTGGGACGAGCTCTACCTGTTGCTTACAGAACAGCTGCTTTTACAATGTGCTTTCCAGCGCTTTTTCAGCACGTTGTTATGACAGTAAATTTTTCAAACAATGTGAAACAAATGGAAACAAATAAATGAGACAAGCGTGAATGCGCAACAAAATAGCGCGTTCGAGACAATGAATTTTGATTTTTCTTTCATAAAAAATATTGGCCGACGACCAATACCTCCTGTCATAACTCAATTCAATTTAAATATTCGAAGAAATATCATTAGATCTAACGTTAACATACAATAAAGAATGTCATCACATTTTTAAACAAGCTATCGCATGCCCTCGATGAACGACGAACTGAATTTTTAATTATTTTAAAATGCGATTTCATGCGGATCAAATTTTCCGCTGTTATGACCGTCTGTCATTTGAATTAAAATAAGTGCCATTACGGCGGTCGTTTTCCGAACTATATCTGTATACTGCGTTCGAATGCTGTCGATTTTTTGACAACTAATTATTGTATATTTCGATTAGATTGAGTATATTTAGTTTTTGTTGATATTTCTATACAAATCGATTACAAATATATATTATCAAAATAAGGGATGTACATACATTTTTTATTATAAATTTATAACTCGATAAATATCATGTTTGTGTAATACGGTGTACTCTCGATCCGTGCCTGAAAAAAAATTTTTTTTTCAGAAAATATCATTTTTGATACGCGGATAATACGACAATTCCCAAATAGTACTGGGGTGTAAAATAAAAAGCAATAAGGATGATGCTTATATCTTATTTACCAAAACAAACGCCTGTTCTCATGTTTTAATTAATTTAGTTTTCAAAACAACCGAGCAAGAGCTTAAGAAATATTGTTATACAAGCGAGAAATCACAACGATAAGATTGTAAACATGGGTTATAAGAACTTGATTACTAAGACTAACCTGTATGGTAGGATGATCGCGTATTTGCGAGCGAATTCCAGTGATTCAGAAAGAGCACTTTTGTACGTTGAGCTCAGAGAGAGACTGAGACGTTATGGGTAACATGTTGGGCGACGAGAGTGTTAAGCTGATTGTTCATATGCCTTCCCTAACGCTTGTCTAGCCGGCTTAACCCTTTGAGTAGTGAGCTAATTTAAAATCTTCATAGTCTTAGATGCTATATTTGCTTGCCCGCCACTTATCATCCGTATAAATCCACTTATCTATCAGGACCGCAGCAGTGTGTATAAAGCTAATATTTAACA
The DNA here is from genome assembly GCA_008973525.1 of Stenopsyche tienmushanensis. Classification (NCBI taxonomy): domain Eukaryota; kingdom Metazoa; phylum Arthropoda; class Insecta; order Trichoptera; family Stenopsychidae; genus Stenopsyche; species Stenopsyche tienmushanensis. The sequence continues at coordinate 1,015,081 of WACJ01000274.1, forward strand.
CTCCCGTCGCCCAACAAAATCGGTGTTGTTTCTCACAAGGCCCAAATTCGATAGTTGGAGCATAAACAGAAGGAATAGCGATGTGATATTGAAGACGACATGTGGCGCATCTTATTTCAGATGTTGTTCTATGTTAGATCTATGCTTAAATCTTGACTCTATAATTTATCAAAATGACAAAAAGTGAAGATATGCAAGTGCGAATAGACAAGGACAGGAATACAGGTTTCGAGGGCGCATATACACAGTCGATAGCACAAAATATTCGATCATTTCTTCAAGTAAACAAACAATACACTTGAAATCGATTCATTATATCATTCACGCATCATTATTAGTCGATGAATTTTGGTTAACGATCTTTAAAATCGTGCAATGTACGCAGGAAGCTCTCTGTCGCTGTCTTCCATGCTCAGTTACCGAACTGCAAAACATGTTTTATCCGTTTCTGTCTCTCTCCGAGCTCAACGTACATAAGTGCTCTTTTTGAATCATTGGAATTCGCTCGCAAATACGCGATCATCCTACCGTACAGGTTATTAATTAACGTTTTTCTTAATAAATAATGAGTATTAAAATCATGAAAAAAAATTGTATTTTAAATATGATATTATAATCGAAATCAAGTAGAAATTTGAAGATTTGGATTATCCGAGTTTTCCAGTTATCCGTATTTGCCCTCTCCAGCAGTCCCCCGGATAATCGAAAGTCTATTCTAGATGTTGGGGATAACCATTTTCGACATATGTTTGCTTGAGTACCAAGATTCGATTTATTACGACTGTGGTTTCTATCCGAGCCGCCCCTGAAATTAAAATTATTTTTAATCGGATTTATAACACCAGCGGGTTTTTTTTTGCAAAGAATGAAATAGTTTCGTTATTTATAAACTCCCGCGTTAATTTATTATTTTATAGAATTTTTGGCAACGAACTCAATCAATTTATTCGCAGCTCGGGCGTTGAAATTCACGAGGGAAACTCGCAAATTCGGTTAGTCCTAGACGACGTGCAAAAAGGAATAGAATGGATAATTTATGGATTCCTTTTTAATGTAGATTCGTCCTTGAACCCGTGGGAAAATCAGCCGGTTATTCATCGACTTTATTTGTGCGTAGTACGGTTATTATGGGGAAAATATGAAGTTCGCTGACGTTGAAGGGTTCACCGCACTTGAGCTTCTTCATTTCGTTTATTTTCTGTTACTTTAACATGAGATGCCCAAAGAAAGTTGTTTTTATTTAGGCTATATTTTCCAATTCGGTCCAATTTACTTTTTATTTATTTAGTTTTTCGCCACTCTAAGAGCATGCTTTAACAGTACTCTCAAAGTTCTTGCCCTTTTTGTATTTTCAAGCTGATGAACCATCGAAAGCAAAGTTACGATATCAAATGCTTATTTTCGTAATATAAATTCATTCAGATGGCGTTTTAAATTCAAAAAAATCTATCCGAATTATAACATCCATGACACAATTTATGGATATACTAATGCCAGCGAGACTTGGTTATCTACAAGAAGTATTTGATCTTTTTAATAACGCCCATATATTTAAATAAATACATATAGATTTACATTTTAATCACTTTATACAGAGTGCGGCAGGAATACTACCTTATTTTAAAAATGAATAAAACAAACATTATAAGAGATATCAACTTAATATGATTTTTATGTTATAGAAACATATTTAAAGTTTATATTTATTATATTTTTAAAAATGAATCAATAAAGTAGCCTCCGTTCTGGTCAATGTTTTCAGTTTTGAAGTTTCTCTTCACTCTTTTCAGCATATCAGCGGGTATATTGTCAATAGTAGCTTGAATATCATTCTTAAATTGAGCCAGGGTTCTTAAAAGATCGGTGTAAAATAGGGTTTTCAGATTATCTTGCAAAAAAAATCACACAGGGTTTAATAGGGCGAACTTACCGCCCACTGAAACTTTTTTACAGCCAATCTGGACTTCAAAAAGGTCATTAATTTTTTCGTTGTATATTATCGTAAAAAGCCCATTTCTCATCACCAGTTACTAAATTATCCAAAAGGTTTTTTTCTTTGTTTTGTCAAGAAGACGTAGTTTTAAATGTGTTTGCATAGTAGTCCATGGGGATCTCAGTCTTTGCGATAAATCCTCGATTATTTGCCATGGATCTGACTCGATTAAAGATTTTATTGCATCATTATCAAAATTCGAAAGTCCTCCTGTTCTCGGTTCATCCCTTAAGCTTATATTGCCGGATTTAAATTCTGGAACCAATATTGGTATCTGCGGACTACTTTTGTTTTGAGTATTTTATTGGCTATGTTGCACAAAAATAATATATAACAATAGTTCAACATAAAAAAATAACTCACTAAGATGTTTTCGTCTGTGTGTCCGGATACAAACTGAGCTCAAACATAAGGTCTCAAATTATGCGAATATTTTATATCTGAAAACGTTCTATAGCCTGACAGATTGATGTGAATTTAATTAGAATTTGCAAGAACAATGTACGAAATATCTTTCTTCTAAAATAATATCCATATATTATATTACCATGCTTGTCTTTTGAGTTTTACCTCCATTCGCCTTTGTACGTTGTTACAAAAGTGGATATTCGTTGCTTCTATTAATATATATTATATAAAAACAAATAGAATTTCGAGAATGATTTGGATTTAATTTTAACACCGAGTTGCGATTTTTATAGTCGGTTGCATAAATTCAAAAACAATCATATTTCAAAATATTACGTTATGTCATCCGCATGAAAATATGTTGTTTTAAATTTAAGATGTCATAATGTATTTTCATTTGGCATCATTTTCAGAATTATCTATTAGCTTATTACGAGATTGACATTTCGTGTCGATCCTCATATTATGTCATATGAAAGATGATGTTCGTATAAATAGCACATGTTTTGAGAATAAAGTCGATAACTTTAGACGTTTCTTCAAGTGCCAAAAACTGTAGTTTTAAGTCTAATAAGTATGATTGATAGTGTTTAGAGTAATATTCTCAAAATTATCTCAAATGTAACCCTTACATCACAGTGTTCTAAACACAGAGCCGACAATTGTAACTGTCATTGATGAATCGTTGTGCTATTGATAATTTCTTCGATTCGATTGTATTCAATCGTCGAACAACGTTTATACAATTTATTTTGTTTGACATCAACTCAACCATACAATGTGATTATATTCAAATTATCTCATCGAATGGGTCCTTTAGGATGGTTATCGATTTTCAATATGATGAAAGGTCATCGCTCCGCCATATTGCCCCATTCAGGTAACTTTAAGGGCATAAGTGGATAATAATTGTTTCTGCTCCGACTAAAGAAATCTCCAAGGGAATTTTACGATACAATAAATAGTCTTTGATTTGTTGTGATAAAATTAACGATTTTATTTGCACGTCTATCCTTAATGCTTTTTTTAAGTGTCAATCCTTGTTGGAATATATAGGATCGTAATGGTTTCAATTTTTAATATTGCAACTTATGGAATTTTTATGCATAAAAATAATTGAAAGTCACAATGCACAGTAAAAAATCTATAGGTTGAATATATGCTGTACAAAATGAACTCTCATCACATCGCGAAAGATTTAAGACAATGAAAAAAGTACAAGACTACCCAGGGAAACGTTAAGGAAATCCACGTCGAAGTGGATATGTAAGCTCGCACCATTTCAACAAAGCCTTCTTTGCTATCACATGTTTCCAATACTTATTTTATGTAAAAATTAAATCCTCTGTATTTTCATTTCATTCCTTCAATCAATTTGAATTGTTTATTCATCGGGCTGTTCATTGTTTTCGCTAATACTCCGACCTCATTAATTAATCCTGGAACGTTCCATACCGAAGCGTTATATCGCATATCAGGATTCATCTCCATAATCATAATACACTGAATCTGGTCAGAGACAAATTAATCCATGTTAATTCATCTCAATGCCGACAAACATCCACTGACTGTCATCGCTGGGACGAGCCTCCATTTAAGCCCCCCAATTTCGCCTGTAATTCATATCAGAAAACTATTATCAAGGATGAGTCTATTGTTCTGGATATGGGAGCGAAAATCCTGTCTCTCTCAGTTCCTATTGTAAAAGGGGTAGCAAAGCTGCTTGTTAATTGATATCCGAATTACCAGGTTTATATCGGGTCTGGATCGTAAAGCTACACAATATACATAGCTAATTTTCGCAAAATTGCTATATTAAATTAAAAATATACACGACTCGATAATTTAGGGACTTTTCAATTTTTTTTTTCAGAATTAATTTAAATTAAAACTATATATATATATTTTAAAATATGTTTTCAACGTAGTTATGAACAAAAATAGCACCATTAGCAGATTTTTGGACGTAGGTAGAATAAAAACGACGAGATGATTCTCACAGTGCTATTATTGAGTTTATTAATGTATTAGGTTGTCCCATAAGTTTCTTTCGCAAATGAACACAGATCTAATCATAGCTATGGTTGAAGAAAACCCGCGATATACTCTTCGCGAAATAGATAACTGTAAGATACTGATTGACTCAAATAAACTTCAGCGTATTTCAACATGCGATCTTCTTCTCCAACGACATAATAGCCAAACTTTTTTGAAGAGACTTGTCACTGGAGATAAAAGTTGGATACTCTATGAGAATATCCAACGTAAACGGTCTTGCACCAAGGGTACAGAAGCTTTAACTGTAGCTAAACCTGGCCTACATCCAAAAAAAATTTGCTATGCATTTGGTGGGACAGGAAGGGAGTAGTTTATTATGAGCTACTTCAGCAAGGTGAAACGATCAATTCAACAAAATATTTTGACAAAAAAACTGACAAAATAAGGACAAAAAAAATGGTTTGACTGGATTTTTTTTAACAGTCGCCATTTTGTATTTTTTTAATTAGGGACTATAACGACATCTTTGCTAATTATGAGTTATATTATTGGAAAGAGAAAATCTACACGGAACAATGATGACATTGACACTGGGTATACTATTTCTTCCGAAGAAGAGAGCGATTTTGAGTCAAATCGAAAATCGCAATGAAAATTATCATACAGAGTTATTAGTTTGTAATTAAAATAATTGGTATTTCTCTTTAAATTTTACCAATGATACAAAACGTCCTTTAAATGTTATCAAAAATGCTATTTTTTAATTACTTTATTGTTTTCCTGTTCATTATTAATTTTTTTATGCGATTTTGGATATATTTTATATAGCTGTTTCGAAGTTATGCGGTTTTTAAAATCCATGGAAGTCATAGCTTTTTTTTGTGCGATTTTTTGCTGAACGCATCTACCGCACAAAAAAAGGTTCAAGTGTATATGTAACTTTGTACGATGTATGTCCTGGAGCGGAGTTTTTGCTTTCATTAAATTATAATAAATTATTTTTTTAAAGCACAGATAATCCGCAAACCGGACAATCTGCACCCAGGTAATCGAGAATATACTGTACTGTGAAAAATTGTTTAGCTTTATATCAAAATTGTAGTATCCTAGCTTTCTTATATCGATACACGATTTACACAGTTGAATTTGAGAAAAGAATATTTAGCATTTTTCTCGGAAGCGATAATTTCGGAATATTTTGGGCTGAGACCAAGAATTCTCAAATGATTGGCGTTCTATAACGATGCTTCACAGAACGATGCATCAAAGATAATTACATATTGTTTACGTGGGCAATTTATTGCGAAAAAATCGATGATCCAGCAAGGCATACAAAAAGCGACAACACTCGTGATACGATCCAATTATCCCGCACAGCGACCCACTCCACTGAAAAGCCTATTCAGTCTCGTTTGGAAGGTTGGACTCAAAATTGAAAACATCGTTTCTTTGTTCTTGGATCTTTTTTATCGCCTTGCTTGTTTAACATTCGAGCGCTATTTGTACATGTCCTCATAAAATGTAATACGTTCACCAGTGCAGAGATTTCTCATCACGGCCGGAGAACCATTATATATCACTTTTATGTCACCTTTTCGAGGAATTAATTTTATGGCCAAATGTGCAGGCACGGACGCGCAGACACACTGTATCGAGACGAGATCATAAATCAGGTGCTAAATAGAAAATATCGATAAAATTGTTTTTGTACAAGCGGTGTTATTGCACTGACAAAGAAGGGCACTGCTGAGGGCATGTTTTTAATAGGTCTGGGGGTAATCAAATTGGCACTATTGTGACTTTGTATATTTTTTAGATGTGACACTTCTTTGACATTGTGTAAATGGCTGTTAACTTTTTATGCCTGGTGGCGTGCGTAATAAACGGCTCAATCTCATGGAAGATTGATATGTTTTCATACTACATGGCAATATATAATTTTCTAGAACTAATTATCAATCATAAAACACCTTCAATATGTCGCAGACATGTACAAGCACTTGAAGTCTCGCCATAGGCTGTCGTCGACATTCATATACTTGACAGCTTGATTGTTCATACATGGGAAGCTATTTTATTAATATGCTTCGCTTTTCTTGTGGTCTATATAATTCTAGATAAATATCCTTGATTCAATATATATATTTTTTAATTCATCTGAATCAATTTTTGCTCATTAAATATTTTATTTAAAATTGAAGTTAAAAATGCTCATTTTGTGACTATATTATTAGTAAGTAAATTCTATTAGATTTAATTGTGATTTCGTTGTTTGTTTTTTTATTTGTATATACAGCAACAAAAAATATACAAATTTACGACCATTTTTCGCAAAATATTGTTTGAATCTTGCCTCTCGATTTGTTTGGCATCAGTTCGCATTTTGAATTCGTTTAGCAGCATCACGTCTCGAATTTAAAATCGTAATTTACATTCGACCTCTGTCCAATCCCATCAATATGTGGTGCAACGACGCAAAGTGATGCATTTAATTAAAAAGCGATAATCAGCTATCATCTAACACCTACAATTGAATTCCTCTCTGTATTGTGATCACGTGTAAAAAAGATTTTTAAATTAAATATTTGTTCAGCAATTTATTATTATTCGCGGTGTGCCGTATCATCACTCAGTCGTGTAGTACAATCTTGATAAGTTCGGAAGTGATAAATGTACTCTTCAGCGTGGCATTCGAAAAAAATTGCTAATAACTAGAATCGGTGCTAAGTGAAAGAATCGTTAATAATTTCATTATGAAAATAATTTTATGAGCAAAATAGTGTTTTATATATTTTATTATAAAAGTCGCAAAAAATTAATTTGTAAATATACATATATGTATTTTTAAAAAGTCGCGTGGAAGACAAGCTTAATCATTTGTGCATATTGATGCTTCGATTGGTTAATATTAATTGTAATTTATTTGTTTTCAAATGTAATCTTCGTTTTGATTGGTCCGCGATCTGTCAAAATTATATATTGACCCGCCCTTTGCGATCGAACATTAACACCCATGCATTAATCGTAAACATTTTAAAAGTGTTGTAATACGAAGTTTTTTTTCATTTTTAATTTACATAAAATAAATAGTTTAAGCGGAAAATTACAACACTATCGACGAAAACATTTACACTAATCTGTGTTCGATCACAATATGTGACACTATCTTATCTCAGATTTATTTTTCCGATCGCAACTTCGAGGGCTCAGTTCTACCAGAGTCGGCGCTAAATGCGGGAAACGCTTTAATTCCCGGCGAAGGAATGTATATATTTAAAAAATAATAAGCGTCTGGCGCCCAAAACTTCGTCCTTGGAGATTTTAGAGCTCATTTGCAAACTTTGCTCGGCGGCGACCTGATATAATAGCAATTTCGAATATATTTTTTCTCATTACAGAAATTATTCTTAAATGCAGGCCTTAATCGTTGTGCCTTTTTACAAAGCTACATACAAATGCTAAGTGCGAACATTTGATCTTCCGGACAAGGCTAATTGCAAAGTCAACAATGAGCCCTTAAACGATGCTAAATATCCTCACCCCCTCCTCCTAAATAAAAAGGCTAATGCCTGGAATGATAAATATTTGTCTTTCGTCCTCGACAATTGAGTTTTTAGAGCAAATACCAGCAAAATATAAAGCAACATTGCGATAGGTAGAAGTACGTGGGCGCTTTTATGTCGCGGCTGGAGATTTTATACTTTTAATTAAAATTTTACTAGAAACATCATTAAGACGATTTAATCCGCGCCTGAAAAAATTGCGACTTTCGTAATAAAACTGCCGAATTTAAGCCGCAATGAATAAAAACCAATTTGAATACACTCCAGCGAGACTTCTCTTTTAAGGTCAATCCCGCTGAAAATATGACAAATCGTCGTAAGAAATGCAAATGCTTTATAATATTTCGCGGGCCATTCGAACGTCGTATTAATTCAAAGAACGGACGCGTTTAAATAAAATGAGCTCTTGATGTTGTTTATTGATTAAATTAAAGCGATATTAATTACTCTTGATAAATTTTGGCTTGTTTTGCGTGACTGTCAGGTAGGAAGAATTAATCTTAATTAATTCGAACTGGAACTTAATCGCAAATTAACGCTGCTTTCTCAGCAAGGCTTTTTGTTTCGAATAAACTTGCTTATTTTTGCAGCTCGACGTCCATAATGTCTTTAAATTCGTTATACAGTTCAACGGCTCCATAAATATTTATGTTAAATAATTAAATTTAAACTTCAATTTATTCACTCTGCTAGATAAAAAATAAGATCCCAACAATTAATAAAGCCTTTGAAAATATGGTCACGTGTTTAATATCGTAGAAATGTTTGTTATATAATATTTTAAGATCTGAAGACGATCCCAGAATGCTGCAAAAATGCTGCTATTCGTTTTCCGCTCCGATATCCGATGGCTGATTGCATTTTTATAAATGCATCTTTTCTTTCTACGTCCGAATCGAATTACAGAAATAAATTCATATTCAGTCTACTATCATGTTTATTACGATTTCGTTCCAATGCATGGAATATATGAATGTCATTTAATATATTATTATACAGGGTGTTTGGCACATGGACCGACAAATTTTTTTGGGGGCTAGGACATTTTGAAAAATTAAAATATTCTTTAGATTATAACCTTTCCAATGATGTGTTAAATGTCACACGAATTATTCAATAAGTCGTTAAACATGAAGAGGTTCAAGTTTGGCAGGGTCAGAGTTAAGACGTTTTTATTAAATTTGTTCAAATTGGCGACCTCTGCTTCGTATGTACGCACAACATTTTATATTATTTCAACTGTAGTTATCTGAAGTAGCATTTCCTCTTTCATTTTTCCAAAGGCGGCGATTAATTTTTCGATTAGGATTTATTTTGTTGGCACCTGTCGTCTAAATATATGATTTTGGTGGCCCTATTCCATGGCTCGCATGATCTCAAGATCTGACACCACTGGATTTTTTTATCTGGACACGTGCTCTATTCCATGATTCGCACGGGCTCCAGACCCGACACCACTGGATATATCGCTCAATAAGTTCGTAGGATGACTTATATAATATAACAACTGTTTTGATGAGCAACAAAATATTAATTTGGGGTAATATCGCCCAATTTCTTCCGTCAAACGCGCAAATAACGTCATATAATATTTGCTATTGATGGTTCTTCCTTATTCTATGAATAAAATACCGTGTGTTATTTTTACAAATGTATACATACAAGTATGAATATCATGGTGCAATGTCATAAATGCACTTTTTTGATAAGAATCACAGATTATTCCTTGTTTTAGTTTGGAAATCCTTTTGCGCGAAGTATCAATTATCGCGTAAATATGTTTGCACACGTCGATAAGCATATCGGATGTAACAGATGAACATGTGAAGGGTGTACAGTGTTTTGAACATTTCGCTCTTAGTTGGCAGCGCAAACACAGTCTCTGCCTATTGTCCTTTGAATTTGTCATCCGGATGGCTTTCAATTGTACACGTTGTCATTGATTCGTAATCAAATGCTGTGAATAAACATCTTGTTATCATCTTAAATTTAATTTGCTGCTTTCCGGAAATGGCGGATAGAAATATTTTTCGCGCTTTTGGACAAATTATTAGTACCGAATTTATTTTTTCTCTTTAACTCGTTCGTTATACTGTCTATAGAGAGTTTGTTTTCAAAATTTGATCATCAAAATATAATACGTGGTATCTTTTGTAAATACATTTGCAAAGTTGAACGCTTTTACAATAAAACCAAGGTTTATTATTATCAAAAATATTATAAAAAAGATCAGGGTTATTTCTTAAATCTTAGCCGTTTAATATTCAATACAAAAATCATATAATTCATGCCATTTCATAACGAAATCATGTAAGCAATCTCACGAAACGATCCAAACGCATATCTTAATGCGATGCTTTACAACCAAATCATATTTATATATTTACACTTTTTGCATGAAGTGGTTTTATTTCGAAAAATAGTGTTTATGCGAAAAGTTCAGTCAAACTCGGAACGACGAGAATGAATCAAAAACAATTAGTGCCGAAAGCGAACATGGCGAGGAGAAATTCCAAGAAGGATTCCGACTTTTGTACGTATGTTTTATATATTAAAGACGTATATTTAAATGCCGATGATCGATATACAAATACACCAGGATACACAAGAGTTTCACCTCTAAATCAATGTCAATCCGAGGCTGGATTGGCAGGAACGATTGATTTCAACACGTTTCCTAAAAAAATGCAACACAGTTTAATTACGCACATGTGGAAAGATTAATTAATTCGCTTCCATTGAATTCAAATATAAATGCAAGACGAACGATAGACATAAATCATTGACTGTCGATGGAAAAGTGTGGATATTTAAGCGATCGATATTATATATTTATAACAGCTAATTAATTTGACTTGCTTGTCTTATGCGAATAATTAAAATTTGAGATAGAGCCATTGACTTATAATATGAGTACGTGCCCTGACTAAACAATGGCCGCAATGTATTAAATTATCCATTTATAAAAGACATTTTATTGTATCGATCCTCTTCAATAAATACGCCATTATAAAATATAAATTTTAATAGTGAAATATCGACGATCATAATTTTATACGAAATTTATGTAAATATATTGCGATTTAATCCAATTATTTCTCTTTTTATTAGCAATAATTTACATTTGAATATAAATTAAGTATACTATTTTACAATGCGTATTGATATCAATTAAGATCTTTATCTCAAAAATGTCCTTGCTATGAGAAGGCTATTTTTTAATTTAATATTTCTTCATTTAAGTAAAATTACGATTATAAATTAGCATGTTTAATATATGTGATTTTGCAAAATCATGCTTAAACTCCAATGCTAGATTAAATTTTTGTTCTGATTACATGTTATTAATATTATAAAGCATAATAATTCATCGGAGAAGAATGAAGCTTGAGACCATTGCGTGGAAAACTACCTTAATTCAGCTTATGGAATAAAATTAAGACTGTAATGGATACCATTTTTTTGATCGATATGAAGTATCATATCGATCATAGTCTAATATTATCGCTTTTTTTTCCATGGGAACGCTCATAAAATAAAAATATTATCCATGATTTTTTTAATTCTACAAATCTATTCGAATTACTTTGAATGTTTTTGCTTCAATAGTATGATAGCCATCAATCATTAAGCTTTGTTTTTGATTTAATCTAAAAAATAATTATAAATTCACAATTTCCGCTTATGCTAATTAAACTATGTGTGGGAACGACGGAAAACCACCAGATTAAATCCTACATCCGCGGAATAATCTCTAATAAAGATCGTTTACATCCAAGGCTACTAATATGGCATAATAAGAAGAGCGTAATGTTTAATATAATATATTAATTAAATGTAATGGTTACTTCTTTTGTCGCTTATATTTCCGTGGAAACGTCCAGAAAGTACAATAAATGTCAAGTTTGATTGTTAATCGGTGATGATCTATATTTTTTATAAATGACTGAGCTATTATGTTGGCTTCGCCATTGCAACTATAGTAGAACCTCAATTATTCGGACTAATTGGGGATGAAAGTAGTCCGGATAACGAAAATTCGGATAAACGAAAATAATCATAGTCGATATATATGAATAATTTTTATTTGTCTGGATATACAAAAAAAATAATTATCGATTTTGGCTTTTCTTTTAAAAGCTGCCAAATCGCGAATACTCGAATAAGATATTATATATAATTTTTCCTGAATTTATACTCTTCTTTTAAGCCAATCTCATTAGTATTGTATATAAATTCTTCATCGAATCCTTCCTTTTCCACAAATAACTTCAATGTGTCAATGAATGTGTTTTTTTAATTTTATTTTATTCACACCTTGGTTAATACAAGTATATGGTCAACCCGTAGTGACATAGAGGACAAATATAAAAATAATATAAATGACATGTTATGGTAGAGGACGGGTACTAAAAATAGTATCCGTCCAAGGCGCATTTGGCTCCGAAACTATGGCGAAAGGCCTTGAACGCCGAAAAGGCACCGGGGCTGGCCACCAAGTCTCTGTGGCCAAGAGGTCCAGAAAAAGGACCTCTGATACGGCACAAAAGAATCTTTCTCTCGGCCGACATGCCTAAATACGACCACAGAACGTGATCCGCGCCCATGAAATGATCCCCGCACACACAGTTCGAACTATCTTTTATTTTCATTCTTGCCAGGTATGTCGCAAAACGGCCGTGTTCCGTCAGGAACTGGGAATTCCAGTGATCGGGGACAACCCATTTTAGCCTGAGGCAAGATGAGACTGAGCCAAAGAAATTCTGCATGCATCCACCGTGAAGCGACTCAGATCGATTGTGTTCCCAATCGGCAATTGCTGCGTTTCTTGCCCACCTTTTGGTGGCAATAGGATCCATAAAAATTCCATCTGCTTCCTCAGCTGATTATTCTATGTGCTTTTTTAAAGTGCCTCACTGCCTTTATTTGCACTTTTAGGTCTAGTGGCATGATCCCTGCAAGGACAGGGAGGCTGTATGTAGCAGTTGTTCTGTACGCTCCAGTGATTCTTAGTAGTGGCTGCCGTTGTGCAATGTTTAGGCTTGTCTTGCCGTCTTGTTACGTCCACAGTGTCCAAGCCTATCCGCCCATGCTCCTGCTCCATATGTGGCAATACTCTCGTAGATAGCTTCATAGGCAATCCTGAAGTGTCTGCCCCCAAGACTCCAATCAGCACCCGCCAATCTGGATATTTTGCCAAAAACCTTGGCAGCTTTCCCGGTTGAAATTTTAATGTTTTCTCTGAATCTGCATCCCTCAGATATGGTTAAGCCCAGGTAGACGATCCCCGCATGTTGTGAGAGTAAGGTCATCAGCATATGATGTTAGTAAGCAATCCTGCGGTCAAGGGCATCATCAAGTAGGATGTTCCAGAGCATGGGCACCAGAACCGATCCCTGTGAACATCCCATTGTCAGAGAGCGAATGATAAGCTCACCTCCAGCCAGTGGAAAAACAATCCTATTATCAAAGTAGTTACGTATTAATTTAATTATGTTATTAGGGATCTTGTATTTAGCCACTTTGACGATAATCATTGCTCACCAGGCATTGTCAAAAGCTTCCGAGAAATCCAACATAACCGCCATCGCGTAGCGTTTGGTGGTTGATTCTGTGATAGATAGCACACTGGAGATGGCATCAATGGTGGACTTCCCAGGTCTGAAGACAAACTGTTTTCCATATAGTGGATAGTTTCCCTCAATAACAGTATTCGTCCTATACGCTATAGTTTCCTCCAGGAGTTTTCCTTGCATGGGAAGCAACACTATGATCCGATACGTTTTTGGGTCTTCTAGTTGTTTGTTCGTCTTTGGTTTCGGAAGAAAAGCGACCAGTACTCTCTTCCAGCAGTCATGAAAGACGCCTGTCTTTGAATTTCAAGTTCCCTGATACCACGTCGTCCTTTAATTTTTCAAGCCAGCCCGAACTTACTTTGAAGGTGGAATCTCCATTTAATTTTGTATTGAAAAATATGGCTTTTTCACACAATAATGGACCGGATTTATTTCCAGAAATTTTTGCTCTAAGCTTCCATCTTCTGATAATAAATAATTAGCAAACTTTGTAATATGCCATCCATCATGTACTTGAGTAAAATTGGACACAATTTTCCACATGCATCAGCAAATTATATTTATTTGTTTTATTTTGAACAATCCGGATAATCGAGGTTCTATTGTATTAAATATATATTGTATAGCACATGATAATTGTGGCATTTCATTCTTAACATGGGTTATCATTATTATAAATTGAAAACGTATGGTTAAAACCATGAATAGCGTCGATCATTTTTCTTTTCATTGAAAAAAATGTAAAATATGAAGAGCATACCACTTTAATCTCAATGAGCATTTAACATGCAGCATTCATGCATATGGCTTAGGCCATATATTTTTAATTTCAGAGATTGCGGATCGGTCCATTCATAAGCATCAGCGATCATATTTTAAAGCGCTTTCATTTCGACGTGCATTTATCCCATAACAAACAATCGGCGTACTTTTTAAAGCGCAAATAATATTTTTATGTCCATTTGAGACGAGATCTTGCTTCGCCTAGGTTAATTTTCTTACTTTTCGATCATTCCGCTCACTTAAAATTCCGCCGACACGATAAGATATACTTGATCTTATTTAACACTTGTACACGAAGAGCTTCCGTTTTCACGATGACAGGACGTGTTAATAATACCAAAGCGTTTACACAGTCCAGATCTTTATCCCATTTTCGCATTCATATCTGGCGATTTATATATGAATTATCTGATCTTGTAGTACAAATAAACACGTCGAAAACGACGATGAAAACGATAAGATGGATTAATGAGTCGGTCGGAATATGTATTGACCGCGAGCGGCGTCCATCTTGATTGTGTTTTCAATTAAGCGGCTATTGTCTGCTTTGTCGGAGCCGATACCCACAGTCTGAGTTGTGTGAAGTTTGTTTTGTACTACAAACACAAGAAAACCCTATTATGCGCCCTATCAAGGAGCAGGGGGATGAATTTTTAAAATTCACCTTAATTAAACCTCCTCATTAAACATCCGCCATTTTGCTTTCATTGCTGGCAACAACGTTGCGCTAAAGAGTGCCATTATCTCGTATGAATTTATGCGAAATTTCAACTGGTTTGGTAACTAATTAGTGTAAATGGAATTGTTATACAACTTCATTTGCATCCAGTTTGGTTACAGAATCCGCCCATGTGACCATTGTGCGCTTTGATAATCCATTACTGCTCTAAGATAGAAAACCGCCTATTCATGGAAATTTTCAAATATTAAGCAACGCAAATTAACTAAAAACTTAATCAAAATTTCAGCTACAAAATAATTATATTTTAATTAAAATCAAGTTCGCTTTGCGGCGCCTGGTATTTGAAATCTTACGAACCTGGGGTTGAATGATGTCAAAGGATACGAATTATTTATTCGGTTGTAATTCGATTGTTGAGGAGCAAAAGCCATATTAGTAGAAGGATATTAACTCATATCCGCCTCTTTAGAATTCATCCAGTTCTAACATATTTTCAACCAATTTTCATAAGGTTAAAGCTAAATTTAATTGTCTTTCAATCGCACATTTTAAAACCCTATTCTGTGGCATATTAACATTAACCACTTAACCGAGTGCTTCTCCCTCTAATTACGCAATGTTCAATTGGTTTGTGATTTCTCTTAAAGACGTGTTCTTACGTCAAACCCGATGTATTTATTTTATAATAATTCAAAAAAAAAATCAGCCGTGCTTATAATTAATTAATAGAAAAACTTGGACGTTTGGTTGGACGTATATATACGTCCAACTCAATTAACAGTTTAATCATTCAAAACCGGAGAACATACACTCTACGTTTTAATGTAAATCCACTTTTCTGTCAGCTCCAATGCAGCGCATAACAAGCTGAATAAATGAACCTTAACACTGTTGATAGCACACAATATTCCTTCATTTCTTCGGAATATTTCTTAATGTTCAACTTGCATGATACCTACTTTCTGTTTTTCAGCTATTTTTAACTATTAATGTGTTGCGAAAATAAAATGACAGGGTTAACGTGCAAGCCTGCCAGTTTACTTTTAAAGGAATAGATTTTGCAAAGGAGTGATGATACTCAGCTAATGATGCCACTCCAAAACAGTCAAGAGGGAATAACAAAATTGGTCAACGATAAGAATGATGTGAGTAACTTAATTATCAAAACAAACGCCTGCTCTCAAGACAACACGAACGAAATTCGTCTTACCTTTATTGAAAGAACTTAATAGCTTATCCGACGATAGCAATTTTAGTTAATTATACCTAAATTTTATAACGGTTAAACGATTCTTTAGAATACGATTTTTCGTTGAATAGTAAAGCATGAGTCTCACGTTTTGTCGAATCCCTTTATGGGAGATCATTACTAACCATGTTGACATGGTGTTTCGTGGCGTATATGTATTTTTAAAAATGTAGTCGCCAGCCACATCTCCTGTAGAATTCGAACCCAAAATGATTGAGTTATAAGTCAACCGCTTAACTGCGAAACTACCTACACAGGTATATAGAATATCATAGATATATTTAAAACTCTTTCAGATTACTAATAGCCAATTGGTGCAAAAATAAACGCAAGGTAATCATCATACTTATTGATATGAAAGCGAACGAAGCGCACCACAACGAAAAACCCAACCCAACTCAAATAAATTCAATCATGAAAATCGCATAAATCAAAACAAATAGCACATACACAATATATTAGTAATCATACATAATCCCAGCTATGCCTGTATACATATGAAACATCTTGATATTTCTTTTATACTTTGATGTGATTCGTAATTATATTACGGAGGAACACAAAAATTCTGAGCCCCGTAACTATTATATTTCATATCGATATTTCCATTATTAGAGTCGGGGTGTAGTAAATACATCACCGGTAGGGAAAGTTTAATATAACAATTTGAAAAAGATATATGTACTGTATATATATATACATAGATTAGACAGATACTGCCACTAGGCGTCGCCTAAGCTCGCCAATTAGTAGTTACGTCACTGTTTCCAAGCGTCCAGATTTCAGCGAGAATGTCTCGATTTAGAAGCCTTCAACGTGCCGGTGAGGTGTACGATTTCTGTTAGATAAAAATTTCAATCCCGAATTTTCCAGGATTACGTTTACGGATCGGATTCCCTAATCACGAGCGACCCTGCATGACTAATCCTATATGATCCAGTTATCTCTTGATATTTTAGCCATTTATGCATTTTAATATAAGAAATAAACTTATTCCAAATTTGCGTCTTGTCTTGCCAGTGCAATTTTAAATTTAGTTACTGAATAATAAAATCTCTTGGGCATACCCGGGCTAAATGAATTTAGTTCTTTGTCGCCTTTAATTCTATTTTACAAAGTAGCCTCCCTTTTTAAACATTATTGGATAAAATTTGCTTCTCTAATTAAGATAACTATGGACAAGTCTTAAGTGCAAAAGTTTTGATAACAAGCATACAAAGGCTTCATGTCAAAAATTTAAAAATTAAATGATGACATGTAAAATATTGGCAATATCCAGGATGTAGTTTAAATTAAATGTAAATGTGCTTTCATATAGGACGTATACAGCCTCCAATGGATGTTTCATTAAAATAGATAATAAATTTGGAACGTATATGCGGCCTATTAAAGTGTTTCATACGTAAAGCCCTTCTTTGTTTATAAAGCCACTAAATGACGTCGAACGTAAAGAGGCTTGCGTGTTTTGAATCCGAAGATTTATCTGCGAAAGCTTGATACATCTATTGTTCAAACGACATTTGCATCTTGATGAGGGCCATTCTGCTACTTTCGGCGTTAAAATATTGCGGCAATTGAGCCATGAAATATTTCTGCCAATGACTATAAATAAGTACTATAAAAAATTCAAATCTGATTATATTCGGCATATTATGTGTTGATTTTAATGGATTTATAAGACTTGGATCTATTAACTATGCATAAATATGTATTAGCAATGAAATTCATACCTAATTCGATTGGCGACCATTGTGCTTTGAAGTCACTTGTCATAATATTATTAACACTTCATTTTGAAGAACAGTTCAAATATCGTTTATGATAGCTCCGATTAACTAACGACCTTATCTCTGCCGGTGCAATATGAAAATAACTACCAAATTGCATCGGCTCTGATCAACTTCATAATACATCATTCGGAAATTGGAATCGCGCCGATTGGAAAATTCCAGCTGACAGGTATTCATCCGTCATTTGTGTAACGAAAATCGAAGTTACACAATGGAAGGTTCACGAGAGCTCCACTTACGGCCAATTAATTGGATTAAAGACTCAACGTGTTTAGGGGCTGATATTCACGGTCTTCCATCATTCGGTTCGTGCTGGATGCTTATCAACATATCGGTCATACGTTTATTCATCCATCACTCCTGTTTGACTAGCATATGTCGTTAAAAATCGCGTGATGATTTCCACTCATAGATAAGTCATAACAATGAAGCTAAATACGCCCTCTCCAACCCCTGATGATCGCACTGACGAAATTATTCAGCAGTTAAGATAATTCGAGATAACATCTAAATGGCGCTCGTTAGTAACTCGTTTTTTATACAGTGGGCAAAATATAATTGGCACATCTCCAGGATGACAGATCCAGTTGGGTTTTACTACTATTTGTGAACAGTAAATGGCACTGTTTGTCCTGTTATTTAACAACAACAGCTGTTGACCATGTATAAACAAGAATTGCTTAATAATATCCTGTTTATGATCACAAAAACGATTTAACTCATAACATTCATTCATTTTATTCGTCCAATGCCAACAAAGATGCTCTTTGTTTATAGTAGTAATAAACATCAAACTTACGAATAGTTTTAAGGAACATCTAAAGCATTCTCGTAGCATTCTCATCTCAAACATGACAAATTCTTAGCTTAAGTATTTCATATCGAATTCCGCATTTAATCTGCAAGTTTTCCGCATCGTGGGTTACATCGGGTCAACTTCTATCGTCGTTCAGTTCAATGAAGTCATTCAAAAAGTATTTAGCATTTAGGATTAAAAAGGGTTGTTGTGGTCAGGTGAAATGTAACTATTATTGAACGAGAACACAAATAACCGTTAATCTTATATGAGCAAACTTACTAATCCCTAATCCGATAGCTTTGGTCATCGGTTAATTGCCGCAATTTAAGATCGTTTTAAATCGAGACCACATGGAGGTACATATATACATTCAAAACCCGCTAAAAAAGTCATAAAATCACTTGGTATACATTTGGAGGGACATTCTTCTGAATCAATTATGGCGTGGAAATTACTACAATTTCACTTTTATTCTTCCAAACGCTATAAAAATATATAATTTTGGATTTGTATAGATAACATGCAATTAAGAAAAAACCCAAATTAAGTAATTTTAACTGCTAATGATACTTTGATACATTATGAACACATCTATTATTGATACGTCCCATACGATAAAATTGGATAATTCAATTTCGAATGAAAATTATTAAGACATTCGGAATGTAATTTCGTTCGTAATGATCCAATTTTATCATATGGCATTTTGAAGTATTCCACAGGGATAATTGCTGATCATTTTGATATGGTTTTATGATATGTATGCATTTTTTAAAGATGATTGATCTTAATATATAAAATATTTATAAGCACACATAAATATCAACCCCTTTTGCAGATTTTAAACAGGATTTTTGTTGCTTAAAAATATTAAATCTTCAAGAACGTATTCTTATTTTTAACAGCTTCTTCAAGCATTTTCAAAAATAATACAGAAGCTGTCAGCACTCAGAAAAAAAGAAACATCCCCATCAACTGTCAGCTAATGGCAAATCGTATCCAATATGTTAATGTATCTTGGAAGATTTCCCAAATTCGTAGTTAACAAAGAGATTGGAATATATTTGTAGACGTTTTAATTAATTTATATTGATTAGCGCATTCTTCTCGTTTGTTCTTGCCAATTTTTCACACAAACTTTTGATCAGTATCGAAACATGTAGCTGCATCGCTACAACTGCTTTCTGAGTCATTAATTGTGGTAGATTCATGTCGATTGGTTTTTAAGATGTCTTTCCAATTGTCTTTTTCAGATCTGCGTACAGCGTTCGGTTTGTTGGACCGCGACAGCGATGGCCACGTCACCTTCAGCGAACTCCAGTTCATGCTGAGGAACCTAGGAATAGAAGTTAAAGACGAACTGCTCCAAGATCTAATGAAAGATGCTAGTCGTGCCGGTAAGATTTATCCCTAAATCATCCCATATCGAAAACGAGCCATGAACGATACTTGGACAGATCCAAAGTAAATATTTGCATCTGAAAATGGCAAACTCAACATAAATCATCGTATACTGCGCTTTCATTCTTTTGGAATTTGTGCCAAAAATCGATTATGCGATTTTGGCAAAGGCAAATAAAATTAAATGCCGTTTTGGCATTGACTGCTTTATCTTTTAAGGTCATTTTTATTTTATTTTATAAAAACGTATTGCTCATATTGTCGCTTTAATTGCGTTGTTTAGTAGAAGCAGTTCGTTTCATTGAATTAAATAACAATTCGCTATCGGCGCTAATCCATTTACAGCCGTACATTATCTTTTTCTATAACTACATGGAATTCATTGGTTTTCTGCTAAATTTCGCCATAAACGCTATTTAATCCCGTCTCTAGATAATTGAATCCGCACGTATAGAATAGATAATATTGCGATTCATCAAATTCATTCCAAATGGATTAAAAACATGTTTTTGACTAGCAATATTTTAGTCGCAAAAATACACAAAGGTATTGGTACTGAAATGCATGTGAAGCTGGAAATCTTTTGAAACATGCTTTATACTCTTTGTATATTCTTACAGAAGGCAAGATATTCGGAATCTCTGAATTGGCATATCTTCTTTTACATAGCACAAAAGTTTTCATACAAAGCATGCAAAATGGACATACCTTTTTGAATTAGCAACTTTCATACTGCCATTTTGGCATACAGTTGAAGCCATTTAAATGTTTATTTTATATAGATTTTACTAAAACTCTAGAACGTTTCGTTGATACTTAACTGGCGACGTAAAAAAATATATACACCCATCAGTCGTGCGAAACTCTCTCGTATGCTCTCAGCCGTAAATTTATGGAGACGAACGAAATAAACTGGGCTTGTCTTTGTATTTAATGGATTAAGGCTTAAAGAAGGTTTAATGACGCGACATTTTCCCACAGCAAATAAAAATACGGAATATATTAAATATAGGATTAAAAATTGCTCTCTTGCAAATGGTTGATGCTTTCTGCTCAATGCTAATCCAATTTTGTCGGCTCACCTCGGTCAAATTACCTAGGTTAACTTTATCGCTGATTTATATTACTTGCCCCTCGACTTGATAATCTTTCATTTTTCACCGTCAATATTTACCACCTACTTGCCCCTAATCGATCCCTGTTTGAGAATTTTCGTATGCATAAAAATATAATACAAAATATGATGCCCCAGAAGCTTTCGAGACAGTCGTGATAGTTCACCAAAAATGTCATTTCAGTTTTACAGACGATTAAGCGACATATCCAAATGTTAATATCGAGGATATAAAACGCGAAACAGAGGAGCGAGATGCCACTGGAAAATTACGGTCTGAGGTTTATCATCCGTAAAATGTATGCATAAAACGATTTGAAATACCTGCATATAAAATCTTATTTCGGAATACATCGCTTCGTAGTATTCGACGTCGATTCAAAAAGCGTCCGGATCGAATACGAATTAATGGAAGAAAAATAATTATTTGCAAACGTCCAGCCAATCCCCACGTTGTAGCGCTGTTAATCTGAGCAGATTTAATTCGCCAGATTAAAAGCAACATCTTCCATCTCTCTTCAGGTGCAATTTATTATTTCAACAGTGCCATCTCTTGTGGCCCTGCGGAGACACTGCACCTGCATACCGACCGATCGCTTCTTGCGCGTGCACCGTTGCCGGTTGGGTAGTGAAGCACAGGAAGCGGGAAGCGGGAGAGTCACCGGTTAGCCTTGGCTACGGGAAGTCGTCCTTCCTGCAGCCAGATCTCTCTCGTGTGGAATAAATAGTTATTTAAAGAGAGTTTTTCTATTCGACGCCCGTCTATTCCCATCCATTTGTCCAGTAACATCACGGCCCGATAAAATAACGGACCCGTGCGCTAGCGTGGCCATCCCGATGAGCACATGGGGGCGGAGAGCCGCCCGGGGACTCTGCCCCCGACAGCGTTCCCGCCTTAACGTTACAGGCAATAAATCAATTCAATTTAAAGAACACATGCTGCATAACAAATTAGAAAAATCATCAACATTTTTCAAATTGATCATTGATTTCATCATCGGAATCTGATTTTTAATTAGGCTAAAGGTGCAGGCTTATTTTGTTTGAGAAGAAGTTAACTTATAGATTAAATGTGTTGATCATTTCGCACAGTGTCCTTTTGTTACCTTTATCAATTACATATAGTTGAACTTGTCCTTTCTCACGTTCATTCTTTGACCAATTGGAAAACGCGGCATACTTTTACTTTATGAGAAAGCACGTCCCTAGACAAAGAAATCCACTGGTGTCAGGTCTAGAGACCGTGCGAGCCACGGAATAGGGCCACCAAAATAATTAATTTACATAACATAATTGCCCACAAAAAAATCCTAATTGAAGGAATTAGCCTCACCTTTGCAAAAATTAAAGATAAAATACAGTTGAAATAAAAAAAAAACGGTGTCATGCATGCATATGAAGCAGAGGTGACCAATTTGAATAAATTTTGGAAAAATATTTAATAAAATTTTCTCGATATGATCGTATCTACTGTATTAAAAAAGAATCATAATCAAGCCATATTTCTACTGATTTTTTAAGATGACTAGTAAATTAGAGCAGATTTACTTATAAGTATATAGTCTAACAATGCGACGTGTTAACGCCAATCTTGTAAATCACGCGATTTGATCGCTGAATAAATGGTTCGTCATAGAAGAGTCTCGCAGCCGGGACGCTTCTTAGGTCCGATAATGAATGAATCGCAAGGAACATTCGATTATAAAATATGTCAATAATAACGCCTGTTAAAGAAAATGAAAAAAATCCTACAAAACACAGTTTAATAATAATATTTAAATACATTTTTTTTTCAATTATTTTTCATTTATAATTTGTGAATTATAATAATTTAATATGCATGTACCGAATCGAATTTAAAAGATGTACACATTGTGAATATCTGTCTTTTGCGAGGCACGCTCCTTTCTTCGCGCTTGTTTGCTCTTTGAGACATCTTTGTTTGTCTTTTCGAATTAACTCCTCGCAAAAGCTATTTATTATTTTTATATTTATTTTCCGATGTCGTTTTTCATAGATCACGTTTACTTTGTTTTAGACGAGGGAGGGATGAAAAGGGCAACGGTATCAAAGCTAAAAGCTCAAAGGACCATATTCGAAATATGTTTATTGTATTATGGTAGTGATGAAGTGACATTTTTTTAATGCCTCAGTTGGCAAACGAAAAATTGCGCCTTTATTCCTGTTACCCGGAATTTTAAAATTCGTCCTTTGAGGTTTGGAATTTTCCCCTCGGACGTGCAATGTACATGAAGTTGAAACTATGTACAGTTGAACTAACTCAACGAGCTTAAATTTACGCATACTGTGTACACCAAGTGTTACATCAATTTGAATTGCTATTTCATAAATTTAAGCCAATTAATATAAATCTTTAAAAGTCAGTGCAAGCATAAAAAATTACCATATAGTTGAAAATAGCAGAAACGTATAATTAAATCTTCACAAACATCATCTTGTATAGTAAAAAAAATCGTAATATTCACATCAGTAATTTGAAACAGCGAGTGATCATCAAAAAGTGAGAACTCATGTGCTGTTACACCACATATTAAATGTTTTGATGGCCAAACTGTCTACTAAAAAGCAATATGTGGATTGTTTAAAGTTTATTTTGCTATGCGCTTTAACACTTGATCCGGCAAATCGTATCCTGAAAATATAAAATCTATCCCTTGAAACTTTACCCTTTACTATAAAAACCAACATTCTATCCATGTATTTTAAACTATAATATAACTAAATCCGGACCCAAATTAAAGTAGAAAACGAATCGCTGGTAATCAATAAATAACATTGATGATATATTAATCATGATTCCAATTTAGATAATGTTTCTGTCTTAAAGAAAGACTAGGTTCCATTAACTAACTTTGAGTTGGTGATCTGTCTTCAGAATTAGCCTCCATTGGAA
Organism: Stenopsyche tienmushanensis; assembly: GCA_008973525.1. Lineage (NCBI taxonomy): Eukaryota > Metazoa > Arthropoda > Insecta > Trichoptera > Stenopsychidae > Stenopsyche > Stenopsyche tienmushanensis. The sequence goes on from WACJ01000274.1 coordinate 1,039,351, forward strand.
ATAAATAGTTAATCTATGAAGAAATGTATAAAATGCGTGTTTAACGGTTATGTCTCGAATTATACGCTTATTATCCCGATTACTCCTTTAAATCACGATAAGGTTTATTTGTCAACTCGACCCTGGATCGATTTTCTTTGTTTGGAGCGTGACCCTGGCTTGGGGTCGAAACGTTGACCGCCCTAAAAGAGATGAAGGGCCTGATAGTGGAAATATCACGGGGAAACATGTTTCGTTTTCCCACGTTGTGAATTTTTCGAAACGACAAGATTGATTTCCAACATGACGCAAGTGCGGATAACGACGTAAAACACCATCAAAAACACTTTCGCCGCGCGAAGCTTAAGTTACCTTGGGTGTCGAACACATCATTTATGTCATTAACACGATATTACACCCAAGAAAAATATGAGCTCCGTAATTTGAGCCGAGAAAATGCCGATGTTATGGCGAAAAAAGCTTTTGCATCACGGAATAAACTTGTTCGATAATTTAATTCTCATGTTTGGCAAACTTTATTTCGCGTAATTTTGTTTTTTAAAACTTCGGCAAACAATTTGCTTTCGGACTTTCTCCTCGCTGGAACTGACAACTGTCCTTTTTAATACACGGGAAAGAATCCCAATTCCTTTTTCGGCGGCGATCGATTTAAATAAACATAAAAATATTACAATCTCATCCCGGTGGACTCGGCAAACGTTTCAAAGGTTTTTAAAAAAACCCTTTGCCTCTGAAGAAAACCTTTGATGTCAAACGTTGAAGGAAAATTAAGCGGTTCGTAAACAATTTACATTCTTACAAGCCCCGATTGTAAGACTTTGTTAATTACGTTCGCAAATATTCCAGCGTTAATTATGAGGCCAAATACGGTAGTTAAAAATTCTAACTTTCCCCCCTCAATCGATCCTGTGCCAATATTTGAATTTATTTTTCTCCGATAGAAAATTACTTCTTACTACTTCTTTTGTACGAGTCTTCTTTGGATTGCTCGAGGCCAAACACAATTAATCTGATCCGGAACGACCCTTCCATCAATGATTTTTTTCGAATGAACCTCAATCTTAATGTGCATTCAGCTAATCTAAATTATATTTGAATCGAGATGCTATCAAATTATGAATTACATTTTTACCCAAATGCTGTAAAGGTTTGATTTGCGTGACTTTTTTGCAATGTATGGAAAATTTCCAAATAAAACCGCATTTCATATGCAATTAAAAAGTACATATTTAGATCTGAAACCAAAGATAAAAGTCATCATGTAATGACAAGTATTCCATGTCCTTCTGGAATTATTTTAAGACTTAACATATTTTTGCGAATGACCTTTCATAGGTCAAAAATTCAGCAGGGCCATAAAAAATATGCCTTTTTATTACCTGATCTTGATATTTCGAAGGTTATTATTGTAACTATGGTTGAACCATTTGAAAAACATATTTACAATAACTCATAGCTAAGTCTCATCCCCTGAAGCACCCCAAATAATGGATATTTATAAGGAAAATAACCTCTATATATTATTTTCGAAAATGTTTTTTGGGGTATTATTTAATTTAATATGAAAATATTTTAATTATTAATATATAACAGTTTATAGTCATTGAATTGCGAAATAATGTTATTTTATTGCAATTTTTCTCAATAACTAAAAGTAATCGCGACTGTAAGCAACTATTTTTTTTTTGTGCCGCGTGTTTGTCGGCCATTTTGTTCAGTCACAGTAAATTCTTCCGATGGAGAGGTCGCTGCGCGTTCCTGCCACCTCTCATCCGTGCGTGATCCATACAGTCATCCGTTTTTTGACCTATCCATCAGTGGAAATTTATGTGAGTTAGGTTGTTCAGAGAAGGCCGTAAGGGATTTCTGATGAACTTTTGCAAAAAAAGACCGAAAAAACCGTCGTGTGACGCTTGATGACATTCGCAAAGAATTCCCTGGCATTTCTCGAAGTCTCCTTGGTGATATTGCGTCGGAAAAACTCGGTTACATGAAGTTGTGTGCTCCATGTGTGCCCAGAATGCTTATAGGAGCACCGTCAAAATTGCGTAGCTGCCGCCCGTGAATGTTTAAGTCGTTTTGCACAGGATAGAGAAGCTTTTCTAAATTCTATCATGACGGGGGATGAGACGTAGGTATGTCAATACACCATAGAATCAAAAAAACAATCGAAAAAGAGCTGGGGGTGGAAGTCTAATTAAATACAAGCATTTTTCGATCCTATATAAATGTTGTAACCTTATTTTCTGGATGACCCTCTTAAAGCTGCTTTAAAAGTCCGTTATCCTTGTCTACTTTTCTTTAGATTTATTATCGAATTCGTCTTTATGTTTGGTGTTATAATTTCGCAGTAAAAATCGGAGATCAAATTCTTCAATATCGAGAGCTAAACGTGGATTTTATTAAATCTGAAACATGATCGTGAGCTATTTATATATATCTTTATCATGCAATGGACTGATTCTGAATACTATGATAATATTACAAATCGATTATATTTATTGTTTCTCCTACGCTTTCAATGATGCGCGCGCATTCTAATTATTATGCAAAAGTGACAATAAATATTATAAATTCTAATACTATTTTCTGGTATTTGTTTTGAATGTCTTTAACCCAAGTGCTAGTTGTAGAATCGTTTTTCTCCTTTTTGCTGAAAATAACTCTAGTTGCAAGCAAGATACAGAGGCACCGAGTCTTATCGCTTTCAGGTGCCCTCGTAAAACAGCAACCAGCTTTTCAACTAAATTAGATTATCGGTAGAGTTCTTCGTTGCGATAACGAAGGAAATTACCATCGGCGTTTAAGCTTTCGCTTATGCAAAACGTCTGAAAGTCATGCATTTAACATCTCCATAATGACTATTTTACATATTCTCATACAAACCGTATGCCAACACTAACGAATATTGGTCTCCGAAACAAAGCTGCCGATTGAATAGAAATGCTCACCCAAAAAGATTAGGTAAATGAAGTGTTCATATCTCGTCTTCTCCTCGCCTTCACCCGTTCCTTGGTCGTTTATCATGCAACGAGCTTTTTAACATCCGCCATGAATTTTTACGACACGACCTAGTACAGATATGGCCGTTCGTTTGCCGCCTTGAACCGCTGCAAAAATGAAAATCGCCGAACAAATTTGATACCGGCGAATTTCACCTGAAACTTTTTCGCAACATCACGGAAAAAAATCGTAAATTACACATCCGCGTCGTAATGCTCGGACGCCGTATGAATTCTCAATTTCTTACATTTCCGGATTATATCTCGCAGCAATATGAGCCCATCGCAATGTCGCGATTATGCGAAAATCAATGATTAATTTTCTTATTTTCCTGTTGTGCTGTGCGCCTGTGGAGCATCTGCGATTACTCAGCGAAAATACACAAAATCCATCGGGATATGGGTCTGAGTTAAAAACTTCTTCCGAGCTGTCACACACGCATTTTCAACAACCGTGAAACGAGTTGCCTTATCTTTCTTATGGCAGATATTTTAATATATTACAAAGGGACCGGTAAGCAATCCATTATTTTATATGACTCGCGCAAAAAATCGTTTTATTTCATTAGCGCTGGTTATTTAGGTCTTGGAATGAGGATTTTTATAAATCTGCGGCTTTTTCGTGTGACATAACAGTAAACTATTCATCCTCAGTTACGACTTGGCGTAAAAATGGATGAACCTTTTGTCCTTACATTGAGCAATCCCATTTTGAATGTTATTTTTTAGAATATATAAGTTTGTATAGACAATTTTATAAAAATTCTAAATGTAATCGATCCACCTAGTCATGATGAGAATTTGACGCTATCACAATAAAGCACAATCATTTTGTACTTCTACCAAATCGGAAAAATATTGTATCATATTTATTTCGTATTTGTAGTAAATTCTATTACATTTTCTTTAAATGAGCATTATCTTGCTTACGGTATTTGCTGTTAAGCCCCATTTTATTATTGAGTTACTATATGATTGAAAAAGGCTGCCTCTTTTCGCGTTTTTTCGCTTAATTTGCTTAGGTTTTTATAATTAATAATCAATTCTGTCAACGTTTTAATCCCATTAGAATATAAACTTTTGGGTTTCGATGCAAATAACGTGTTTAGTGCTTTTTTAACTACATCTGTTGTATTAATTTTTAATTTTTTAATTAATAAGTTACCGGTGGGGCGGTGACGCGCAAGAGGCGGGAGTCGGGAATAATCATTGGATTAGCCTTGGCTGCGGGATGACGTACTTCCCGCAGCTAGATCTCTCGAAACAGTAAACCATCATTGACTCTGACAGCACCTCTGCCGTACACATCACGTATGTTTTTGAAAAAATTGGGGGTTTATGAAAAAAAATAGTATTTTGTTATGCAGGACGTTTATTTAATATATTAGGCATTTTATCTGATATATTAATTTTTATAATCATGTAATATATGATATTTTTTGAAGCAATCTTCAGAATGAAGCCCTGGTTTTGGTGATTGGATTGATGTAAAACCTATCTGTAAATATATGATAGCCTTTTATGTCTTAGTTCGCCTGTTGTAGATTATTTATTGTTTCATACTTTTTATTTGCACCGATTCAATTCTTCTGAACCAATTTTTTTCCATAGTCCAGATGACAAATTTATGGTCAGACAATAAGTCGATATTTTTAGAGTATTCACTTGAATCTTACATTTAAAAAAATACCAAAATCTTATTTGAAGTTCATAAAAACGACCCGAGAAAAAATCGGCCACAACGTGTGGCGTATAGGAGCTGTAAGGTTTAATCGTCAATCAGTATAAATGTTTTATATCATTGTATAATATCAAAATAAATAACAGTCTCAGATCACCCAAATTTCTTGATATGGTGAAATAAAAACCACAATCATGATTTGGAACCTCACTGTTAAACTAATCCAATATATAATTATTATGCCTATAATTAATTGACGATTACAAAACTTCTACGAATCCATTTTTTATTCTTGCATGATACGGACATCAATTTCGATCCGGAATTTTTTATCAAATCCAATTATTCATCATCATTTCCTATTAATATTCGAAATGGTTTTCGTGTCGGCAATGCTAATGAACCAATTTTTGGCACATGATAGGTTGCATTTCGTGCTTAGAAAGCTCATGCAACCCTACCGAATCGTTGAAACATTTATACAAGCAACACAATATTTATCTGATGCTTAATTCAATTTCATTATTCAACATAATAATAAACATGTTTCGTATTATATGCGAAAATATGTGGGGGTGTTAGGGTGGCGAAAAATTACATGTATTATATTTTACCTGGATTCGACCTCGTCGTCTTAAGAGGAACGCCGTCGAAAAATTCGTGGAGGAACAACACAATAACAATATTTTGCGAAGTCGTAATTATATGACTTTTTTACATATCGGGGAAATATTGACATATGGAAATATTTGATGGCTGAGAAAGTATTATCGTGGCCTCCAAAAGGGGAGCTGAATAAATTAGGGGGGATCGTGTGATTGCTGTGCCCAATGGGGTGTTTCGGACTTATTGGATGCGAAAATTGCGTGTGGATTACTATCGCAATTCTTAACGTTTCCAAGAGTCCGTAACGATTTTCTTTGGGAGGGCGAAGGCTTCGTGGCGACTATTAGCTCGCGTGCAATGCCGCACTTTCAACCCTTATATTTATTATGGGGCCCTCCAAGCTGGACTCACGCCTTAAGCTGCTTACTCGATATCATCAAATATTCAAGGGTAATAATAATTGTATATAATGACAATGACAGCCAACACATTTGTTATGACCGTGACAACACCATAGTTGACTCCTTTCTGTATTTCCTATATTCCAACATACTTGCTCTTTTGACTCAATATTAAAAAGCAATTAAAGAATACCCTTGGGTCTGTTTTTATGCGATAGATTATTGCTATATTGCCCTATTAATATATTTTTTAATCTTTTTTTACCATAGCAAATTTATTGGCATGATGAACTTTTACCGCAATCTAAATTTATGCTCAAAAAATTACAATTCAATACAATTCGTGTCTTTTTAATACAACATGATGAAATTGTGTGAACAATGCATGGAATCATTTGAATAAACATTTCCATATATCAAGATGCAATAAACGGGATGAAAGATCCAGATATTTCTAGGCTTACATCTGAGATCATGGAAATGACATTATTATTAAAAGATGTCAATATTCAGACGATGACAGGTGATCGTAGAGGATACGAATAAATCAGGCGTTATATTTAGGGGTGTAATATAATAAATTTAGTAGGTTATTAATAAAAGACAGATAATTTTACAATGAAGTCTCGGAATTCAAATAGGGAATATTGTAATATTGGATCTGAATTTATATGAAAAAAAATATTGCCGAATCTTATATTTGAGAGTCGTATGGCGTATTTTTAAATGGATTATTTTCCCGGTATTCTCAATTTTCTTCCTCAGAGCAATAAATTGCTTCAGGGTTTGTGATCCTCTATGGACCATCTGTTTAAAGTATTGAAGTATACGACGCAATTTTATAAAATAGTCCATGCTATCATTCATTGAACAAAACTACATCTTGGAAACGTCAATCGTTTCTCTTTTTTGTTTGTTTGAGTTGATTAGAATTTTCGTGTCATTAATAAATCTGTATATATATTTTTTTAATCGAAAATATTTATTTGATTCAATGCCAATACTATAAATATGCATGAAAAGCAATATGTTTCAATGCAACATGTGAGTTTGCAGTATTGCATTATGGTCTCAAAAAATTTAATAGTGCAATATAAAGCAACATGTTTCAGCATTATGTCAAACCATATAAAATGATTTATTGCTCTGGATATTTTGTATTCGTACACAATGTTCCAATATAAATTTCGCATTGTATTCTGTTAAATTAAGTATTATTTGGATCATTTTGCATCCCTTAATTATCATTAATAATCAAAGTTTCAATCGCATATCGAATGCTTCATGAATAAAGTCCCAGTATCAACGAAATAAAACACACCACCAAAAAGAGCCCCAAAAGTCTCGTCCCGAAAGCTCCTAGGAAATCCCCAGTATCTCATTTCGTAGTATGAAAAATTTACATGAAAATTGGATCCCAGTTACCCGGTTACGCTCTGGACCGGGCCGAGAGATTGTCCGGGCCGTAAATTTTATGCTGCTGACACTATAAAATAGAAACCCCCTGCGTAAAGGGTTTACAACCGTCGCCATTTTCGTCGATGTAACGCCTTAATTAGCGAACTTCTTCCATGCGATACGTCCAGACACTTCGATGGCCATTAATCAAATTTTAATTGAGATTACATCATCCCGGGTGATGTGTCATACACTCCAAAGCCCGAAGCGTCTACTACTTTGTATTGATTAATAAAACGCTTCAGCGCTGGAACTTGAGATTAGTTTCCATTAGTTATGGAAGTACACCAATCTCACGCTTTCCGCTACAACCTCTGTTTATTACTGCGCCGCTAATTCATGGTCGCTTGTGTTGATTCGAAAATTTAGACGAAAACTTCGCTCCAAAGTTCAGGTTAACCCTCCAATTTAATTAGGTGTTTTTGAAGATTTATTAACGTTTCAAACACATGCGTCCTGGATATTCAACAGTTTATGACTTACATAAACTTATACAGAAATTCAGTTACTTCATACTTTTCCAGGGGGCTTCCGTGATCGTACAGATTATAGAAGGCCCCGGATATGCATTTATCCCCGAAAATGTCGCAAAAAGTCTATGTGTCCAACCGGTCCGCTTTTCGGACCGCCATCACGACGAATAAAACTGATCGGATGGGTTGTTTAAATTTTACAATCGGTCGAAAATATTGTTGTCTTTATTTTATTGCATGCTTATTACGACTCAGTCGGCCCAATGTTTAAGCAATACCGAAGAAAAGATAAATTAGACAACTTTGTATATATTATAAAAAGAAACAGAATCAATCAGTGTTGATTTATATAAAGTAAAATAAAAACCATGTGCAACTCTCGATCGGGTCGGTATTCTGTATTTTGCGCCCCCAGACCATTTGCGCCCTTGGCAGGCGCTTGCTTTGCCATCCCCTTGTTACGGCCCTGCATCTTACCAAAATCAATAAGACTTTATCATACAATACTAAATGTCTTTAATTGGGAATATGAGTGCATTAGATCTTGAGTTAATGCACTCTGCAGATATATAAGGATCTTCATAAAGCATAAGATTTAAACGCAATACTTTAATAAATTCTCATAGTCGTATTGTGAAAAATAACGAAAAACTATCACTCAAAAGATAAAACGTCCTTGTTAATTGTAATAGGGGTAGACTTTAAAATATTACCATTGTCTCTTTGATATTATTGCGAGAAATAAATTGAATTTTCCACTTAATTGGCTTTAAAATGTTATGCCAAGAGTATACCTAATTGATTCTATCCTTCATCAAAGCTACCCGAAAATAGGTAATCATCCTAGCATGCTTTGTGTAATTTTATATCCTGCATCTTAAGAAAATTTACGAGGAAGCTAAATAATATTGATTTGAATTAATAGACCCTTAAAGCGTTCAACATAAGCCCTCAGTTTATGCCACTGTTCAATATGCTATCTGATCGGAGAGCCCTTTATCTATTGAGCCTTAACAATTTCCACGGACTTAAACATTTTATAAAACACAGCCAATCCGTTCTTTGTTCAGATATTTGAATCCTTGATGTTTAAGTGGAAAACGCAAACGCTCGTCTTTGTGTACAACAAAATTCTTCATGTGGATATGACTTTAATCACTGTCATAGCGATTTTCTTCTTCATTTCTGCACAATGGACATCTATTACATGCGAGCTTTCACGTTGCATTTCAATTCAGCATTTTGAATTACATTTCGAAATGTAAATGTGCCATCACAACGGCATTCTGCTGTATTACAGTATAATTATGCGATTCGTCTGAAATTCATAGGACATGACGTTCAGATCAATTTGTGATGGAGAATGGCTGTATTGAATTACGAGACTGCTACTATTAATTCCGCTGTGAAATTGAATCAGCTTAGATGGAATGTGTATGTCTTTCATTAATATTTCAGCATTATATTATAGAATAATTGAACCTCCTCCGAGCTCCGAACGAAAAATCCTACGAACTTATTGAGTGATGTATTGACATTTTGTCAAAGAAAAGGGTTTGAAAAAGTATTTAAACGTATCGTACAGTTAGCATGGGGCTTATCATCGTTATTAGAATGTGGTGATTATTTTTTATGGTATGTTGTAATCAAAACAGGCTATTATTTTACACTGGACTGTTTGTGGTTGATGTGTGATGATGATGGTGATGATAATAGTCATAATCAATTTCATTCAGACTATTAATTATAAGTATTTTTTGCTTATATTATATTATAGTAAATTATATAATCGAAGAATGTATATTTATTAAATCATTTAACTTGTATTAAGTCCTCCCGAAATAAATCCATTATTTTTGCACGCTATCGTTTGTGTTTACACGGCGAAGGAAATATCTCTGTAAAAAATATTTTTTGGTTTATTGATAAAGTGGATTTGAATGCCGCACGAACTATCAAACAGACTACAAAGCAAAGCAACAGCATCATTGATATTATATAATGATGTAAAACAAACGATGGCATTTCTGAGAAACAAACCCCCGTTTCAACGCCAAGTCGGAATTGGCACTTCGGAAAGCTCTTTTAAATTATTAATCGGAGCTATTTACTATGAACATCTAATTTCTACAATAATGAAATGTAAATCTTACCGGAGATGTAGAAATTCGTTATTAATAATAATGGAGACTATATTTTATATGGATTTGTATGAAAAAATTGAAAAAAAATAATAATGGATTTCTTTCGGGATAACCCAATATTGAACCATTGAGTTAATCACTTTCTCGTTCAAAATTTTATTTTTATGCATAAATTTACAACATGATAAAATGAGTTGATGTAACATTTATGATTACATAATACAAGATCTTAAAATACCGTATTCAAAAAATGAGCGCTTTCGTGATATCAAACTAGCCGGAAGTTTCAGCATACCTATCTAGATTGAGTGATGGATGGTATCCATTTAGGGCCACATTACCTTGGTTTTTAAAAGGAAAATCCACCCTTGCAAATATACATTTTTCTTTGTTCTTGCGTAATCTTCGTATGCATTTCGCATGCTGGAAGGTTGAGCTTTGTCTTCGTCCACGTTCGATAGGTGGATGCCAAAATTGCAGAGAGAAGCTTCGTTCAGCGCTGTCGATGTACGGTATTCTCCAGCAACAAAAGAAGTGGCGGTCGATAGTTGTGGGTGGTGTGGGAAATTGTTGGTGAGAGGAGTGTGCAGAAAAGGTCATCCTGGGAATAAATCAAGGCGGTTTGGCAAAATTCCATCCGCAGCTTTGTGTGGATTGCAACCGTTCCACCCCCGGCACTTAGCCTCCTCCATGTTTATGATAATTATACAGACCCAGCTCGCAATCTCGAGAGGCTGCAGTGGTACTAAGGGTAGGTCGAGAAATTAAACAGAAATAAACAGCCGGCGACCCCTTGTCCTGCTTTCTCGATTTATTCGGGGTCAAGGTTTTAAAGTCAACAAGTCATTCGGTCGTGTATAATTGAACTTTGAGTCTTTCCGGTTCTCTTATCTCATCCGTTTGAGACATTGATTTTTTCGATGGGTTCAATGTTGAGTGTGGATTGATATGTTTATATTTAGAATAAATTTAAACAGTTTGAATGACACGCTTAATTTCGCAAATTATAAAATTGAAAAACCATAGCAAACAAATTTAGTTTTAGGGGACCCAAAAATATTCGCGAAATTTGAGACCTTGTCTTGAATCCAGATTGATTATTAAAAAGGTTGTCTAATCCCTCTTTTTCTTCTTTATCACTTAAACATTCGGCCGATCCAGTCGGCAAAGGCCTGCAAAAGAATATAGACAATATTTTCTATCGATTGTAAAATTGAAACAACTCATCCGATCAATCTTCTTCGGACAACTTCGTTTTATAATGAGTGTTAGTAATCGTTCGGCGGACATGTTTGGGTATGGCGTCCGATCGCGAGGCGCTCATTCTTTATATCAGCGATCCGAAAAGCGGACCGATTGAACATACAAACCACTCCGTTCTCTTTTAGGGTTTTTTCCGGCATTTTATATAATCTATGCGATCACGGAAGCAACGTAAATGTCTAGAGACACTTTCAATCGTAGTATTGATTTGAATCCAAAACATATATAATAATAGTATTATTTAACTTTAAAAAATAAATTGAATTTCCGGAGGGAGTATAAAGAAGGGTAGATTATACCCTTGTTACATTTATTTATTAAAAACTAGCTAGTATCCAGTGCGTTGCTGCCACAGAAGTAATAATTCTAAAAATATCGTTTGAAATTTGAAATAGTTATCTTGTTTAATTAGGAATGATAGAAATAATGATTTTATTTTGTCGGTTTTATTATAAATATGAACGAACATACAAACATTGATTTTTATATATAAGAAAATCTACTGTAAGTTAATTGTACTATACTTATATTATTTAAGAACGTGCAGACAATAAGCTGGCAAAGTTTTATCGCAATCGAATGAACGGTATGGCAGCGCATTAAATACGGACAAACAAACATTGTTTTTTATATATTAAATTATGCTTATGTTACTTGTAGAATTCTTAAAAATAAATGGACGAAGTTTTATTGCAATCCGATGAACGGTATGGCAGCACATTTCGAACGAACAATGCCCATTTCGTTTTTCAGGGAAACCCAATAATTCTTCACATTTGTGACTAAGTAAATTTAATTTACTAAATCTTCAATTGAAAGTTGATATTTCTTTTTAATTAAAAAAATCGCTCGTATAGATTAAAAACTAATTGATGAACGACGTTTCTTTTAGCTTCAATTGATCGATATTTACCAACATCTTAATTGACTTTTAATGTTTGTTGTATCATTGTATAATCTCGATATAAATAACAGTCTATTATGTAGCATTGTTATGTTAAACCATATAAAATAATTTATAGGATATTATGCACTCGTACACAACCTTTCAGCGTGGATGAATTTTATTCGACATGTTTCTTTTGCACTCAATAAAACGATGTTTACTTTGGAAATGTCTGCTGTGGTTGCTAATTATGTTCAAATTAATTTTGCAGGGAATGGCTTAATTGATGAGGCGGAATTTCTTCAATGGGTTAGCAAAATACAGGCTCTTCAAGGTACACTAACAGGAGAATCCGGAGACACTGAAGATGAAATCACAAGAGATCTTCTCGCCGCCTTTAGGTTGTTCATCATATTCGATGCTCACGTTATTATAATTTGCATTACGAATCGAATGCTAATTTTCTTGAATAATTATTTCAGAGTCTTTGACCGTGATTGCAATGGTTATATCACCAAGGATGAACTTCGTAGTGCTTTAGAAATGATAGGCGAACCAGTAACCGATGCTCAGTTGACACAAGTACTCGCACTAGGAGACGTCGATAAAGATGGCAAAATCAACTATGAAGGTAATAACGATTATAAAAATGGAATCAACATCTAATAGATTAAATACGAAGGCGATTCAAATAGAGAACCGAAATTTTGCTGTACAAATTTATTATTTAAAAATGCAAATGGATCTCTTATTTTTCTACATAGTTTTTTTAATTGGAAATACATGTATTTCATCAGATAGGAAGCTTCTTGATCCCGTCACTGAAAAAAGAAGGCGAGAAGATGCATCCTATGTTGCGCAACGCGTAGACAGGGATTTTGATGTGTCAGCGGTCCAAAATTTGGACCGGTTGGACACGGAAACCTTGTAGTCACTCCCTCAATTGAAAGAGGCATTAAGAGGGCAACAATTTCAAGATAACGCTGCGCTGGCTTTCGGAAAAGCCACTTTCTTTCTTCAATGACGCGATCAATAAGCTTTCTATCCGATGGAAGAAAAACCGAATGAAAGAATCTATGTAGAAAAATAAAATGCTCCAATTATGTTTTATATATCACTTGTGAATGTGTACAGCAAAATTCCGGATTATATTTGAATCACCCTCGTATCTATATACATACATATATTAAATATACACTTTTTTTAATTTTTCAGAGTTCGTCAGATTACTGCTGTAAATTTCAACCAAAAGGACTATATTTTTAATGAAAGTGAAGATTTCAGGATAAATATTTTGATAATGGAATTATATACTGTCGGAATGTATGTAAATTATTTGAATTTATCATCGAAAAGATTTTTTTAAACAGTAAAAAAAGAGCATTGTTATTGTAAATCTTCAAAATTATCATTATATTTCAAATGTTATAAATGTGTATAATAATTTATATCCATATATATATATGTATACAAATTTAAGAAATTTGTAAAGATCATTATATTTTTATATATATATAATATTCAATTTAATTTGAAAAAAAATGTTTGCGAAATATTATATCACTATGAATATCTGCGAATTTGGAAAAATAATATTATTTTATTTTGCTTTGTATTCACTCTTTAATTATAAAGTTTTTGTTCCTTGTAGTTGTTAAAGATCTTATATATTTAATAATAAAGCATACAGTAAACTTTCAACAGAAATGCTTCTAAATAATAAATCTATAATAATGTATTTATATGTAAGAAATCCTTGAATAAGATGTTTATTGTATTTAATCTATGAACACATCACAATGGCCGATGAACATGGATTCATTACGAAGAGGGGGCTGACTTCAATGAAATATATATATATATATTTAACTAATTAGTTTTTAACCCGCAGATGAAATAGTTTATCATTTACAATTTGCTAGTCAAAAGAGATTATGAGATTTCTTGATTGAATTCGTCTAAAGAAAAATGAAATAAGTTCATTGCGAATGAAATATGTTTGTATTTTAAGAACAATGAAATTGCGACTTATATTATTATGTTATTTTTTTAAGTATAATTTTACAACTCAAATTTATTGTTTGTAATTAATAATTGTTGAATAAAAAAATATTTAAAATTTGATCAATGTCTTTCTGTATTTTGTGTTAACACCCCGCTAATTATGTATTATGTGATTGATTGGTATCGCTCAGCATTTATAGTAACAGCATTTGTGTGCGAATTTGGCCCAATGATTTCATTTACCCAAAATGCACACTAAACAATAACTTTTTTGAGTGTAGACATCTTTCCTGAATAACAAGTGGATTTTCATCGCCTATTTTTACATTTAAACAAAAAAGCTTATGTCATTTGAAAATATGTCACGCGTAAACATTATACAGTGCTGACATCTAGGCGTTGCATTTGGATGACTTTTATATTTAATAATATGAAACAAATTCAAAAATATGCACAAAAGATGTCTCTCAGTTAATTCTTGTTTTTGCTTAAATATGTCTAATATTTTTTTACAAAATGTACAAAATTATGAGAAATATGTTCAATCATAATGAACCATGAAAAAACTAATACAGTGTACTCTCAATTGTCCGGGTGCAGATTATCCATGCCTGGAAAATATATGTATTTTTTAAAAAAAACGATCTTTTTCAATTTTTGATATTCGGAAAATGCGCATTTTAAATAAGATAGTTCCCCTCGCGCATTCTATATTTAAAACAATCGCTACATTAGTAAAAAGCCATTTTTTTATATATTACACAACACACAGCGCAATCTTTTAGCTAATCATTTCCGTTGACCAATGATAAAAAGCAATGCATAAAACCAACTTTTCCTGAGAGTTAAAGAAGTTTTATTTCTACCGTGTGCATTATTATTTTTTAATTTATGACAGAAATATGCATACAAAAAAAGGTAAGGGAGAAATGGTGATATTTATTTAAAATTTCATATTTATTAAATATGAATGAAATGATCTATCAAATGTATTTTTTATAATACAATCATATTTTTAGTTTACAAATATTTAATTTTAAAAATAAAATTATGCAAGGATCCATGCACTTTGAAAGCTTCAATTATAAAAGAATAAATATTAAAAAAATTGAATTTACACTTTCTATTATTTCCAATAAACAAATTATTGTATTAATATATTAAAAATGAATTTAGGCGCTGATATTTGATTTTAATATGATTGTTTATCGAATTTGTAAATATATTTTCGTTCGTATTTTTGGTCGTATTTGGATGGCATTCAGGCGTACCAACCGTCAAGTGAGCTGTCGTCCGTCAGAGTGGGGTCGGTCGGTGTCAGTGAGGATGGCGACCCGTGAAGCGGCCAAGCATGCGTTCAGAACGGTCAAGCCTATTCTGTCGACGAATTCAGATGAGGCCCATCGGCGGGTCATCAATCTGTACAAGGCCTGGTACAGACAGATCCCGATCATCGGTGCGACACTCTTATGTCATCACAACAAATCTCCATCGCTTTCAATCATACCTTCAATACCATATATTAGATCCTTAATCATAATTTTTTCATAATTTTTACCCTCTTTTGAATTACAGTAAAAATGTAAACCGCTTTTAATAAATGTCTATATTTTTTGAAGTGAGGTTATGTATCTTATAAGAGGCAATATCTTCACAAAAATTGAATAATTTTGACACAAAATAATATGTCAATTTAAAAAAATTACATTATAAAAACCACTATTCGTAGATAATTCATATAGTAATCTTTTAATGGATTCAATTAGGATAGAATGAAAAGTGTTTAAATTATATATTGAAAGTTTTTGTTATGATTTCAATTAATTTTTAGTAAAACAATTCGATATGCCCAAAAATGAAGATCAATGCAGAGAAAAACTTAGAGAAATGTTCTACAAATATAAAGACGTGACCGACGTAAGAGTAATTGATATGCTCGTCATCAAGGTATGTGTATTTGTATTAACGCGTTTACTTGTATGCTTATTATAACGCCATTAACAAAATGTATTTATTTTTTAGGGTCAAATGGAGCTCAAAGAGATTGTAATGCACTGGAAGCAACCTTGCCACATAATGACCTATTGGAAGGATACGGTCGATCCAAAACCGACAGACTTTTTATCAAAGTTTTTCTCCGGATCTGGATAATTTTGATAGAAACTACTAGCACGATTTTTCAACAACTTAAAATATTATAAATCCGAATCTTCGATTTTTTTCTTGTAAATAAACCGCAACGATTGTTTGCTTTTACGATAGCATTTGTATCAACATTAATATGTTTCAACTCAATAGAAGAATGTATGCGAATTAAAGTTGAAACGATCCATCACCACAATTGTTGATTGCAAAAGTTTGCATAGTGATAGTAGATGTAAAATCATTAATAAATTATTTAAATTTATTTTGATTTGATTTATTTTAGTTTTCTTTCGTTACGATTTTTTACACATTACCTAAACAACAGATCTTTTGTATTGGTTATGATTTTGAGACCAGACAAAATGAAATACCTGCAATAATACACAAGCTATAATATATTTAAACCAGTTTTTCCTTCAAAAACAAATATACAGTCCTTTTTATCCGAATAAACTACGATCGATATCTAATATGAACTCATTGTAATCGTCTGCATTTTGACATTTTTATATTACACTCTATTATGCATTATTCACATTGGTATACCAAAATTCATAATTTATGTTCTTCGTTAAGATATCTTCATCATCCTTAGATATAAACATATTTGAATAGCCTTCGTCTATCAAGTATTACTTCTCCCCGTTCACTTATTCAGATGTATACAATACCATTTATTTCGTTACAATAAACAAAAAAACTTGAAGGCCGTTGCAAATCGAAACTAAATGCACGACGCCAATAACGACAATTTTAAATAGTTTGCTCGTATAAATCTGTCGAACACATTGACGAATCTTCTCATTTAATTGTATGTTAATGCGCAAAAAAGCATTCATATGAGAACAGTGTAATAATCAATTTTCAACGCATTTTTTAATCTGCCATGTCTAATCCACACCAGGAAGTATCATTTAAAAATGGTATTTCGCAACGCGTTTATTGAATATTCTATATTAAATTAATTCATATGAAACAAAGAGGATGATTTTGTATTTTTTATCATATTATTATTGCGTCGGAATTTAATTGAAACACTCAAATGAATAAATGCACTTCAACGTGTGGAATCGCAATATCGGCCTTCATTTTATTGTACGCATTTTTTCCCGCGCTGTAACATTATACTTGTAATGATCTCGTATGGCTTGCAATATCTACAATCCTACGCCGTTTGCATCGTTCAAATAACTGCATTTTATAATAGTGCAAGAAAAATTTCTTCGATTTTCATTTTTAAAATTGAATAAATACTGCACAACGCCTAATAGAGTACGAAATTGATGAAAAATGTTAATATACGATTGTTATGCCTCGTTTAATTTGTTAAATATCGCGTTTTAATGCAAATTGATGTTGTGATTTACCGTTCAATTTTCTTGCATCTCATTTAATGACACACCGGTGATATCTTACGGCGTTTCCTGTGATTGTTTAAAGATTCAGATTATATAATAAGGATGGCAACGTTTTGTAGTATTCGAGCTATAGCCAATCAATAAATTTAAAGTTAATGTTATCCTTTGCATGAATATTTATTGTTGTATGAATAATATATCAGCATTTTTCCTCGATGTTCGTTAAAAAATTGGAAAATTAACAATGTATCATCAAGTTGTTTCCATGAAATTAGGATGTTTTCCTGTATATTAAATTCTTTAGCTTTTGCCTTTATATAATCCCTTAAATTTTAAGAACTTTTCCTTTAAATATCAATTAAATTCATCGTTAATTTAAATCAGTTCGGCATTGTTTTAGCGCCTTGAAAGATATCAAATACAATTGCAGCTTGTATTCATTTGTAAGATGTCCTTTATTATATTTATATATTGTGTATTTATTTAAAATGTATGCTAAGTTTGCTTCAAAAAACTCGTTCTCAATTGTGTCACCGTCATATAATGATGTAGTAACGGAGGTCTATTTTTTTGCTACAATCCTGTTTGTGCTCCTCGACGGAGTCGCAACATTTAAAATTTAATTCTGCTCGATTTTCGCAACGAAAAGGTTTCGCACCACTGCTGCAAGTTGTAAACTTATCTGTAATAATTCAGTCTTCGGCTCTTTGAAACTGCCAAAACAATTAGTAGCCATCGAGCCTTACCTGGTGGCGCATGCTTTGTCGGAAGGCTCCAGGGCTTCTCAAAACAATCGAGGAAACGTCGACCCAAAACACTTGTAATCGATTGCGAATAATAACATCCATGAAAAAAGTTATAAATAATATTTTTTTCATGCAAATTCAGTGTCTGTGATCATATTAGCACATACAAGTATGCAAATTTATCGTGAACTATAAGGAGTACGTTTATTTTGTGTCGCTGAAGAGCAATTCAAATAGTTGTATCGACGTTTTAAAATAAGGTAAGCCAACTAGATTTTCATAAAGATCCATACATTTATTTCGCTGTAGATTGCATCATGATTCTTAATCTTTCGACGTTTATTAAATCTGCCAAATGTGCAATCTCCAATTAGCAATTTTATATAAAATGACCAAATGCTTAAAGAACATCGAAATTTGCATCATGAGCATATGGTCTCATGTTGGCATAGTGTTTTAATAATTCGCTCAAGACAAACAAGATAATTTTCAGAAATTTAATTAGTAATTAAAATGTACATACATCTTGTTTGAACAACCTGAAAATTTTCATGATTCATGATACATTTATTTCCGTAAATATAAGCCCATTCAAATGTGGCGCCTAGATGTTTTATGTTTAGATGTAACGCCGTCTTGCTGGAAATAGACATCAAACACATCAATATTATTGAATTGTGGACATAAAAAGTCACTTAACATTGATTGTAAATGTGAACCAATGATTACCTTTCCAATTTTGCTTGAAAACAACTGATCTCTCTTTCGTTGTTCAATACTAAGACCGTAACAATCAAAGCAAAGCAGGCGCCCGCTACGGGCACAACTGGGCTGGACATTACCTAAATCAACACTGATTGACTCTGTCCGTTTTTATAATATATACTAAGTTGTCTAATCCCCTTTTTCTTCGTTGTCACTTAAACATTGAGCCGACATTAGCCAGCGATAATATAAAGACAATAATATTTTTGACCGATGGTAAAATTTAAACAACCCACCCAATCAGTCGTCTTCGGACAACTTCGTTTTATAATGAGAGTTCGTAATCATTCTGTAGACATGTCCAGGTATGATATCCGACCGCAAGGCGCTCATTCGTCATGTTAGCAATCCGAAAAATGGACCGGTTGGACACACAGACCTTGTGGTAGCACGATCACAGAAGCTCCCTTAGTGTTTGGGGCACAAAACGCAGAATACCGACCCAGTCAGTGGAAATTGACTTTGTCTGTTTTTTTAATAATATATATGTACTATGTTGTCTAATCCCTATTTTTCTTCGTTAACGCTTAAACATTGGGCCGATCCAGTCGGCAAAGGCACGCAAAAAAATAAAGACAATATTTTCGACCGACTGTAAAATTTAAACAAACCATCCGATCGGTCTTCTTCGGATAACTCCGTTTTGTAATGAGAGTTCGTAATCGTTCAGTAGACATGTACGGGTATGGCGTCCGATCGCGAGGCGTTCATTCGCCATGTCAGCGGTCCGAAAAGCGGACCGGTTGGATACACAGACCTTGTGGACACTCGTTTTGGAATTTTTGCGGCATTTTCGGGGATAAATACGTGCCCGAGACCTATGATCTGTACGATCATAGAAGCTGCTTTTAGTTTTAAGTTACAAAATTTAGTTAATTTCTCCCCCGCGTTCAGAGC
Organism: Stenopsyche tienmushanensis; assembly: GCA_008973525.1. Classification (NCBI taxonomy): domain Eukaryota; kingdom Metazoa; phylum Arthropoda; class Insecta; order Trichoptera; family Stenopsychidae; genus Stenopsyche; species Stenopsyche tienmushanensis. The sequence continues at coordinate 1,059,180 of WACJ01000274.1, forward strand.
ACAATTTGGCTACTCGAAGTTGGGAATGAGAGTGTCCTTGCGGATATGGATTTTAAATTCAGATTTTGTACCTTGCGGCATGCTCCCGAATAGCGGGACCAATAAACAACTCGGGTCAGTAGAGGGTCCCCATGTTCCTCAGTCTCAGATGTGAAGCGATGGAACCATATTTCATTCTGTATTGATGCAAAAACTCGCCCTTATTAATGTGAAACATCGCCAAAAACTCGATTGAAATATTATCACGACGCTGTTTTTGTTTCATTGTAAGCAAACGCGGCACCCATCTTGCGCACAGCTTTCTCATGTCCAAATTTTCAGTCAATATGCAATGTACAGCATTTTTTTGAAGGGCCTAAAGGTTTAATACTGATGACTGTCAAACAAATACTAAACAACATTAAGTCTTTAAACTTTATAATAGTGCCACTGGCACTTCGATTTCCAATTGTCGACAATCAACTACTGCAGAATGAATAATCAAATGAACCAAATGAATTGTTATTTGATCAATAGAATGGTTGTAATTCTTGACTTTTTATCATCAATCATCACTTGATGCAAAAAATGATAACAAAAACTGCAAGCATTCATCTGCTTTTCTTTGTTGTCCGTAAATAATTTATGCGACATCCAAAGCGATTCATCAGAAGTTTCAATGTGGAATTTCTGCATATCATCATTGAATTTTATTGATCATCTTGGCGATTCTTGCTGCGTCTTGCATTGTCGCATTGCGAAATGCGCCCCTGGTTGTTCATTATAAATCTGATCGACTTTCCAACAAATTAAAATTCAATCATCGCAATTGTCCACAATATAATCGCGCTGAAATCATTGAACTTGAACTTGATCGATCAAAATGATTGACACTCACAACTTCCTAATGGTAATTGATTTTTTAAAAAGCATTTCATTCAATCAATTGTCTGTAAATCATTGAATAAAACAACTTTTCTGATAATTCTGTGATCTAAATCATGACCTGAATAGATCTTGGCTTAATTAAAACCATTGATAAAATGTCCGTTCGATCAAACATGATTTGTGTATCTTATAAAACCACGAATGAAATTCATGCGAATTTTTGTTCAGACGTTCAATCCCACAAACAATAGCCTATTTGGCAACCAAATTTACTATTGTGTTTGTATCCCCATTGCAAATATCTGTTTTCATCCTTCAATGGGAGCGTGACGCTGGTAACGCTTGTCCTGGCGGATCATGCCTCGAATCTTCACAATTGGAATTTAATGGTGCTCAATTATTGTTTGAAAATTTTCCTCATATTGAGCACAATTATAAGTGACAATTTAATTTAAATATTGAAGCGATTAGTTTGACATTTTTTTCCATCGACCACCATTCCATGTGGCGTAGAAAATGCGGTCTAATTGTCCTCAGGTATTGAAAAACCCAACACAATATCGGCTGGTTGGTCATCACAAATGGCGTGTACAAATTGCCTTCTAATCTCATCAGACAGAAATTGAGCTTGTATCATTGTATGGAGTCACTACAGACGATGTTTTCTTGTGGTGCATAAAAAGGCCGATATAAAGACACACAATAAAAATACTAGTGATGATGTTTACCGTAGATTATGAGTCTGATCTCTTATCTAAAATAGGGTATAAAAAAATACAATCCAAACCTGCAACATGATGATTTGTTTCAATGTCGAAATCGTTGATCCAACGCGAGGTCATTTTCGCTTAAAATGGGTAGTGTCAAGGTAACTTTTTTCGTCTGAATTTCATAAACATTAATGAACTGTTTGGAATTCGCAAAATAATATGTATCGATGGCTTAAATTAGGTCTTCAAACTGTTATTTTTTCATTTCGTTTATCATTCCGGTTCAGTTTCATGCATTTATATCGGTTCAGTGGCTGGCGTCCATATTTTTAAAAACATGTATACGCCATGATAAACCATGTCAAATAGGTTAGTCCCATAAAAGGGATTGCTAAAAGCCACCTCAAAAAAATATACCGTCTTGACGCTTATTGGCTGAATGTTTGGGAGTCCCAACTTGAAGTATATAACACTCTCTTTCGCGTACGACAGTTTTCGTTCCGGCAAAAATAACGGTTTTTCCAGTTATCGGTTCAGTTCCGGTTCAAAGCCCCACTTTAAATACCCACTTTTTACATTTCAGTCGTTTCACAAGTCATTGATTACCTGCTGGTAACCCCCATCGTTTTCCTTGAGCTATCAAAATGAGGAAAACCTGTCTTTTAAAACCTCTACCTTTATATCATACCCACGAACGTATACATGGCATAATAAATCGAATCACTTTCGAAACAACCTACATTTCTTTGACAGTATGAAAAGACATTAATAAAATTCCATCCATCGATTTATAACAATATTTACTCCTGATATTCCAATGCAAAAAAGCTGTTTGTCTGCTGATTGCTTTCATAATAAAGGCATTGCTGGCCAATGAAACCTTAAATAATTACCGCAACAAAATCAACATCATAAACATTTATATTTAAGATATGTTTGATATTTTGCCATTTTTTAAACATCGAAAGCAAACAGTGCACACTGACTCAAGTATTTTAATTGACGACGTCCATACCTGTAAAATAACCTACATCTTCAAGGAAATGTCGACAATGACTCTATGCCATTCTTAGGAATCCCCGAGAGGTTTTGCCAATTTTAAAATACGTGTTTGAAATATGCCATTGAGTAGATTTAAAGAACGCACACTGCATGATTAAATATCCAACAGCATTCCTTTTTTTAAAAAAGGATGAATGCTTGTTTCAAATGACGTTTGCAATTCTGAAAGTTGTTCATATCGCCAGAAGGCTCTTGAGAAGTTGCGTATTTGCATACATTTATGCAATCCGAAATGCAGGAAAATAAGCAAAATCTATCCAATTACACAGTTTATGTCAAGCTCCAAAGATCACAATTATTAAGAGTCGGCCAATTAAAATGTTTCAAATTTAAATTCATATGACCACTCTTGTTCTGGATCATGAGGCTTTGAGTCCGATTGATCATGATCATATGATTATAAAATACAATGGGCGTAGTCCTAATGAAATACACTTTCTCTGAGTGGGATGTCCAAAATTCGCAAGCAATATTTTTACAGGCCGACGATGTGAGACCATCTTTAGCACGCTTTAAACATATATTTGTGTTTAAATTATCGTGCGAACGTCAAAAAACACCAACAGAAAGCGATCGTTGTAGTTATAATCATGACCTGAATAGTCCCTCGCGTTGTCGTGATCACTCACTGCTCCGAATTATAAATGGATTTTATTTCAATCAAACACAATCTAATAAATTGTTTTTTGATATCGTCATTTTTAATAATCATTTGCGTTTACATTTGCGTTTTTGGTCGCATTGGACGAATTTTGCCAGTTGCTGTCCACTCAGCTGACTGCCGATTTTACCCTGGAGTGTAGTGATGGATCCATGTTTCATTAATTGTCACATATCGCATGAAAAAATGTATTTTATTGCATTAAAACAACTCCAAACAGCGCTCTGAATTGTCGATGCGTTGTTGTTTTTGATCGACTGTGAGCAAACGCGGTACCCATTTCGAACAGAGCTTTCTCATGGACAAATGTTGATGCAAAATTATGAATGTACTGCGTTCTGATATCTTTAAGATGTCGACTTTCTCACGCAACTTTAATTTATGATCAATCAAAACTATTGAAAAACAAAGCTTTATCAACACACCAAATACATATTTTTCATTGTTTTGAAAACTACAAAAGTAGCATCACTAAGACCACTGTAACTTATAAACTAAACATCAGATTTTTATGAAATTTTGACATGTATTATTTGAAATGTAGATAATTCCTAAAAATCATATGGATTTTTCAATAATGGTCAGATGGTAACGAGGTTATGAAGCGCCCGTGGCAAGTATCAAACTTGCCCTCCCAAAAGTGGACGGATTGGCCACAAGGTCTATGTGTCCGACCGGTCCGCTATTCGAACCGCTGACATGACGAATGAGTGCTTCGAGATCAGACGCCGTACGGCGCATACATGTTGTCCGATGAAGACCGATCGAGTGGGTTGTTTGAAATTTATAATCGATCGAAAATATTGTTGTTTTTATTTTATTGTGGGCTTATTTCGACTGGGTTGGCCCAATGTTTAAGCGACAAAGAAGAAAAAAGGGATCAGACAACTTTGTATGTATTATAAAAACGGACAGAGTCAATCAGTTTTGATTTATGCAAAGTAGAATGGTTAAGTAAAATAAAAACCCTGGCAACTCCCGGCTGGGTCGGTATTTTGTATTTTGCGCCCCAATTTTTATAAACCTTTTTTATGCGATTTTTGATACATTCTATCGCATTGATTTGAAGTTATCCCTCAATTACCTGTGTAGTTCAAGTCTTTTTTTATGCGATTTTTTTGTATGCGACTCCCCCTGGAACGTATCTATCGCATAAAAACAAACCCAAATATAATGTGCCATGTGTAACCCGACGAGAATGTGTTATTTAGGGCGAATCCCTAATGCTATCATCGTTGAGTAATAACGATCTCAAATTGATGCAATTTATAACAACATTTGAGGAACGCTTTAAAGGGGATAACAGCATCGAATCTCGTCTTTTAAATTGCACTGCCGAACTGCATCTTCAAAGGATCATAATTGGCAGGGGCAAGTACTTTGGTAATATTGAAACTCGCTGGACCACTTTTTGGTGGAATTTCCAAGAAAAACGACCTTCCGTCTGAGTTGGGCAACTTGAACAAATTTCTCACCAATTGTCAATCTCGTTATTCGATTTCGCATGGTGCAATGTTGCGTTTTTACTTTAGCTTTTATAATTGGCATCCACTGGAATGCTAAATAAAGGTGTAATCTTATATCTCCCTAATGTTTATTCGCTGGAATCTTTTATAACAACCATGCAATAAAACAAAGCTCCGGTTAAACTTTGAATAAAGTGAACGACTGATTGACTAAAAAAAATAATACGTCAAAGTCGAAAAATGCGTCGTATGAAATTAAAGAATTTGGCAATTTCGTTGAAAACCCATATTAAATATCGAATGATCGCCTTGATATTATCCTACGTCGAAACTACAAATAAAGACATTCGACTTAATTATCGTTTAAAGTTATTTCCGAAAAAAATAAACAAGGATTTCGGATGATGCAACTTTTTCTGTGCAATTTTTATTCATATCATAATATTTTATTTTTCCGAAACATGTGCAAACTGAGAGATATTTTATTTTTGTCATAAATTGCGCATTTAATGACTTTTATATTCTTGCTCGTTAAAATGCCCTTACGTTTCGGCGTTAAAAGGGTAAAAAGATGGTAAAAAAGAATACCGACCTACTTAGGTTGTCAAAATTTCGCATCAGTGATTCTCAATTTATTTTTAAACAAAAAACTGTTTACATCGTTCCGCTTTGATGCCAATTTTCGAACGATCAATGCGTATATTTTCACTGCTATTTTTTTAACAAAACCGATATGGATCATTTAGCTCTGATATTTGGACTATATTAATTTTGTGTGTCACGGAAAAAATCAAAAGACCACGAATGACATCGAAATTTCATCAAAACTTATAAACGAAGCATCGTTTCAATAATTCTCAGAGATGAAAAACTAGCAAACGCTAATGTATGCGTATTTGCTAACTTAGATAACATTCTTGGTGATAAATTTACGACTTTTACAATGATAAAAAAGTCACTTTTCCTATTTATTTTCGTTTTGCTGTGCAAAATTGGCTTTATAACATTTCTGAAGATCTAAAAGACCATCTTCCAATTTAATTCACTAAGTTATCAGCCAATATGAACCAACAAGCGACCATAAACATTCAAATGCATATCCATTAATAATGATTTTGATAAAAATGATCGCGAAAAGTCTTTAGCGTCAATATATTTGAACAAGAGCACAAAAATAAATGCATTATTATACAGATAAAATGTGCTAAAACTCATAAATATTTCAAAGACATCATGATGCCCATTAAAAATAATAGCGTACGACATCTTTATCAGAAAACTCAATGCCATCGCATAAGCACAAAGCAATATCGAGCAATATGTTCATATTTATAAAATACAAATCTTTTTCAATGTTTTCTATAAATTTAAAATATGATTTATCTGCAATCAACAATTTTATGGCGTTTCAAATTGGTAACACTTAATTTGGTGCAATTTTATTGCAAAGAGCGCTCGACAGGGAATTAATGCATTCTGATGATAATGCTTATTAAAATCCGCGTAAAAACAGGTAGCACAATCGGATCATATACACATGTTATTAACCCTTTGAGTAGTGAGCTAATTTAAAATCTTCATATTCTTAGATGCTATATTTGCTTGTCCGCCATTTATCATCCGTACAAATCCACTTATCTGTCAAGACCGCAGCAGTGCGTACGAAGCTTATATTTAACACTTTCGTCGCCTTGTCTGAATCAGTCTCGAGGCCCAAATTTAATAATCGGAGCCTGAACTGCGCTACGCACAAGAGTACTCATTCTGAATCATTGGAATTCGCTCGCAAATACGCGAGCATCCTACCATACAGGTTAATTAAATAACAATTGATATATTTAACAAATTTCGTGCGCAATTCTTTCCCTATATATTTGAACGACGGGTTTTAACGACGATTTTATTGGGCATGATCTCGTGCATTTATATAACCATTCTTGTATTGTACATGAAATCAAATCTAGATTGAGCGCAATTAAAAATCAACTTTATTGAACGGTATTGTCGTCTTCGTATATCATATTGTCTAGTCATAATTGATGTTGTGTCATGATTGACATTTTAAATGGCATTAGCTACGTTAATCATTTTCAATGATGAAATATGTTTTTATACGACAAATGGGGAAATCCATGGAATAAAAGGGGAAATCGATAGAATTAATTTTTGTATAGATTTAATTTCAAATCTTCCTACTTCGATTCTCAAACATATAACTCGTCTTGGCATAAAAATTTGAATAAATCAGATTTTTTCCCTATTTACGCCGATTTGCGATTTTTCGCTTGAGTAAAAAATCGCGTAAATCAAATTTCCTGCATGCTTAATAATGATAACATTTATTTAATGCACAAAGGCTTGCATAAATATAAACAAGTGGATTATTTGCATAGATTCTGCGGGCTTGATGATGTCATTCCTATTTTATCTGGGTTTTTAAAAGAGTTATCTAACGTCATTTTGTTGTAACTCTTTCTCTTCTTCATACATTATGTAATGTACTGCCTTTCAGACACTTTCATAAATCGTTCAGCAATGAAGATTTAAGCCTCAAGACCAGTAATTATGCTCTGAATCGTATTTTAATATTCGGTAATCTTCTTGTTTCCAAATGTCTTAATTTTATTGCTCTTTTAGTTCAAGCGTTTTGGTCTTCAGGCTCTATTAAAATATCATCGCTTACTTTCATTGAATGCCTAACCAATCAATTAAATTGTTCTCTATGCACTTATTGCAAAAAAATGTCGGTGAAATCAGCGTATTCATCGAATCATCCATGCTTCGAGTCATGATGGCGATAAAAATATTATGGCGTTTTTTTTAAATATTCGTTGTGGTTAATCTGTAATGATTTTCTAAGATCCATCAAGTATTATCGATCTGTTATTTTGCAACGTTCAAATCACAGTTTAAAAATCTGTCATAGATTGATAATCTTCATTTTAATGAAGATCCATGCCATATGATCTGTCTTCCACCTTATATTAGATAAAGCGGAAAGAAATGTCATTTATTTGTTATTTGGAGAATTTTTTTTTTAATAAAGCTATAGAATATTACTCAATTAAATAATTTCCATTGTTATTTATATTTGTTCTCCACAGATTAGGTAGCTTTTTAATGCCTCTTTCGTAAAATTCGGCCGGTTTTCCACTAAAATAAGAATCCAAATGATCTTTCACTTGTTCGATAGAAGTGAATTTTTTATCGCGAAGCGAATGTTATAATGTCTTGAAAAGATGATTGTCTGAAGGTGCAATGTCAGGAGAATATGATGGATGTTGCAGCACTTCCAAATCCAGCTTCCTTATTTTGTTCTGCGTAATCCTTGCTGCGTGTGATCTTGAATTTTCATGCTGTAATATTCTTATTTGGTTGTTAACTAGCACTGATCGCTTTTTGAGCATTTTCGCTTTTAACTTATCTAATTGTGCACAGTATAGCTCTGCTGTGACAGTTTGGCTAGGTTTTAATAATTCGTAGTGAATGACGCCAAAAAAATCCCACCAAACACAATGGAGGACCGTTTTCAAGGATAATGACGGTCGATGGGTAGAAACAGGCACTTGATTTCAAGAAAACCACTGTTTTTTTTTCCTTTTCGGACTGTTGTAGAGGACCCACTTCTCATCCCCAGTAACGATCCTTTTTAAAAATGGATCGGTTATTCGTTGTTCCAAGACCGTTGTTGACACAACTTTGTACCCAAATTCCCTATCTATATGTTTTTCCGAGTCTTTTCAAATGGTCTTTTACTGTTGACCAGGGACAGCCGATGTCTAGCGATAATTCCTTTATTGTTTTTCGAGGATCAGATTCTACCAGATAATTTAATGCGTCATCATCGATTATTGGAGGTCATCCTGATTTTGGTTTATTTTTTAAATCTCTGTCGTCACTTTTGAATTTTTTGAACCATCTATGGCATTTTCGAATATTCAATATGCTGCCAAATATATCACAGATGCTCTGGATAGCTTATTTTGCTTTTAATCCTTTATCGAATAAAAACAGTAAACAAGATCGCAAATGGGTCTCATCAATTTTTGGCTTGGATGTTTTCACTATGGCTAAAAAAATATAAAAATATTTGAAAAAGTAAGACAAATATCAGAGCTTCAAAATGACATCAACCTTGACGTATTTACACGACAGCAACCGGAGGCAAACTGACGGTAAAGACGCAACCAAAAAAATGACATTTCTTTCCGCTTTATCTAATATAATAAACGAATAACACAAAAAGTATGGGAGATATCAATGTAATTATTTTTCCATGTTATAGAGAGATATTTAAAGATAGTCCACTGCATAATCGTTATTAAACTTACGTGGAAAAAAATGTTAGTTTTGTATTATTTTGAATGATTACCATGTCATTTTTTTAAATAACTGTAGCTTCAAGGCGCGCAATTCAAATAAGGAAGTTTCCATGCCGCACTCTGTATTATTTTTGATGTTATATTGATGTCCATACATCTAAAATACCAGATTAGATGCTAAAAATCCAAATGAATTTTTAAAAAAAGCTACCTGTAAGATAGCGAGAAATTGTAGATAGTGGAGGAAAATATATCATTGATTGAAATGTTAAATTGTGTTTTACTTGCACTATTTAAAAAAATCTCAAATATGCGCACAAACTTTTGGACTGACCCGATATTTCATTGCGTATGCCTTCATGCTCGAGCATGACAAACGTTCGAGACAACCTGAACGAATTTTACGACGCTAAATAAATTTGTCATTGCATAAAGTGTACGAATAACTTCATTTTTATAGATTAAACATTCTTCGAAAGGTCGCTCCAGCGCGTCCAATATAAATTGTCTGCAAAAATTGCAAAGCGTCAACGATATAGCCATGACACAGTTTTGATGCACTCGCGTAGTCAAAGACAAGTTGTTCTGCACAAAATGTTATTCAGTATTCACTCCACGTAAGGAGGTTCCTATTTAAAAATTGCACTTTCATAAATGCTTGTTCTCGTGAGCTTTTCACATATGGTTGGCTGATACACGTGGTGTGAAGAACCGTTTCTTTCGATGACCATAAATATGCTATTCGGAGACGCCGCGCAAATTGAGGATAAATATCCTTGTGCATACTGGTATAAAATCATAGATTTGTTAAAATATATCTTATCTTAACATTCGCGAAATAATTTAATAAAAAGACACGAATAGAATGGGAGACAGCGACCGAAATTTTGCACCCATTTCTACAAATCTAATTTTTGTTTCGGTCATTGTTTATACATTGTAAATCATTAATAACAATGTTCTAAAGCTGAATGATTCTACATATTGGCATTAAATTAAAATTTACAAAGCTGTTAAATAAATGTCGTCTAATTTCGATACAAAGTGGCTATTGCTTCGGTAGAGATGGCTTAAGTTGTAACGCGGGAACTTGATGTAAATATTGCAACTTTCAAAACATTGTATATAATAGCTACAACATAGTTTCAGTCTTGTGCATATAAGACATATATAATATCGCGGTAGACTGCCGTTTTGTTTATTTGCAATATCAAAACAACAAAATGAAAACGCATAAGTTTTATAGGAACAATTACACATGTCGCTGCCTCCCGTACTAGAATATTAACATGAAAAATAAATCGACCTCATCAATAAACGGTCATCGACTCTATACTTGTAGCCTTCCTATTAATAGTCATTAACATTCCCTTTATTCAAGTACATTTTTAATACTTGATATTCACATAATGTCTTGATATAATTACATAGTTGATGTTTGAATATGTTTCGTATTTGTGCATATCGAAATTTCTTCACAAAAACATAATATTTGACAAATCGTTGAGGAATTATTACAGAAACTTGGATCTAATTTACCCTTTGCAACCTTTATTGTTTTATAGAATTTGAGATTATACCGATCAAAAAACATTTTCCCATAGTACAGTGGAACCTCGGGTTACGAGTTTAATTCTATCCGGAAGGCAGCTCGTAACCCGAAAAACTAACGAAACGAGTTTTCCCATAAGAAATAATGGAAATGCAATTAATTCGTTTCGGAGCTCTAATCTCTACTGTCGACTGTTTCTTTTTTTTCCTCTCCTCTTCCTCCACTCCCGACAGAGCATCCTTTAGTTGATGATGTTGTTGTTCATGCGCTGAGATCCTCGCTATGTTCTGCAACGAGTTCTTTGATATCAAACTCGTTTACCTCGAGACCTAAAAATTTGCCCAGGGACCCAATTTCTTCGACAGGCTGCTTTTCACTCGTAAACCCCTCGAAGTCTCGTTCTAAAACCACTTCGGGCCACAACTTTCTCCGCGCAGAGTGTGGACGTAGTGACACCCTGCGAGTTTCAAGCACCCTACGATATCAAAGTGGTTTTTTCAAAACTCTCGCATAATAAGCTGTGTGCCCTCGATGACATCGTAGGAGTTGTGTTGGTTAGAAGGAAGACAATTTTTATAAAACTAAATTCCTCCAAAATATTATCCTGAACTCTTTTGGTGTGGGCAGGAGCAATTATTCATAATTAGCTTGGTCCTTCAGAGGAAGACTATTATCCAGCAGGTATTTTTTAGTTTCAGGACCAGCAGCAGATTCTATCCATTTGGTAAACAGCTCATCGTTGGTCCATGCCCTACTGTTTGATTTCCATATAACAGGCAGACTGTCCTTTCACACTTTGCACCTCTTGAATGCTCGCGGGTTTTTCGAAGAGTAAACAAGAAGAGGCTTAATCTTCTTGTTGCCACTCGCATTCGCACAAAAGAAGAGCGTCAGCAGGTCTTTTATCGGCTTAAGGCCTGGTAACTTGGTCCGACGATACTCGCTGATGCTCGCTCATGCGACTCGTAACCCGAAAATTTGCTCGTAAATTGAGATAAAATTTTCTCTCGTCTCGTCTCGTCAGAGTCTCGGCTCGTAATCACTGGAGGTTCCACTGAAGACTCCTATTGATAATTGTAGAAGATGTGTTTGTTCAAAATTTTGATGTTTTTTGCGGTTTTTATTGGTTGTTTGTTTAGAAACATTATTTTTGCTTTCATCAACTAATGCTAATCTTTCCAATTCATACATTTAATCACTGTCGTCATTACTTTCAAACTCATTTATATATATTTTTACAATTTTAGGCATTTTTATAAATGTCAATTTGCATAAATATATTACAAATATAAAATTAAGATAAACATATCAAAAGTGAAAGGAAGTTGTTCTCTTGTACGCGCTTCACAAGTGCCAATCTGGTCAATAACTTTCTCTCCCTTATTATTTCTAGAAGATAGACTAAATATGATGAAGCATCCTGAATATAAATACGAGCAGTAAACCGTACCCAACCAATATAAACATTATGAACGTAACCGAAATCAAACCTGAAATAAAAAAAATAATGGTTCGAAGCCGCCGTAATTCGACAAACGTTTTGTAAGGCAGTGTCGGATTGTCCAATTTGTCGGACTATAGAGTACTGCTCCTGACCCCTTGTAGTCCGGAACTTTTTGAAAATCAGTACTTGTAATCATAAACACAACAGCTGTAGTAGTTGTAAACAACAGTTGTATCTCCTTGTAAAATAACTTTGCTTTCATGGCCAATATGACGATTTAGACGGTCCAGAATATCATTTTTGCATTTTTTTACAATTGTGAAGTTTTGTCATACATATGCACTATACTTGTATTGGCATGTCGGATTACAGGGGGCGCCGGATTAAACTGGAGCCGGATTACCATGGGTGGGTTGTAGTTAAATTGAACAGAATATGTATTTGCTGTTGATTTAAACCGGCTAGTTTATATTAAAATAATTAAATAAATGCTGTTAATTGTATGTCAGAATAATGTTTAAGTTAATAATAAATAGATGCTGCTCTAAATAATGACTTCCTCTGAATTGCTTTAATATTTTATCTTTAGATGTGAATCTTAATAATAAAAAAAGCATACAAATCAATTTGATTCAGGATGTACTTTTACTTAAGTCGGAAATAAAATAACTAAAACCACTGTAGTGGCTATAAGAAACAAGATTCTTGAATAGCATGAGCTGTTTATAAGCAAGGTGAGTAAGATTTCATATAAGATCCAGTCCACGTGCAAAAATAATACCTGCTCGGATTTTTTTTATAATTGAAGGTGTTCTATAAGCACTTCCGTTTTGGATATCAAGGATTTAATGTTTTCTTGAAGGGGGTCATTGTATCTTTAATGAGCTTATGTTTGTTTACATCCGAAATAAAATGAACTGGCATTTATAATCCAATCACATACAAAAAATACTATATCATCATCAATGATCAAATCCAATCAAATAGGTAATAAATTTTAAAATTCATAGTATAGAATTTATTGGTAAAAATATGCATTGTTGACTATCTAATATCTCATTTAAATATATAAATGCATACGTAATACAATTTATTGTATATACATTCAATATCATAAATAACTTATAAAAGATAAATTTAGCAACTATTATAAATTACATTGTCAATTTTAAAATGCCTACTCAATAACATACATAAAATGTCATAAATTTAATCTATTGACTTTTAATAATCCATCCTAAGTTTTATTTTGAACGATAGTGTTTTATACTATGCAATATATGTGACGTTCTTTGAGACTTTTTGTCAATTTATTTGATGTGCAATATCAATTTCTATTGAATTATATCATCGCAATGTCCTAAAAATCATATGTTAAATTCCATATTTATTATTTTGCAGATCAACATGGGATTGGGATCGTTTTGGAACGCTCTTACCCGATGCAAAACTTTGGGAAATGACGACGGAGAAACAAAATTGAACCGCGTATTAAATGTGATTGATTTGACTGCATTAGGTGTTGGAAGTACGCTCGGTCTTGGTGTTTATGTTTTAGCTGGCTCCGTAGCGAAGACTGTAGCCGGTCCTGCAGTATGCATATCCTTTTTAGTAGCAGCCATCGCATCTGCTTTCGCAGGTAATTAATAACATTTAATTGTACTGCATATTTACAATTCAAAATACATTGTCTTTGTAAATATTATGAATTATAAATGAAATTCCAATATGATAAGTTAATCTGTATTATTTGTTTGTTTCAGGATTATGCTATGCTGAATTTGCAGCGAGAGTTCCCAAAGCTGGCTCAGCGTATGTGTACAGTTATGTCAGCGTTGGAGAATTCATAGCGTTTACAATCGGATGGAATCTAATTTTAGAATATGTAATAGGTTTGTATACAATTAAACAAATATGCCGGTTGTAATACCGCAACATATATAATCTTGCAATTAAAGATATGTTTTCCTTATCGTAGGTACAGCAGCCGTTGCAAAAGGAATGAGCAATTACATAGATGCCTTGACTGGTGATGTTATGAAAAAATATTTCACGGCTCATTTGCCTATTTACGTAGGCTTTTTAGCTGACTATCCAGATTTCTTTGCTTTTCTTTTGGTGACGGTCATCAGCAGTAAGTCTTTAAATAATTTTATAAATCTACACACGATGTGTTCACCGAAAGACATATATTAATTTTGGCTCGATCTATCGTACATAATGTATTACATATATAAAAAAAATTGTATGCTTTTATGATTATTTATTTTGAATTATTATATTTCAGTTTTACTCGCTATTGGAGTCAAAGAATCTACGCGGCTCAACAATATATTCACCGTATTAAATCTGGCAACTGTTATAATTGTCGTCGTATCGGGAGCAACTAAAGGTACGCTATATATTGATATGAGTATTTAATTTAAATAACAAAGGCTTTAGAATATAGCACGTTCATTAAGACAAATTTATATGCCGTTAATATATTCGATAGTAATTTATTGAATTTATTTCCAGCCGATATATACAATTGGCAAATTCCTCTAGAAAATATTACCGAGGAATATAGACCGAATGCTGGAACAGGTGGTTTTGCACCTTTTGGTTTTGCCGGAATAATGGCTGGTGCTGCAAAATGTTTCTTTGGTTTCGTGGGTTTTGATTGTGTTGCCACGACTGGTGAAGAAGCTAAAAATCCCAAAAAAACAATTCCTTTATCAATTGTCTTTTCTTTGATCATCATATTTGTATCATACTTCAGCATTTCAACAGTTCTTACGATGATGTGGCCGTACTATTTACAGGTAGTAAATTCAATCGCTTTAAAACTATCCTATTGAACGCATAATCTGCATTTAATTTCAATGTTTTGATTAATCTTTTTAAATTAATTATAGGATGCAGATGCCCCATTTCCCCATGTCTTCCAAGAAACTGGATTACCTGCAATTAAATGGATTGTTACCATTGGGGCTATATTTGCGCTCTGTACAAGTCTACTCGGTGCAATGTTTCCGTTACCGCGAGTGCTTTACGCTATGGGAAATGACGGAGTTCTCTATCGAATGTTATCTAAAATAAATGCTAAAACACAAACACCACTTTTAGCGACTGTGGTTTCTGGTTTATTAACAGGTAATTGATTTAGACTCATTATAGATACTATTACTAATGCATTATTCTTATAAATAACAATAAGCAATTGAATTGTTTAATGTTTAATTACAGGTACAATGGCATCCTTGTTTAATTTGAACCAACTTATTGATATGATGTCCATTGGAACATTAATGGCTTATACTATAGTCGCGATTAGTGTGCTAGTATTGAGGTAAGTGTTTTAAAATATGAAGTTCTATTAAATTTCTTGGAAATGCAAATGTAAATGTGTATCTTTTAAACAATTTTATAGATACGAAGAGAATGTAGACACTTATGTTAAAGGATCTAATCAAATAAAACATGAACATTATTCGCCGCACACGATTGTAAAACACATTTTCAACTTGAACGGCATTAAATATCCGAGCGATTTATCTTCAGCAATTGCAAAAGTGTCCATATTTTTGTTTTGTAAGTGAAACATGTTAATTTATACACATAAATATACAAATATAATAATGTAAATGTATTTAATAATTACTTTTTTCAGTCCTATTTACAATCTTCTTCTGTGCTTGTCTCGTATGGATCGAGGGTGATATTTGGATCATTTCCATATCGATTTTTGGTGTACTTCTTTTTGCCATATGGGTTATAATTGCTCGTCAACCAATGCAAGAAGTGGATCTGACTTTCAAAGTAAAAATCAATTTTGCTATGCTCATTGTTTTACACCTGTATTCAATCATTATATAAAGATAAATCCCATATGAATACACGTTAATAAATTTACATTATGTTTTAGGTTCCATTTGTTCCTATCTTACCGTGTGTTAGTATTTTAATGAATCTATATCTCATGGTTCAACTTGACTATCAAACATGGATACGATTTATTGTATGGTTGGCTTTAGGTAATTAGTTTATATATATTTTAATATGCATATATAAATTTCAGATACCGATAACGATTTTATATTTGATTATGTTTAGGATATCTAATATATTTCACATATGGTATTTGGAACAGTTCTGAAAGAAAATTTATCCATAATAATAAACATGCACAGACGTCGCCACAACAAAAATCTACAGCTTATATTAATAATGGATTTATGGATGATAAAACGCACATTCCGTCATTAGAAGAAACGAATAGAGAATCAACACAATTATAGTAATTCTTAAGAAAATATTATTTTACACATTAATAACTAAACTAGCTTTCAGTATTGGCTTTATATGTGCTATGAAATTGTGTTTAAATTAATTTTATTTTTAAATTACTGTGATGTGATTAGTAAGCTTTTACATATAATTATTGTATAATTAATATGGAAATTTTATAATAAAATTTCATATAAATCTTATTATATAAATGGAACATTTTGAAGCTTAAAAATATTATATTACTTATATAAATAGTGTGTGATATTTTTGTATGTGATGTACAAACCTTTACTATTTAAATTGTCTCTAATAAACATTGTCAATCAAATTGTAAATATAAATAAATTACTATTGAACGTATAAATTATAGTTTTATTTCAAATGCAGTAAAAATAATTTAAAAAGAAAAATCATATTTTTTTAAAATAAAGATTTAAAGCGTCGATTTTTATTGTAAAAAATATCAATAACATAATTTTATTGTGTGAAAAATAAATTCTTAATTTTAAAAAATATGTTTGATTCGCTCCCATTTATAATCCTAGCTTTTTAGACAACCTTAATATGTTCCGTTAAATATATTTATTTGCTCAAACAAAGCCAAATTCATAATTAAAAAATATTTTGTACATATCTCACAAACATTTTTATTGGTGTTCGTGAACACCACGTGTTCGTAAATCTCTTGGAAATTTGGCGCCAGTAATCATCTGTCAATAAGTGACGCCGGGTAGTGTTTCTTATAATACAAATAAAATGACTTTAGACGAAACTAAGAAGAATTTGCCATGGTAAATATATAATATTACATTATAAATCATATTTTTATTTTAGTTCATCATATATTTTCGTTATATAGGCTTAAAAATAATTGATCTATCAACATATAGGTTACAATAATATGACTGAGAAAAAAAGATAATATAAAGATTAAATGCATATATTTACATGAATAGAAAGATTAAACTATTTATATAGTCATGAAAACATGTAATGGCATGCCTTTTGACATTCTATGTTTATTGATAATTTTCTATTAAGGTTTTAGTCCTTCATAATATAAAGAAGTATTTCAAATATTAATTTTGTTTAATGTCATTTTTTTAGGGTAGAAAAATATCGTCCAGCATCCTTAGACGATCTCGTATCACATGATGATATTGTTAAAACAAGTAAGATAATGCTATGACAATACTTTGATATAAACTATGATAATATCCAAATTTAAATTTATTAGGTTATGTTGACCATATACAACTGTATTATTTCAGTTAATAAATTCATAAAAGAAGATCAACTGCCACATTTACTTTTATATGGACCTCCTGGTACAGGAAAAACTTCTACAATATTAGCGGCCGCAAGACAAATGTATTCGCCGCAACAGTTAACGTCTATGGTAGGCTTTAATACAAATTTCTGTGATGCATATTTAAAAATATACACGTTTAAATAAATTAAATATCCTAGGTTTTAGAGTTGAATGCTTCTGATGATAGAGGTATAGGCATCGTTCGCGGTCAAATATTAAGTTTTGCTTCGACCCGTACAATCTTCAAAACTGGTCTCAAGCTTATAATTTTGGATGAGGCTGATGCTATGACCAATGATGCGCAAAATGCTCTACGAAGAAGTAAGTTCAATATGTATACATTTTTTTATAACAGCTAAAACTGAATATAACCACCAGTATATGCATAAAATGTTTAAAACATTTATTTATGTTGATTCTACGTGGTATTTTAATACAAAGTATTAAGAAACATAGTAATATTATTGAATTGGATCTATCGATTAGGGTTTTTTTGCAATCGATTATGCATAATTTATGCAGAGCATCAATCTCTATTATAGGTAATTTTGTTTGAAAATTAGACCACCTGTATATTTTACATGCTCCAGGAGTGTAATCAAGTTTGAAAGAAATTATCGTGAATATTTAGGTATGAAATATAACTGGATTGCCGCTTATTATATTCGTGCTAAATCTGAACAAAGCTTTATTTTATTGAATAATTTCATAATCGTGTTTGTTTTTGAATTGCAAATGTGTTAACAATTTTATAAAACATGTGATGAGCATTTTGTGTAATAAGTAATATAGTTGTATTACTCCTCAACTACCCTATAAAAACATACTCATTGAGTTTTATCTTTATGCGATTAATTTTAGTGTTTGCATTTGAACAGTGGTCATTTTGCATTCCCTTTTACTTAAATGATTCTCTGTTTTCTTACCGATTTAAGTGTTTATTGTAGTATAATTTAGCCTGATAACTATACTAGTAGTAAATAGCTAATAGTTAAATAACACCTATTGATGTTGGATTCTTTTATTATTCTAAATTGATTGTCTAAAAATACTTAGCAATTTAGATATACACTGGATCCTCTTAACACGGTTTTGGATGTTCCAGAAAATGTACAGATTTATAGTATAAATACGTATGGATAATTTATGAAAATACATTTATTGTCCATGTTTCTTCAAACATGATATATTGCAGTTTTTAATTGAAAACGGTAGTTTCCGTGCAAAATGAGAATCGTGTATAAATACAAAATTGCAACTAAGATCGTCTTCATTCGTTCTTCCGCTTCTATGCATTATTAATTGCATACTCATGTTTAAAATTTTCCTTGTCATTTCAGTATTCAATAGAATTAAGCCAATATTTCTTCAACCATTCAAATTTAAATGATAAAAATTCCACTATCGCATAATAATTTTTAAATAGTGTTTCAAATCATATGAAATTTACGTCAATTGGCGACTTTTCAACACGCTGCTGAAATAATCGATAGCAACATCATTAAATAGAAGAATAGCCCTCATAGCTGCTGCTTTATCTGGATGAAACCCTGCGAGTTTCAAGCACCCTACGATATCAAAATGGTTTTTCCAAAACATTCTTAGTGTAAGCTGTGTGTCCTCAGCAGCACGGGTCTGTTCTTCTATCGGGTCGTGATATTGCTGGACAAATGGATGGGAATAGACGGACGTCGAATAGAAAGACTCTCTTCTCTAAATAAGATACGAGAGAGAGAGATGAGAGATCTGGCTGCAGGAAGGACGACTTCCCGCAGCAAAGGCTAACCGGCGACTCTCCCGACTCCCGCCTTCTGTGCTTCACTATCCAACCGACAATAGTGCACGCGCAAGAAGTGATCGGTCGGTATGCAGGTGCAATGTCTCCGCAGGGCCACAAAAGATGGTGCTGTTAAAATAACACATTGCACCTGAAGAGAGATGGAAGATGTCGCTGTTAACAGCGCTATTACGTGGGGATGGTAAATCGCCCACGCTACAGATGACTGTTTATTGCACCGTAGATCAATTCTATTAAAATAAATTATGCAGCCGGAATTAATGTTTGTATTTAATTGAAATTTACAGAATACTTCACACATATATTAAACTATTTTTCAACGTAATCGAGATATTTCTGTAGTCGGGCTACCAACTTTTGTATGCCAGTGTCATAGACCTCCGCCACCGGCTCTTTGGATTCTGTGGCGTAGTGACACACCCACGTCTCATCCTCTGTCACGAGAGTCCAGAAAAGCTTCTCCCTCCTATGCAAAATTATTCAAAAATTAACGCGCGGTGGTCACGCGATTTTGACGGTGCTCTGGTGTGAGCATTCTGGGCACCCATCTAGCACAAAACTTCATGTAACCAAGTTTTCCCAACACAATATCACCAAGGAGTTCTTCAATATTTTGCACAAGTTCGTCAGAAATCACTGATGATTTCCCACTCCTTGCCTCGTCGTGAGTACCAGTATGGCTTTCTTTGAACAATCTAACCCACTTCGTAACACGTTGTCGACTCATCACATTACTAGCATAAACTTACACCAGCTTCCGATGAATTGACCGCACGGATGGAAATGGCGGGAGCGCGCGACGACCTCTCCATCGGAAGAATTTACTCTGACTGAACAAAATGGCGTCACATCCACAATATCAGTATTTTTATTAAATTTGAACAAATGTATAAGTCACATGCTAGTATTTCTTATAAAAATTTAGAATGATATTTTTAATGCAAATGTGAAAAATTACAATAATTTGTAGATGTTTCTTAATGGGAATCATAATATATTGCCATAATTGTATTAAAATTATTCTAAATTTTGTTGTTTTTAATTTAAAATTTCCCAAGTGCATTTGAAAATGGCGTGATGATATCATTTGTATCCCCTTTTTATTTTTCGTTCGCGTGTTTTCACGGTGGTCAGTTCTGCTCTGTTGGGGGATATTTGTGTACATTTTAGTCTCCACGGAAACCAGGCAATCGATAAAGGACGATAATAAAGCCAACAAGTTCACCTGTCCACCTTGCCATAAATGATCGGTTTGGAGTGGTTCAGAAACGAGTCACCATTAATCACCTTTCGTATTCGGCCAAAGGTCGAAAAAACAAAATCAATACCTCCATAATTTAGCAGGGAATCGTGTTCTTCGGGCAGAATATGCTGTGGGTGGATTTTATGCTATCAGCATTCAAGTGCATTTAGCAAAATAATGCATTCGCAGAAGTGCTGCCATGTCTCCTTGAGAGCTTAACACTTCAAAACACTTGCAAATCATGCTTCTAAATCTCTGCGATTCAGGTCATGTGCTTGCCGAATGTATTTCAGGAAAATTCTATTAAATTTTCTGAGATTTTGAACTTCCCTGCCGGCAACATTTTAGTGACACATGAGGCCGAGCTGTTATTCCTTGGCTGTTCAATGCCACATAACACAGCTACATGTTATCGAACTCTCATTTTCCACTTCGACGAATCGATCATGGTATAATTACTTAAAATATGACCTTGTTTTATCTATGACATAACTGGCGACGGTGTGAAGAATGAACTGTGCATATTTCAATGTCATCCAATCGAGGAAATGTGAAAATTATCTATTTAAAAGTCGAATATAAAGAATTTCTTCGACAAAAATTGATCTCAATCTTCGAGGATTAAACTCAATCAGATTGCTCGATCGCTCCAGCAGCACCGCGTTGCAGAATTTTCGCATCGTTAAAGTGGTCCCAGCGACCTTGCCAGCTTTGTCCTCAAAAGCGTCCATGTCTTCTTTTTATGCATCCAAACCGGTAGATCCACTGATCTCAATAAGAGCTTTTGAAATCCTCGGATAGGCGAGCGAATCTGCTCACAATCGATATGGTGCGAAAGTAATCTTCAGATTCGAAGAGGTTTACGTCTTCCTGGAAAGTAACGATCGCTTAAGATACCTGCAAAGGAAATTGCTTTCGCTGAAAAGGCGTCGAAAAAAGGTGCCAACGCAATTTTGGCGATATGAAAGCGTCTATGTTCATAGATTTATACCGTGTTCGAATGAAACCATTGAATATTTTATCTTGCATCTTGAAGATACCGATCAGCAATACTGCTGCTATACTTTTTTTGCGTCGAATTTTAATTATTATCAAAAGAGCTTGAATATATTTTCGCTGTATCTTTGAGATATTGACTTATATTTATATTTAAAAAAACTACAACTGCTTAACCTCTTTCACACCGGAGAACATACATGCTACGCTCAAATGTGAATTCATTTTTCTGTCAGCTCCGCCGCAGTGTGTAACAAGCTGATAATGAACCAGGCTCAATAAATGAACCTTAACACTATTGATAGCACATAATATTCCTTAATTTCTTCGGAATATTTCTTAATGTTCAACTTGCATGGTATCTGCTTTCTGTTGTTCAGCTATTTTTGCCTATTAACGTTTTGCGAAAATAAAAAGACAGGGTTACCGTGCAAGTATGCCAATTTACTTCTGAAGAAGTAGATTTTGCAAATGAATGGTAATACTCGGCTAATGACGCCACTCCAGAATAGTCAAGTGGGAATAACAAAATTGGTCAACGATAAGAATGATGCGAGTATCTTAATTATTAAAACAAATGTCTGCTCTCAAGACAACACGAACGAAAGTCGTCTTATCGACGGATAAGGCCTAATCCACACTATGGTGCCGGTAACGGTTCGATCTCGCTCTCGGTCTTCTTTCGCTTTGGCAGTGAAAAGGTTAATCAAGTACAATCTGATTGTACTTGATTAACCTTTTCACTTTATTTATTCTAAAAGGTTTTATCTGTTGACTTATACAAAAAAAACATATTACAAAAAAAAACTTATTGAATACAAATTCATAAATTAATAATTGTTCGTAATGTTATTTCGCATGGTGGTGTCGTTAACACTTTCAATTGTCCTCGGCTTCCAAAAATCGATCGTCCTCCAAGCTATTTTTTATTGTATCGGTCATTTGCATCATGTAGCATGTTAATATACGCAACAATTAAATTTTATATTATTAGGGTCGATATGCTTAAAATAGAGAGCCAGAATTAGAAAAGGCATGAACTCTGAATTGCCTTTTTTTTCCTTCTTAGATAGACTGGTGTTTTAATTATTTTAAGCTGATGTTTGAACTTAAAATGCTGTTTCATTTTTGGTGTGGGTTTATGAAAATATACTATGACATCATTCTAATATGTTAACATTGTATTCATGATCACTTAATGGAGCATTTGATATTTGATTCGATTTATATCTATGTCTTGCTCGATCAAAATTGCTATGTGCATAAGGAAAATCAATATTTTTATCAGCATCGATGAAATATAATTTCAATCTCTTTCTAAATCGAGCCTTCTTTCGTCGTTGAATCATTTTTTTAATGCCATTAACAAAAAAGTCGTGGGTTTTTTATTTGAAGAAGCCTTTAGGTACTTTCCTATCTGTTCAGTATCAAATTTGCTATCATGTGTTTCAAAATTCTGAACAAATGGTAATTGGACACTGCAATGTTTGATGAATTTGATGGATGGAATATAAATTCCAACACCAGTTCTTTAAATTCAACATAATCTGTTTTTTTATAATTTGTTATGTCTAAATTTTAAATCATCATAAACTTATGATGCTGTATTCGTATGTCCGCCACTTATCGTCCATACAAATCCACTTGTCTGTCAGGACAGCGCAGCGTGTATGAAGTTTGTATATAAATAAAGAAACACTATCGATAGCACACAATATTCGTTCATTTCTTCGCGTAAACAATACACTTGAAATTTTGGTTAATATTAGTCGATAAATTTGGGTTATCAATCTATACTATCGTACGATGTACACAAGACACTCTTCGTCTCTCTCCAAACTTCACGTAGCATGACACTCTCCATCTCTGTCTCTCCGAGCTCAACGTGTCAAAATGCTCGTTCTGAATCACTGGAATTAAAAGTTATTTTGTTTAATTGAAAATCCCGGTCCTGGGATAATTCCCTGTTCGGGATAACCTAATATACAGAGTGTTATGCAGGACCGTAACAAGGGCGTGACAAAGCAGGCGCCCGTCACGGGCACAACTGTGCTTGGGACGCAAAACATAATACCGACCCGGTCGAGAGTTTCGCATGGTTTTTATTTTACTCAACCGTTCTACTTTATATAAACCAACACCGATGGACTTTGTCCGTTTTTATAATATATGCTTTGTTGTCTTATCCCTCTTTTTTTCATTATCGTTATGTTCAAGTATGGCATCCGATCGCGCGGTCCGAAAAGCGGACCGATTGAGCATACAAACCTTATGGCCACTCCGTCCTCTTTTAGGGCTTTATGCCACATTTTCTATGATCTGTACGATCATGAAAGCAACGTAGCGTCTTCAACGACACTTTCTATCATAGTATTTTTTTACAACAGTAACCGCCATCTATACTTGGCATCTAGACGTGCAAAATAATTGTTTTTTTTATATATAAAAATGATAATATTTTGAATGCATTCATTTTGATCTTATGAAGACAATGGACCAAACTATTGAATGTGTATAATAAAATAATTATAATACATTTATGAACATTTGGGATACTCAACATTGCTCAAAATACACTGCTTGAGGCATCTGGTTAAATTTAAATAATAATTTTCGCACAACACATATTTGTAAAACTGCCAACTGGGATCATTGCGATTTTTGAACCCATGCAAAAATTGGTTCAAATTCATTTTTTCGCCGAAGTTAATTAAGTTTCTATGAATATTTTTGCGATCCTTTGTTCGGTTATTCGTGTTGCGAACTTCGAGTTCTTTGACTTTCGCCTTCTTTGTTCGCCGCACACATTTACAGCTACGGGCCTGCTAAATGTCAAAGCGCTACTGACCCCCATTTTTTTTTTTTAATTTCCTCTTCCAAAATGTTTGGCCTCCAAACGGAGCCTTAATCGTCCAGTAACGAGTCATCATCAACACTCCATCACGACATGTATGCTAATTATTAACTCTCAAATGTCCATGAGCGCATTAAACTGGAGAAAAGCGAGTCTTGCAAGCGGTTTATTTGCAGGCGACCTTCGACATTTTTGACCGCTACGTGCCCGAAATAGTCTCGTGATTAAATCGCATTTTCCGGCCTGGCAATTTTTTTTTTCGAGAAAAATGGATATTAGGAAATTCCCGCGCGACTTTCATAAGCTTCACTAAGGCTTAGAGCAAATTTCATCCCGAATATATTGCGGGATATTTCCCGCAAGCATCTCTCCCCATTCCTCCCCCGGGGATGTGGGTAACAAGGATACGGTGCCTTGAGAGCGTTTCCTTCGTTGTAAATTCGGAGATTTCGCATATAAGCTAAATTTATTTATGCCGTTGTAACCGCGCAATGTTCTTGCTGTCGCAAATAGAATTTCATACGTTTTCATTCATTCCGAATTAATCGCATGCAGAACTTTTGAATCCACCAAAATTGGCAAATGAAAGATAAAGTCCATGTGGATCCAAACTATTTAATTACAACATGTGATTATGAAATTCGAGACGACATTCTTGTTCTTAAATGCTTGAATAATATCTGAAGCAAATTGAGTAGGACTTGATTGACATGCATTGATAGTTTTTGGCGCTATAATAGTTATTATTTGTATTAATATTCATATCTCCATAATGGTCCATTAATTTTAATTTTTTAATCACCGCAAATGTTTAAACTTTATCAGAAATTAAGAAACATCCAAAGATTTATAGGACTTGACATGATTCAAATGCTCCATCCGATCACAGCAAGACAAATGGATGAGAAGATGGACGTCGATGGGTAGCTAAATGGGCGGATAAAATCAGTTTAAAATATAAAATACAATCAAAGTGATTGATTCGTAATGGAAATAAATGAATGTCTTTGTCCTTTTGTGAATTCTATCTGGTTGAAAAAGATAGCTATTTCAATCCATTAATCCTCCACCTCTTTATCGACACACCCTTTTCTAATCAAATCCGCCCTCCATGTCCAGTATTTATATAATAAACAGAGTAAATGAAACAGAATATCATAAAAAGTAATATTTTATAAATCAACCCCCAGAAAACCCCTACGGGAATGTATGATGAGTCATTTTATATTTAATATTCTACATGTTCTATTATTTTCATTTGTATCCGAACTTACTTTTACAAAAACATGCTAGAATTGCAAATGACGGTCATTGAATATATCTACAATCTCCGATATAAAGAAATGAATTGAATGTATGTCTGTCTGTTCTCTATCCAGTTCTAAAACACTTGGACCGATGTAAATTAGATTTTGCGTGTTTACACTTCCTTCGCTCATATAATAAAATATTAACACTCCTAAATTAGTGCGCTTTTTGTTGTTTTTAGTATCGTGTAAAATCATCGCTCATATGAATTAATAATGTAAAAGCAAACGACCAAATATTCCCGGAGGGACTATTCGTTTTATTTGCAAGAGTTTCGTAGTGTTTATGTTAAACACTAATTATTTTTTGATTCATATCCTATTTTTCAGACGGCCAGATCAATTGCTACTAATTTGAACTTAGCTTAAGCTCTGTCAATTTTCAATATTTAAGCTTTTCGTGCAATATTAGAAAATATTTTTATTTTATTAATTCGAGCATATTTTGTTAGTGCGATATATTCGCCTTCGACCTAGATGATGGCGTTGAATTTGGTGATGGACGCGTTGTACGCTCCACAAGGGTGGCATTTCAAAATACAAATCAATTCCTAATTAATGCTCGCGATTACAAAAATAACGGTTTTATCGGTTATCGATTTCGTTTCGGTTCGAAAATATGTTCAGCCTTTGTATACAGAATTTGTGTGAATGTATTCGTCCTGTTAAATCATTACATAAGACAGGGATGCCCAACCGGTCGATCGTGATCGACCGGTCGATCTTAAAGCAAAACTTGATCGATCCCGAAAACTTTCACGAATTTCGAAATTTTTACATAAATATACCAAACGGTACCACGGTCAAGATTGCAAACAACTTGAACTGAACTTTCTGGAAGCATAACACAATCAATTTCCAGATGGTGATAAGAGCAGCGTCCATAACTTAATTGCCTCAATTTCCATAGCAACTGGGCAATGGAATTACCTTCCAGAAAGATCGCTACGAGAGAGGGCGAGCATTTAGCCGAGTATAAAAGAGTTGCAGGTCGCCATACAATCAAACTTCGAGTCAGCTTCGAACCAGCTTCAAGCTTCGAAGCGGCTTCAACTTTGGCTCAGCTTTGAGTGAGCTTCAAATCTTGTTCAAAATTTCAATTTGAGTTTGGATCACTTCTAAGCTCGAGTTTGGATCTTCTACGCCTCGCAGCCGCACCCTGTTCAAAGTTATGCGAATAAACCATGCTGTGGAGAAGCAATCCTCTTTGGAATCGATCACCATCCAACCCTTGTGAAGTCCTTCTCGCCGATGTTTTTTTCTGAAGGGAGAAATCTTCAAAAGATACCACTATTTTGTGGTAGTGTGGGATATCTACCCACTAAAACCCTCCCTCCTTTTCTGCTGCCACCCGGCTACTAGTTAAGTATTGCATTAGGATGGCAGCGATGTGTCCCTCCTGGGCTCTCCAGTTATTCAGCTAAGATTATGCTGTCTGTTCAATGGGGGATGCATCAGAAAATCTTCTTCGCCTCTCACGTTCGACGCTTTCCTTCTGCTGCATAACGCACTTTGTGTACCTGCACCACGCATTCCATGTCCTAGCATCCTTGAGTATTGAAGGGATCATGTTGTTGGGATCAGCTCATCGCATAGGTTATCCTTTTCAACGCTTCACGCTGGGCAGACGAATGCTGTGTACGCAGTATCATTTCCAACTCCGCAGTGATGGTATTCTGGGGTTGTCTCTTTACCTATTCTCTTGAGGTAGCTGCCAAAGCAGCCATGCCCGGTGAGAATCTGGGTCAGGTGATGACCCATTTGGTCAAGTTACCTGACTATCCACACCTTTTGTGGATCTGACCATTGAGACTGCTACACCGCCATGGTAGTTTCTAATAATATGTATTTTACATTTAAAATAAACCTTTTTTAAATTGAAGAAACAAATTCCTGAAATACAAAAATAATAAAGCCATCTGTTAATTAACACATAGAGCTTTAAAGATTTAGGCATATTAGGACTCTTGGTTAAATTTTCAAGCCCCGCGTTGCCTTCGTCGCTGCGGTAGTTGCCGATTGCCGCGTTGTTCGGCTGTTAAAATCACACCGGGGGGGTCACTTGGATCATTAGCTTCGATGATGGTCTCGGTGCCGATAAACGACGACAATAACGAGGCGCACGATCTTTATATAAGGCGGAGATAAATTCGTGGATCTAAAGGATGCAAATCAGCTTTCAAAACATGAACGGGCAGCTTTATTTTACTAAATATTTACGAATAAAACTTTGGTCCACGCAGCATTGAAAAATATTTTATAGGAAGGATTCATTACATAAATTATATTGTCATATATTATGTTCTACTAAACGAAAAAATAATGATTCGAAGCCCTAG
The DNA here is from genome assembly GCA_008973525.1 of Stenopsyche tienmushanensis. NCBI lineage: Eukaryota > Metazoa > Arthropoda > Insecta > Trichoptera > Stenopsychidae > Stenopsyche > Stenopsyche tienmushanensis. The sequence continues at coordinate 1,087,385 of WACJ01000274.1, forward strand.
ACAAAAATCAAGATATCGGAATAATAACAAATTATTTGCGATGATGTCCAAAACTAATTTTGAATCAATTTTCGATCTTGATTAGGCTAATAAATATTTTCTCAGAAATGTAGCTTTGCTATGACGTAAATATTTATTTATCTACGTGTTAATATACCTGCCTTTTGATATTATCACACCACCTCTTGACATTTACTTATATAATATTATCATCTGCGTACCCAAGGAAAGCAATTGACAACGTAATATTATACAACCGGAGGGCTAATGATTGAAGAACTCAAAGTTACGACGCATTTCGTTGGCACATTTCATTTCTCGTTTGTAATGGCCTTTCTTTATCTGCACATCTTCGCGATATTTTTTTTGGGTCGACGCTATATATAGTCGCCCTAAGTTGATAAATTATCGCGATCGCCTCCGAAACGGAACCTTAAACAGCCTCGAGATCGACAAGTCGACCATGATTGACCTATAAAAGCGTGTTTTTTTTTTTCATTCCACACGTAAAATCACTCCACAACTACTACTGCGACCTGAGGGAATGCACGCAATGGTCATTTGTTCCGAGTGGCATTGATGTACTTGTCCAATCTGAAATCGGTTGACCTACTGCAGATTAATTTATGACGATGGCAATCGATATTGAATGCGAAAACCGTAACGAAATGCCAAATTGGCGATCCTGAATTCTGCTCAATTCCAATTTAAAAAAATAAAGCAATCAATGTCGCCCTTAAAACGCCTTAATCCTGTAATCGTTTCATCGCAGACGGGATTAATAAGAATATACGAACGGTAATGTTATTTCAGCACAATCGGATTTTAAGTAAATGAGGGCTCATGACCCAAATTCAAGCTACGTCCTTGGATCCTTAACTGGACCCCAGCTAGCAATATTCTTAATTACTTTGAATTTACCCATATGAATAAACTTATTATTAATCCCAGATTTAAATGGTTGTACATTATTTTTACACACAAAGATGTGAATATATAATTAAGGCAAAAGAGCAAATTCAGAAAGCATGCTGATGATCCTGCAGCATCTGTCCTTTTTAATTATTAAAAAGGCAAAGGATTTGAATCTTTGCCATTTAGCTAGCAGTATGCTCAAACTTTCATTCAACTCTGTCCCATTTATGCAAAATTTCGCCACAAATACCCAACGCCTTCAGATTAATGTATGATATATTTAAAGCTGAATACATGCAATTTAAAAATACGTTCGTTAAAGGTCAATTATTTATACTAAAATGTGACCGTGCGGTCACAGTGAATGTTATAAAATTAACACACCATGATCTTGTACCATATGTCATATTTGGCGATCCATCATGATATGATGGTATGAATCAATCTCAAAGCAATTTTGTTGTCTTTATTTTGAACAGCTAGATTCCATTGCATGCTTATAATACACGCCCCCACTAAAAACGAACATAATCATATGGTCACAAGACTGGTTTGCTTTGTGATTTTATGCATTTTTTTTTTAATTTTAAATGTAAAGATCCTTTGATGTTAAATAGTTATGTGATATTGTAGCACAATAGAAAACAGGATGTCTTTCATGAAATCGTCAAGGCTTTATATATTTATTAGACAATATTGATTCACATATTGCAGGATGGACGATGCTGAATTATTAACAGTGGAAACCTAACAAGTAGATGACTTATTGCACCATGAACTTGCGCATCATCCCTATGTGGAAATAATTGAGGATAAATTTGATACATCTGAAAATGACAATAACCAAATACTTAACTATTAAGCTCTTTCAACAAAGATGAGACGACTTTCGTTCGTGTTGTCTTGAGAGCAGGCGTTTGTTTTGATAATTAAGATACTCACATCATTTTTATCGTTGATCAATTTTATTATTCCGCCTTGACTGTTTTGGGGTGGCGTCATTGAATAAACAAAATGCTGTTCGCGGCTATGATGGGCCAAAATATGTTTAAATTGCTAAAATCAAACACTCAGAAGCCAGAAATCCGATCGTCAAATTTCAATTATCCCTTGCAAAACAGTACAGCCTTCAATCAAAAAGCGTTTAATTAAATACACATCATTTAAATTGAAACCCATTGATAAATTATTGGATCGTTTATATAATAAGACCTCAGCAATATTCACGAAAAGGTTTCACAAATTAAATCTACGAGATTCGCTCGTAATCTCACATGATATAGCGTGATCACGAACACTTTTCCAACTATTTGAAAAGCTTCTTCGTTTACTTTACGTCTTCGTTCTAAAAAAAAAATAGCTAATTCAATTTGTTAATTTGTTTGCAATTTACGAGCTTTGTCGTTTACATCATACGGCACTCCCAATTCCCGAAGCGCATTTTACTGCATACAAATAGCTTTTCGCTAAATTTATACATAGAGCCACTCCTTGCGGTCGTTAATCATCCTAATGGGGATTATCGGGTTCGAAAATTGTTCAGGATGGATTATGCACATTCAATTTATTAGGGTTTATTGCGCCATGCGGATTATGGAGTTTGCGGTCAAGCGATCGTTATTTTCGCGTGTATGAATTAAATTACACATCGTTTGGGGTAGTTAGCCAACACATTGAGGGCCGACGACTACAAGTGCACCTGCAAATTTGCATAATTTTGTCCACGCACCCCCGATAATGTCGATCGTTTCCATGGATATAACGCACCAACGATCGTATATTAATTTGACCCTTTTGTGACGAAACAGCAGGGCCTCATTTATTTGTGGCAAAATTACATTTTTTCCATTTTGAGTTGGAGGATTCCGCATATGATTCAAATCATGATGTTTATTCAAATAGACATGATTATATATTAAGGTGTAACACATGAACGTTGGAAATTCGTAAGTGATAATTAACCCTTTGCACTCGAAGCTTTGGCATATTTCTTACCACTAAGTTAAAATCATTATACACACAAAATAATGTATAACACTTTTATACTTTTAACATTTTATATATCTTTACACCTTTATTTTCATAAAATACAGAAGAGCGTAGGAACCAGCTTCAAATGAGCTCAACTTAAATAGTCATTGTCACGCATCGAGTTTCCGCTTCAAACCGAATGGTGAGCGAGACTCACCTCTCGAGTTGCGGCATCAAATCATATGGTGAATGAGAGTCACCTCTCGAGTGCAAAGTTTTAAAATGCCGTAACTCCAATTTTACACTCGTGCATCGATGACAAAGTCGTGCCGTAAAGATCCCTACACGTCTAAACATTGTCAATTTATTATTTTTATAGAAACTCGTAAATATTCATACTTACTATTAAACAAAAAATCGTATTCTAAAGAATATTTTAACCGTCATCAAATTTAGATATAATTAACTGAAATCGCTATCGTCGGATAAGCTATTAAGCTCTTTCAACAAAGATAAGACGACTTTCGTTCATGTTGTCTTGAGAGCAGGCGTTTGTTTTGATAATTAAAGTACTCGCATCATATTTATCGTTGACTAATTTTGTTATTCCCCCTTGACTGTTCTGGAGTGGCGTCATTAGCCGAATATCACCACTCCTTAGCAAAATCTACTTCAAAAGTTAATTGGCAGGCTTGCACGGTAACCCTGTCCTCTTATTTTCGCAACACATCAATAGGCAAAAATAGCTAAACAACAGAAAGCAGATACCATGCAAGTTGAGCATTAAGTAATATTCCAAAGAAATGAACGAGTATTGTGTGCTATCAACAGTTAAGGGTTAATTAAAATTCCGACTCAAATTAAAATCAAATTGCAACATTTATGTAGGATTGAAAAATGCTTGCAAAGTTAAAAAAAAAAGGATAACCGCGCGGATCTCACACAGACGGAAAATGGCGAGAGAGTGCGACGACCTCTCCATCGGAAGAATTTACTGTGACTGAACAAAATGGCCGAGAAACACGCCAGGTGTACCGAATTCGAAACAAAAATATTCCCACTGCCTCGGGAGCCTTTGTAACCTTACTTTATAGATAACTCTCGAATATCACCGTATATTATTTCCATTAATTACTAGCTAAAAATGTATTGCAAGTATTTATTTCTTATTGAAAGTTTGCTTATAATAGTAGCAATCATTTTCTTGCCTTGGATAACCCACGATATGTAATAATTATTGAGTTTCCTAATAATTATTCTACATATCGAATAAGAATCAATCACTATTATCTGTGTTTAATGCAATTGTTTGCTTTCTTTCCGCATTGCTCGAAACGCTATTGCGTACTTGTTCTAAGGCTATCCGCTCGAAAACGATATTTTCGATGATGTTCCCGTCCTTAATGTGTTAACGCCGAACAGTTCCAGTCGCGATTCGTATCACACTTTTGCCAGTCGCTAGGACACATTGTCGGCGGTCGCTCTTGTAATTTCGCGATTTTTTTTCTGAATAATATTACCGATATTTTGATATAATTTTAATTTGAATTATATTTCTGCTCGACACATTTAAAATGCATTGTCTTATTATAATACTTAAAAAGTTTTGATGTTTTTAATAAAATTTTATATTTTATAATTTGATAAATTGATCAATATTCGAGTATAAATTTAGATATTAATTCACTATTTGTGGATCATTTGTGAATAAGTGAAAGTACATTTTATAAATTAAAATGATTTACCATAATTAAAATATTAATCAATTAAATTTAACCAAAGGATCTTTATAATGTGCAATATTAACAAATATTAAATCTTACCTTTTATGCTTTATTATGCTTTAATTTTAATTAAATATTCATTTAAATCAATTTAAACAATCATGAAATATAATTATTTTTTCTTGTGATTGTGCACAATATTGCCAAGTATTTAATTGTTTTATTTCCGATGACAAAATTATAATAATTCTTAAGAAATCATTAAAAATTATGAGTTATTCTTACCATCTGTAAATTTTAAATGGGTGAATAAAGACGGCCTATATCAATTGCTGATATTCCGTCGTCGTCGGAAAAACATCATCATCACAATGTTAGGGATAATGTTACAACACTTTGATATTGGATTACAATCCTTTACGTGGGAAAATGCAATAAAAGAGCATCCCAGCTTAAAGTTTATGCCTCAATAGCATTTATTTTATATGAACTATAATACACATAACACATCGCTTCTATCAGATTTCAATATTTTTAAAAATAGCCATGAATCACATCGCCCAAATTAAGGCTAACATAAGCTGAATTTGTGTAGGAGTATAATTACCGTTATATATCTGTATCATTGATATAACCTGTGGGTAGTCCTGTGGTTTAACCATCGTGTTCATAATTCAATCATCTCGAATTCAAATTCACAGATGGCATGATTAGCGATCACATTTTTATGCTTGGAAAACTGTATAAAATAGTAAAAAATGGTTCTATATTATGGCCACAAAGTGCCAATTAAACACAGTCGCTATATAAAAAATCATAAATTCAATCAATAGTGCCCTTGATGATTTTTTTAAGGTTGCTATATTGATTGGGCCTTAATATCGTAAGAATTTAATACCGGATATTAAATAATCAATCTTGATTACCATTCAAACATAAAATATTTACATATGAATTTTCAAATTACATAAATTTTTGTATGTGAATGTGTAATATGCTAATAGCATTGAGACCCATTAATATTCATAATTATTATCGAACGTTTCCTATATTCTTCGGCAGTAGTTTCAGTGAATATTTAAATCGGTCTGTGTAAACAGTACTGCTTACATAGTGTTTGATTTGATAGTGTCGTGTAGTATACATTTCAACAAATTGTGCTCGCAAATGAGTTTAGAAAAAGTGATCAAATATGATGGACAATGTCTGATTCGGAAGAAGATGCTTCTGTGGAGAGACAAGTTAAAATTTCGCTGGTTGGCGAACCGTCCACAGGAAAAGTAAGTGTTAAACCTCTTCCTTCTGAATTAATATAAATCAAATGAAAGCATAAAAATATGACTATTGCTTTGCTTTTCCAGAGTATGCTATGCACGCGTTACCTAGGCTTACATTGGCCAGGACTGGCCGCACCAACACAAGGGGCAGAAGTGCTGCTAGGAGAATGCCCAGTTCGTCCTAATTGTCCTCTTGTTCCCGTTAAATTCTGGGATGTGGCTGGAAATGCATGCAATACAACAATGCTAGCAAATTATCTCTACGCATCTGATGTTCGTATAAATGATAAACGTTTGAATCATTTACAAATCGTCATCGAATCAATCATCAAATAATTCTCATTGTATTGTTTTTAGATCGTCATTTTAGTTTATGATCTAACAAATCTTCAGAGCTTTGATCGCCTCGGTCAATGGCTCGAAAATGTTAAAAACATTTTCATCAAATCTGACGCAAAGCCCATAATAGCAATGTTCGGTAACAAATCTGATTTGGAACATCAGAGAGCCGTTAGACTCGGATGTGCTCAAACTTTTGCCGAAGAAAATGATCTCGTCAACTTTGTAGGATCTGCACGCACTGGTGAAAATGTATGTTTCAATAAAATTACTGAATAAAATGTATTTAAACCTTGAATTATCGTTAACGTGATTTCGTTTTATCCCCCCAGATAAATCCTACTATTATTTCGTTAGTCTCTCAAGCGCTAGGACTACCGATAAATAAATCTCTCTTTAGCAATCCTGTAATAAAAGCGGAATTGGCTCCGCATATTAAACATCACGCCGTCGATAAAAAGAAAGCATTCAATATTACAAATGCGAAAGACGTCAATATGAATAAAAAGAACATTGATAACAATCAGGAAACCGTCGAAAAGAAAGACTCTTCAAAAAAATCCAACAAGAAAGCATTACGGGAGCTCAAAAGAAAGGCATCATCGGCTGTTTGCAATTTACAGTGATTTAAAAGCATAATTTGCGGCTACATATTTAACATATTGTGATTCTATATTGGCTAAAATTTTGAATTGTACTGTTCATTGCCATTTTCAAATATTTCTATAATATAAATATTTCCTCCAAAGGTTTTCATCGATACCGAATCTTAAAATTATGACAAATATCATCGATTTAATACCATAGTTATTTATGCATTGTGTGCATTTTATAATAATTATTTTGAAATTATTTCGATGTTTAACATAATAAAATTTTATCCTTGTACTATTATAAAAATATTATATACGATTATAACACATGTATATTTCTGCAATTTGTATTACTATTACGTACATATTGATTTGAAATAAATAATAGTCATTATTTTTTAATAATAAAGTGTATTGAGACCAGTTTATTGTTATTTTCCTTCTTGATTTTTCCATTCTCGAATCTCATAAACATATGTATATTTAATCGTTATAAATAGTAATTTCATACATATGTTTTATATAGGAAATTTCTATATATTGGGATATATTAAATACGTGAGATCATTAATTGGTAGGTTAATGATGTAAAACGTTAATGATTTCTTCCCACTACTGAAGAATTAAGAATAAAAAATAATAAAAACGGAATAAATATAGAAAATACTTAAGTAATATGCGTTATTATCTATTGATAATACATAATGGCTGAATACTTATTTAGTAAATTTTACTATATAAACATTAAATTGTATTATAAAAACAGAATCGTCAGCTATTTTAATTTTATTTTGGCTTCCACGAAGCTTAGATTCAATAAAAATATATGTTTGTATTGTTATACAGTGGAATGTCAGCTTACGAGTACTCCTGATCACAAGTTTTTTGGGCTACGAGTCGGATTAGCGAGTTTCGATAACTTGGTCTCGTCAGACCAAGTTACCAGGCCATAAACCGATAAAATATCGCCTGACGCTCCTCTTTTGTGAGAATGCGAGTGGCAACAAGAAGATAAAACCTCTTCTTGTTTACTCTTCAGAGAACCCGAGTTGAAGGAGTTGTATAAACAACAACACCGTCAACTAAATGAGGCTCTGTCAGGAGCAGAGGAAGAGGAGAGATAGAAAAATAAACTGTCGACAGTAGAGATTTGAGTTCATACTTCAATGTGGTTAAAGCTACAAACATTTGTGGAAGAAAATCATCCAGATAAAGCAGCAACTATTAGGACTATTCATTTATTTAATGATGTTGCTATGGCTCATTTCAGCAGCGTGTTGAAAAGTCGCCAAAAACAAGTGTCGATTAAAAAATTCTTTAAGAGAAAAGTTAAAGATAGTGAAGAAAGTGAGCCAAATCATATAAAAAATAATGAATCTATAGATTATTCTCCCAAGATACAGCCGATCAAGGGAGACAACAACAGCGACTAATCCTCCCACCACCTCCGACATGCCAGCACAATGCTTTCTTCAAGCTAAAGAACCATGAATAAATAATTGTTTTAATCTTTTATACTTATATTAACATTGTTATAGGTGTTATTAAATAATATTATTTATTATTAAATGAATTTTTTTGTCAACTACCTTCCGGAACGAATTAAACTCGTAACCCGAGGTTCCACTGTTTAAATAACAAATTAAGATCACCTCAGAGACGATATGATCTTATTAATTAACAATAATTTCATATTATTCAATTGTAATCATATAAATCCTCCCAAAATTTGGTTCTATTTCTATACGGTGATTCTCCCAACTCCATAGTGTTTGCAAATTTCAAGTATTTCAACTGATTCTCATTTATTTCCTCCCATTTGATGTATAATAAATCAGTTTTCTTCGGTGTAGGATCACTATAAACAATATAAAAGCGTTATTCATTTCACTAATAATTAGTATTCATCTCAAACATTTAAAATGATCACTCACCCATATTTTATAAAATTTGTCCATAATTTAACAAACCGTTCTCTTACAACATTCAATGCATCATTTTCTTCTAATTCATTATTCTTTGTTGCGTCGAATAGCCACAAATAGCTTAAATCATAACCGTGTCCACAACCAATTGATTTTATATCATTGAACGAGCCATTACAATTAAATTCGTAATAATACGCAATCGAATTTTGAAATGCGTGCAATCTCATCCAGTAATCAATGGGATGTAGAAACATTTCGTCGCCTGTAAGTTTTATATATTGCGGCAATGTATTATAATTCAGCGATTCATTTCCGAAATAAAATGCTTTGATATCCGCCGCTACTCTTGATTTTTCCGCATTTAATAATTCTAAATTTGGTGGGACGACTTTCGTGAAGTCTTCGTTTATTTCATTCAATACCTCCGATCCGCTGATTTCAGACAGTATTTTTGTGCCTTCGTCGGTATTAAATCCTGCTATTATTGGTATTGATTTATATTTTCCGTTTTTGATAATGTTCATAGGGTAATCTGTTATTATGGGCTCGCGATCAAAGCTCTCTTCGACGCATGGTTCAAACGGACGAAATATTATGGCGCCTTTATTTTGATTACTCTCCTGTATTTTAAACGTCGCTTCGACTATTTTAGATTCATTTACAAGTCTTAAATTGTTGACTAATTCCTGTGTGCTATTTGTATTTATGCCTAATTCTCTGCCTAACCAGTATGCATTTTCTATAGATGAATTCGTTAGAAATCTATAGCCTAATAATGACCCACTAGTCATTATCGCTTTTTCAAATAAACCATCAGTTACGCTAGATAATAATAAGTAATGTACCATAATTGATCCAGCGCTTTCTCCTCCAATTGTAATTTTATTGGGATCGCATCCGAAATATTTTATATTTGTTTTCACCCATTTTATTGCTTCTACAGTGTCTTTTATTCCCATATTGCCTGGTGCATCTTCAATTTTCGGACATAAAAACCCTAACGCACCTAATCTGTAAATTTATGTACAGACGTTGAATTTTTAAACTACATTTTAATGTGTGAATGATTTTAAAAGGGATGTACCTATAATTTACTGTCACTACTGCAACATTTTCTTTTATTAAAAAATCTGGACCATATATATCTGGATTTCCAGATCCTGAAGTTAATTCGCCTCCATGTATCCAGAAAAAAACTGGAAACTTTTCAATTGAATTTGAAGGAACGTATATATTTAAAAATAGACAATCCTCGCCCATTTTTACATTTCTGTTTTTTACTCTTTGGGGACATATATTTCGGGTTTGAGTAGCATTTAAGACACCATCCCATGGTTTTATAGGCTGAGTCGTCTATAAATCATATTAAATTTTATTATTGTTTAAAATTATATCATTAAATTAACGAATTCTTACTCGAAATCTTAATTGTCCCACTGGTGGCTCAGCATATGGTATTCCTTGAAAAGAGTAATAACTGGAAATATTACTGCTAACGTATTTACCAATAATCTTTCCACTTTTTGTTGAAATAATTGGACTGTATAACAAACTGGAATAACTGAAATTTATCAACATTGATAGTATTAAGTGTAGGACCGTCATGTTAATACTGAATTCTTTACTCGAAATTTATACGTTTGATAAAATTACCACAAAACATCAAACTCGCATAGTTAAATGAGGAATTTCAAAATTAATGTGTTAAATATTGTGATAAGAATTTTTAATGAGCTCTGTGTTTATCTTACATTCGTATAACAAGTATATTAAAAGAATTTTTCTTTTTTAGTTATAGAAAAATACACTGAAAATGTTCGTTTCTGTATTATATGCAACTATCTCAGTAAAATTATTCCTGCGATACAATCACGATGTACCCGATTCCGTTTTGCTCCGTTGCAACATAATCAGATAGTTCCTCGAATACGCGATATAATCGCAAAAGAAAAGTAAGCGCTTTTTCATTATCTATGGATTTTATTAAATAATACGTTCGAATTAATGTCTTGTTTTTTATTTCAGTTTAACCGTTTCAGAAGACGGCCTCAAAGCTTTGTTAAGTCTATCCGGTGGCGATATGAGAAAGGTTTTGAATACATTACAAAGCACTTGGATGGCATACAAAAACGTCACTGAAGAAAACGTATATACATGTGTCGGTCATCCACTCAGAAGCGATATTGAAAATGTTGTTAATTGGCTGTTGAATGAAAATGAATTTTCAGCATGCTATACTAGTATCCTTTTTAACGTTCAATCATTGGGTGTGTGAATAAGTAGTAATCAGAAGCAATGTCGGGAGAGTATGGAGGGTGTGGTAAAACTTCCCATTTCATCATTTCCAAGTAGGTTTTGATTACTGATGTGTTTTGTGGTCTAGCGTTGTCATGCTGCAAAATCATCTTAACGTGTTTTTAAGCATATTGTGGCTGCTATTCCTTCAATACTCGGTTCAAATGCATCAATTGTTTTCGGTAGAGATCTCCTGTGATGGTTAAGGGGGAAATGTGAGCCAGCTATATAATCATTACAAGTGCTGCACCATCTAAACATCTCTTCAGTAATTCATCTTTCGACAAATCTTATATATATTGGAAGAATTTCTTTCTGAAGGTCGGGATGCAATGGAGAAAAATGCGATTTAGCTTTTTTGCGTCGATACTACCTCTTGATCAGCCTTAACCCACGCTTGGAATTATCATAGTATATCCACTTTTCATTGCCAGTCACAATATGATATAAAAACCTTTTATTTTTTTGCCGTTGAAGAACAAGGATTCTTTATGTTTCAGCTGCAGATTTCTTTTGATACAATTTTATTTCCTTAATGAAATCATTCAGAAATTAAAGACTTAAAAACTGCTAAAGGTCTCGCTCTAAGTGATGTCCTCACAGAGGTTCATAACTTTATCCATAGAAGTAAGATTATTATGGTTACAAAGTAAAACTATTGATTAATATGGCAAACAATACAAATTTTCTTATTTTACAGTCGAGTTACCTGCTGAAATTTTAATAACGTTACTTGTGAAAATGGCTGATTTGGAACAACGATTGGCTAGCGGCTGCAATGAAAACATTCAACTGGTAGCATTGATTGCCATTTTTCAACAGGCTCGAGATCTTATATAAAAATAACGCAGCATTTCGATCAACATTTTTTTATAAAGAAAACAACATTTTAAAATAAATTATTTTATTCTCGAATTTCATTTTATTTAATCAACATTTCTAATTAATTTTACTTGAACTCTTTTATTTATTGTAGTATTATTCATCAAATTTCATAAACATCTAAGTTAATATGATTAAATGTATATAATAAAAATGTCGACGACAAGTTTCATTGTATAATTTAATGATGTTTTGTCATTTTTCAATTTTTACTCATTCAATTGAAAATATATATCATCAACGCTTTTGGTTAAAAATTGAGAAATGCCAATTTGATCAAAAATATTCGAATATTAACTATAATTATAACATCGTCTATATTATTTATATTTCATATAGTAGAAATTGCAGGTACTATAATTTAATTAAGATCAGTTTTATGAAACATTGAGATATCCTATTTAAAATGGCATATTTTAACAATAAGACCATAGCCATTTTATAACAATAATTTCAACACTCAAGAAGCATCTTTAATAATTATTAAATTAGGATAAATTACTTGTATTTTATGATCCACTGTAATGTTTGAATCCACCGAAGTTACGTTGATAATATACGGTCAAATACATCAACATTTATACACGCATTTTAATGAGTTTTAAAAAAATCAACAGTCATTATATTCAAACTGCATTGAAAGTCTGATACTTTATCATAATAATATGCAGGGATATCTATATAAATTACTTCTAACTTAATTATTTAATATCGTAATTATCAATAAAATATGATTTACACATGCAATAATTTCATAGCCCTTTCATACGCATATTTCAAAGATTAGTATTAATTTTCTTATAGTTCATGATATTTATAGGAAGACAGTGGCAAACTGATGACTGTTCTACAATTCATCATCTATAATAAGTACATTCTTCTAGGGTTACTAAGAAAAAATTCAGATACGTTTTGTAAAAGTTATGATTTCATAAAACATTTTCATTGTCTTGTGAATATAAAATAAATATTTTTATATTTACTGAGATAATATGAGAACACGTTATGTAAATAATGTAACATTTGATTGATATAACCATCTATTTTGTCTATGTTTCTAACTAGCTAGTTGATAAAAATATATTTGATAACCCTCTATTTTTAAAACAGATAGAGAACATTAAAAATTAAATGAAAATACACATCCATTCGTTCATCAGTTTGTACATTCATTCACTCGTATATCACAAACAATTTAGATCTAACAAAATCTTAATCAGGTTCCTAAAAGTTAACATACATTTTTGTTCTTATTACTATTTCAAACGTTAAACAAAAATTAATTTGCGATTAATCGTCTTTTCAAAATATTAAAACGGAGTACAAGTGCTTTTATTGTTTATAAATCTTTCACAAAACTCTCATAGATTCGATCACAAATTATTTAAAACTCGATAGAACTCAAAAGATAATACTGTAAACTTTACGATCAACTTTTTTCATTCTCTCAACCGAATATGTTATTAACAAGATTATTGAGTCCGCTTGTGAACGATGATAGAATTCCTCCTTCTTGTGGCGGTGGAGGAACTGGACGATGAGCATAATGGGGTGGTACTATCGGTCTATAGAATGGACCTCCATCAATGCGCTAAAAATAAATTTTATATTTATCACTGGAAATAACTAATAAGTATATCGTGAAATCAAACTATAACACATTAAAAATCGTTTATAAAACATTTTATTTCAACTCATACAGGATGCGGCAGGGAAACTTCCTTATTTAAAAAATTAACAACACAAACATTATAGGCTATATCAGTTTAATTCTTGTTTCCATGTTACGGAGAGACATTCAAAGACATGATGTTTGAATACAAAGCATGAGAGGAAGAGCAGAGAATACTCCGCGCCTCCATAGGCAATGAACGAGGGCCGAAAGAAGGAATTATGGATTCGATGCTAGAGAACGAGGAAGAATAGATGCTGAAAGGATAGTGGGTTTTTTAAACCTGTGTGTCATGCTTGGCAAATGCTTAACGGTTGGGCTAGGCACGACATGAGATGGACAAAGAGGGTTTTTTAGTGGATAAATGTTTAAATCTGGAATCCCACAGTGACAGTGTTTATAAAAAAAATTAACTCCTTGCGAATGAAAAAAGTCATAGACTTACACAACAGAAAACGTTAGATTCCGCTCATTCAAATGAGCACCACCACACCCTTCTTAAAATAATTGTCGCATAAAGGCACATGATTCAAATAAGGAAGTTTCCATGCTGCACCCTGTATAACCTTTACTGATAATTATCTAAAATTCTATCGTAATTTTTTTATTTACAATAATTTTTAGTTCATCATATTTAAAAAGCAAAAGCAATCAATTTACTGATATTTTCATTAATTTTGGTATGATAAAAGTCTCTATTTTTCTACTCAATTGATATATCTTAACATAATTATAATTTTACTGCCACCTTTGTAATTTGTTATTATATTTAAATGTTATGCTACTTCACTCATTTTTACTATTTAATTACAATAATATAATAAATTTAAAAAATACTCACAGTGATGGCAACATATCTGCAGCATCCGTTTAATGAAAATACCGGGAGGGAATCAAAGGAATGGATTTTTAATAGAAAATATACTGATTTTTAGAACACACTAATATGGCTAAGATTGACTTTTATTTGTACTGAATTTGATCTTTGATTTCGTATATATCTAATTACTTAAAAACACTATTTTCTAATACACTACATCGTCGGCAAAAGCAGAAATCTATGATCGTTCTCACTAAATATTCCACATTATTTTAACACGCAATACTATTGAATGATTGCGTCCTATACCAATTTTAAAGAATGAGAACCTAAGGTCCTTTAACTTTTGTAATGAACAATTTTATAAAAATATGTATCATTGTGAAATTTAAAGACTAGATCTTTTATAATTTATTGCAATAAAATATAAATTCATGACAAAAGTTAAAGTTATTGCATACAGCATCTAAAGATTTAAATCAGTTTAGTACTAAAATGTTTGAGAAGAATTAATAAAGAATCGGGTTTTATTTAAAACGTTGTATTTACTCGTTTAACAATCTACTATTATTTATTTTTTTACTCCATATTTAAATTATTTCTCATTTATTCATCAAACTTGTTCCTAATACAATAAATAGACTATAAAATATATCACTATGATAAATTGAGATTGTTAATTACGTTTGTGATCTATAAGGTAAGGATTTTAGGAGTAGGGATATTATCCGGGAAAACAAAGTCGCTTTTCTGAGGTGAAATAGTCGATACTTTTATTGTTTGACGTTGTGGTTGATAAGGTTTCCTGAACTTTGTACTTCCCTTCACATAGTGACCCTAAGAATAACATCATAGCAACCACATCATATAAATGCAATATTTACATAATTAAATTTATCATATTAATTACCCAACTGTGCGATTTATACAGGATTAACTCTTAATCTGCTGGTGTTTCTAGACAAATTTTCTACTTATGGTATTAGGATTTTTCCAAAGCTTTTTGTTAATGGTTTATAAAACAATTAAAGTATCTATGCAAGCAGTTTAAGAGTTAAAAGTGAAAATGATATATAATTGGAATTTAAGTTATCAGTATTATTATTTACCCATGCATTTAATATTACATTATATCTGTTATGTAGATTGTATTTTCTGGATATAAAAATGCCTTGGGTTATCGAAACAGCTACAGTTAAAAATAGAAACTGTTATGAACACTTAATGTTATTAATTTTTCTCTGATCAAACATTTAAAAGTGCAAATAAAAATAATTGTACGATAGTCATCCAGAAAGTAAGATTACAACATTTATGTCAGGTCGTAAAATGCTTGTATTTAATTGAAATTCATACAGGGCCGTAACAAGGGGATGGCAAAGCAGATCGGTTGCACACACAGACCTTGTGGCCCCTCCATTCTCTTTCAGAGCTTTTTACGGCATTTTCTATGATCTATACGATCACCGAAGCTCCCTCAGAGATTAATTTATATAGGTGGCTGGTGACAAATGAGGTCGCAAACAATATTTATCTATCTTACTATTTTATACTGCTATCTTAGCTAGTTTTAAGTTACAAAATCTGCGGGACCAATAAACAGTTTGAGTCAGTGGAGGGTCTCCATATTCCTTTATCTCAAATGTGAAATGATGGACCCATATTTCATCCTGAATTGATGCAAAAACTCGGACTTATTTCTGTGAAACATCGCCGCTACACGCCAACTTCGAAACAAACAATTTCCCCCGACCTCAGACGCCCTTGTAAACTTACTTTCTAGATGACCCTCATATAAGCTGAACCAAAATAAAAACATAACTTAAATTAGCATCTGACTATTGAGTGATAACATATCTAAAATTTATCCATCACCCAATCGAGCAATCTCGATGCTTATTTGCAAAAATGGTTTTAGATTAAATATAACAAATTTGCATTTACAAATTAGTTTTCATTGATTTAAAATAATGATTTACCTTAGCTGATTGAAGAGTTACATTCAACAACGTTGGATGAGCATCAACAACTACAAAATCGATTTCCTTTGGTGCGTATCCATCAGCATACACCTATGCAAACAATATATTTAAATTAAGTCATAAATAGTAAAATAAATCATATTTTTTAATGAAAATCAAATTTATTTGATCGGTAATAACCGAGTTCTTATATGGCAACTGCATGCAATATTATTACCTCCATTTTGTACATTCCAGGCATTAAAATCCTCCAGAATTCACCATATTTAGTTGAATGGAATCCAACGTCTCTTCCTTTTATTTTGAGTGCGGCCTTTTCAATGGGATTGCCGTTATCGTCCATTACAAATCCATGGGCTCCCCTGTGTGCTTCGGCAATGAATTTAATCAGGGACTATAATAATGAATCAAAATAAACACCATTCGTACAATATCATAGCATTTAAAATGATTGAATACACACCATCTTATTATCTTGCCAATATTTAGGTAATTCGTGTGCCGGTGGGAATTTGCAGCATGAAAGTTCCAATGTGATTTCCATACAACCGTACCATACGTAATTGTAATCTTGCATACCACCTTAACAAATGATTGATTCGTTTAAAATCAATATGAATGTGTTCATCGTTTTGATATATTAAGTTATAACGTACCTGTTAATGGATACCAAGCTGCTCCGTTTGTTATGCCGTGTTCAAAGTTTTGAGATCCGGACTTGCAAGAAACTCCTCGTGACATTTTTGCGTGATTGTTTGAATACGTAAGGGATAAATGCTTAAAGACGTCATCGTCAGGCGTCAACGAAGGTGATGATGAGTAACTTTGGAAAACTGCACCCAGGAGATATGTAATACAAAACAATTTTATTAGTCATTATGTAAGTATACAAATATTTAATTGAGCATTTTATTTAGAATATATTAAATTAAAGACAATGTTCCTTATTTAAAATTTGTGATATGTACAATTTAACTTTCAACTATTAAAACAGTATTCTCTCACCCGAACAAAGAGCAGATGACCGACAAATTCCTTGGAATTGCAAAGAAAAATTGAAATAATACAATTGATTATGCATGAACATTTTTTTGCTATATTCTTAAAAATGAATTTAATATTAATATATCTAGGTTTAGCATCTCACTAGAATTTGGTGTGTTGTCGAAGGGATAACTCGCTACTAAAGCTCCGCCATGAAGTGATCCCGATAAGACGAATTGAATTTTGCTAATCCATTCTTTAACGGCTTCTGTTTCAGGCTGCGCTCTTTTATTATTTTGTTTGAAGTAATCTGGGAAATTTCTATTCAAATCAAATCCTCTTGAATTGTATCTAAAACGAAACAACGTTGAAATTTTAATTCATCACACATAGCAGTAACGTCCAAGCTTAAAATTTAAACAAAACTATTTACCTTCCTTGACCTCCATCACATTGTCCTTCTTTGCTTACAGAATAACCATCGGGATTCATCGACGGTAATATATGAATACGAGTATTATCGAGGAGCCATTTGATATAAGGATCGGTTTCATATGATGTTACTAAATACTAAAATATAACATCAACTTGTATTATAAAAATTGCAAAATAATATACATGTATTAAAATATTCACAAATGCTTACTTGTATCATATGAAGAAGTAATTCTTTTCCAACGGCTTCGTTACCGTGAATGTTTCCAACATATTTAACGTCGGGTTTTCCGATCATGTGTTCATACGGAGACGCAGATACAACCATCACCCACAGCTCCCGACCTATTAAAATTCCATATTTAATCAGATATACTAAATAATAATAACGTGATTTAAATCGACGACGGATTAATCATACCTTGCACTGATTTTCCAATTGAATATAACGCCGTCAAATTAGGAAAGCGTGCACTCGTCGCGCGTAAAAATCTTGTCATCTCTTCATGATTGTGATATGCGAATTCTAAATTAAATCCTTGATCTTTATATTGGCCATTGTATGCGCCAATTGGACCTGAACGAGCAAAAAAATATTTTTATTTGAGTCTCAAAATCACTTGAATTTGCAATCTAACGAAACTATTTTAAATACACCGTGCGTTTCAAAAAAAGAAGGTTTTTCTAATAGATTTTATTTTGTCTGATTATGCATCAATTCAATGTTCATGCACAACCTTTATGGTATTCGTGACAAGGTTGATATTACACCTTGCATATTGAATATCCGAAATCTATTCACATCGTGTGCATGCAAGACGAGCTCTTTATTTTAAATTCCATGAGATAAGACGTAATGGGTTAAACTTAAATTCAGTTGAATGCAGCATAATATCATACGTCAGGTTCATTATTTTAGGCTGCAACGTTCCCGATTTAAAATATATAAATAGAAGGTTAATGTGCTGTGAAAATACTCGATGCCAAATCAACAAAGTCATAATATCCTATTTTCATCCTCACTTATGCACAATTTTGCTTTTGTTCCTGTTTACACTTTGAACGAAATCCTATTGAATTTTACTGAAATTGCACGTTATGATGTGCATATTTAATTTTATAAATAACCTTCTACATTTGCTATTCTATGGGATATTATTATGGATAATTAATTCAATGAAATTACCTTTAAAAGCTTTTAGATTTGAATAAAATGTGCATTGAATTACAATTGGTAATGCTCATACATAATTGATTAACAATGTTCAACGTATTTCAGCCGTTAACAAATATAGCGGCAATACATCTTTGGAAAATGTAATACAATTTTAAATGAATATTGTTAAGCATATTGACTGCTGCATAAATAAGATTTATACTACAAATCAATAAGGTGATTAGTATTTTTTAGTATGCTAGTAGACATTTTTTAGTCACTAAAGACTTATCTTCATTAAAATATAAATATGAATTGATGAAAAAGACTTTCATAGTTTTTATAAATAACACTAATCTCTTCTATAAATAAATTATCCTCTAACAAAATAATGTTTTTTCTATACAACTATGATTTTAATCACGTGATGTATATATTATAAATATATTGTACTGTGAAGCGCAAAATAATTCAATTTCTTAACACACCCACAGAATAAATACACCTTTTTGAGTGTAGTGATTTATTTAAATGTCTGTTGGGAATAAAATCTAATTTTATAATCGCCATGTAAATCATTTCCCGTGTTACAGCTTCGCATTATTTACATGAGCTCGATAACAAGTTGCCGTTATTAAACAAAAGTATTTCCTCTATTTATAAGCGAGAAGCTGTACGAGCAATTTCATCCCCTTCCTTTCAGACAGGCTCATTAAACTCCGTCTCACAAACGCAGATCCAATTAACCCGTTTGCTGTGATAAAGGTAAACGAACTAGAACCTTTCGCATGGTCAGATTCTCACGTGCAGGACTGATTACATTCAATCGGTTGTGAAAAAAGGCCCATCGACATCGATAGTGATTCTAAACCACCGGTGTCGAGCAAATTTCACCACTTTCACTGTCATTAATTGCTCTAGAAATCACGTTTTTGCCTTGCAACAGGTGAACGTGTGTGTGATTATAGGATTATTTACAACTGGGAGATTTTTATTTTACTACCTATATATGAGACCTTTAACAAGTCGCATTCCTTTAATATGAAAGCAATAATGAGGAAGATTGTAAGAATTAATTAAGAAATTTCTAGAGATATTCATGAAATATTACAGCAATATAACGCATATAAACATATTGATTGGATTTAAACGATTAAAAATTATATATTTATCCCCAATTATTTCTAATAAATATATATCGTAAGTATATTAGCTACTAATTTATCCAGAAGATGTATTTTGATAATAATAAATCCCATTGGCTTGCAACGTCTTACCAAAAGATTTCAGATTAAGTATAGAACAGACTGTTCAAGAAATATACAATTTATCATCGTAGAAAACAAACAGATATAAGTTGGCTACATTAAGACAAGGACACTTGACTGATTTTTTGGTCTTTTGGAAGAGATTGAAAAGATCCTCATTTATACTTGTAAAATTAAACGGTTTAAACTTGGATATTCAGAGAAAAAATAAACATTTACCTGAAATGTTAGCTCTTTAAAAGCATTCAAAACCAAAATACAGTTTTGGAAAAATAATTTGTTGAAAAATTCTATTGTACACCTTCCAGAGATGAAAAAAGTGATTGATAAAATTAATGTTAACCTAATATTATTTATTTAAAAAAAATTTTTGGAACAGTTTGAAAGTAGATTCCAATAATTTATCAATTTCAAATTTATGTCTACATCTTTTGTAATTCCTTTTACTGCACAAGTATTCATTATTGAAAGTGCTAAATCTATAGCAGAAATTCTGCTATAAGTAACATTGAAAATTGAAGATAAGATTTTATTTTAAATCATTAAAACTTATATTAAAAAATCGAGATTTTGAGAATATTTTAATTTTAATTGATTGAAATTATTTTAAATATTTTTCTACACCCTGTAATTTTTAATCATTTTTTTTTATAATCCAGTATTCGATGCAGAATTAAAAGCATGCATATTCATGGCCAAATTAAAAAAAGAATTCAAAAGGGCTCTTGATTTGTTCTATATTCGAAGAGTGTACTACTTTGCATAAGTATATTCAAAGGTCCAAATCCTTTCTCGTACATTATGTACAATCGATACTGCTTCTTGCTGGCGCCACAAAAAGGGCCAACAAGACAATAAAAATCGGCAAACTGCTATAAATAAGGTCTAAAAAAAAAGTTCACCCGAGCCAATCCTGGCGATTGGTTCTGATCCTGAACCAATCCTGGCGATTGCCTCTGATCCCGAAGGATATGAATAATCCTGGGCACTTGTGTGGAAAACGACCAAAAGTAGGACGGCGCTGCTCAACCAAGGAATCCTCTTGAATGAGCCCATTTTGTAAACTGTAACAAATTAAAAAATAACGTTTTATTAGTGATTGCTTTCAAATATAAATTCAATGGCTTAACATTAGGAATACCGGATGAAAAATTGTTTCTTTTAATTTTAAGAAAGTCCCCTCGATAGCTACAACTTTCCTCCATCTTTCTAGTAAATCCGATATGCCATTTGCATAAAAATCTTTGATCAGTTTTTATTTCTATTTTTGAAATTTCCATCGGACAAAAAGTGCTACATTGATCTAAATAAATGATAATCAGATGGAGAAAGACATTTGAACTCATATAGATATGCACTTAAATGATGCGGTATCCACGCATCGTGCTTATGAATCATGCCAAATATTTTTAAATGTTCTTGTATCATAAACCAAAAGTATCCAAATGTATTTGTTAATGGGATTTGGTCGAGTTTTACTTCCACTTCCTTCTTCTATTTACTTTTTTCTTCCAGGTTTGTTTGTTCATCTTAATTTGTTCCTATAAATCTTACATTATTTAATCGCGTTTTATGTATCCGACACATTTTTTACCATTTAAAATAAGGGTGCAAATGTTATTTATTTTTAAAGTTGTACTTTAAGGGATGTTTCTACCTTGTTTGGCCTAAAAGTGATCGACTTTTTAACATTTTTTATGCGATAAATATTAAATGTAGAATGTTTATATATACAAAAAAAAAACGAATTTTCATCCGGTATCCCTAATATTATATCCAATCGCTCGAATAAATTCGACAGCTGCGTACAAAATTTGAGTTCAACGACAATAACAATGAAATATATGATCATAATTGGATCAACATTTTTCGTTTTATACTGTCAAATAAAATCTACATAATGCGATATTAAAGCGAAAAAATGTATTTTATTAAAATATACGTGTGGAAATAGCAATTTCGGCGTAGGGCGCTACCGTCCTCAATGGAAGCGTAAGAATGATTGTTGGAATAGAAAGCCTTGAAGTAGCTAAGCTACCTCATCCGTAATTCTATCTACACATTTTATGCTCTCTTGAATACCACTCCAGCTCTGCTTTATACGTCGCTGATCCATTATCTTCGCTCTTTGCTAAGCCATGTGTTATTTCTGAGGCGATTTTCACATGACATTTCCAGATTATTCGGGGAGAGATATTAGTTTTTATACGTTTTATAATACGCATAAAGCGACATCACGACAAGGAAAAGGCTGACGATTAAACGATGTGGAATAACAAGAATATAATGATCTGAATTAAATTACAATTCAATTATGCCAAAACTAGATATGATAGATAATGTACTTGTTGCCATTTAAATGTCTAAAAAAACGCATGAAAATTTTCTGTGAAGTCGTCGTTGTGATGTGTGTATTTAGAATTGACCATGACATTTTTTTAAATTCCAATGAAATTCACTTAGTCGTAATAAAATGCAAAAAACTACTGACGTTTGAATTCAGCATTGGAGCTTGTGTATTAATGATGATGAACGTTGCAATAACCAATGATGTTGAAAAAATACAGTGCACAAATTTTTTATGCAATTTCAAGAAATGTATAATTTTTAATAATGTTATATATTATAATGTATACATTAACAACAATCAATTAATGTGCAATCAAATTAACATTCGATATTAGGACATGCCACATGAAAATTCGGAATTTCAGTTAGTCAACGATCGATCGTGATTGAGAAAGGTTCTGAACAATATGTTATAAGTTCAACTATTTGAAATTGACGAAGGTACTTTAGTCTTCAATTGTCTTTAAATACAGAGTATCACATTGGGGCGTAGCAAACGCAGATCAATTTATCTGAGAACCAAAAACTGTCTTTCAAAATATTTTTGCTAGAAAAGAACTTTAAATTTAAAATACGACATTTTTGATATAAAACGTCAAACAAAATAAAAAATATCAGAATTTTATTTACATTTTAAAAACACATTTGTGTGCATTGAACGTTTCTCCTTTCAAGCCTTTGAGTAGTGAACTAATTTTAAAATGCCTTAAACGTAGATACCATATTTGTATGCCCGCCACTTATCGTCCATACAAACCCACTTATCTGTCAGGACCGCGCAGCGTGTATGAAGCTTGTATATCAATAAATAAACTCTGTTGATAGCACACAATATTCCTTCATTTCTTCGCGCAAACATTAACAATACACTTAACGTTGATTAATTTGGGTTATTGATCTATACAATCGTACGATGAACGCCAGACATTTTGTCCGTCTCTGTCTCCGATTCATAATCTCCGAACTCATCGTGCAAAACACTCTCCATCTCTATCTCTCCCCGAGCTCAACGTGCAAGAATGCCCTTTCTAAATCATTGGAATTCAATCGCAAATACGCGACTGTACTCATCAAGAGGATAAACTTGGTCGTATTTTCGTTTTTATTGAGCCTGCTGTCGAAAAAACCCTCTCAGCTGTCGATGAGGTTGGTTTTATCGACAATAGAGAGTTATATCGGAAATTGTGTTGTCCAACTGTTTCTGTAATATTTCTGATTCTATTACTTCTATTTTTTTTTATTATCTGCACTTCTAAATCATAGTTGTTGGATGACTTATCTATATTCATATATAAAGGGAGGAACGTTCCCCGTTTTTAAATATAATTTTTCTTCCATTCGCGTTTTGATATACAGTAACATAGTTTTACTTAAATCAGTATTAATTTCTTCAAGCATATTTTAAAAATAAAACTGGGTAAACACTCTGCAGTAATCAGTGTAGCATTGTTAGCACTTTTTGCTTCTTTTTTGCATTATTTGTTGCAATTTCCTTAAAAAAAAATTTTTTTAATTTCAAATGGCAAAATCATTCGAATTAAATATTGCGATTCGTACCTCTATTATTACACTACGAAATTAAGGCCTTTCGATCAGGGAAATTGCTCAAAAAATTCTATAAAAGTTGCATCATATCATTAGAAGACGCTTGGAGACTGGGACTTTTAAGGAGAGGAAAATATCGGACCGCCCAAGATCTAATATGGATGCTGAAGATAACTTTAGATTTGTTTGGACTTAATGGACGTGTAACACTGAAGAAACTCAAATTAAACGAATTCAATCAACAAAGCACTGGCTCTGAACACAAAAAACATAAATTTTGAATTTTTTAGCTCAAAGAAAAGGGTTTTTATTTGCCTACAATCAAGCAAGGTGGTGGAATTGTGATGGTAAAGGGCTACTTTAGAAATGAAAAGACTGGGAATTTAATAAAAATTGACGGAACATTAAATAAAGAGGGTTATTTGAAAATACTCCAAGAGAATTCAGCAGCTTTACGTTTTCGAATATTAAGGCAATTTAGCATTTCAGCAAGAAAATTACGCCAAACAAACTTCAAAACTCGGTATCATTTTTTTAATACAGAAAGGACGATCCGCTGTTTAAAAAATACATAACAGATACAAACAATGATATTTATTTCGGGATCTTGAATTAATAACTGGCCCACTACACCGACATATTGCAAACTCATTAAGAAATTATAGAAGCAAATTCATTAATGATTTAAAAGAGATTACCGACATTAAACTAAATAATGTACATTTTTGTTACGTACATGATATACAAAATAATAATAAATTGTCATTTCTTTCAGATGTATAAATCTATACTTATATTGAATCTTTTGATGTGGAAGAAATAAAGGTCGCTATTGAATAGGGTTGGCGTGGAGTCTCCAGAGTCTTCTTGGATTAACAATAATATATTGATCTTGCAAGACAAGAATTTGTAGCAAGAAATGTGAAAATACATCTTTCGATAATGTCCATTTCCAATGCCGCTAAACCGGTCAACGAAATTAGATCTGGCTTCAATTGGAGACGAATCTGTCCAAATCCATGTGTCTTATCTCCATGATGCATCAGAAAATTCGTCATTGGTATTTTAGGATTTCATCAATACGTGACCTCCTTTCTCCGTAATTCTCACCGGTAATATTCATTATAAAAATATCTCTTTACTATAGAAAGCATAGTTTCGATGACTCCGTAAAAACCGGACGTATCTATTAATGTCTGAATTAGCACGACGCAAATTGGCATTTAAACATTTTTCATCAACAACAGGCATGGATGTAAATTGATATTTGTACAGTTTCAATGTCTGCTTTATGGCGAGATCGAATGTTCTTTGTGATCTGGCAAACTTTTGAAAACTCAATTTCAGATAACAGGGATGTACGTATGAATTGACGTCAATAAAGACATAAAATTTTGATGT
The DNA here is from genome assembly GCA_008973525.1 of Stenopsyche tienmushanensis. Lineage (NCBI taxonomy): Eukaryota > Metazoa > Arthropoda > Insecta > Trichoptera > Stenopsychidae > Stenopsyche > Stenopsyche tienmushanensis. Next base: position 1,112,921 of record WACJ01000274.1, read on the forward strand.
TTGAATAACATTTACAGATGTATTTCTACAGCCGAATGCTACGAGTACGAATTATTTTCTTGAAATTTTTGAGAAGAAGCTTGATGTATTTATATATAAATAATTCCATATGATTGAATATTAGATGAAATTTTTGATCCTGAGTTGAGCATATGGAAATCATATGCATTATAAAATTGCATTTGCTCTGCTATGAATATAAACACGCTAACGTGCTTATTTGAACGTTTATACGGGCCTTGAAAGATGCAGTTGGAAAGACAGATTGGAAATATTGTGATGCAAATGATTTTCTCCTCAACGATTACAGGGTATTGTTATAACTAATATATTCATAGTCTATTCAAATATCAAGCTGAAACTGGCACTTGGATAGTGTTAATGTGAAACGCAAAGCAAATCCTTGCAAAATCACTATCAATCAACCATAAAAAATTGACCAACTATGTACATTTTTTTAGCATGATATAATTTGTAAATAACAAACCATTGGATATATTTTGCATTCGAATTGTCATATTAATTTTGATGATATATAAATCATAAAAACAATCAACGTCGATATTGTATGAGTGTCATTGTATAAGATCCGTCATATTAATTGTTACTAAATTTGCTCTCACACGATTAATTATTTCAATGGCATTGGCAGCATCATAAAATGCAATAATATTGACTCTAAATTAACAGCTATTTCTCCATTAATGTTAAGGAAGACGAAAGCCCGATTATCTATTCGTTGTGTTATAAAAAGACAGCTTTATATGAAGCCCTATACGTGCAATTTCTTATGAACGTGCAGAAAAAAATGAAACACTTAGAAACAGATCTATTTATATAAAATATTATCTTTTGAATTAAGATAATATGAATGGTCTAACAATTTTTCAACATGTACAATTTCTTCGGTTAAAGTAAAGGCCCAACAGTAATTTGAAACAGCGAATGACCATCTAAAAATTAGGATACACTCGGGTTTTGATTGCATTGATCAAATGGCACTAAAAGCATCCTTTGATCAATACTTTCCATAAATACTGTGCAAATATGGCCTCCCCTTGATATAAATTTGTGCTATATTTAAAACTTTAATTTTGTACTCGGGAATCCTAAAGAATATATAGACACCCTCTGTCATCTTTTTCAGCGTTCTAGATTAATTTAGATCCTCATGATGTTATCTTAATGAAAATGTTTTTTTTTATATTGGAATGCAAAAAAATGCAGATTTTAGAGATATATCTCAAATAAATTAATCAAATTGACTTCCACATGTCTTATTAGATCATTTTTGTACTATTTCTACATGTCTATAAATGGTAATATAATAATAACGTCATTTATGAAAGCAAAAGCTTCAAAATAGGCATAAGTCTGTTTAATAATAACGTGAGAATTTTCCCATGGATATTTAGCCAGATTGTTCTTACGTGTTTTCTTTTATATAAATCTACATGTTATATAAATTCGATCATTACTATGTAATTGGACAGATTTCGGTCTTACAAATTTAGTTGGAAAGCGACGGCTAAATTCCAAGACTCCATGATTAGTCTCATTACTCTCAGATCGACCCCCATGAATCATAAAGTCTGTATTGCTTTAAATAAATCAGGCTTTTTTTGAAACCCGTAACGCCTATTACGTGTTACCACCCCCAATTTATCAGAGCCTGAACGATCATTTGGATAAAGTCATTCGTTTTAATGTTTAATGAAAAACTTAAAATGTATAATTTGTGGTAGATTTGATAAAGTTGCTGTGGATTTTTATCTCGATATTAATGAAATTAATTTAATCTAACTTAAATTGATTTAAATTCAAAGATGAGAGGCAATCTCGAAAGAAATTAGCAGATGAAAGATCAAGATCCCCTCTTAATTAAAAACTTATTGGGGAAAAAATATGGCACTCATCCTTCCCAAGAACTGGTTCCCAATTGAGAGTTATTTTTATATTTGCGAATTAATTTAATTCGGGAAATCCAAACACGTTTTATAATATCGTTATGATTGACATCTATAATTTATTCCATCACAGACAGCCAATCTTCGTCGGTTCTTGAAAAGGTTGCAAGCGTTCGATGCAGAACAAAAACGTGCTCCGATGAATTATGACACTGCAAACTGGTTTCGGAAAATCGAAGAAAGAAGAAAGTTGAACGAGAGGGAAAATGTCGTTTTAGAAAATTCTATTACTGCAATTTTATCGGAAATAATTGAATCAGATGCTGCAAAATAAAGTTGAATGTCGCATTCAATGAAACGAGTCGTTCATCGAATTTCATGATGATAAACTGAAAGAAAATGATGAAACAGACGATGATAATCCTTTTTTGATTGGAGTAATGATTTTTAAATTAATGTAGAGAATATAATAATTAGTTTTTAGCAATAAGCTCAGATTAGTAAATAGTCATAATAAAAAATGCATATTACAACTCCGACTTGCTATCATTTAGCCCTTATGATTAACCCAGTGCTCAAAATGTAAATTTTCCAAATTGGAACGATTCTTAGTTTGTCAAAAATATCAAGCTTTATAATCTTTGTTTTCGATTACAATATTAACAAGATGTTTGTTATTGAATTGACGTTTAAGCTTTAACTATATTTCATCTAGGAAACGAAAAGTTGAACGGAGAAACCGCTTTTTCAATCGACACCATCCAAGGCTATTGATAAGGTGAACAAGTTGTATCTCTTTGCTTCTAATATTATTATAATCACTACATAGAATTGATTTACTGGAGAATAAATGTATTTTCTAATGAATAACTAGCTTTACGAGTTGATTTAATCAATCATTTTTATTCCTGTTGCTAATTGGCGAAAGAAATTTTATGTAACACGTCAGTCAATAAGACCGTATGAATTTTTCTCTTTAAACTTTTTTCTTCTTCATTTGTAGTTTTCGTAATTCCACAATACAGACTTCTTGTGTAATGTTATTGAGAGTGTTATATATTGAGACTAAATATAAAACGACCAAGTGTTGATATAGTAGATTAAATTCGGAACTCTTACTATAAAGGTTCGGGTTCACATCTTAATAATATTTTCGATCGCGTCCAAGTTTTCCCCGATTTCTTACACCTGGAATAGGAAAAACTGAGACGATTAATAAAATGCTTCCCTTGGACTCCAATGGAGATATCGGTCATGATATTTTAAAAAGAAAAATAAATATCAACCTGCTAAGTAGGCGAGACGTACATATACGTCCAACGTAAACTGCATCGAAATGGTTAGAACGTATATATACGTCCTCGAAATATATACCGAGTCCTAAAGCAGGTGGGACTTTTTTTTATTTAACGAATGTGTGAGTTATCGATACATGTTTTGACATTAATTTAAGATAGGTAGCAAATTGGTTGCACTTCGCTATTGTGTACTTAGTAAACGGTGACTAGAAGCATAAGGTAAGATTCAAAGGCAAACTTAAAGTTTTAAAATAGAAGGACAAAAGGGACGTATTGATGCTCAGTTCAAACAACATAGTAAAAACCCAACCTATGTCATCAAAAAACAGCATTACACCTAAATCATCACGCTTAGTTGAAAAGCTTTTTTAAAGAACAATTGAAAGGGAACTAAAGCTAGGAAATGTCCAGTTTATTACAAAAAAGGGAAATAATCTACATACTGATGTCCGGATTGTGAGGTAGCACTACATGTCAACAACTGCTTAAAAATATATCACACAGAAGTTGAATTTTGAATTTATGTATGGATATATTTTATTTTATTAAACTCTATGTTTCCATTTTCTTTGTGTGCTTTTATATTTGTTAACTTCTCTATGTGTTTAAGTATCTAAATGTGTTTCATTAATTTTTTTATAAATTCCAAGCATCATTAAAAAAATGAATAATATGAACTCACGTCAGGTGGGCGGGACGTATATATACGTCCTAACGAAAATGTGCGCGCCCACTGTATGTTGTGTTATTGAAAGGTTAATCAAGACAGAATTTAATGTTCAGATGAAAATTATGTTAAAAGTTTTTGCTTAAATCTAGGATACTTTCTCTTGATGATATAACAGCATGCTGCTTTAAGGACTACATCCTCTCTGTTATAAATAAATACTGATACAGTGAAGCAAGACTTAGATCCATGTTCGAATGGCAGCAAAGACGAGGTATTCGGACGCCGAAATATTTGGACCTCAGAGGAAGAAGGTTCAGGACAATAAATGATGGAATGCGTAGTGGGTAGCCAAGGCTCTCTCTTTTATATATTTGTATGTACAAATTTCGAGTGAGTAAAATCCTAACGAGACTAATACAAAACTACTGAAATAGGGATGTTAACTGAATTCCCTCAAGTGAAAAAACTTTTAGAATTTCTTCCGAACTCTTATCAAGATAAAAGTATACTTTGCTTCTCTAGGGCTTTATATTACATAACGTATAGAGACTCGAATGTGTTTCACAATATATACATTTATGAAGAAACAAAGCGTAACAATGTTTAAAAAGGTCATTTCTCTAAAATTGGTCCATTTCAAGCCCTGGATTAACCCTAATGCTATAGAATTTAATCTAACTTAATATAAACTAATCTTAGATAGTTTATTATCATAGTTTTGGGTTGAAATCTTCCCATATATTCAAAATGAATTTAAAACCTACCAAATTGGATTTAAGCTTAACCATAAATAAATTAACTTAATCACTGACTATAATACATAGACGTCTATCAATACAATGTATGTACAATTCCGGAAACAAAAAAAGCATGTTAAATTGAATGTACGTTTAAAGACACCGTGTTTCCTTTATTAATAGTTTAAGTTTGAAGCCTTTTTTTTTAAATCTACAGCAATGTTAAGAGCATTGAAATGCTTTTAAATCCATTAGCTCGATCCGGGGAAATCCCACTATTTTTTCCTTGATCGACGAAATCAGGTTATTGTAATTAAAGCATTTAAAAAAATCCTCATCTCTTTTATCCTCAAATTGATGTTATTTTTGCTCATATTATTTATTAATTCGATATGATTATATATCCAGGATTTTTTACGATGTAGGATCAAAGGTCGCATTAGGTTATAAGCTTTGATCCTGTCTTTGTATTAAACCAATATTTATAACAAACCGTACCGGGATGATCGCTTTGACGACAATGTATTTCAACGATATCCGAAAAATGGAACAATAGATATTTGCAAAAGATCGGAAAGTCCATGACGCAAACGACCAAAAAGGACGAATTAAAAGCAACTTAAATATGTACATTCTGAGTAGGATGAAAGCTCTAAAATCTCATTGGATAACAGAGTACAGGGACGAAGGTCTCGCAATGAAATTACAAAGTTTCGCATAAAGAATAGGACCCGGCTGAAATGTCGCCGTTCGCTCCTTTTATTTTATTCAGATGGAATTGAGCGAATTTATGATGTTTGTATGATCATAGAGATTTGGACGATAGTTCCCTGCCAAATATTCAAAAGGTCACGCTGATGCTGCAGATTTTGGATTATTTGAATAAAGCGATGCTTATCTGCCAATCGACCTTAACCGCATCGACTGAATGGTGGATGGTGGAATCTGAAAACTAGTTCAAGTTCAAATAACCGTTAATTATTTATGAGATCGAGGCATTGGATAAGTGTCAGATTTCGAATATCGAAAGAATCGAATTTCACCGATGAACTTAATCCATTCGGACGATTACTGGCATCGATCGAAAATCGAGCTCATCTTTTCACATGGTTTACTTTGAAAGCTTGATGACTTTTGGGACGACGGAAGTGTTGATGGATTAACACAATATCTTCATCACAAATTATCTCCTATCATTGATGAAATTTCATTTGTACATTGATCCAGAAAGTAAGGTTACAACATTTATGCAGGATCGAAAAATGCTTGTGTTTAATTGAAATCCACAGGATACTTCACAAATATATTAAACTATTTTTCAACATAATTGTCGTTGAGATCGAGACATTTCTGGAGTCGGAGCAACAACTTTTGTATGCCAGTGTCATAGACTTACGGCGCTAGCTCTTCTGGGTTGTTTTCTGGATCCTAGGGTGCAGTGATACACCCACGTCTCATCCCCCGGCACGATCCAGAAAAGCTTCTCTATCCTGTGCAAAACTATCCAAAAATTCACGCACGATGGTCACGATTTTTTTTGTGAGCATTCTGGGTACCCATCACGTACACAACTTCTTATGACCAAGCTTTTCCAATACAATATCAACATGGAGACTTCGAAAAGTGTCAGGAGATTCTTCCCGAAGGTCGTCAAGCATCCATTAAATCAATCGATCATCTTCATGTAGCATCAATAATGTAAAGAATAAGAGAACCGAAAGACCTTCGAATTTCATAAAAGCTCATACCATTATAGCGACTAATTGCCTACTAAATTTTTATCACCAAAGTCCCAAAGAAATAATGCTCTGTGATATTCCAAGCCTCTAGTTCAAAACTGTCGGCAATTCTGTTTAATTATACAGGCATGTCAAAAACGAATGCCATGTGGTTGCTATGAATTATTTTGCCACTTCCAGGCTTCTGCAAAATTAAACATTCACCTTGAATCTTGTATACTAACTAAATCAGATCGATTATGTACTGTTTTCCCGGTACTAAAGAATAATTTAATGATTAATCATACGAATATTAAAATTTTGATATTAATTATAGCATTTACCGATCGTCATAAATAGATCATAATCAGATAATATAATATCAGAATAGATCGTAAATTCTACAGTTAATTTTGATGCTTTAAACATCGTTTAAATAAAGGCTTATTTGCCTGGAAAAATTATCTTTTTATGGAAGAAGTTAATCGATAAAAGATCTAGAAACGCTGTTACAAATAATGTATTTTATATTATTATCAATGCTAAAATCCTTCTGTTCTAATATTTTTTTAATTTTCTCGTCTCATAATTCCAAATTGCACAAAAAAATGGTTTCTTTTAATTGGAACAAATACAATTTTTAATAATATTTTTTATGCTACGTTGCATCTTCTCTTTGATGCTTAAAAAACGTTTAAAACCGATGTTTTTTTAAATTTAAAATGGCAAAATCATTCGAATTAGGTATTGTGATTCGTATTACACTACGAAATTAAGGCTTTTCAATCAAGTGAATTGCTAAAAAAATATAACTTGTATTAAAGGCGCGCATTAAACCTTCAGAAGACATCAGGAGACTGGGACTTTTTAGAGCGGAAAAAGACCGGACCGCCCAAAATCTAACAAAGATGCCGAAATAACTTCATTGTTTATATCGTCCAAAACATAACTGTGTATAATTAACCCTATAGGACTGTAAATCGCAAGACAGAGACGGGTGTCTTGCGTCTCATCATACATCCATATCGTCGGATAATCTATTAAGTTCTTTCATCAAAGATAAGACGAATTTCGTTCGTGTTGTCTTGAGAGCAGGCGTTTGTTTTGATAATTAAGATACTCGCATCATTCTTATCGTTGACCAGTTTTGTTATTCCTCCTTGAGGGTTCTGGAGTGGCGTCATTAGCCGAGTATCACCACCCCTTTGCAAAATCTACTCCTTCAGAAGTAAACTGGCAGGCTTGCACGGTAACCCTGTCCTTTTATTTTCAGACAGAAAAGTGGATTTACATTAGAGCGTAGCATGTCTGCTCTCCGGTTCAAAAGGGTTAAGATTCAACATCTACACACCGAATCATGTAACCGTGTTATACAAGGGCCGACTGTTTTACGCGGCATAAGGGATTGCCCTGCCTTCGAATATATATGAACGCACAAGCAAAATTTAGCTCGCAGCCAATTCGCACCCAGTTTTTTATATCCATTGAAATGCCTTGCATTTAATAGGGCAATATATGGAATTAGTATTATTATTGAAGTGAAACTTGCGCATGCGCCGCGTCTATTATGCATAAAGCAACCACTAGACCAGCAGTAAGTCTATTTTATTTTATATTACACAACGCACAGCTTTTAGCTAAAAAAAATCGTTTACAAATCTGAAGAACTAATTCTATTATTTAAATGCTTTTAAGCGTAATGATATAATTTTTAAATGGTCCATGAGAATTCATTTAAATGGTATGGGAGATAAAATCCGTAGCTCTCCCCTTTGTTTACGCTGCACTTTTCTTTTTGCCTGAACAAATGCCAAAGTTCAAAGCGAGGTCAAAGCAATTTGCTGAAATGTAGAGCAAAATGTCACATCGAACTCTCTATTCGTTTTATTTTAAAGTGGAACACTTTGAAAAGATCGGCACTGTTTTCTTTTAGCGCCATGTAAGGTGTCGAATTTCCTTATATGTAATAGCGAACGAATAAATTTGAATTAAGTGCGATTTTTCAGGTTAGAAAGTGATATCGATTCGAACGAATCGCATTAAAATTGAAAGTATTAACAAATATGACCAAAAAAATCTGTTTGTATGGAAGAAAGTTGTTTCGAGAATCAATTCTCATACCTAACCTTGCGCAATTTAGTCATCCGAATATTGATCAGAACTGTTTAAATTCGACTGTTAATAAATTATTAGATCTATTGTACTGTTGTGGTCCTGGATTATATACAATGGGGCGATAAACGTCTTCAGGGTTGTACCAAAAGCAATTCGACCCAAACTCGGAGCGAATGTTCGTTCGCAATCCTCATTGAAATTTCCGGATCTGGATGTTATGGGCAATTTCGGTTTCCGGCATTTAGGTCAATGCCGAAAAGATACGATTTTCGGTACCTTTTAAGTTCGCAATCAAGGGCGTCCGTGAAAGTTTTCCCGGAGACAAAGTCGTCAGCAAACCTCGGGTCGCTTTCGCTTAGTGCGATTGTATGGAGGTGATTCAAGGTTAGTATGTCAGATCAGCAGGTCCGCCACAGGGACAGAGCTGCAACCGACAATATCAAATGGAATCTCAGCAGCGCTAGAAAGACTCCCGGCATTACTTCAAATTTATGATCACCCGATCTATGGATTCTCAAACGTTCACAGCGAGCATTCAAACAGCCCAAAATGTTGAGAAGCACCGCAAAATGAATTATGTAACGCCGCTTGTTTACGTCGTATCGATAACTTTCCGCAAAGGCTCGATCAAGCTGTCATCCAAACGTCACATTTGAAACGTCAAATTATTTGGCCATAAAAAAATTTGCGCGGACCATACATCATGTATTTATTTCAAATATTGACGCGTCCAAACGACGACCGAATTTAATATTTTTAAATGCGCACAAAATTGCTTCGTAAAAAAATGGCGATATGCATACGTTTTATTGGTATGTACGCCGAGCCCATTTTTTTTCGAGCGGCCGTGAATTGAATTTACGTTTTACATTTACGGCTGACACTATAAATCCGTGCGTCTGTGATTGACTTTTGCGGTCCATAAATTAAATCCTCGATTCTACGCTGACTGCATATATAAAAGCGATTCGTTCCCGAAGTCGTATTTTTAAAAAGCGAACCATTTTACCCACAATGCGCTTTGATTTAAATTATTTAATTTTTTTAACAAATTTAAAAAATATATATAAATAAGAATGACGCCAATATTTTGCGACTTGCATCGTATGCCATTTTAAAATAAAACAGGCTACCGATTGCGGATGACATATCCAAATAGTTGATAGATTTGAATTAGTCTCGCGGGGGGATAACGTCGAAGAGCTCGCGGCCTGATCCAAAACCCGTTCGTTATCAGATCCCAGTGAAAATGTAATACTTTATAACAGTAAATCCCGGACATCCGAGCACAGCCGTTACTTAAAACAAGTTACAACCATAGTTTTTATTTTCTTCGAGCGTATCACCATCCGGCCTATTCGTTCGATTTCAATTGCATTCATGGCGGAAAATTTGAATGCATCATCCGAAGATCGTTTCTCATAATTGCGCACACTTCCAGCTCCAATTCCGGAACGCTCCGACACTAATACATTTGGCTATGCGCCCATTGCCCCAGATATTTCGAATACATGCATTTATGCGACTAATTCTAATTTAGATAAATCTATATTTATTAACCTAACATTGCCCAAATCGATTTTATGCAGAAACGATCAAAATTATTACATTGACGTCGGCCATCTTGTTTTTAATGTCGTTCAAATGCAAAATGTCACCATAAGATGGCCGCATGTGTTATATTAAATTGCGCTAATAATACGTTTTAAAGACGTTTTTATGCATTTCGAAATGCTGATGCTTGTGATGATTTGAGCGAATAAAAAGTATATTACAAGCGGTACGCAATTTCATTGTTCTATTGTTCGAAAGCATTGGTAACTTTCCACAAAGTTATGCAACGTGTGGGAAACAAAAGGCACAAAGTAAAAAAAGTTGTTTGCACTTGACATATGCAGAATCATTAATATTCTGGCATCCATTAATCTTAATGGTGCCACGCACTTTTCTTCAGGTCTCATAGTTTAACACTAGATTTACTGCAGCCGTCAATTTGGCGGAATGTGAACTTCATGAGCAAAATTGCAAAAACGCTTGTTATTATTATTTCTACTTGGTTTTGGCTATAATATCATATTTACAATACAAAAATTTATTTCATAATTTAAATGCTCATTGTTCACCTGTATGGTAGGATGATCGCGTATTTGCGAGCGAATTTCATTGATTCAGAAAGAGCATTCTTGTACGTTGAGCTCAGAGTCTTCTAACAATAAATGCTTTGTTTGTTTTATTTTTAGTCTTTAAATATGTAAAATGCAATGTATTTTCGAAGAATTTCGTATAAACTTGTCCATATTTCAGGAATCACTCGATATAATAAACATATGGCATCATACAAAATGATTTCTTAAGACTTTAACAATATTCTATGTGTGAAATTAATTTTAAAAATATCTATTTGTGTTGCTCTTCTGACAAAAATATAAATAAATCATTGTTTTTTCATCTTAATAGATGTATTTATGAAACAATCATTTTAAATATTTATGCACAATACTATACGCATTAAAATAATTTTTATTTTACTAAATTTGCATTAATACAAAACAAATTATGAGCATTTTTATAAAAGTCGCGCGGAATAAAAATCGCCCGAATTCAACGGAGCACAAAGTGTTAAATTAAATATATATTTGTATAATTTTTTAAAAAAATATATTCCACTTTACTTGCCAATTGCGTTAATCTAGTGTTAATGGAATGCCATCAAACTTAACATTGACTGTTATTGCTAAGTTTAAGTTCAAATTATATCCGCTCATTGTGGGAGTTTAGCCTAGATTATTTTTATCGTTTGCTCTTTGACGAGGTTTTCTTTGAAGATTGAGGATGTAGGGGAGAAGATAAGTGGTTCAGCACAACAATCACGTAATAATCGGGACTCGTTCATCAAAAAGAAAACTTCAGGTGGCAAAACTCCAATCAGGATCTAATGCGGTACTAAAGCGCTTGTTTAGCAGAAGGACGGTTATGTCTGCCTCATCCATCCGACCTGAGTAAGACGACACATAAATCTTGAGCTCATTTCACATAAACATTTCGCAGCATAACCCGAGCAATATATTATTTCGAGCTCGGGAAGCATTAAATTTTGCATGCAAAAAAATACCGGTTATCCGCATCTAACTTTGCCGGTACAAAGTTACGCAATTTCGGCAACCGCAGGGTAGATGCGAAGATATGTTCAGGTTCAACTGGCTTCTGGTATCCAACAAAAAGCAAATTGGCCTTCACCACGTAAATTTTGCGTTAAATGCCACGTTTTAAGAGAGGGTTTTTTTTCCGCCACAAAGAACGCGTAGATTGCCATCGAGAGTTGTACTCCGAAAAGTTTTCAAAGGTCGCCTAGAATTTTTATTCACGTACGCAAAAAGTATTTTATTAAAGGCAGAAAGGGTCCAGGATTTAAGCCCTTATTTAGTTTCTGAACAATTACGCCCGGTGCGTTGTCAAACGAAGCAAGTTAAAGGTGAAAGTTCAAAGCACGAACGAGTTAAGCCACTTATTTTGGCGGAGTGAAATTTTGATCGGAAATCACATTACGATATTCCATGTTCTCGGGGTATTATCACATTTGCCACCCTCTATTGCGTTCTTATTGAAAAATTTGCTTTTTATGATTGAAAATCATCGAAAATCCTGCATTATAGAGTGGTAGTAGCTCCTATACACAATCGAAGAATATTTCCATTTATTTTTTTTAGCATCCAGCATTGATTTATTAGCTTCAATTAAGTATTAAGACTATAAAAACGTTAATATTATTCACCTAATGTCTCTTTTATAAAAAAAAATATTCAAATATTATGAATATTATTCAATGGAATGCTTTTTATAGCGCTAAGCTTTTGAAATTATGTTGATTTATATCTACGTATTAAACATAATATGTATCTGATGAAGCATTCATTTTAAATCCAGTCATTATAATCAAATACGTATTTAAGACAGAATCTACGTCAGCAAATTTAGCGTTCAAAAAGGACATTTAAGCAGATCCTTAATAATATTTTGCTGATGTTCTCAAAATTACATCGATTCAATCTGATTTCAGATTGTATAATTAAATTGCATAAGTCAAAAATATTATTTATGGCCAGATTTATAACGACATAGCAAGCATTTATGCATGCATTAATTTATAACGCGTTATAACGACAACTAACCGCAACCATTTAGTTATACCTAACTACCGCCGATAGTTATTAACACTATATCACTAATCATTAGTCTTACAGACTACAAGCTTACAGATATATTAAATGATATTATAATGTAAGTATGCTCAATCGGTCCGCTTTTCGGACTGCTGATATGACGAATGAGCGGATCGCAATCGGATAAACCTTCAGAAGACATCAGGAGACTGGGACTTTTTAGAGCAGAAAAAGACCGGACCGCCCAAAATCTAATAAAGATGCCGAAATAACTTCATTATTTATATCGTTCAAAACACAACATACACGCAACAAAATCGGAAAGTGGTTCAAAAGTGTATACAGTATCCTATACATTACAGAAAAAATAAAGACTAAGACTAAAGATGATTAATTTTGGCCGTGTCCTCCAGCAATATGGACCAACATTCATTCCCAAGCTCAAAGATATGCAATAAGAAAGCGATTCGAGATTAAAGTTACGGCTTGAAAATATTTATGTCTACAGAATGACAAGAGTCTTTGGAAAATCGTAGCAAACGTTCTCTCCAACAAAGAATCAGAACACTTAAAAGAGATATTAAGACCTGAAGAAATATACCTGTTAATAGAAACCTCGTACGGAAGACGCTCTAACTGTTCTCCTGAGGATGGCATTAAATTCTTTGAGCCATTTTAATTTGCCGCCAACACGTTTTCCACAATTTAAATACACATAAAACGCTCAAATGCCCATCGCTAATGATACACTCCGAAATGAAACGACATAGAAAATCTGCCATTCATGGGAAATGAGATAACGAGGCGCACGGAAGTACCATGAGACGCATAGGATATAATGATTGCATTATAGAGATATCGCGGTCCATTAGCAGACTGCTAATACCCGATGATTGACTCGAGATAAATCGAACAAGCGATGTGGAATCGTTGCCGAATGATTAATAGTCGCATCAATCAGTCAATTAATCGAGTAATTACAACCTACATTCGCCGAAGTTCTCGATTTCGTGATATCGACATTACTTTCAATTTCATGACTTTCTCGGACCTAAATTCGCAACCCTGTGAGTAATTATCCCAGGTATGAAAAACGACTCGATAATCCATGATTCATAACAAAAAACCGCATGATCTTGCCGTAAACGTATGAAAATTATTGGTTCGATATGCCCTTTGGCTATCGTTTGTATAATTTGGTTCGATATTTTGGACTATTTTTGCATGATGATGGACTGCCATCCATATTATGATTATATACACATCGATGTATGAATTACATGTTAGAGTTTTCATGAATAATTATATATGCTCAAATCAAAATTAGTGTCTGATTGGGGCAATCTCAAAATGCCAATTAAGATGTTTATGCAGATTCTAGATTTATAAGAATTTTTATAATCATTCATGACGAATAACATCATTTAAATTCAGCACAGACTTATTGATTCAATGCATAAATTATGATCAAAATCTCAAGCTGGAATTGAATTAAACTGCACGAACTTAAACCATCATGCATACAATCATCAAGCGTTCAACTCCAACACGAGAGAAGTATTATAAGAATGTAATACAATTGATCTATTGTCTTCTATATGTCTCTTTTCCATATATTCCGTAGTCTCAATTTTCGCGATCTTTAAAATGTTTATTAGTACAAAAAATTCGTATTATCATCAGTTTGGTCGTTTTATCTATGACTTCGGCATATATAAATAATGTCAATAACGTCACACCGAAATGACCATCAAATTGGCATATTTTTTAACACAAACAAATACATTATATTGAAGGAAAAAATGCAAAACATAATGTTTGCAATGATAAATCTGTTATAAAAATGTTTCAAAAATGTAAACATCAATATTATGGGTTTTTTGTTTCGATTTTATAAATATATGGTCATTCAATAGAGACGCTCGAACTTTGTTAGATTATAACGGCCATATTTTTAAAACAACATTTATCAAATTGATTGTGGATTATTTATAAATTAATGGCAATTTTTTATAAAAAGTTATAATGTTGAACAATGCGTGCAAATTATCAAATTTTATTTCCAAAACAGTGTTCCGTTCGAAAAACGTTTCATCTAAAAAATCAATTTTTGGTCCGAAATGTCCATTTTTTGATGAATGGGATGATATAAATAAACACAAGATATACCAGCACCAAATTCATCCCAAGAAAGTTACTGTTTGGTGCTGATTTTGGTCTTCCAATAAGCAACTATGTACATAGTTCCAATTGGACGGCGCTACGTGCTAGTCAGCGCATGCCACTATGGACATTCTGCACGAGTGATTTGAGGACTTGGTGAACGCCATGTAGTAAATTCAGACAGATTTATGCGACAAAATCATCGAAAATTGGACCTCCCGAATACGTGCTACCTTAAATATTCTTCTAATAAAATATTCTTCTAATATATAAAAATGAATTGGGTTTTGTTCGTTCGAAATGAGCTGCCATACTGTTCATCCAATTGCAATAAATCTTCATCCACTTATTGCTAAAGAATTCGCGAGTAACATAGGTATAGTTTAATATATAAAAATCAATGTTTGTTTGTTCGTATTTAATGCGCTGCCATACCGTTCATTCGATTGCGATAAAACTTTGCCAACTTATTGTTTGCACTTTCTCAAATAATATAAGTATAGTACAATTAACTTACAGTAGATCCTATATATAAAAATCAATGCTTGTATGTTTCATATTTGTAATAAAACTAACAAAATAAAATAAATTTCATTATTTCTATCATTCCTAATTAAACAAGATAACTCTTTCAAATTTCAAACGGTATTTTTTGAATTAATACTTCTATGGCAGCAACGCGTCGGGTACCAGCTAGTTCAAAATAAAAATAAAATGAGTGGATATCTTACACACAATTTGTTTTATTCATATTTAAAAATCGAGCGCTCTTATTAAAAAAAAAACCTATAAGTTTTGAGAGTATGATTGATTGAAATTATTGGATTCTATCTAAAAGTAGCAGAAGACAAAGGAAGCAAATGCTCCCAGATGGTGAATGAAATAGAATTGGAAGCTGCTGAATATGTTTAGTAAGAAAGTTGAAAGCCCTCCACAGCATATTTCTCCTTTGTCTCTGAATACCAGTCCTAAGTCAACGTCCTCGCATCCGATGACGAAAAATAACCACTATCGTATACCTGCAAAGGACAATGTTTATCTCAGAAAAGTATACTCCAGAGGAATGCCCAAATTATACATAATTTGAACATTATTAGGTGATCATATTTAATATTTGGTAAATACAACTAATATCATTTTTTTGTTTGGGTCAAGGCAATATTATCACAGTTCAAAGTTCAATCGCGACAAATGGATAAAATTCAAGCCATATCAACAAAACACAATATTGACATGGAATGCATCTGATTGAATACAAAAATCATTCGAAGATGTCTCAAAAATCAGCATTGTATTGAGCTAAATTTGAATGCCCAATTATAATATGTGCAATTAGAATCCAACGCATTGTGCAAGCTTTAATAGATGCAATTATCAGATGCGTTCAGTACATCGAATCAAAATGTAAATGCAATTAAATTGCAATTAAATATGCATGACTGTGATTTAATGTACATATTTATCCAACGAGATTCATATCGCTGTAATGTACCGCGTGTCAAAATTGATGTACACCCTACGTGTGCGATATGGCAGCAGGGCTACCAAAAAGTAACCAGGTGTAAAAATAATGTATTCGATATTTCGCATACATAATAGATCAAAGCGTGTCTTATCTATTTCGCTCGGTATCTTTAAACGGGTCTTTAGCATCTCGCTGCTGGGTTGTATCGCATTTTCGCGAATTTCTTTGAGCATTATGCACACAAAGGCATGAGGAATCGACTTTGGCAATCTCAAAGCGATGATGAGGTCGTCGATGCGACGTTATAAAATGTGTTTCGGATAGATTGTGATGTGGTAGATTTGGGCATTCAAGCTCTTTGAATCGATTTAAGGCATCTGCAGAATTCGTAGCAGACGCCTTTGTGGCATACGAATGCACTATTTTATAGACAAAATACCACAATGATGCAGGAAAAATAAATGGAAATCGTCCCATATAACAGCTTCCATTGTGACCTTAACTGTTAACTTCCTCGGCGTGCAAATAAGAGCATTGTTCATGAAAATGCTGAATGTGCATGGAATCATAGGTCGTATTTTTAATACACGTTTTTATATCGGCGGACGATCAAATCTTTCGCGCCGCATATAGTTCACGTTTAATTGCTATAGTAATTGAATTTCAACTCTATTATGATCGCGATGTATAACATGCATGTCATCGTAGCTATGAGGCTAATTGTGATAATATTGAAACCGGTTTTGTTGGATGTCATGGCGGTATTTCACGGGTCGTCATTAAAATGCATGATTTTTAAATGGTAACATTTGAATTTGACCCGATTTATATAAACACATGGTCGTCTTTGTGCGTTGTGAAATTTCATCACAAGCTGACATTGAATTCTTCTTAAGAAACTTTCATCATCGTCATGGACAAGCGACATGAATTTCGCCTGGTAATGATTCATGAAATAGCGAATTTCCGGTATAAATGCCGAACAAGATGCAATTTGTTAAACAACGTTGATTTATTATGAATTTATATTAAATAAATTTGTATCAATTAATTCATAAATTTAAGATGCTCTATGAACACCCTATAAAATTAATGAGTCTATGCATGATTTAAATATATCAGTTGATGCATATAAATTTTAGATGATATGGTACATATCTATACAAGCAAAAATCTATCTGAAAATCATTTTTTTCCCATATGAAATATATAAATTAAAAAAATCAATTCAGGCATGCAGTTTGAAAATAATCTGGAGCTCGTGCATTTATAAGGTGTTTATAAATTTTCCGACTTGTTCTCAATGAAAAACCGTAAGCCAATGTCTATTGATAGGAATAAGCATGATTGATAATATAAAAAATAAACCTACTATTTTTTTAATCCACTTCTGTCAAAAAATCACCGTTAACTTGTGCGAGAGATAGTGGGTGAACGCGTGTAACCCACAACGCGTTCTGAGTCCAACTGACGTGAGCCAGAATCAGGGGAGATGCTACAACCCCACCTTGCCAGATATTCAGCCTTCACGCAACTGTTCAAGACCCACACGGGGTATACAGTACCCCACATGATATATACAAAGTATTAAATAAAAATTATCACTTATAAATTATATGCAGGACATTAAATCTTATCAAGAAATTTCAATCACACATATTCCTTATTAAATTGCCATTATATCAGATTTATTTCTGCATGTTTGAGAATGGAAAAACTGTTTTGAAAATGCACCCTTCTAGTTCTAATTCAAAGCTATACAAACGGCAACGGAAGATGCAGTCGTTGCACATTTCATCAGCTATAATTACCTGCCTGCATACATCCATTTGATATGTGTTGAGAACATCATATGCTGAAAGAATTTGCCTATGTCAAGGTGCAAACATGGAATTATTATTTTATTTTGTTGCTATGCGCTATATCACTTGTTGATTTGAACTCTTCGGGCAATTGATATATATAATTTTTTTTATGTGTGTGTTTGTTTAAAAAAAAAAGGACACTCGGGCCTCGTATAACACGGTTATAAGATTCCGCAAAAACGTCGTGTAATACAAATCCGTGTTATACAAGGTTTGAAGTTCATTCAAAATTAGGGATTGCGTTCCAAAAAAATATCGCTATTATTTTAGTGTCAAAGGAGACATTTGGAATTACCAAGCAATTAAAATACAACTTCAAATGTGCAATTTATGTAAGTAGAGACATTGAGTATTTCCAATATTTATTTATTTTATTGTTCTTAGAATCAATTCCAATTTGCATAAATTACATGTTTTCTAAAAAAATGTAAGAGGAAACTATTTTTATTGACATCTTTCCTCAAACTCCATTAATTTTATAAGCGACTCATCGCGGTCAATGGACGGTTAAAGTGTCATGGTAATGAATGAAATGCAGAAAGAACTTTCTCCCGCGAAATTCAAACGAGTTTAGTCTTTCTGCATATGAAATACAGGGCGCAGGATCCTTTCGATCATCCCCAAGTCTTATAGTAAATTTTGGGCGTGCTTTCACCAACGTAGGGTATCTCCCTCTTGCTGATAAAGCTGCTGTCGTAATCGAGAGGCTTATAATTAGGTATGTTAATTGTTACTATCGATCACATTATTACACGGGGGACTCACTATAAAGGCACTAATCAAAATAATTACACCTTGCATATTCGCCAATTTAATCCTGGCAGGGGGGGAGCATTGTGCTTGCTCCAGGTCCTGATGCTTCTCAAACTGACGGTTTCATCCCGTAATTAATTCTTGTCCGCGTGCTTAAATTTAATTATGCATAATTATCGCGGGATGAATGCGCGAAACAAACAGGATCTAATTTTTTACGATGGAAAATTCCATATGAATATTAAATAGGCCATAAAATTTAGGATAGAATACTTGATCGATATGGTGACTTTCTAGTGATTATTTTCAATGGCTAGCTTCGGAAATGACTAATTTTTAAATCCACACACAAAGGCCTGATGATTCATTATGTTATTTACGAAACACCAATTTGTCCTATATTGGTGGTAATGTCAAAGTGCAATCAGGAGAAATCATGTTGTGGTGGTATTACGTTTTTTTATGTACACAATGCAACTATCGTATTGTAACATTGGGCTGATGCATAAGTTTTCGATCTTTTTTAGCGACTCTTATAGAAATATATTTAATAGACCATCAAAGTGTTGGTCATTTGAATCTATGACATTGTGCCATATTTTAGACTGACAATTGGATCTCATCAATATGAAAGTAATCAGACTATGACTTTTTACATCGTCAATGCATTTTACAACTTTTTCTTTGTGATTGATCACTGATAAAGCTTACGGAAAGAGTTTGATCAATTCTACATCTAATTTTAATGATCAAACTTATATATTAGGTAGAACCGAAAGTATACGAATATTTAGCAAAAAAACGCTTGAATTTATTAAGAACAAAACTAGTATATACAATATTATAAAATATAATTCCTTTCAATATGCAACACATATTCCCATCGTTCTGGCAGTCTTTTGATTATTCTTTTTATAAAAGCTTTCCGGCTTTGAAGCACAAAACTATTTCAAATACATTTCCACTTCAGCAGAGCCGTAACGAGGGTATGAATAAGTTAGATACTGGCCCGTGGCAAGTATCTAACTTGTGTCCCCTCCCCCCTATTATTTTAAAAGTATCCGACTTAACGTTGTTGCGGTTGTTGTTAACTAAAAAAAAAACACCCGCGTGCTACCATGATATGTATTTGGTACACCATATGAAATTCTGTAGAACTCTAAACCCCGTTTCTATTATATTTCATATAGATATTCCCATTGTCAGAATCGAGTTGTAGTAAATACATTCGGATGGTGAAGGAAAGGTTAGGTACCAAGAAGAATATCGCAGTGATCGACCAAATGATGTGACCACATCAGAAATGATTAAAAAAATCCACGTATTGGTATTGGATGACCGTCGACTTTAAGTGTGCAAACTAGTAGACAGGCCTTTCAAAATTTGCACTGAAATTTTAAACTTTGGCTGAGTTTTTTAATCAATTCATGGTCATTGATGAAATATGGATTCATCCCTTCACATCGAGACAAAGGAACGTGGAGATCCTCCACTGACCGCTCAGATCATAGAAAATGCTTCAAACACCCCTAAGAGAGGACGGAGTAGCCATAAGGTCTGCGTGTTCAACCGGTCCGCTTTTCGGACCGCTGACATGACGAATGAGCGGCTCGCGATTGGATACCATACCTAAAAAATATCTACAAAACGATTACGCTCTCTCATTACAAAAATAACATCAAAAATCGTGGGTATTATATTTTTGCAATTTT
The DNA here is from genome assembly GCA_008973525.1 of Stenopsyche tienmushanensis. Taxonomy (NCBI): domain Eukaryota; kingdom Metazoa; phylum Arthropoda; class Insecta; order Trichoptera; family Stenopsychidae; genus Stenopsyche; species Stenopsyche tienmushanensis. Next base: position 1,133,484 of record WACJ01000274.1, read on the forward strand.
GTAAAATAATACACAAACATTAATTAGCAATTGAAATTAAGTCATTTACTCTCACAAAATTGTTAATAGTAAGTCAACATAATTATTTTAAATGATGAATAAAATTGAATAAAAAGCTGGTCGACCCATTTATGTCAACGTTCTTATAGCTTACGCTCATCATATTGTAATTTAGAACGCTCGTTATAAGCGTGAATATATTGAAACGCACAGAGCCGTAACGAGGGTATGAAGCCGCCTGTGGCAAGTATGCAAATAAGCCTCTGAGGGAGCTTCCTGTGATCAGTACTAATCATAGAAAATGCCACAAAAAGCCCTAAAAGAGAACCGAGTGGCCACAAGATCGGTGTGGCCAACCGGTCCGCTTTTCGGATCGCTGACATGATGAATGAACGCCTCGCGATTGGACACCATACCTGAACTTGTCTACAGAACGATTACAAACTCTCATTTCAAAACGAAATTGTCCGAAGAAGACTGATCGGGTGGGTTGTTTAAATTTTACAATCGGTCTAAAATATTATTGTCTTTATTTTATTGCGGGCTTATATCGGCTTAAAAAAGAGTGACTAGACAACTTAGTGTATATTATAAAAACGGATAGTCAATCAGTGTTGATTCCTGTAAAATAGAACGGTCAAGTAGAATAAAAACGATGTGCAACTATCGATCGGTATTCTGCGTTTTGCCTCCCAAGCTCAGTTATAAAATGAATTTCCACTATTTAATGGAGCACAAAGATTCACCGATGTAAGGAGCAGTGCATAAATAAACGATTTTTTAAATCCGTTTCACATCATTGGACAGATTATGTGGAAAGGCCAATGGATGAAACATTTACAGGACGATCATATAACGAATTATTGTTGATTTTCCCTGAGAGGATATTTACGAGGCTCGCAAATATGCTTTTTGCAAGGTCTCTCGCCTTTTTCTGACATTGTATTTGCTCTCAAAATTTGTGTATCAATAAAAAATGTCATATACAGCCAAATTTATTTGCCTGCTCCGTGTTGGGTATGCATACGACAAAGTCAGATTTGTCAAGTCGGTCGGTTATTTAACTTTCATAACGTATGTGAATAAATTTCCTGGAAATATGTATATGACTGAATTTAGAGAGGATTCTCAGAAATCGATAATTTGTTTGTAAACTTTCCGAGAAAGGATGGAAGAAGTGGTGTTCGATTATTCATGCGATGCGAATTGCGCGCAATTCTCGCGATGCTGCTTTTGACGAAGTCATTTTTTAAATTCTACTATAGAGTATTGCCATGCAGAAGTATTTGCCTTTGGATGTATGATTCAACATTCGCTTTGTCACATTGTTCGAGTGATGTAATCTATTGTGGCTGTTGAATTTAATAGAAGCATTTCCTCTTTATTAAATTTTCGAGCCATTTCATACAATTTCTCGCTCTATATGTGACAAAAACAGCATTTTTTCCCGGACATGCCCATTTTTATCTGTAATTAAAGCGTTTTGACTTTTGTACCGCTTTATAATCCGAAAAGCGTCAAGGAAATATCGTTGATTCGTTTCCGTCATTGTATTTACTTTTTGACGCTTATCTTCCATTAAAGCGGAATTCGGTTAGATAAATATGGAAATGAAAGTCTTTGAGTAAATCAGATCAAAATGTCGTGGAAGACTTGATGAAAATAGATCTAGCAAACAGACGTTTGATCTTCATTTCGAAGGCATTTCAAATATGCATTTATTCAAACAAACAACTTTGTTTTCGGAGCATATTATAACTACATTGTAAGTCCTTCGTATATTTGAATTATTCATACAAGAATCATGTATTTTTAAAGGAATCGAATAAAATCTGGAAAGTACCTAAACGTAAGCAAGTAAACGATCCTATAAAAATATATGTCTACAATCAAAGAGAAGAAAGAGATAAATATTTTCCTGGGAAAATCGATCCCTTTGTTATTCCTATTCTCAGCCTTGAAGCTGATTGTCAACTTTAATCTTCAATTTGACTTCACTCCCGTCATATAAAATAACATTGAGAGAGCACAGCATCAAATTTTGCTTCATCTAACTGAATTATTTTTATTCCAATGATTGAGCTTTATTTCAAAACATATAAAAATGGCAATCAATTATATATGACAATGCATGTTATGTGATTTCAATATTGGTGCAATTTGTATTTTTGTCTGTAAATAAATATTATATGTACTTAATATTGCAGTGCGTTAAAAGTCGCAACACTTCAATCGTGTTCCCGTGCTATAAATTTAGCCACACCTATCGAATCCCTAACCATCTTATATCGAATATAGATGATATCTATTTAACAATAATTAACATAAACTACTTGTATACAAAAAAGCAGCTATGTAAATTTTAATTTGGGGTTAATGTTCAAGCGTGCCAGTTTACTTCTGAAGGAGTAGATTTTGCAAAGGAGTGGTGATACTCGGCTAATGACGCTACTCCAGAACAGTCAAGGGGGAATAACAAAATTGGTCAACGATAAGAATGATGCGAATATCTTAATTATCAATACAAACGCTTGCTCTCAAGACAACACGAACGAAAGTCATCTTATCTTCGTTGAAAGAGCTTATCCGACGATAGCAATTTTAGTTAATTACATCTAAATTTTCAGGTCCGATAAGGTTAAGGGACGTTTTTGCCTTGTTGCACATGTATCGGCTTATACATTTGCGAATTTAATTTATATCGACTTGAAATTTACTGATAATGTTCTTAAACATTGGTTCTTTTTTTTTCTTTTGAAACAACAAGGCAGAAACGTTCCTTTAATAGCTTCCAAGTTTAAACGATTAAAATTTTAAGATGGTACTTAAGCACTGAATTAATCTTCGTCGGTCCATTAACTTAGATTAGGGTATTAATGATAATTTTAAAGGCTTTCAAAGAAAATGTTCTGACTAAAATTTATTTTGAAGGACAAGAATACGCTAACGAACTATAATTGAGAAGATATTTGGATGTGGTTTTAGTTCCTTTTTATGCTCGAATATCGGTCTTGATTTATGCGGCTTTAAACAGCAAGATATGTCAATTAAATTATTTACAGTGCTGTTTCCTGAAGGCGTACTAATGAATCCATTTGTACCATTGAGAGTTTACTTACGCCGAAGGGGGTTCAAAAACAAGACCAATCTCCTTAACAAATAGTCGTAAACGATGTCGGTTAATTAAAACAGTGTTTATAAATTTCGACTGGAAAATCTTCAGTCGATTTAATGAAAATTCCTCGGCAGGAGTTTCCAATACGGATGTTTGTAATGGAGGATAAGCAAACAAGAAAATTAAAGAGTTGACGTCACGAAGAACACCGGACAAATGGGGCGGAAGAGAACTTTATCCAACACCATGAAACGAATCTCACATCCACCTAGAGAAGTTCATCCACGGGTTTCAAAGTTTATTTTCGGAAAAATTACACGTCCTTTCGCTTTTAAAAAACGCAAATTCAGTGAAATTTCGGCCATCAATCTTACTGAGCCATCAGCCAACCGATGTGTTTTATCGCACTTATTTTTAGCAACGATAAGCAATTAGCTTTCATGTTATAATTTCTATCCTGTTGGAATAGATTCCGTATCACTTTATTTTGACTGGATATTCTAGCAAATATCCTTAATTCAATCAGATCCCAATTTGATTAAGTATTCATCAAGCCGCACTCAGTCGGCATAATTTATCAGACCCTTCAAATTCTGGTGAATAATTTAAACCTTATCCATAGGCATATATTTATAGTAGTATTGTTTTGACGTAAATCTAATTCGAAATCAAACTAATGCTAATCCAAATCATATTTTTTGTAACTTTGTTAAAAAAATGGCGCCAATTTTCCCTATTCCAATGCTGTTTACTTTCATTTAATGAAACTACCGTTAATGAAAATTGTCCTAATTAGAAAGAGCATCATCCGGAGGCTATTGTCTCGTTTTCTGCATTGTTAAACGAAAAACAATATAATTGACGTGTCATGACAAAAAACGACAGCAAAACACTACTGGAAATGGAAGACAATGTGATCAAAATGAATTTAAATACCGTTACACTTTTACTGCGACAAAATAGCTTTTTGCGCTGTCAAAATGCAAATCGAACAAAATGGAAAGGAATGTTATTATTTCGTATGAAGCCTCCCAAATGACACAGTAATATAACTTTAAAGTCAAATCGGTGGATTTGCCATATATTTGATTCTCCGACTCGCAAAATCGAAAAAAGTTCTCGATTTCTTTAAAATTAATTAATAAATTAAATGAATAACTAAAATTTGCGATAAATGACGTGCTCATAATTTTTATTCATAATAATCCACCAATATGAGTTCCTGGCATAATATTTTTTAGGTATTAAAAATATATATTTTTCTACAAAAAAAACATAGCGACTCACCAGTGAGTCGGCGGTTAAGTGATTAAAAAAAGGTCTAACGCCTTTACCGGAACGAAAACCGTAGCCGAACCGATATAAATGCTAGGAACGTAACCGAAACCAAAGCCGAAATTTAAAAAATAACGGTTCGGACCCTTGATTTTAAGCAGCGAGTGACCATTAAATAACTAAGAGCAACTCAGGTCACGCTTCAAATATCAGATCAGCACTTTTACTAAAGGACGCTGTATATTTATTACCTTTGAACATCCAAAATTATTTCCAGGCAAAATGAATCACCATAGAAGCTAAGCCCCAGTATTTTATTTATTGTCATTATTAATAGTCAGATATTTAAAAACTGGGTAATTACCCACATACGAAAAGCAATGGTAAACCACCAAAGTATCCTGTTATAACGTTATTAGCACATCCCCAGGCAATGAAATCTAGTGGTGTCAGGTCTGGAGACCGTGCGAGCCATGGAATAGGGCCGCCAAAATAATTAATTTACACAACATAGGTGCCTACAAAAGAAATCTTAATTGAAGGAATAAACGCCGCCTTTGCAAAAATAAAAGAGGAAATGCTACTTCAGACAACTACCGTAGAAATAAGGAAAATATTTCGTGTGTGCATACGAAGCAAGTAAATAAATTTAATAAAAACATCTTAAGCATAAAAAGTATGTATCTTCTTAACCCTAACACTTGCAAACTGGTACCTCTTCAAGTTTAACGACTTATTGAATGATTTATATGACATTCAGCATATTGTTGGAAAGGGTATAATCTAGAGAACTTTTTCAAACTAAACTAAGTTCAAAATAGTTGTTAATTTTTTGTTTAAAAATTTAGACGTTGACATTCCTCTTTCGTTTGCTCATTTTATGTGACTTTGAAAGCTCAGAAGTAAATTTCGTTGAACCAAATGCATAAAATAATGGTTTATTTAGAACAAAAATACATTACTAAATACAAAAATAGGTATTTCGTGCTATTACGGAATAGTTATTACGAATTAATGGTGAAATTTTGGGATTTTTTCAAATTTCAAAATGTTGAAAATAAAAATATATCGACAACTCCTGACATTTGGCAAAATAAATGTCAATCCATGTACCAAATACCCTGTATATTGATCAAATTTCCTTGTTATAATCCGACGTCCGCGATAACATCTTTAATCCTCATCCATTATCCTGCTACGAATTCAGAAGTACAATAAAATTTCTGGAAGCAGTTTATATCGCCACTGTTGAAAGGTCGAGATAAAACCCAATACAAATTCAACAAAAGCGTTCAAATTAGCCACTACATTTTTAAAAAAAGCTAATAATATCCCCAAAAATATATGCCAAGAATACTTTCATACGATTTGTTAAATTACCAAAAGGGAAATAATTGAATCGAATAATTAAATTTTAGGCGGTACTTCAATTCATCACAATCACCTGGTATTCGAGACTCAAAATCCTTAGCATAAAATGTAAAATATGTGGGGGTGGTCTTTAGGGTGAAGGCACACGGAGGAAGGCCTAAAGCCTCTGTTATGAATTAATTATAGTTATAATATTTTATGGCAATATATATATATATATAATTTTAAATTAGGGAATCAAAATCAAAAGATGATGTAACATGAATATTTAACAATTTGCAATTAGTTTTGAATGCTGATTGGAAAAGTAATTTAATGGCTGCTATACTTGGATCGATTTTAAATGTATTGTTTATGTTTATTTGAAGAAATTGCCGAATATATTGTGTTGTTGATAGTGTTTATTTATTTAACACGGTTGTCGCTGCGTTCATCAGATGTGCGCGTCTCCGAAGTCCGAGTCTCCGAAAAGCGAATCCAGCGTCTCATAGTTACGTATTTCTATAACGACTTGCAAAAAATTAAGACGGGTAGACAAGCGTTGCGGAGGGCCTATGAACAATCACTTTGACACTATCGTCGCCTAACATGTCGTCCACAACATCTCTGTCTCTCTTGGAGCTCAACGTACAAGGGTGCTCTTTCTGAATCCCTGGAATTCGCTCGCAAATACGCGATCATCCTACTATACACGTTAAAGTTTTAGTAATCAAGCCATGTATATCGCTCTTATCACCCCGGACCCATTTTCACAGTCTTACTCTCGTTGTGATTTCTGCCTCGTATAACAAGATTTCTTAAACTCTTGCTCGGTTGTTTTGAAAATCAAGGTAATTAAAACATGAGAACAGGCGTATGTTTTGGTAGATAAGATACAAGCATCATCCCTATCGATTTAAAGAGTTTTATTTCTTTAATCTTGATCTGTATATATAACATCTAAGTACTATTCAGGAATGGCCATATTATCCGAGTATCAAATTTTTTCTTCTTTTTCAGGCACGGATAATCCGCTAACCGGATAATCCGCACCCGGATAATCGAGAGTACACTGTATATCCTGTATACGTCCCTGAAAATAATTTAATAAAATTATTTTTAACAAAATATACTGGTTTATTATTTAAAATATTAATCATATTTTTAATTAATAATTTAGTTAAATTTAATTTTAATTATTAAAATATTTTTTTAATTTTATTTTTAATTTAAATATCATCATCATCATCATAGCGCAGCCACTAACAGTCCACTACAGAACTATGGGCCTCTTCAATATCCATTCATAGGAAAGGGGTTACATCCATTTCGTCTGTATCATACATTCACCTCCTCATTCGCTCGATATTGAAGGTAGCATTACCACCGAGTTTTATTTTGAACGCTCACCCAACGGGTATCCTGAGTGAACGTATTGACGAACACTTTCGCGAACGTCTCGATAAGGAGTTTGGGGGGTTTGTAAAGACTGAGTAGTTTTCATAGGGAGATGGTGGAAAACTACTCTAGACGACCTTTTTGACTCTACTGGAAAGGGCTTTCTGGAGTACAAGGAGTCCAGTCCCCCCTTTCCTCGCTAGGGCGTTGCCGGGGTAGGGTGAAGACATACGTGACGCTTAAGTGCATCTCGGATTCGCTCCTACACCAACTGAGGGTGTCTCCCCGTCACCGTACAACTTACCCGAGCGAATTCGAAACTGAGTGGTTTCGCCATTTTTTCAGGTTGCCCCTCTCAGTTCGGCGATTACAAAACGATATAGAAGTCAACGGAAGACAACGTTGTTTTTCGTTGCAAAGTAAAGATCATCAAATGCATCTCCTCGAGGCCGTCTTCTTGGTGTTCTTCTTGTTCCTGCTCCGTTCCTAGAGCCTCTCGGATCCGAACCGGTGAGGTTCCTCGAGTTCCATACTGCTAAGTAGGGAAGACCATGCAAGAGACAACGAGCGACATGCAAGTTAAGATTCGTATAAAAAGCAATGAATAGTATATAAACTGGATATCAGCTTGCTGTTAGAAGAGTATTTAAGTATCTACTCTGTAAAAAGGTACTAGACAAGTGGCCAATAGTTAAAATACATAAAATCGTATAAGTATAATAGTTAGGAGTAGTCAAATGTGGTTAGGCCGCAAAAGTATTAGTCAAATTGTATTAGCAAGGGGTAGTTATGTCGCATCACAGTATTCGAACTTTGACGGTTAGTGTCTACCGGGCACAATCAAATAGTATTTAATCGGTCAGACTGGGAGTAACTGGAAACAAATATATAGACATAGCTGAAACGAATACGAATAGGTTAAAGTCAGGTATCAAGTAATATCAAATAGTCAGGTCCATATCAAATAGTTTTATAGTCAAGATTGTATTATGGGAGCAGTCGAAAAAGCATTTTGCTCCCAGTGTTCCCGTGTTTATGTGATAGTAGGAGGCGGATGTGTGCGAGTATTTGTTAATTCACTTACCTTGGAAGCTTGGATTATTATGATCTTACTTGCGTTATTATCCTTGTTGTAGTTCCTCTCAAGTGACGCGGTGGAGATGTTCCATTTTTTGTGCAGATGTCGTAAAAACAATGTTTTTCGGCGTCACTCGCGAATTTTATATACAAGTGTAGTCGGCGTTTCGTCAGAGCGTACGAATGAACTTGCGCGGGGGAGAGTGCATGGGGGGGGGGGTCCCAGGCGTTGAGGGTGCCGACAAGTCACAGAAAGAACTCAACGTATCACAGAAACGAATTATTTTCGCAAAGCGTATCGAGCGCCGAGTCGTTTTACCTCCGACTATCGGGAGAAGACTGAATGTTAAACTTTGACAATTATTGAAAGGTTTTTAAGTCCTTAATTTTATTACAGTTAAGCGTCGATTGGGAACGGCCCACTGGAGGTAGAGAAAAGAAAGGCACAAAAAATGCATTTCTTTGAATTTCGATGTTTGCCATAAGCCGCATGTTTAGGCGATAACGAAGGATGAGATGTAATAAAATTTAGCATTATATTATAATGTTTCGCGTGTAATTTTCGTTAGGACAAGATGAAACGGTCTTACTGATGAAGGGGGCCCTGTCGGAGGGCGCAGCCCCGGCGGTGAGGTGCCGACAAGTCACAGAAAGAACTCAACGTATCACAGAAACGAATTATTTTCGCAAAGCGTATCGAGCGCCGAGTCGTTTTACCTCCGACTATCGGGAGAAGACTGAATGTTAAACTTTGACAATTATTGAAAGGTTTTTAAGTCCTTAATTTTATTACAGTTAAGCGTCGATTGGGAACGGCCCACTGGAGGTAGAGAAAAGAAAGGCACAAAAAATGCATTTCTTTGAATTTCGATGTTTGCCATAAGCCGCATGTTTAGGCGATAACGAAGGATGAGATGTAATAAAATTTAGCATTATATTATAATGTTTCGCGTGTAATTTAAATATAAACTAAAATATTTTTAAAATAAAAATAAATATAGCATGCTCTATTAATTAATAAATTAATTAAAAGCTTTCAAATGCTATTCATAGATGGCAGTAGTATACTATTTGCTTTTAAATTTTCGCCATACATTTTGTAAGTAAACAAACATTGGCATTTAGGCAGTGGCTCTCAAACTGTGCTGATAAATTAAAAATGCAAATAATTTAAATAGCATTGATTATATTTTTTTAAAGAAACAATCTATCATTTATCGTGGATCTTCTCTGCTCCCATTCATGCGACTCTTTGAAGCTTGCAACCGCGATATCGGTCATGATAGCTCATCAAAATCTAAAAAAACATCTCTGCTCCGAGTCTCTCCATTGTCAATTTAGGATAATAATGCGGTCGAGTGATTTAGAGAAATAGCTCTAAAACCACAACATCCACCAGGCGTGACCTGCTCAATGGAAGACTTCTTCATGGCATCAGGTCAAATAGAAACTTTCGTTTGTGTTCTGTTTACCATCAACGACACGCTCGAACGAATCATCACTGAAAGATCAATTTCAATGGAATTTGATCAGTCTGCCAAAACATTTCCTATCATAAAAACTCTACCCTTAAAAACGTTGCCACATTAAAAAGGCGAATCTTCTCCTTGAGGAAGTCGTGCTCAAGTACTTTAGCTCGGAGATAACGATAAAATTAGAATCGGGCAATGAAACGCCCTTCAAAATTCAATATGAAAGTGCTATCGAAACGAAGATTGATTGTTTAACCAGACAGCCCTCGGGCTCAAAAAAGGACACAACGAAATAAGGGCACTATTGATTTTTTTATTTGCCGAATTTCAAGCACAATTCAAAGATAATGGATATCCAAAGCACTGAATCGCTAAAAAGCAATACATTATCCGAAAATAGAATCGAATTTCCAACGAATGTGAGATAAATTTCGCACCTGATATTGGTTATATCATGCCGGTAAGATTTTTTAAATTTGAAATACCACATCAATCTTTTGTGTCGGTCAACTATCCAATTTTGTTTATTGCCACACAAAACAAACGCATTAGCTAAGAATCAAATAAATCTTGCATTTCTGTCCCATCTAATGCATGGCTCTTTTAATTAACATTCCAAGTTTGCATACTTTTGAACTGAAAAATGCTTGAACAATAAATTTTATGCTTCATCTCGATCGTTATATAACATTAGCTGGATTTCTTTTTGTCTTTACCAAGGAAACAACTCTGGTCTTATCTTGAAGAATGAATTTTGTTTTGAATACCTTAAACATAAATATTGGATTGAAGCAAAAGTTTTTTAGTATTTTTTGTTTCAAAACTTTTATAATATCAGTCAATTAGTTTCTTATTGACCCTTTCAAACCGGAAAATGTTTCATAATGTTCAACTTGCATGGCTTTCTGTTGTTCAGCGTTTATTTCTGAAGGAGTAGATTTTGTAAAGGAGTGATGATACTCGACTAATGACGCCTCTCCAGAACAATCAAAGGGGAATAACAAAATTAGTCAGCAGTAAGAATGATGTGAGTATCATAATTATCAAAACAAACGCCTGCTCTCAAGACAACACGAACGAAAGCCATCTTATCCGACGATAGCGATTTTAGTTATTTTTATGACGGTTAAAAGATTATTTTGAATGAATACAAATAATCGTGAAGGTCTGGTAATTTTGGGACGTGCCCTATTCCGTGGCTCGTACGGCCTCTAGACCTGACACCATTGGAATTCTTTGTCTGAGGACGTGCAAAAGAATTAACGCAACAAAGGTGCCCAACGCCCTGTATAAATCGCATTGGGTTTTACCAGTTTCCAATATTTTAAATTCAAATACGATCTATTTAAGATGGTTTTAAGCCCATGACTAATTTACGAAAAAATAGACATAATGGCTTCGAATCTGTGCCTTATTTTTTCGCAATGAATTAAATCAACGCCCCCAAAATTATGATCTGAGTATCAGATGATGATGAGTATATCGTGGAATTTCATATCGTACCTTTTTTCGAGCCCTCATTATTGCATTTGTAAATTTTGCTCAAACAAAAATGAATACATTTTCATCAGCTGTTTGTGTATAGTGAATTTGGTAACACTTGGTCTGGCGCACTTATATAGATTTCATCGTCAAAAACATATATCTGATGTCGTGAAGCAAATACGCATTAACAAATTTAAAAGCGATTTAATCCTATTATGTTATTGTTATCGTTGATAAAAATATTATAAAGTAATAATGCACATGTCTCTGATCATATCTATACGATCAATCGAAGTGATTCAAGTGCATTAAATAAGATTGCAAATTATATTTTGCACTATCTATAGCGATATTTCACATCCTTTGATTTGATATATTAGATATTTTAGCTACAGTTGAATAGCGTAAAATTCAATACAACAGAAGCATGCAACGCTTTTGGACTCGATGTTATATTAGAGTTGATGCTTTCATTTTTCAATAATAGCTAATAATAAATGGCCGTCAACTATGGTATGGCTTCATTTAGAACCTTGTCCTTAATGTCGAAAGCAAAAGACCCAAGAAAGAAAATAAAGAAACCGAACTAAATACATTTTGATGCCCGTTGTAATTAACAAGTCGATGTTTTTTTTTTGGCGTGACATTCAAATTTATATCCAAGAATACTGCTAGTGGCATTTTCATGACAACGGAGCCGACACAGTCGAATGACGACAAAATGCGTGAGTGAAATCCCATTGTTTAACATTTCGAACATTCCACAATAACATCAATTTCATTGAAAGTCGCACTTTGATGGCACGAATTTAACGGAAGAATGGATGCATGCGCCCGCGCCAAAAGTGCATTGAATGTCGACGAATAGCAAAATCGATCATAAATGCGATTACCTCGTAAAGTGAAGGTGTTAAAAGATTGGATCCGAGAGGTAACTTGATGCTTCCATTGTTTTCAGCGAGGTATTCGTTAATTCGAGTGTTCTTTACAATTTGCTCTGAGCACTGTTGAGTTCCTGTGTTTGAAGAGGACGCAAAGGATGTCCTCGTTCAAACAATAATGATTGAGTTTGGATTCAATGAATTAAATGGGAAATTTGTAAGAAGAAGAAACGTCTTGGCATCAATAATACACGAGAAGACAAGCTCTAACTAATTAAAAATAATTATTAAAATCCATGAGCGCGCTTTTGTTGGATCGTAATAGTTAGAAATTATTCTTTAGAGTCTCTAAATTATCTTTAAAGGTCTTCTAAATATTATAATTACGAATTTATACGAATTAAGAGCAAACGCAATCGACATCTTAATTTAAAAAGGCATACCACCGATAAATTGGAGCAATGAACGGCCAATAAAAAACAAGAACTTACTCGGGTCGCCGAATTTTGGCTTTTTCTATGAATTTATCGCCAAAATAAAGACGCATAAACAGTTAATTTGTCAATAATTAATTCTTAGAATATGAATATTTCGTAGAGTAGAATCAAAATTTTAAATTATAATAATGAATTTTAATAGCCATGGCTTTTTAAATTAGTAACACATAGTATGGCGCATTTTTGAGTTAAAATATTTAGCTATTACTATCTATATAATGGTTCTCATTAATTTGTTTTTTAATTTTTAAATAACTGATTAAAACATCGCAGGATTCATACGACTTAGGACAATAGGGATCTTTCGGGAATTCAGGGTATTTTACTGTGTTACATACAAATTTTATAAATAAAACATAGACATTAAATGTAAATTCGTACCTCTGTCTGCTGCATTACAAAATTAAAACGTTTCAATCAGGAAAATTGCTAAAAAATATGAAAATCTACATCAAAGAGATGCAGTGTACCATTAGAAGACGCCTGAAGCCTGGGACTTTGATGAGCAGGAAAATACCGGACCGCCCAAAATCTATTAAGAATGCCGAGAATATCAATAAATGAATCTTAACATTGTTAACACAAGACTACACACAATATTTGTTCATTTCTTTGCGTAAACATAAACAATAAACATCTGTGTCTTCAGTTTTATTAAAAAACGAATAAATTTGTTGAAGCTTGAAATCGATAAATTTGGGTTATGGTTATCAATCGATACGATAGTTCGATGCACGAGTGTGTGATGAGGCGCAAGACACTCTTTCCGTCTCTGTCTCCGATTCACAGTCACTACAATCAACATGCAAGAATGCTCTTTCTGTATCACTCGAATCCGTTCACAGCATATGCGGGATTCCTCATCAACCGGCATGTTGAGCATTTTGATAAACGTGCCATATAAAGTAGTGTACATATCTAATATATAAAAATTAATCTTTGTTTTTTCGTATTCAATGCGCTGCCATACCATTCATCCGATTGCGATAAAACTTTATCAACTTACGGTTTACACTTGCGGGAATAACATAGAAATTCTGGATTTTAGAATTTTAATATCCATATTTAACTAAATCAAATTCTCGCTATTCTCTTGAAATATATTGGGATAAAATGCTTTAAGTCGATCAAATATATTGAACATGATTTTTGAAATGGTTTTAAGCAATCTCTTTTATGAGATTATTGCCAACCATTTTACATGGTTTTTCATAGCGAATGCATATTTTTTAAATGTGATTTGAACCCAATATGATTGATTTATGAATCCAACCGCTTAACTGCAAGGCTACATACAAGTCAACTTGACCGATGAATTTAAATTATTCTTATAAGAAGAATCTCGAAAGACAAATAAATATCATTGAGACATAACAAAATAGTCCTCGAAACACTTGTTCGGATGACTTTGTAGAGATGACGAGCAAAGGGATGACAATCAAGGGTTGACGAAAATGGCGCCTGATTAAAAGTTCTGCGCTGGTAATTGAGACACTCGCGGGCGGACGTAAACAAAACAAAGCACCACATACACGTTCGTTCTTGCGCCGTATATTTAAAAAGCACTAGAGAATTGTCAAATGCAATTTCCTCCCCTTTTTCTTGCTTCTTCCCTCGCATCTGACTCCTGCGGAACGACCGCATTGAATATATTTCGGGTGCGAGCGTAATTGTGTGCGTGCTTTCTTCATTGAATGTTTGGGGGATGATAACAGTCGTGCACCCTAGTAACGTACCCTATGCGTAAAAATGCATTATTTATTAATACGGGGTCATGACGACATTCACATCAGAGTTTAACATTAATGACAAACGTTCACAACAAATAACGTTTTAAACAAACCTTTGAACGAATAAACAATGACAATTTTAGCTAACATCGTACGCATGCTGCGAATTGGCAACGAACATCTTTGCGTTTATATGAACGTATCCTTTCGCGGGCAGGGCTAACGCTTATATTCTGCTAAAAGATGACGATTAAACACATTTATTCGAACGATGCTACTCTAAAATTTAGATTTTTAACTGCTATTGAAAAGATATTCAGATCATCAAAATGTCAAACTCTGTATAATTCACGTTCAATTTTGTCATAATATTTATAATTCAATTTATTTAAATGAACAAATTTGTGAATTCGCAGTAACTTTCCAAGATTAGTTACTATGTACGCAAAATAAAATATCTATGCAAATGTCATGCGGATTTGCTAACGCCGCATAAGATGTATATCAAAGTCAAATAAAAAGATAAGATACTCTCTTCGTATTACAAATAAGAGTCGTTGTGCTGTTGAGTGAATATATATTGAACGCGGGTTGTAGCGAAGGTTCAACGTTGTGTCGAGGTGAACGCCCAATATCGATCCACCCCCAATCTCTTGGGGAGAAATGGCTCCGCGCAGACTGCACACGTCCCGGACCACACTAGGTCGAGCTGCTCCAATTTGAAGCGTCGAAAGCTCCCCGAAAGCAGGCATGAGCTCATAGCTCGATTCGCCAGGAGCAGAATACACGGGAGACACGGGAGAAACGAGAAACGCGGGAGACACGGGACCATCCCGGCTGCCATCGACCGATCGGGGAGGCGCTATTGTGAATGTTCTGTTCCAGTTATCCGGCAAAATTGCATGTTTCCAATCAACGGTGTCGCCTCTGTGCATTTATGATATAGCTAGTGTTTTTTGTGGTCGCGGCACGAAGGATTATAGCAAAATGTCCATCGGTGAGTTATCAAATTTACATTTTTATCAATCTTCCCCCCTTATTTATTTATTTTCCTATTCGGCCGCCGACCCGCCACCCCTTCGTGTCGTCACGCATCGCCACGTGATGCTCGAAAATACTATGCTAGTTTTGAATTACCGACTTTTTTCATAATTCGGACCCCATTCCCGATAACGCGCATGTCTCCCAATTTATAATCTAATCCGATGCTTTCGTTTTCTGACCTTTCGCATCAATTATGTACCTCATGATTATGATGACTTTATCGGTCGACGTTGATCGATAATTCATTGTGCGTAACGTGTACGAGGTAATTTAGAATGTTGCCGTGCGTTTGACCTTTCATTAATAAATACGCCAATGGAAAAAAAATCAACGTCCCGTGCCAATGGAAACTGCAATAATTTAATTTTAAAAACCGAATAAAAATTAATCAAGTACAACCGCAAAAGGGCGGGGCTACATCTCCGAATGTCTTTTTCCCCATTAATTTAACGATGCCAGATTAAAAATACATACGCAATCAGGCTAATTAACACATTCTAGTAATATTTATATTCAGATACATCTATAGGAAGTCCCGTGATTTAGAGGGTTTGAAATTTAAATATGTCGAGTTCGACTGTAAGAAGGTGCGGTTGGCGACCACATTTTAAAAAACATATAAATACACTATAAAAGCGACCAGAAAAATACAATTAAAATATATATATATATGTATTTCAATATCATATATAATTAATTAAACATTAATTAGCGTTTAATAGGTTAAAAAATTCTGTGAATAACCAATTGTAATTAAATTAGCATTTATTAATCCGAAAGATGTTTTTATGAACATTAATAATTTGTATTACTTCGCTAGGACTCAAATATTCGGTTGCTGCATAAGTCTTGCACATACGAGGCTCGTAGAATTTTAATAAAAATGTTTTAATATACGAATAGGGCGTTGTCTAAGCGTGCATAAAAATGGATTTAAATAGAAAGAACATAATTAAAATCACTTACTACAAGCATAATTGTAACACTATCACGGTTATAGCGAGCAATAATACTTACTAACTACCTCTATTAATATAAAATGCAAGTATTGATACTATCAATTTGAACATTTTAAAGCCTCTCTTTGATTCACTATACATATTTGTAATCATTTTTATAATAAAATTTTGAAAAAAATGTGAATAAAAAGCATTTATAACGGTTATAACAAGTATAGCAAAATTATAATCAATTGGTAATTTGATTTAAAATATTTGTGTATGGAAAATGACTCAATCTGCCATTCGTATTGTTAATTCAATTGCTCAATGGCGTTCGTGGAATTGGTCGATGGCGTTCACCACCGTTAAAAGTATTGCAAATAAAAATATGTTTTTTTGAATGTATTGTGTTTGCTTTATAAATCCCCTGATAAACGATATGAATGTTGAATAGATCATTGTGATAACTGGATGCATGATTCTATAACAAGCCATGCTGAATAAATAGAGTGTTCGAACGACATCCACTTGGGAACGTCGTTAGAATCGTCAGTAAAGATGGAATAAAAAATAAGTTAAAGGAAGAAAATTGAAGGGCGATAAGGATGACAAGGATAAACGCCATGGGAATCGAGACGGATTGTTCGTTAGTATCAATTGTCAGAAATATCAACATCACAATGAGATCAGAATAACCCATATAATGCGGTCAATGACATGTTTATACTGCTAGATCACGAGAGGATCTCGTTAAGTGATGTTAATTTATTTTTTTCGAAAATCCAACTGCATCGGTACGGCATCGTTGATGTTTGGACAGTGTGATTCGTTTCACTTTCGAATTGCTATACACACATTTGCACGGTCCGAGATCTGAGAGTGCACATTTTTCAACGAATGATCTTTCATTTTGAATTGACAGAGCTGTTGATCCCGAGGGTTAACGGACTGTCCGAGACGGACAAAAACGTGAAAGGGGTCGATAGGGGTTCAATGGGCCGTCGAAGACTTTCGCATTTGGTTTTGAACGCGAGCCAAGAATCGTATACTACATGATATTTCGGATAGAGAATTCTATATTATTTCAACGTCGTTGATTCCATATAAAATCACACATTGATGCATTTTAAGCCGAATATATTTATTAAAATCAATATCAGACTTTAAATGGTGCTGAAGAATTCTAATCATTTTTAATTCACATGTTATTAAATAAAAAAGGGGATACTTTCACTTGATTAAAGTGAAACTTCCTGCTTGCTTTTATTTGCATTGTTTTTTTTAAATTCTAAGATGAAACTGTGTTTGTGTACTATATAATAAAATAGGCTTGCTAATGGTGTAGTGGTTGCTTTATACCACGTATCCTTGCACATAGCGTCTCTGTATTGTATTTTGACCAACTGCTGGTTAGAGTTTCACTTTCAGTAACGTTTAAGCCTATTCGCTCTAGCGCTCCTATGCCAGTTTCATTCCAAAAATATTACATATTCGATTTATTAAATATGAAATATTTAATATTTCCATCGCTATCATTAAGCTGATATCCTTCTATGGGATGATTGACCATTTTCACATGATTTTCATTGCATATTTTGCAACTCACTCTTAATCCTCTCCTACGAGATATATTCAGAAAATAAGTGTACTGTGACCATAACGGGCTGTAGTATTTTGTTTTTTAAGAGTTGGCAACACTGAGAGGTAGAAGGAGATATCCTGACAGAGCGAGCATCGCAGCAATACGTTAGTACGTAAACTTATATTGTAATTTCCAGTTACGTGAAAGATGTCGGTAAGAAATCTCCTCAAGTGCGATACTTGAAATTACTTAAATTGGAAGATCTTATCAGGGCCGTATCAAATGGGTGGCAAAACAGGCACCCGCCACGGGCGCAACTGGGTTTGGGGCACAAAACGCAGAACACCGACCCAGTCGAGTGTTGCTTGTACATGGTTTTTATTTTACTTGACCATTCTACTATACATGAATCAATACTGATTGACTCTGTCCGTTTTTGTAATAAGTTGTCTAATCCCTCTTTTCTTAACATTGGGCCGACCCAGCCGGCATAAGCTCGCAATAAATCTAAACAAATTCACTTTTTAATAAGGGCTAGTAATCGTTCTGTAGACATATTTGGGTATGGTGTCCAACCGCGAGGGGCTCATTCGTAATGTCAGCGGTCCGAAGAGCGGACTGGATGGACACACAGACCTTGTGGCCGCTCCGTCCTCTTTTATGGATGATTTTTGCAGTATTTTGGAGATAAATGCTTATCCGGAGCCTTGTTTGCACTGTAGAATCATGGAGCCCCCCTCAGAGGCTCAAAACAAAATTTAGCTAGTTTTTCCTTCTTCTTCTTGAGGGTCTTGAAACTTGATGTTTATAAGACAGAAACTTCATGGCCTTAGGGTTTTGGAACCGAAAAGGCATCATTTTGATCGAAATTCTGCCTCAGGAGGAGTCCATCAAAGCACAACGTTATTTTCACCTCCCTGAAAAAACATATGGGTGGAATTAAATTTTGAACCGACGAGCAGGTACAGAAAAAGGTTTTGAAGTGGAGGAAGGAGCTAGATCACGATTATGTAGAAAAATAGTCAACAAGTGTATCAACAATATCCTGTTTATTTTTCAAATACTCTTTTTTTTTAAAAAAAAAACATAAAAATCTAATACACTTACTTTCTGAATATATCTCGTTTTTAAATCATCATCGTCAAAGGACAATGGTACTTTAATATGCATTCATGGGAAAGGTTTACATTCATAATATCTGTATTTTACTTCTATATTGATAGATCGAGCGATTTTAAAGACTGGGTGGCTTCCTTTCTTATCTAACCGTATGTGGAAGGCAATAGGAACATATCCCATACAAATCTTCAATTCCTAAGATTTTATTTTCATCCATTACACAACAAATATATTCTGTACTCTGAATAGCCTTTTAATCTTTTTTAGGATGAGCTTGTTTTAGCGCATGCGCATATTTGATTTCAATAAACAAACAATACACACACAGAACAATTGAAACAGCACATGATTAAGCACCTGCAAAGAATAAGGAATGTCTCGGTAGTCCATAACAATAATAAAAAGTATTACAACATCGTTGACACTGGTGCATATGTTTCATAATTCTATCCAATGTGGACAATGGCTGCCAAACAATGGGAATCGTCGGCAACACCAATTAAATGCTCCAAAAGTCAAACCATCATGAATTATGAATGCAGACGATGCATCAGTCTTCGTTCTATGTCCTCGAATCCCACATTGTTACCAGCTCTGGATATTTGATACTCAAAAATGTGATACGCGACGGCAGCCGTTCCGAAACACTTCCAATAGGGACACTTTCTTTCTAAAAATATATAGATCTTGATCATCGCGTAGACAGTGCTAGAGCTCATGAGAAGACGTTGAATTTCTTCAATATTTATTACCGAAATGCATCACATTATCCCATAAATAAATTCACAGTACATACATCAATGCATTCGAGAATCTATCAAATGCATCAAGAGTCATGGGCTCGAAATACGAACTCAGATATGCGCTTGCTTGTAAATATTTGCCATATGACACACACGAACTTGATTTCATGTATGAATTGTCAGTCGATAAAACAGCATACCGCAAACATTAACGTGATGTGTTCCAAACCGTGACTAATCCACTCGGTCGCCAATTTCCAGCATCATTTTAGCAATGAGTCAATCAATTTAATTGAGTTGCTGATTGAATCACACGTATGTGAGGATCTAAAAATGTTTCAGGTATTAAATATTATAGAATATAGAATTCAAAACATGCTAAATTTTTGCTAATGATATCAATGCACTAAGTAAAAAAGATGAATTCAAATTATTTAAATCAATATTTACACTTGATTCGATTGGTGGACAGTACACTTTTATGTAAAAGCAAAAGTGAAGAGATATGACAAAATACAAGAAAACAGTGCTTGGAAAAGCATCACATATTGGTTGAAAATTTGGACATGAGAGAGCTGTGCGCAAGACAGGTGACGCGTTTGCTCACAATGTTTTGCATCAGTTCAGAATGAAACATAGGTCCATAATTTCACATCTGGGACAAAGGAACATGGGAACCCTCTACTGACTCGGGCTGTTTATTGGTCTCGCTATTCGGGACTATACCAGCCCGCTCAACAAAATGCACAGCAAGGTGCAAAACCCAAATTGAATATACATATCCGCAAGGACACGCTCGTTCTCAACTTCGAGTAGTCACTTGCACTCTGAGCGCGGGGAGAAACTAACCAGATTTTATTACTTAAAACTAAAAGGATTCCGTGATCGTACAGATCAAGGAAGATCCCGAAAATGCCGCAAAAAACCCTAAAAGAGAACGGAGTGACCACAAGGTCTGTGTATCCAACCGGTCCGCTTTTCGGACCGCTGACATGACGAATGAACGCCTCGCGATCTGACGTCATACCCGAACACGTCTACAGAACGATTACGAACTCTCATTATAAAACGAAGCTGTCCGAAGAATACTGATCGGGTGGGTTGCTTAAATTTTACAATCGGTCGAAAATATTGTTGCCTTTATTTTTTGCGGGCTTATGCTGACTGGGTCGGATCAATGTTAAGAAAAGAGGGATTAGACAACTTAGTTTATATTATAAAAACGGACAGAGTCAATCAGTGTTGATTCGTGTGAAGTAGAATGATCAAGTAAAATAAAAATCATGTGCAACTCTAGCTTGTCGTCATCGGAAAGTCTCGCAACTTAGATTTTGTCTATCTGACATCGAAAATAAATATCGTGAAGATCAACCCCTATTAACTTTATATCTTTTTCTGATCATTTTCCACTTTTCAGCGCCTCTTCTCTGGTCCGTTAATAAATGCACCAAGTGGACCATTCGATTATAAAGTGGAAGCATGAGAATAAGTACATTTCGAAGGGAAAAATATCTTTATAAGTTTAAGTTGGTATTTTCTAACTGACTTTTATTGATAAATGCCAAGCAACATGTCGTCATTCATGAGGCAAATTCATTGTGACAATCTACAATAGACAAAGCGTGTTTTCGAGCAGTCTAAGAAATATTATCATGGATAAAAAGGTAGTAAATGTCGCCAAATATATCAACAATTAATAAAGAGCTCTCAACGTTTAAAAAATAGGATATGTAACATAAAATCACTTGAAGTAAATTATTATAAATGAAGGCTCAAGTATCAAATGGTCTAGCCATAAATTTCTATAATATTGTTTAAATCAATTTTTTTAACTCTGTTGACCAGTGAAAAACTCGTCTCCATACGATCCGGTTTGACAACTACCACTTGTATTTCAATTTGCAATTCACTTTCATATTAATTTGTTATTAATTCTTTTGATCATGATTTTTCTTATTAATTTTCTTCAAACTATGTATTTCTTTGGTGTCCATCGTATACCATAGTTACAATTTAATTCACACAAACATATTACTTTTTATACCTGCCATGTTACATCATCACTAGCAATGATGACTAAAATATCAGTGTATTGAATTATAACATAACGTAAACTTTGATCGCAATTGCGAATAAAATTGATTTGATTGTGCAAGTCCATGTTTTAATCTTAATCCATTAACTGCAAGATAAAGTAAAATATTGACTTGTTTACCCTGAAGATATATTATCTAAATATCGCTACACATTTAAGATCTTATAAAAATGGTTTTTAATCGATCAATGTTTAACCTGTACGGTAGGATAGTCGCCTATTTGCGAGCGAATTTAAGTGATTCAAAAATAACATTCTTACACGCTGAGTTCGGAGACAAACAGAGACGGATAATATCTTGCGTACACCGTACGATTGTATAGATCGTTAACCCAAATTTATCGACTGATAATGATATGTGAATGATATAATGAATCGATTTCAAGTGTATTGTACTTTAAAAGACCGAATATTGTGTGCTATCGACAGTGTTTATTTATTAATGCACAAGCTTCATACACGCTACGTGGATAATTGGATTTGTATGACGTTAAGTGGCGGACAAGCAAATATAGCATCTAAGCATCTATGATTTTGATGATTTTAAATTAGCTTCAAATAATATATTTTAAATTAAATGAATAAGAAATGTTTATTTAAGAATATATCAAACTATCTAAAATATTCTTGATGACCATATTATTGCTATGAATTTAAATTAAATTTTATAAACGAGTTTTTGTCATGCATTTCTTTTGTACATCTGAGGCTTTTAGTAATTATTATATTTAACATCAATAAAATCAATACATTATTTAATTTATTCTTTATTGTTGAGTCTTTCCGATTATCTAAGAGTAAATAATATGCTATTTTAACTTTTAAAAGATATGGAGATACACCTATGTAGACATTTTGATAGCGATTATTGACATAAAATCGTTGATAAAACAATCTTTCCATGTTTTATTTTTTTAAATTAATTTATCATATGCATCATAATAATCTTTGTATATTATATTAAAAGAAGACATCATCCATTGATTTGCATAATCGATTCCAAGATCAAGATAGACAGAAAAAAATATTGTAATGAAGCCTCAATTAATCTTAATTGTCATTGACAATCCATAACAGTCTTCTTATTCCACCATATTCGTTCAGGGGCATTGGCGAACATGTCAATGGTTTCTGCTTTATTGATGACCAATTTGAGGTTACTAGCAACCTAATATGGAAACCTCAATGGGTAAAATGTTAATATTAAGCACAAACATTTGGATGAATAAGATAATTTTGACTTTAATCTCATTATTATGCTCAGAAGTAGTTAGTCGATTAGACTAACTATGCACATTCAGAAAGTAAATGTACTAGATTTTATTCAGAAAGTAAGTGTACTAGAAAAACTAATTCCACCTATGTGTGCCTTCAGGGAGATAAAAAGATAATAATATGAAGACGCCAAAGCAGAGGAAAACGGGAAAGTGGTTCAAAATATCACAACCAAATGAGTCCACTTTGGGCAACAAGTACACTCCTTTCGTCAGCATTCCCCTTCTTTTGAAACGATGCAATTTCGGTCCCAAAATATGATTATTTTGCACGAAGTTTTGGTTCAGAAAAAGTTCAGAAAATCTTCCAATTCAAGTCGCTTTTGGTGAGATTTTTTAACGACATCTTTCATACAACTGGATACTACAACGCAAGTATATATACTACCGTGTTCCTTCGATGCTGGTTCTGCCATGAGATCTCCCTTTACCATTTGCGTGTTGCTAACCGTAAAAAAAAAAAACACAGCGCATTATGGTCACAGTACACTTACTTTCTGAACGGGCCTCTTAGTTCAATTTAGACCACCATCTCTGATGATGCAATATTGTATCTTGTACGCGTCAATCAAATATTATATTTAACAAAGCGGTGGTTTAAATAAACGATGAGACGCCGCGAATCGCGCGATTAATAATGTTGATATATTTAAATGATCTCATTTGCTCCCATGAATCCCTTTCCGAATTATCAGAGTACAGTCATTCGTTCGATGAATTTATTATTGACATTTTACCTCTTTTTATCTTGGTGGGCTTTAAAAAACTTCAATAAAGAGTTTCTTCCAATTCTGGATCCCACTGGGTACAGTTGAACTTAATGATTATGTAATTGATGACAGACCATTTCTTTACTTTCAGTATATTTGTATTCAAAATATTCATCCTTTGTCTTTTATTAAGAATTTTGGTAATTTATTTCTTAAATATCTTCCTCGTACTGGTGAATGTCGTTCTTGATGAACCTAGACCTTCAAAATATTGTTGCATTGTAATTTTGTTATTGTACCACTTGTTCGATCACGATCCAATATATCAAAATACTTTCATTTCCGATTCTTAGCGGATGCCATCTAGCAACATGCAATACCTGCTCATAGTCTTTCCACGTGGGATTTTTATGAGTTCAATTCGGCATTCGACATAGATAAATTAACTGGGACGATTGTTTCACTCGGTTTCGACACGTAATTGGCCAATTACATCAAACAACGGGAAATCGCCGAGGAGACCTGATCGACGTGGTGCAAAATTGGGGACTCGGACGAACGCTCAAGATGAAGTCACCCAGCATTGCTAGCATTTAGCGAGTTGCTAATTTGATAACTCACCCACTTTTGCCATTCCGAGGCTGTTTCTATTATCCGCACGAAGTTGGTTTATCGCCACGTAAACTTCGATAATGTGGTTCATAAATTCCACCGAATCGACCCTATGCGAATTGCACGCCATTCTTATCGACCCAAAGAGCACGGCACCGACTAAACTTTGGGGCGCAACCCTGTTCAAGTAGTGATTTTTCTCTTCAACCTCGAAGTTCTTTGTTCTCATTTGCAAGAGCGGAACACCTCGCTGCTTGTGCCAAAGATGCCGAATCTAAGATCTTTTGTTTCGGTGTGTAATGCGATGAAAGCGACAATATGGCGATGCCATCGTTGCTGCTAAGATTACTCCTGGCATCACCGAAATTAACGAACCTAATTCCTTTTTGTGGTTCCAGCCGCTCCATTGCAAAGACTAAGTTTTCGTCTTCCGAGCGCTTTAATATTCCGGATGCGGTTTCATAAATTCATCTTCCGTTTTAAGCTGACCTAAATTTTGGGATATTCAATCCGGGATCTCATTATACAAGGAATTCATGATTCTTCATCGTGGAAGTTTTCCTAATTTAAGATTTTATCGTCCTTTACAATCTTTCTTTTTGATTGGCCAGCTTACAGCGATCAATCATAAAGTGGCGGTTGATAAATATTTCCTTTTGAGATATATTTAGCATCGATAATAAGAAGATTAACGAACAAAGTTTACCATCACAAATATATTCATAATTATAGTATAACTTAACTCGTTCATCGCTGCGTCCACCGTATATGGAAGGGCGTTCTGTTGCGTAATTTCCGTGGAGGTTTTCTTCCTTCGCTTAAATACGATTTAAGCATGGTATTCATTAAAACAATTCAAACACATATGAGGTGATTTTAGACAATTAGGACAATATGTTGCGACCCTTTTTACATTTTTTTTTTTTGCTTTCTGCCGATCGAAAATTGTAATTCAGTCAAACAGTCTCGAAAGCGAACCAGAGTCTCACTATTACGTATGTGTTCTATAACAATTTACAAATGTTAGGCTTACGAACGTTCTTTCTAGAATTGTCTTTCCAATGATGACTGTCCTAAATATCTTTCCGGAATCGGACCTCGAAACTTGCATTTCTACCCTTGTCTGTTCGCACTTGCTTATCTTCACTTTATTGTTGTTAATTTGACTTAATGAAGTCACATAATAAGAAGTATTGAGATAATAATAAGACTCTATATTGAGATGATAATAATAAATAATAAGAAGTCATTGAAGTTAAAAAAATGAGTTTCAAACTTATCGATCTAAGATATAAAACCAATACATGAGAGAAGATGCGCCCCAATTTTGTCTGTGTTTATCCCGCTCTTTCCTATTCCTTCTGTTTGCGCTCCGGACTATCGGAATTTGGGCCCAGTGAGAAACAATGCCGATTTCCCGATGGGCGACGGAGTGTTTTATACTTTTAAAAACGTGCAAATTATACATCAGCAATGCTTATTTGCACAGTCAAAAACTCAATCCGTTTGAATAGAAATAAGATAGAATATTTGATTAGATTAATCAAATATTTGATCTTATTTTCTTCCCGATTTGCAAAACAACATAATATTTTTACCAGGGCTTCAAACCGTTATTTTTTTATTTTGGTTTTGGTTTCGGTTTCGTTACTAATATTTATATCGGTTCGGTTAAGGTTTTAATTCCGTGAAAAATAACGGTTTTACCGGTTATCGGTTTAATTTCGATTCGAATCCCTGATTTATATATAATATTCTGCAAAAGCGAATATGAATATGTTATCTTTGGAAAATTACGGAACATTCCAGGAATATTTTTATTACTATTATTTAAATTAATAATTTAATCTTCGTACATATGCATATTAAATTATTTCATTGCAAGGTGTAACGGATGACTACATATTCGGCGTGTTGATTATATTACGTATTATTAACTGGTGGCACACAGTTTCCCCAAATGTGAGATGACGGATATCACAATTCATCAAAACTATTTATTAAAAGAGCATATCAATCATCAAAGCCAACAGATCATATTTACAACATCACATTCGCGAATACAGTTTTGTTTTTAAATATTCCCATTGTAGGGGCAAAGCCCTTCTGAAAGATGATAAATGAAGCCACCGGGCGGAATACTATTTTTCTGGTTGTTCAAAAACAGAATGCTAACGTCCATCCTTTCAGCATTAATGCCTTCCATGAATTTCAGAATTCCTTAATGACTTTGCAACATTATGTATTCGGGAGCAAATTCCTCCCAGCGGCTGTCGTTATTGAATTATGGACGCTTTAAAAAAGAACTTAATGTATTCGAGCCGAAATTGAACACATAAAACACGTATAACCATTTCGCAAAGGCAACTCCGAAGTGTTTTATTACTTTTTTCGGGTAATACAAGAAGCAACATTGCTTCCTTGAGAAAATTTTAAATTGAAACCCAACAAAGAAAGTGAAAATCTATGTGCTTTATACGCAATGGGAATTCCTCGGACTCATTTATACCTCTTACTGTCAACGTCACGATATTTTATGCAATTTAACTTATTTTTATTTATTCTTTTTTGCGCCCCATTTATATAATCTGCGAATTGACTCGCTGTAATGCTGGCTGACTCACTCTAGACAAATAATTTAGAAGAAAAGCTATATAAATTGATCCTCAATTAAGATAAATAGGATTATAAATAATCAACCCCCACATTAGAAACATCGTTGCTGATATTACTCATGGAGTTATCTAAGAAATCTCATCGTTTCATTTAATAATTCCCGATTTTATTTATAACCGCGGCGTTATGTGTATAAATTCCCGTTTGTTCGAGGGCAATTTCGAAGTAAATTTACAATCTTCAACTATTGCGCCGTGACATTTATTGTTTTCTAGAAGTGTTCATCAAAAACTTCTTTCAGTATATAAAAATCAATGTTTGTTTGTCCGTATTAAATGCGCTTCCATACCGTTTATCCGATTGCGATAAAACTTTGTCAACTTACTGTTTACACTTGTGGAAATAACATAGGCGTAGTAAAAATATTTTTTGTGTGCGCAGTTTGTTATGCGAGACGTTTAACGTATGCACCATGTTGACGCATATTGGTCTGGTTAAATTAAGTTTGGGCTGCGGGGACGGTAGAGAAAGGATGCACGCCGGGTATTTGCTCAATCAATAAAATATAAGTGCAGTCAAAATCATACATTTATAAATAAATGGATGGATCAAACAAGAATGAATGGACTGATTTGAGACTTAATCAGGCAGTTGAATGGAGCTCTATTTTCTAAGCAATTTCTTAGATAATATAAACTGATATCATTTGATTTATGAAATGATGTCGCCTCGTATTTAGTCTACAGATTATTTTATATCGTTCAAAGACAATTGCCGCCCTTGTTCGCCGCCCTTGGACACTGTGCAAGCACACCAATAGATGTGTCACACGTTGAAAGGACAAAAACGGAATTATGTGTCATGCAACCGATTTTGATATTTTTACAAAGCCAATTTTTGTTTCAGTCAGTGTTTCACAGAAATTATAGTTATATATCGACATTAAATTAAAATCTACAAAGCTGTTTTTTTGTCTACAAGTAGTTTACGTTATTTTTTGTTAAACAAACGTCGTCTACTTTCGATACAAAATGGCTAGGGATTCGGCAGACGTGGCTTAAGTTATAGCGCGAGAACTTGATTGAAACTTTCAAATGTCGGTAACGACATCATCGCGGTAGATTGCCGTTTTATTTACTTACAATATCAATGCGAATGAGAAAGATTCAGCTTTGTAGGAACATACTAATATTTGGGAATATGTTTCCATTCTGATTCCAATACATATGAAATACCTAAATCAATTGATCAACGGTCAAATGATCTCTCAAAGTACCCAAACATGATGATGGATTAATCTCAATAAAAAAGAAGTTGAATGTAATAAAAAAAATGAATAATTGCTTTGTTAGATAATTTAAGTTAAATGTTTAATTAGGTAATTTTACAAGGCTCGGTAGCGTTAGTGTTAGAAAGGAAAAATTGTATGATAATCACGCATGGCTGGGTGTAATAATAATAAAATATTTTTTGGGTCGTACTTTTTGAAAAGTTTTAGAAGCTGTGTCTTAGATAAGAGCTTGCTGTCATTGAAGCACGGTTCCATAGCCAGTGGTCGTACGACCAGCCCCACGTGTGGAGTCGCTTTTGTGAGGAGGCGAAGAAGCGCCTTCCTCCTCACTCTTTCGGCTCCGGAAGAAGTCATATGTAAAATTAGATACCATACACTTAAACCCGTTCACTACCTACATACCCATTAACCTCTTTACGCGTACCTGTTACGCATTCCTTTCCAAAATCGATCAATTTAGATTGAATTTCGATCGATTTTCTATGTAACCTCTATTGAAGAAAATGTGTATTCAGTTTCCTCAAACTGCTTCAGTAATCTCTGCTCCGATTGTTTCCCACTTTTAGACAATAAAATTGTTTTAAAATCAGTGTGTGAAATTTTATGTGAAAAAGAGATGATATAATTCATACAATGGGAAGCAGTGAATTATGTAATTTTTAACCGTGGGAATACATTCTGTTCTTCACACAGAAGCTAATGGATTGTCATTTCTTCGGGACGTTCGAGTGAATCGCATTGGAAGTGTTTGGGCGTCCAAAGACGCCAAAATGGCTCATCCATATCGATCTGAACTGTGTGCCGTATCTTCATGTGAAACAATCCAAGAAATGACTACCAACAATGGATATTGCGTGACCAGAAAATGCTTCAACAGCATATCAGGTAAAACGAGACCAGATGTTTGAACAAGTGTTATCACAAATGAGCGACACTTTGTCTTCTCTGTGTTGTGGGATTTGCACGTTTCGACTGTTAATTTCGAACACGTCTGCTTTTCTATGATAACGTCTTCACAAATGATAGCGGATGGAATGACAATAAAGCTTTCAGTAACCCAATCTTTGAATATGGCATTGCATATGGAAAATATTGTTGCTTTAAACATAAAAGATTTAAAAGTGTGCATAATTATGTACTTAGTACGCAAAAACCGATCATTTGATGTCTTGATTGACAATCAATCATGCATAACAACATTATAAAATCATTCCAGGAAAAATCCATAAAAAATTCAACCACAGCAAACATTAAAAATTCGACCTACATCGATTTAATCGATTATTATTTTCTAATTTACAGTCTAATTTGCACTCAAATCGATGTATACAAACGAAATAAACCTAGTGATTTAACAATTATTCACAGATTATTATAGTTCTGCATTGCCAAATTCGATGATATTAACTCATCCGGTCAACAGTGCGTATAGATTAACCCCATAAGCCATTTTATCAAAATAATTTACAATATTTAAAGACAAATTGTTATAAATTTTGTAATAAACGCTGTGCAATCATAAGACAATGCATGATTTATGCAATTCGCTTTTCGGACTTGCACATTTTTAGTCTGTGGAATAATATGTTTCAGTAGGAGATGCTATTTTAAATTATTTATTTCTGTCTGTACTTTGTCAAACGCTTACATAATGTCTATAAATATAACAGGATTACATATGAATACACTACCGACAATAAGTTTAGAAACGCCGTTATAAATAAGTTCATTCTTTATTATTTTCAATGCTTTTTCTTAACCCTTTACCCCCTAAAGGAGTACTATCCCAGGGTCTGAGACCCCCCTCCACTTATTCAAAAGAGCACTCTTGTACATTGAGCTCGGAGACAACAAAGACAGAGATAGAACGTAGCGCAGTTCGGGAGACAGAGATGGAGAGCTTAGCAGCGTTAGCCCAAATTTATCGACTAATAATGATTTCGATTTCAAGTTTGTTATTTGTTTATGCAAAGAAATTACCGAATATTTTTGCTATCGACAGCGTTAATTTATTCATGTACAAGCTTCATACACGCAACGCGGTTCTGACAGATAAGTGGATTTGTACGGATGATGCGTGGCGGACATACAAATATAGCATCTATGTTTTTGATTATTTAAAATTAGGGTTAACAATACATCGTATGGTGCACAATAATAAAAAAAAAATAAAAGACAATTTCTTACAATGTTAAAATTAGCCAAGTTAGGAAACGACCGAGATGCCCAAAATTAAGGGATGAAATCAATCTAAAAACGCATACCAATATGCAACGGAATAACTTACAAGAATCCTAGAGATATTTATCTATTAAACTATTACAAACAATGTCAAAAATATACATTACAGTAATCTGGACATTTTGATGAAAGTGCCATTTGAAGCAGGTCTTCGAACCGTTATATTTTTCATTCGGTTTTCGTTCCGGTTCAATTCCAAACATTTGTATCGGTTCGGTTATAGTTTTCGTTCCGGCTAAAATAACGGTATACCGGTATTCCATTCAGTTCTCGTTCGAAGCCTTGATATTGTATAATGAATGAAGAATATTATGTAACGTATGTACATATAATGAAATTTTACGGTTTTATAGTCAATTCGTGTCCATGAGTCCGACAGGAGACTCGAAATATCGGAAAGAGATATATTTGATTTTTTAATTTATCTCGAAAATAATTACTAAACGCGATCGTATATCCCCTTTATATATATTTTAACATAAATAAATGATGAGTTACGCCGAGCACTTAGAGTTTCCAAACCTAATAAATAATATATTTGAAATTTTTGCAAAAATATTATGTTCTTTCAAGAAAATGCATCGAACTAACTAAGCTTCATCTTCAATTGGCCAATGATCAAAAATAGAATGACTTCAGATTCTGAGACAAAGATGTCATCATCCAATTTTGCTGCATTTTTATTTCCAACTCTGCATTTGTTTGCTATAAAAATCATATTTATCTTAAATTGGCAATAAGCAAGCCGTACGAAATTGTGCTTAAAATATTCGCATTCGAATTGCTATTCATTGTTTGGACATATATCGACTTTTTACGTTGTCTGTTATAAATTATAAGTAAAAAAAATATGTTTCTATAATCTATAAGTATAAATTTGCGATAACACTTACCGACAACATTTATATAGAATCACTTTAATTTTTGTTCAGATGGGTTTTACAAAAAAAGATCAATAGAATTTATGGCCATGTCATATTCGCAATAATCTATATATTTATGATGAATTAAACATCATACGTATGGTGTTTATTTAACAGCCATAAAACACTTATAGTAATGACTAAGCTAATAAATGCACGATCACACATCATCATTTCTTTCATTTGTCAGAATTGTGCTTTTAACTCATTCCGGTCCCGTGTCTCAATCGTTTGAGGCATCGATTTTTCCGACGGGTTCAACAGTATTTTTACGCCAAGTTAAACCATTTTAATTTCAAACTAAACCCTTTACAATTCAAGTTAAACTGTCAGATTAAATGAAACAAAGCGCGGGGATGTAAAGTTGGGATCCTTGTGCTTTGCAAATTTCGCATCTAACTGTCACTTTTATTCGTCTTCTAATGTTTTCGTGTATATTTGCCAAATTTAAACGCATCGGATTTTTATGGATTTGGATGGATTTTTTGGAGAATGAATTATTATAAGATCCTTCAAAATATTTAGTTTGTCTTCTATAAATAACAAGAGAGAGGAGGCTAAAGACCAACTTGGCACTTTAAAAAAATTGAAATTGACTTGAAAAACTCAAACCGTTATTTTTTCGACGACAGTAATTTGCTGACGACAGTGATTATAAGCATGAAATAGATGTTGAATTGGAAATATTAACGTCCGTTGAAAGTAAAGATGATGTTTCTTTTGTAGTGCACACTACTAATAAAAATATCAAAAATGATCATCAAATCATGCCTTCATTAGGATCCGATTCCGATGAAGAAATTTGAGTTACTGTAAATGCAACACGAACCTTCAGAGCTTACAGCTGCAGTGATGAATCAGTTTTTCGATCGAATACATCTCCAATGGCCAATAATAGTCCACTATGGGATTATGTTACCCAGGCCCGCAACAAGGTGTTAGCAAAGCAGGCGCTCGCCACGGGCGCAACTGGACTTGGGGCGCAAAACGCAGAATACAGACCCAGTCGAGAGTTGCACATGCTTTTATTTTAGTTGACCATTTTACTTTATATGAATGAACACTGATTGACTTCGTCCGTTTGTATAATATATACTAAGTTCATTTGTAATGTAAGCGGTCCGAAAAGCGGACCGGATAGACACACAGATCTTTGATCTGTTACGATCAACGAAACTGTCTCACGGGCTAACTTATATAGGTGACTTTCTATCATAGTATTTTTTTAAAAAAACAACTGTCATTTATACGTTAGGTCGGATGCTTTTGGGACTATCTTCGAATATAATTTTAAAATATACATTATAATAATATTTAATATAGTGCATTTATAATGGTATTATTTAACTTAAATGTATTTCCGGGGGGGGGGGGGGGGCTAGTTAGGTGCTTGCCACAGGCGCTTCATACAATCGTTACGGATCTGATGTCATCGGTAAAGTCATTATTGGTAAAATCAGTTCGTTCAATTGAAATTTTATCGTAGTTCGTCGAATTGACGGCGCTCGCACGCGGGTTCGTTCTGCTATCGGACCGTTATGTATCCAATGATGATGATCATAGTTTAAATATACATATTTCTGTTGCCCTAACATCAATAATATCTCAAATTCCACGAACGTGTGACACAAAAATCACTGAAGAATTGATCAAAAAACATATATTTATGCAGCTACAAAAATATTTAATGATTTTTCTTAAAAAAATGTTGCAAACATTTAGGGACTTGCTGTAAGTTTTTGTTATATTATGTTTCATTTAATTCCTACTGGAGTTGACTCGCGTCCATGGAAGTTCAGTCCAGCAAAAAAAAAAGGTTCCTGCTATAAATTTTAGGCGTCCCTTATAAACGAGCCATGATTTAATGCGTCCTGAACTAAATTTCATATTTTTTGTAGCACAACAGCGATAAAACAATTTTACGGTCGTTAATTTACAAGCCCACGTCGCTCACAAATGTGCGTTGTGTAATTTAAAGTAGGCGTACGACACTTTGGGAAGCTGTCGAATGTTTATACACCTCTTCGAAAACGTTCCGAGCAAATACACACACTGAAATATTGGGCATTTCTTCCATATTCCCATGGAATTCCATTGTCCATCGTGGGAGAATGATGATATAAAAATGAGATTAAAGATTGAGTGCTGAAATAATATAAGATCTGGGAGAGGTCGCGGATATCACAGCCGTCACGTATGGAGGTCCTTTTGTTCTGGCATTCAAAAGGATCGTCTTTCTTGTAATGAGATATCGTAGCTTGAATGTTGAATCAGTCATTTTTTTGCTGCAGTCAGACTGTGGCACTTCTTTCAAAACTGACGTCCGCAACTGTTTGAGTTCGTAAATCGATACACTTTATAATATTTGCGAGATTTGTATCGGCCTCGTTAAAATTTTACGTTGAAATATTCCACACAAAGTGCGTGACGAAGGACGATCGAAGTTCGGATAAAAGTAGGCCATTCCGGCATCCTACCCTCACAAAACATGTATGACATTGGTAAAAAATGCTAAATGCCTATTATTATTTATGAATTTACTCATTCGTAACAATGATTTGTATTTATTCACTGCGTGTTCTGTTCGGGAGTTGTTTCATATGGCGGCATAATTTCAAATTTGACGTTTGGCCCGGAAGGAAAATTCGGTGTTGCCATTGAGCAAAAACAATCTTTTTATTAAGCGCAACGCGACGCGAACATATGCGGACGAAAAAATATTCATTCCGACAAAATCAATAAAACACGTCAGCATCAAAGTAAATCTTTCAAACGCGAAATTTTATCTTCCAAGAAATAAATTTTCGTAGCCGCCGAATGAAATATTTATATTATGCAGACGGATATCAGAAAGTGGCGGAGCGGATGTGAGCTTTTCCAATTTTTTATGTCACAATTGTGAAACGCTCTCTATAAAATATTCTGGACGGCGACGAACATGCCATGTAAAATTCATAAATTCCTCAATAAAATATGAACAAAATATTCCATCGCCGCCCTACTCCATTTCGATATCCTCCATGAAAAATACGGGCGTCGATCGATTCGTCGGGAATAATTAAAATCTGGAACTCGCAGCCAAATATTAAACGGCGAACGCTCGCCAAATATTCATATAAATATAGATGCGTGTCTAGAAGTTATCAGGACCGCAATAAGAATACAACAATCACGTATACCATAAATGTTTTGATCGTAACATTTAATCGTATATGGAGAATTTGCACGTACGGCGGCCATATTAAATGCGCAGTCTAAAAAATATTTTTTCGCGAACGGATTGACGGATTATTGGGGCGTACCATATTAACGTTCGGAATTCGCAGATGAGATCAAAGCATCAAAGATGAGCTTCAATGGCCTTTAGCAAACGACAAACTGAACCAATTAATTCTTCGAAAACTTTGGATTGTCTCGTAATGATTTCTAAATCTTTTATTCCTAAAAAAAATACGCGAAATGGCATCATCAGCATTCAACCATTGCCCAGATCTCTTCCTTGTATCGTATAAAATCCATTCTTCATCATAAATAATGATGCGATTTAATAAAAGGGTTTTATCATAACGAATTTAGTTTTTCTTATTAAAGCGAGATGATGACAAATATAAATGACAAATCAAAAGCAAGTGCTCAAACTTTTGTACGCTCAATCAACCCTCATTTTATGCGATTTCAAAGTTATGCGGCTTTTTTTTAATTTTCATAAAGAGCATATCGAGATATATTGGATAAAATAGAAAATAAATCATCAAAATTAACTGAAATTTGGAAAAAAATACAATTTTGGACGGTTTAAATCATGTTGGCTCTGTTGTCGCCGAATTACGACCACACACTTTTAAGGAGATATTTTTTAAAGTTTAGATTTTTAAGAATTCGCGATTATTTTTAAACAATTATAATAATGTAAAAATTAATTAATCAATTGAAATAATAATGACTGACGTTAATTATCGATTTTTGATCATTAAAGCGGGCCATTTCTTATGCTGTTCGGACTTTGCACTCGATTCTAAGGGTGGCAGGACGAACAGACGTTCTATTCTTTCTGGGGAGCCTTGCGGATTGGTCGTGTTAATTTTTGGCGTGCAAACTTAATTTTCCATCATGTGTCAATTTCGCGTTATATTCACATTATCTGAAAGCCGTATCACAAATGGTAAATAAATTTTAACATTGAAAGTTCATAATGCTTTAATTGTTCCTCTCTCTTTTTGAGGATTACTTCTTTTCGGTGTGGTCGAATGAGCAATCGGAGATAAAGACTCCCCCTCTACGGAGGTAAAATACGGATTTCCGTCGTGTATGCTGCGAGTTCATCTCGAGGCTGCAGAGCCCCATCGCTAATGAGGAGCGGACGCTCCCGTCCTTCTCGTTGAAGCCCTTCTGGTTAAGATGAGAGGTACACGAGCTCGTCTATATAACCCTTTATTTTTTATACCAGATTTATGTTAAAATTTATTTTTTAACTATATAATTGTATAACTATAAAATTGTGTGCCAAAAAATGATTTTTTTAAACAGTTGCCATTTTGTGAAAATAGTTTTTTTTTGAAGTGGAGACTATAGCGACTTCTTAACGACTCTTCTATAGCGTTTATTGTTTCCCTAATTTTTTATTAACTTTTTTGTGCGATTTTGGGTATATTTTATATAGCCGTTTCAGAGTTATGCGGTTTTCAAAAGCCACGGAACGAATTTCCACTTTTTTTTATACAAATCATGGCTTTTTTTGTGCGATCCACCGCACAAAAAAGGGTTTAATTGTATGCGCATTCCATTATTTTTGTACCGTTTTTGAATTCTTCTTTCACAAATCGATATATCTTCGAAATTTTAATATGATTTCGTTGCGTTTTGATCCAATTTGAAAACATTCTAACAGGTAAACGGAAATCTATTATTGACACTACCCTGTTAAAAGTCATTAAAATCAATATAAATACAAACAACGACTCCGCATTCAACGATCGCGGTCGATCTTTAATCAACTGAAATTCCGAATCTTCATGTGTAACAATGCAATAATCACACGGAACTGTCGAATATTACGAAATCTTCATAAGATGTTCACGTCGACCTTGATATTCTCACGAATATTGATGACCTTATGATCTTCTTCGTTTAAACGTATCTGTATTTTTTTACTATGGATTATTATATTGGATGGATAAAATTTAATGCTTAGCTTAGATTACATAACGTATGCAATATACGTAGTCGAATTGCATTTTGTATTCATTAATGGTAGCTTTTTGACCAATTATGACCCAGTTCAAAAATGTTAACTTCCGGCTAGAGGTTCTCGCATTAGAAGCTCATGAAATGGCATTCTTCATTCGGCTTGATATTTGTCAAGTCGTGTTATTTTTGATGGTGAATGTTCATTTTCACTATTATTTTGTCGTTAGACGTGCAACGAAAGATGTGAATATTACCACTCGGCAAAATAATTAATTAGTGCTGCCAGCGTAGGAAATATTTCATCAATCATGCTGTGTATGTATTGTTTAATATTATGATAGTTAAAAAGCTACTAAATTATTATTTTGAAATGCATGAATTCATGTTATTTTTAAATTGGCTGTGTGTTGTGTATTATATAATAAAATAGGCTCGCTACTGGTGTATTGGTTGCTTTATGCTACGTAGATGTGGTGCGGCGCATCGCATCTATATAATGTATGCGATGGATATGAACACACTACAAACTATTCTCTTTATTTTCCTCACTAATTATCGCTTGGAGTTTCACTTTTCGTGACGTTCAAGCCAATTTACCCTGCCACGCCTATACAAGCTTCATTTCGATATAAATGCACGTGCATTTGCAATGGATTTACAAAGGGGATCACTATTTTAGCGATCATTAACAGAAATTAAATGCTATTTCCGCTTATTCGGCTTTCCCTCGCATTTTCACTAATTGCCTCAATTGTGTGCTCCCCCGTTTCGTATACGAACGCGCCTGCATTCGATCGCTATTTCGAGTTTCCCGGCGCACTTTGATGACACGTTGCCAGTTTCCGTAAATATAATTAATTAACAACGGTTTCCTGGTTCATCAATGCTTTCGTTTATTCGAAAGCGCCTAAAATATCCATTGGCCGATGGCCATTTGTGCGGCCGAGCTGGAATGCGTTCGTGTGGGGGCGCACTCATTAAAACTCGTTACAAAAATAATCCTTTTAGACGGCAAGGATTTTCAGCCGATATCATTAAAGGGCGGTTACCGTCCAATAAATAATGTGCGATTAAAATTAATATATTAAGGTACATATTATGTGGACGTATTTCACCATAAATGGCTTGTGGCATGCGAATTTCGTATAAATAAGTCGATAATCTCTTCTTAATTTGCTTGATATAAATATTCGCAAATTTAATGATTAACGTTCCTAAAACATCCAGTATTATTTTATAACATTTATTGTTAAATATTTTTTAATTATATTACAATCATTAGCGACTTATTGTTGTAGCTGCATAGATATTTGCAACGGTTGTATGTTATATATATGTATAAATAATGTGGCGGGCGCAACTGAGCTTGGGGCGCAAAATGCAGAATACCGACCCGATCGAGAGTTGCACATGGTTTTTATTTTACTTGATCATTCTACTCTACATGAATCAATACTGAGTGATTCTGTTCGTTTTTATAATATATACTAAGTTGTCTAATCCTTCTTTTCTTAACATTGGGCCGACCCAGCCGGCATAAGCCCGCAATTAAACAAAAATATTTTCGACCGATTGTAAAATTTAAACAACCCACCCGATCGGTCTTCTTCGGATAACTTCGTTTTGTAATGAGAGTTTGTAATCGCTCTGCAGCAATATTCAGGTATGGCGTCCAATCACGAGGGGCTCATTCGTCATGGCAGCGGTCCGAAAAGCGGACCGGTTGGACACACCTTGTGGCCACTCCGTTTTTTGCGGCATTTTCTATGATCTGTACGATCACGGAAGCTCCCTCAGAGTCGCGAACGAATCTAGACTTCCCCTCATCCATAAAAATTATATATTTATATATCTTACTAATTTATACTGCTATCTTAGCTAGTTTTTATGCAAAAACTCGGCATTAGTGCTTTAAAACATCACCAAATGCTCGATTAGAACATCATCACGAGGCTGTTTTTGTTCCATTATAAGCAAACGCAGCACCCATCTTGCGCAAAGCTTTCTCATGTCCAAATTTTCCGTCAATGTGCGATCTACTAGCTCGCGCACTTACAGTCGACGGCCATCCAATACTATTTTTTGGATTTTCTTCATAATTTCTAAGCTGGTTACCACATTTGGTCGACCACTACGCTGTTCGTCTTGGCAACTCGTACGGTCTCATTTAAACTCTGCCACCCAACATCTCACTGTTGTAAACGAAGGAGTAGACTCCTCGAGAATAGAATCTAGTTCGAATTTGATATTAGTTGGACTGAGACTTATAAAAGATTCTAATATGAATCCGAGTCTAATATGAGGGCGGAATTTGATGGTCAGGAAACAGAGCTATATTCGTTACTGGTTTTATTGCATATAATCACTATCTTTGGCATTTTTTAATGTCAAAAATATCAAAAATAAAATTAGTCCACCCTCTCCCTGTTATCTCCAAAATACAAACTGAATATATTAAAGGTCAAAGTGTGCTTTTTGCATTGTGTCTGCACATATATATTTTTAATTTCGTATATATTATTGTTTCATATATGAAATTATGTAGTTCATATTTAATGAAAATTTTGCGCATTACCAAATTTGTCTGTTATGATCTATAATTTTATGCGTCACAGTTTTGATAAGAATTTTACGAAATTTGGCATATCACTCAATCGGCTAAAATCTATGCTAAATATAATCTTATCAATTCAAATTCAACGTAATAAAATCCACGAGAACGACATCGAAAAAATTAATATCTTAAGACCCGATTCACACTATGGTGCCAGTAACGGTTCGATCTCGCTCCGATCTCGGTCCGATCAAATATTCTTACACAAGAAACAATCAGAGTATTCACACTATCGGATCGTTCCAATCCCGTTTTTTGTATGAGAATATTTGACCGGACCGAGACCGGGAGCGAGATCGAACCGTTACCGGCACCATAGTGTGGATCGGGCCTAAAGGAGTGAGACATAGGATTGAAAAGAGTAGCTAAAGATCCAAGACTTTTATCCCAAATTACTGGTTAAGATTTTAAAATTATCATTTGTGTTCTTGGGTTTTAAAATTATCAACACTCACTTAACCGCAATGACACACCGGTGAGTCGCTATGTTTTTTCATAGAAAAATAAACATTTTTTAATACTTAAAAAGTATTATGCTAGGGACACATATTGGTGAATCCAAACATGTCTTTACATTTCAATGGATCTTGGTACGATTTCGGACAATCCCAATACTACCGCGTAATACTGAAACAGCGTTAAACGGAGCCTTACTGTAAAGTAATTGCCATATCAGCAATTATTTTATTTTGGCTTTCTCCCGCTAATGGATCAACTAATAGATTTTATTACGATTTGCGCGTATTAAGCTTTTCAATTCGATAAAATATGCATTTAGTTCATTATTGGGATTGAATGTGGTCAATTTTCATACAGTCATGTTAGCATTTGACCGATCATGAAATTTAAATATCTAAATTGGTCTCTTTTTTTTAATGAAGTACATGTTTTCATTATTGACAGCAACAAATAATTTGGTATCTCTCGATAAGACGTCGAACATTTGGCCAACCTGTTGAGAGTTCTTCAACACACGGCCCATACACGCTCTGAATTTTAAAAACACTACTTATACCTTGAAATTCTTATGCATTGACACGTTTCACGGGATGATGGAGAATATTTACGCGTATAATACTAGCACAGTTATCTACGGAGATACGTGATCAAATTTGTGATATCACACTTCATACACCATTCACCACCCACCTGTCTTCCCACCGTTTAAAATATGTACGCTCCCATTTAAATGGAGTGCTATTATCAATACGGTGTCATCATGGGATTGTATTAAATAGATCACAGAACTGTGGTAAAAATACATTTGTAATATTTAAACCTGAACACGACACCGATTTAGAATGTACCCTTTTTGTGTTCTAATTATAGCGATCATTTAAATCTCGTCAAAAGTGATGTCGTTTATATTTTTACGTTTGTAAGCTGCCTGTCAAAAGAATTTCACTAACGGCATATCTGAGGTAGTTTATTATTAAATAAGACAATGAACTTAAACGACACTATGTTCTATTTTTGTAGGAAAGTCTTGTCAGTTGTCTTTAAATGACAGATATTAACTCTTTCCGGTCCTATGTCTCACCTGTTGAGACATCGATTGTTCTGATGGGTTCCATGTTGAGTGTAAATGTTCATGTTTAGCATAGATTTTTAATCGTTTGAGTGCTACGCTTAAAAAACTTATTTTGAAATAATCATATATGTAACCATTACACACAAAATACAACAGAGGCGTAACAAGGGGATGGCAAGGCAGGCGCCCACCACAGGCCCAAAACGCAGGATACCGACCCAGTCGGGAATTGCACATGGTTTTTATTTTATTTGACCATTCTACTTTATATGAATCAACACTGGCTCTATTTATTTTTATAATATATACTAAGTTATGTAATCCCTCTTTTTGTTACCGCTTAAACTTTGGGTCGACCCAGTCGACATAAGGCCGCAATAAAATAAAGACAACAATATTTAAGATTGAAACAACCCACCTGATCAGTCTTCTTCGGACAACTTCGTTTTATAATGAGAGTTCGTAATCGTTGTATAGACGTGTCCGGGTATGGCGTCCGATCGCGAGGCGTTCATTTGTCATGTCAGCGATCCGAAAAGCGGACCGGTTGGATACACAGACCTTGTGGTCACTCCGTCCTCTTTTAATGCTGTTTGCGGCATTTTTGGGGTCTTCCATGATCTGTACGATCACGGAATCCTTTTAGTTGTATGATATAAAATCTGGCTAGTTTCTACCCCGCGCTCAGAGCACAAGTGACCAATAGAATTTGAGTCCTTGCGGACGTGGATATTAAATTCAAGTTTTGCACCTTGGTGTGCATTTTTGTTGAGCGGGATGGCATGATCCCGAATAGCAGGCCCAATGTAACTCGGGTCAGTGGAGTCTGTAAATAATTTCACAAAAATATCTTGTTCAAGTATAGTTAAATGTTTTTCATTATATTTTTGCGAACCTCCGGTCTAAGAACCGATTAACCAATCGTTGAATTGGAAGGATTGGCATCTGTTGGAACTAAAGATGATGTTTCTTGTGTAGTGCACACAACTAATAAAAATATCAAAAGTTACCATCAAATCCCGCCCTCATTAAAATCTAATTCTGTTGAATAAATTTGAGTTCCTGTGAATGCTACATGAACCTTCAGGGCTTACAACTGCAATGATGAATCAGATCTTCGAACGAATACATCGCCTCCAATTGCCAGAAGTAGTCCACTATGGGAATATGTTACCAATAATAATGATCACAGTTTAAATATACATTTTTCTGTTGACCAAAAATCAGTAGGATTTCAATTTTAATTGTAATTTTTTAAATATTTTTTTTAACCGAAAAAACGTAGAAAAAGGAGCGGAGGGTTCTCAGGGCAGAGTTCCCGGACGGCGCCCTTTTCTCATATGCTCGTCGAGTTGGACGTGCTCGCATGCGGGTTCGTTCTGCTCTCGGACCGTTGTGTAGTCGGGCGGATGGGATGAATGTGGACGGACGTCGAATAGAAAGTCTCTCGTTTTAGATAACATCTTTATTAATCACGAAAGAGAGATCTGGCCGCGAGAAGAACGTCCTCCCGCAGCCAAGGCTATCCGACGATTCCTCACAACTCCCGCGTCCTGCGCGTCATCACCGAACCGACAATAATCCACGCGCAATAAGCAATCGGTGTCATTCCTTCAGACGCAATGTGTCCACAATGCCACGGAAGATGACGCTGTTAATCTGGCGAATTACATCCACACCTTAACCACTTATTGCTAAGGATTGCGCGAGTAACATAGGCATAGTCTAATATATAAAAAGCAATGTTTGTTTGTCCGTATTTAATGCGCTGCCATACCGTTCATCCGATTGTGATAAAACTTTGTCAATTTATTGTTTACACTTGCGGGAATAACATAGGCGTAGTAAAAATATTGTTTGTGTACGCAGTTTGTTATGCAAGACGTTTAGCGTATGCACTATGTTGGCGCATATTGGTCTGGTGGTTGCTAAGGTAAATAAAGCACTACAACCGTCGATCGTATACCCTTTTTTTTAGCAAAATTAAAATATATGAAAGCATTGCAACGCATGTCCGGTAATCACCAGTATGTAATGAAATAGGTTTGCTGCTGGTGTAGTGGTTGCTTTATGTCACATATAGACAAACATACACAGTAGAATCGGCGCTACGCAAGCGTGTAACGTCGGTGGCGTTTCATTTTTCGTGACGTTCAAGCCAATTTACCCTACCGTGCCTATACAAGTTTAACTTCAAAAACATACAACCGAAACAAATGTCTATGCAACTACAATAACAAGTACAGAACGTGATAAATAAAACTTAACACCACAAATGGAGGCGAAAAATTTGACCCCGACTATAAGTACAATAATGAATGCATGCA
Organism: Stenopsyche tienmushanensis; assembly: GCA_008973525.1. Taxonomy (NCBI): domain Eukaryota; kingdom Metazoa; phylum Arthropoda; class Insecta; order Trichoptera; family Stenopsychidae; genus Stenopsyche; species Stenopsyche tienmushanensis. The sequence goes on from WACJ01000274.1 coordinate 1,176,614, forward strand.
TTGAGCAATTGTTAAACGATGATTACCATTTAAACGAATTATTTCCTTACATAATGTCCATTTGTGTTTGTCATTAGTTAACGCATTGGGATGTTAATATAATTTATATTCTCAGTGTGTTGTGCTCAACTGCCATTAGGCGCATCAAAGAGAAGCACGCCCTCGAAATTAGACGGGAAATTACCGGGAGGCCGTTTTCCTGTCGACTGACATGGATGGAATGACTTCCTTCATCTAATGACATAACATTTTAAAATCGACCTGTGAATGTAGTTTCAAGTTCAATCAAACGTTTGGTTGTATTAAACAAATCCAAATCAATGTATTGACAATGCTTTTAGATTTGAATAATATCTCATGTGCAATAATATTTTAGTTTATAAAATACTATTTAATTAGATATTTAAATGTTATATGAACATATAAATTATTTGAATATTAATTTTTAATTAAATTTATATTAAAAATATATTTAATTTAATTACAGACAAGGATCGAGAGCGAGATTACATAGGCTTTGCCACCTTGCCTGAGCAGATGCACAGGAAGTCTGTGAAAAGAGGATTTGATTTTACATTAATGGTAGTGGGAGAGTCTGGACTTGGAAAATCAACCCTCATCAACAGCCTTTTTCTGGGTGATTTGTATAAAAACCGTAAAATATCAGACATCACAGGTGCTTTTCTTTAAAATTCACACTCATTAATATTGCCAAATATCACAAAATAATATGATTTTGTTCTAGATCGCCTTGAAAAGACCACAACAATCGAAAAGAAAACGATGGACATCGAGGAACGCGGGGTCAAATTGCGACTCACAGTTGTCGACACTCCAGGATTCGGTGACGCAATCAACTGTGAAGATTCATGGAGAGTCTGCACGGCGTATATAGACGAACAATTCAGGCAGTATTTCACCGATGAAAGCGGATTGAACAGAAGAAACATTCAGGATAATCGCGTTCATTGCTGTCTTTATTTTGTTCCTCCGTATGGGCATAGGTAATTATATCCAAATGCACGAGCTAAATCATCTATAAACAATATCAATTAAATTGTGTATTTGAAATTTGAAAGCCTGCGACAAATGGATTTGGAACTCATGAAAAGACTTCATAGAAAAGTGAACATCGTCGTCGTTATAGCAAAAGCAGACACACTCACTTCAGCTGAAGTGAGAAAACTAAAGCAGCGGATTCTGAAGGATATTGAAGACAATCAAATACAAGCGAGTTGTTTTCACATATTTAAATTAAACACTTCAATTTTATAATATAAATAACCAGTAATAATACAATTTTAAATTACTGGAAGCATTTCATTATTATTATAATTATATATGAATGCAATTTAGCCTTTTTTACAACTTCCCTTTTATTTAATATTTGAATCTAATATGAAGTAAATAATAAAATGTACGTCGTATAATGAAAGTGTGTATATACAAACGTTTAATAAATGGTTTTAATTTTTAGATATATCAATTCCCAGAATGTGATAGTGATGAAGATGAAGAATTTAAACAACAAGATAGAGAATTAAAAGCGTGCGTACCATTTGCGGTAGTCGGTAGCAACACAATGCTTGAAGTGGCAGGGAAGCGTGTTCGCGGAAGACAATATCCATGGGGAGTTGTAGACGGTAAATTATTCTATAATGGAATTTTAACTTGTGTGCATTCATATACATGTATGGGCTCATCTTTTAACCCTTTGCACTTCAATGTCAAGTGTTGTTCAACATTGATTGTGTTCTACTAGCTCCAATATCGAGTGATACTTGAAGTCTAATACCTCGATTTACATTGAATTTTATAATGAAAGGGATTTTTTTACATCTTGTAGTAATACAAATGAAAGACATCGTATTTTGCACATTTATCCACAGTTGCACTTATGAATCATGCGGTACTGACGCCTATCTGATATGAATAAAAGAATACGAAATTCTGGAATTCAAGTAACAAAGCAAAAACAGTAGAAAACACATCTTTCTTTGACTGGGCATTTCGGTGTTCATCATTCCAGAGGAAAAATGATTGCATTTCCAAAAAATGAACCCAAGTAGTGATAGTTTTCAGCTCTTATTACAATTCTGATTTGCAAACTATTTAATAAGGGCAAAAAGAGGAAGTATACATAATCGTAGATCTATTAGAAGTATATGGGAAGAAGTGGGAAAATCCGCGATTATAATAAATTATAACAAATACATAGGCGGACAATAAAAAAATAATCTTTCCCAATGAAACATAAAAATTATAGAAAATCCCTGCTTATGTTACTCATTGGAGACTTTAGGGCTTCCAAGAAATATCGCAAAACCAGAGACGGGGAACAGAAATTTTATTTATTTATGCCCAGATGGAAAACAAAAATTGTGCTGTTTGCTTCAATGGGAAAATCAAAAGTGGAAGGAAATAAAATGTATTACTACTGTAAAACATGAGACGAAATCATTGCTGTATCAGGGAGCCTGTTTTGAAAAATTTCGTACAATAATTCATTATAAAACCAAGAATTATGCTTTAAAATTATACTATAAGTTACAAAATAAATGTTTTTTATTAAACAAAAATGTTTTAGTTCATGAAAAAAGGTCTGAAGTGCAAGGGGCTAATATTTAAATATCATTTTCAGTGGAAAATCCGAGACATAGTGACTTTGTGAAGCTTCGCACAATGTTAATATCAACGCACATGCAGGATTTGAAAGATGTTACACAAGACGTACATTATGAAAATTTTAGGGCACAATGCATTTCTCAAATATCTCAACATGCATTAAGGGAAAGAGGGTAGGAAATTTGTGTTTGCTCGTTTAATCACCGCTTATAGTGACAATTTTTTAAAAATTCCCGTATCTTCTTGCAGCAAATTGAAAAGAGATTCAATGGGTAATAACGGAGATGCCAGTATAACTGAAACTGATAGACTGCTACTACAAAAAGACGAAGAAGTACGAATTTTCAAGAAATTATTTTATAATGCGTGCATATTGCATGAATACAAAATTGTATCACTTTAAAATATAATTTATGGCAACAATCTCTTATTTTTAGATTCGAAGAATGCAAGACATGCTACAGCAAATGCAAGAAAAATTAAAGGCGTCGGATAAAAAACATGATAGTATTATTGATGTTTGAATTTTGTGTGATTACAGTTTAACTATGTGAACACGTCGTAGACTTACAATTTTTAGCTGTGGTATACATATATTTATATTAAGTATATTAATATTGAGAATGTCTAAGCGTCATTTTTGGATACTAATACATTATTATAAAGATTGTTCAAACATTAATTTATTTCATAGATTTAAATATAGTCAGTTTTCTCGTTGCACAATAAATGTTTATTATTAGCCATTTTATTTGTAAATAGAATACAACGTATTTAATATATACACAACTCATAGACTTAAGATGAAAGACATTTTTGTTACGTAAATACTATTTAATATATTTGTAACAGTAAATAAACTTCGAATCGAATTTATTATTTATTAAAGAATATTTATTTATATCAAAATTATTTTACAAAACTTGTTCATACTTTTGTCCACATTGGTAGTGTTCTAAATCAAATGAATAAAAATTTTAAGAAAACCTTAAAGAACTTTTTAATGTGTTTTATTTTTATATCATGCATCGCATTAATGACAATTATCAAGTTGTTTTATATATTATACTGAATATTTATAAGCAAATGCGATTATATTTTAAAAAAATGGTTAAGAAAAGTTTCAGGGGCGCTTTAGTGAGCCCTCAGTTTGTTGTCTTCGTTGATGTCAAAGTTTATGACGCCAAAAAGAAGGGTTCAAAAGAAGGAAAAGGAAGCTAATTGAAAGAATTAAATGTCTAGAATACCATCTATTTACGCTATCGATACTAGCGATGATCACGAGGCATATAGCCTCCAGCCAAGGCGGAGATCTATTGGTGGACCAAAAGTACGCGCTCAACATTTAAACTCTACTGTCAGTCATTCGATACGGCTTGACGTTTTCCGGCTAAATCCCTGGGGTCTTAACAATAAAAACTATGGCCAGCTTTAAGCCGACCAAACTTTCAAAGGCAGAACATTTTGAGAACAGAATATTATAATTTTTTTATTGTATTCGCCAATCTTTTTAATAAAAAAATATTTAATATGTATTTATACAAGATTTTTTTAATTTTATAAATTATGTGGATGTCGATACACTAAAAACTATTATCAAAATAATATTCATATTATAAAATCATTGATAATACTGTTTTACATATAAAAAAAAGTTAAATAGCAAATAAAGATGAATATTTAAATATTAATTCCTTTTATAATTTTTTTAAAAAATGAATAATCATTTAAATAAAAACAAACTTAATGACTAGTATTAGATAATAATTATTTTTTAATCTCATCAAATTCAATTGTAAATCTATCTGAGCGATTTAAAAAAATATAAAAAACACAACGAAAAATATGATTTAAAAAATATTGTTTCACATTTATAAAAAATATATTAACATGATTAACAAAGTTTAATAATTAAATTTAAAAAAAAAATTACAAGGAGGCCCAGGACAGACGAAAATGGCGGCAAGCGTTGTCGGTGGCCGGGGCTCTCTGATAGGGCTATAGGCGCCACCGAAAGTAAGTAAGTAAAAGTAAAGTAAGTAAGTTAATAATTAAATTTGTGAAAAAAATATATTACAAAAATGTAGTTTTTTAATTTTATAATCTCTTGATAATTTATTAGTATCTTATAATTCAATAATATATCGATCCTATGCGTAAATTTGTATAAATATAAGTCGATCTCCTCTTTTGTAGACGTTTGATAACGACAAATGTCAACGCGACGAGCTGAGAGATATAATCGATGCTTAAGGCCAAAATCAAAAGTGCTCTGCGGAGCCGGCATATGGGTACAGAATAGCTTTCCCAAGTGTATCTTTTCAAATTACCTTTAATTTGCATGACAGTTAAAGGTATATAATCTCTAATCCATATCATCCAGTTCTGATCTGTTTCTGCACAAATTTATGCTTGAATTTCACAGAACCTTGTTTAATTTTAGGTTAAAAATGACTGAAGTAGACCTAAGTATGGGCCCCCGCGGGGGAATGAACTATCCAATTAAAGTGCTCTATTGTGGCAACTGTACAATGCCAATAGAGTACTGTGAATACTATCCTGAATATGAAAAATGCAAACAATGGCTAGAAAGAAATTTGCCTGGTGAATTTGAAAAAGTTAAATTGAGTGAGTCTACGTTTTCTTTGATCCATTGTATCAATATCGATCATCTAAATTTCTGATTTGTATGTTTTTAAAAATAAATCCATAGTCTTATTAGAATGATATATAATCGTTTTTTTAATATTGATAGCTGAAGATGGGGTAGGAGGTGAGGAAGAGAAAAAACGACAGAAACGTGGTGGTAAGGGTATGCTTAAAGCCAAGAAGAAGGAAGATGTACCTCGGCTCGTCACAGTTTCACGCGCACCTCGTGGAAAAAAGAAGTGTGTCACGGTTGTCACAGGACTCAGTACATTTGGTAAAAGATATTTCTTATAGTCACTTAAAATAACCATTAATGCTTGTTTGTACAATATAAATTTGATTGCCTGCTTGCATGACATTTACAGTATCGAAATTTATAGATTTAAATCATTTTTACCAAACACAAATATCTATTTTTTCCACAATTAAGAATGCCGTTTAATTAAATAGCCTCAAAATACCATTAGGATTGTACTAGAAGTTTATTTTAGGGTTAGTGGAGGATATCAAAAGTATCATTTGATTTCATTATTTGTCAAATAAGTCATATGTTTTGTAAAGGTGATTAATTTTGTATGATGTTGCAAAAAATAATCTTGTGTAAATTCCATTATTTGTCTGTGCTATGCGTAATGAAATAGCATATATCAGGGTGTTCGTTTCAAATAAGGTAGTTTCCCTATTGCACCTGTATATATGGACTGGTTAATTGCCATGTATAAAAAATGGAAGCTATCTCCACAGGCCATGATATTATAAATATGATTTACATAACTAATTTGTGATTAATAGTATAAAAAATATATACTACTCACAATTGAAAGGTTCTTGGACATTTTAAGTTGAAATCATTTCAGAAGCATCAATTTCAAATTGGTCAGGTTTGTCACTTGTTTATTTAGCGAGCATGAAATAAAACGTAACATATAACATAAACTGTCAACACAAAATGTCTGCAAGGCACTTAATGTTGTAGGTATTTCAAAGGACTCATCTAAAAAAATACAAGATATGTTTCTTGACACGCTAAATGAAAACCCCAGGAGCTTTTCATAAATGCACATTCGAATTGTAGTGTAATTTCGCATATAAACCTGAATACATAGCAAATTACGTTAACAGCATTGTCTTCCGTTGACTTCTATATCGTTTTGGAATAGCCGAACTGAGAGGGTCAACCTGAAACAGAAAGCCACTCAGTCTCAAATTCGATCGGATAAGTTGTACGGTGACGGGGAGACACCCTCATTTGGTGTAGGAGCGAATCCGAGATTCACTTAAGTGTCACGTATGTTTTCACCCTAGTTCGGCAACACCCTAGTGAAGAAAGGAGGGACTGGATTTTAACATTCCAGAAATCCCTTTCCAGTAGAATCAAAAAGGTCGTCTATAGTAGATTTCCACTGTCTCCCGAAGAAAACTACTCAATATTTACAAACCTCCCATACTCCCTATCGAGACGGTTGCGAAAGCGTTCGTCAATATGTTCATTCCTGCTGGGTGAGCGTTCTAAATGAAGCTTGAAGGTTATGTTACTTTCTACATCGAGCGAATGAAGAAGTGAATGTATGATACAAATAAAATGGATGTAACCCCTTCCCGTGAATGGATATTGAAGAAGCTCATAGTTCTGAAGTGGACTGTTTGTGGCTACACTATAATGATGTTGACATAGAAAATTAAGCTGCGTATTTTTCTGTACGTATCCCGAAATCTCATTAAGGATTATAATATTTCATATTTCTGACTTCTCAAGATTGGACCTCCGGATGGTCCATAGAATCTTTAGCATCCTTCTGGTTGTCCACATATTGAATGCTTGTAGCTTTTTGTACATGATGTCCATCATGTTCCTGATTGCAACCTATACAGAAGGATGCTGAGCATGTAACAGCGTATAAGAGGCAGAGTATGAAAGCCAAACTTGTATCTCCGAGTCCACACTAGGGATTCTGAAGTCCCGGTTTTTTCTAAATCCCTGGACTTGAGACTTTTATTTACATATGTATGTCAGCATGTGTAAGTTAAAAGAACCATCTTGTTCTATATTTCTGAATTATCATTTTCGGAGTCACTTTCTTCAGTGTTTCGTTCATCTTCATTGAAATTGTTTCTGTTTGATAAGTTTTCTGGTACAATGATTCAGTTACAGCTAGATGTATAACATGATTTATGCAAAGTTCATTGACAACGGGACTTTCACGCCCAAACTCTTTCATCACACTAGCACCGTCATTCGTTGTTGCTACTATTTCACTTTCAAAAACAATTCCAAATTCACTCAACCGACTTTCAACCATTTTACGAACTTCAAAAGAATCACATTTTACTGAAATGTAAACAAGTCCTAGATTAAATATATTGTTTTCAGAATGTACTAACTAACTACTACTACTTTTGGAAATGACTTCACTTATTTTTTCTTCATAAAATTTTGAGATCCTGAATGAAAACCCTTTTACTGTTATCCCTTCTGTGGAAAAACCATTCGCCGAGGGTTGGCCACCCCTGCTCTACATGTTTAAAAAAACTATTCTTTCCTGCTTTATCCTAGATCGGATCTCGACGCTCTTTGCTTTACAGTGAATAGCAATTGCTACGTCAGATTCACTTACCTATAGGTTGTGAACAGTCCAATGAGAAATGAGATTGGTTCTGCTGTATATTTATTTTGGGGCGCAATCATCTTTGATTATCTCAAATTCATAATAATCTTTCAAATGTTTGTTTATGAACGAATTAATGTTATTAATTTAATTTCCATGATACTTCTTCCTTTACATGTCCGTCATTTTTGAGAATTGTAATCTCCATCTATGATTCTTTTAGGAAACGGGAATTTGTACTGTTTTTTTAATAGAAAAAGTTCTAAAAGAGTATTATAAATCATTAATTTTAAATATTATTGTTGTAAATTAGTCATTCATAGATTTGAATTAGTAATATTTAATTTAACACTATGCCTGTACTTGTATTAAACCTGCATTGTATTATATTTGTATTCGCAAAAATTATTCCTCTGTCAAAAAGTATTTTTGATGTAACACAATTTATGCACTTTGTTTCAGATATTGATCTTAAAGTTGCTGCAAAATTTTTCGGCACTAAGTTTGCGTGTGGATCATCTGTTACTGGAGAAGATGAAATTGTCATACAGGGTGACGTTAAAGATGACTTATTTGATATTATTCCTGAAAAATGGCCTGAGGTAAATATGATGAGATTAAAATGCTTCCTTTTTATTTTCATAAATCATATTAAAACATTTGTCACCCAATGTGTATCGGCGAAGTTTCTTACGGGGCCCAAATCCATAAACAGAGCAGTGATTAACTGGAATAGCAATACAATACTGTAATGTACGGATTTCAAGAATGCGCCTTGTGACAGATTTACCATTGTTTTTTAATCTTTGATTGACAAGCCGATTGCTCTGTGATTGACAAAGCTAACAAAAGCAAAAAAGAAGATAAATCAAATGCCAGCCACAGTATTAAAAAGTATTCTGCAATCAGACAAGTTCCCTTCATTAGAAATATATTTATTCCACTGTATTGTTCTACCGTAGAATTGTTTTGAAATTATTGCCCCCCTAATGCCTCTTTCAATGGACCAAAAATACGTTAGTGACATGGTGCGAGGGTCTGGACTGTAAGGTGGGTATTCAAGAGTTTCGCGGTAAAATTGGGTGAGTTTATCTCGAGTTACGGCTGCTGTATGTTGCTGAGTGTTGTCATGCATAATAAATTGGTTTTTTTTCGTCTTTTATTATGATAAGCAGCCTTAGCGTCATCTAACAGCTGGCAGTAGTCTGCCGTATTCACCATTTGTCTATCATATAGAAAATCAATCAATAAAATATCTTACGAGTCCCAAAATACAGTAGTCATCACCTTGCAAATTGTGTTCTATGTGCTAGAAGAAGAGGCACATTTCATATCAGAAGAGACATATCATATCACACTTTATTTAACCATAAATAAAAATTATTGTAATTATGGCATATATACGTTTATACAAACAAATTAAATCTTGAGTTGTAAAATATTATACTTATCCTGTTTACAAAATGATTTTGTAAATATTATTATCAATATTATATATGTGATGCTATATTTTATATTTTCAGATCGATGAAGATAACATTGAAGATCTTGGTGACCAAAAGCGGTAGTGCACCAATATGTCTATTCTTTGAATAAAATAAGTATCTATTTGTATATCAACATTGATGTCTCGTTCTAAATATATTTAACAATAAAATTATTCAACATAATGTATTTATTTTAATTTTTAGTTTCATTAAGCAAAGGTCTGAAAGACTTAAAATATGTCACATTTTTGAAATACATAAATTTGTACAAATAGTGCGAAAAATATCTTTGCATAGGTCATTTGTGTGTTTGAAATCTTTATGAAATGAATAGTTGAAGCAAAATAGAAAACCACAATGAAATGTTAAACGTTCGAGGATAACATGAAAATCTATTTTCAGTTGTGTTGTAACTTGCTAAACAAATTATAGCTTGACGATTTTGGAGGTCAAGTTTTCGCCTACGCATTACCAGATTCTACAATATAGTTAGTCCAGTTATAAATAAACGAGATATTTGTGATTGTTAGCTCTTTAATTATTTTGCTGTAGGAATTTGTAAATTTATATTTTAAATAAAATAACATATAACTGATTATTCAATATATTATATCAAGAAGTGTTGAGACATTTTGATTAAAAATAAAATGTCTTTTATTAATATGTAGGATATGATTAGAACCCATTTTTAATCAACTGGTAGCGACGCTGTAGAAATACACAACCTCTCCAGTCGATGGGTCAGCAACAACTAATATGTAACAAAACGCTGTCAGAATAATAATATCATCATTATGGTTCCCCTAATATCATCATCATCATAGTGCAGCCACAAACAGTCCACTGCAGAACTATGGGCCTCATCAATATCCGTTCACAGGAAGGGGTTACATTCATCTCATCTGTATCATACATTCACCTTCTCATAACCTCGATATTGAAGGTAGCATTACCACTGAGTTACATTTTGAACGCTCATCCAGCGGGTATCCTGAATGAACGTATTGACGAACGCTTTCGCGACCGTCTCTATAGGGAGTGTGGGAGGTTTGTAAAGACCAAAGCCTTAATATAATATCGGTAAAATCACAAATAGTTAAAGATTAAGGCTTTGTAAAAATAAAATGGATTATTGGAATCATTCATATATGTGAGAAAGTTTAAATTATGAAATTCATCGTTTGCATCAGGTTGAGAAATATAAATAAAACATCGAATGATTAGGGAGCTTAAAGTTAAGTACATTTATAATATTTCCACACGAATCTATCTTTTTGCATGGAAATATTTTGATGAACTGATATTGCTTTGTATTTGTATTTGCTATAAAATGAATATGCTCACGTTAATCAATGCTTGATTAACCCATAAGCATTTTCATTGTTGACAAAGTTAATCTTCTGGTTATTTTATTTGGTTCATTGATTCGATACAAAGTCACATCACTGAGAAAATGACCAATCAAGTGTTGCGGTATTTACGTGGAGCTTGTAAATTAAATTCTTCAAAATGTATAGGTCAATCTTAAAACAATGCTGCTAATATGACCGGGATATAAATCCATAAATCATCTATTAATATTGAAAAGTGCTGTCAAAAGTGGATTGAAATTGTAAAAACAGATCACACTGAACTTTAGAAAAGAATTTTGTGGGTGCTTTTCCTAATGTAGACATTGATTTTGGTATATTTTTAACATTAAAGGTCAGATTTTGCTCAGCCTAGTGTTCATTTTCTCGGTTGAAGTATAATAAAAATCCTCTCCAAACAACGCAGACTATTTTTATTACACACAAAGCAGATATGTTATGCGAGGTTGATTATGAATAAGAAGAAGCTGATTGAAGGATTCGCAATGAAAAAAATAAAACAAGAGCCATAAATATAACGGGAAGCATACAGAATTAAATATTATTTGTTTTCCTACTGTAAGTTTAGCGCGATTTTGAATTATCGATAAATAAGATTTTATTTGCAATATCAATATAAACATAAAAAGAAAAACAATTTACATCATCAGAATCGGGCAGAATACAATGATAAATATGATGCAATTTTTACACACAGTTTATATGATCGAAGACTGATGCAATAATTTAAATTACATAATAGTTTACACAGTAAAAAGGGTTTTCGAAAAATTCCATCGATCGAAAGTTTGGCGTGACCGAAGACAAAAAAAAACATCGCTCGGCTGTCAAATATTTGAATACACAATGGAACAGCTGATCGCGCACGCCAAAGGTGCGTGAACGTCAAAATGATCGATACAATTTCTATTCGATTATGGCAATACTCAACGAGGGCTTATTTTGTTTTCGAAATGCATTCGCAATACAATGCGATGCGAATATTATTCATTATGTTTTTTTTCGCAAATATTAAAAAAAAACATCATGTTATTTATTGCATAAATATATTTAATAATACAGCGCCAAAAATAAATACGCTAATTTTAATATATTGAAATATTTTGTTATCGAGAATTATTAAGAGTCATCGCAAAATATTTGTTTTGATGTTTTATTTTTTTATGCGCCAATTTGAAATTTGTCCAAGACGGCGTTTGGGCCTATTGTCGGGTGGTACTGGCAACACAGCGTCGGATCGCTCAGCGGTCGGGCAGTATAGTGCGTGCGCCTGTTGTGGGCGGTCGCGCGATATGTATGCGGAAAGGCGCCGCTAGGCGCATCATCGACGGAACTGAGTGTCGCGGGCAGGACGGGGCCCCGGCCTAGGCCGCACCCGATGGCAGCCGGCATGGAGCCTAACATGGAGGTCGTCGGCGAATACGAGTACAACAGCCGAGACCTCATCGGACACGGCGCCTTCGCCGTCGTCTACAAGGGGAGGCTCACCAAGGTCAGCGCCCCCCGATCTGCCCGTTTATCCGCATCCCTACCCCGCGAAGAGCCCCCGCGTTGATCGATCCGATTTTGACAATACGCTTATGGCAACACCGCTCTCATTCTGTCAACGTGCGATTGTAAATATTTATCGTTTGTTATTTATAAACAAAGATTTGGTTCGATCCGGACGAAGATCGGTTCGGACGTCGCGTCGGCCGCCGAACCCTAAAGTTCGAAGCTCTCGGTCGTTGTCTTTCGAAATCCCCGTCCCGTCGAATCGATCGTTATTTTGTATATTTTTCCGCTATAGAAAACGCAATTATGTCGCGCCGTTTATTGTTTAGATCATCGTGCGCTTTCGATGTCATTGTGATTATTGACGTATCGCGGATGCGTGCGATCATAGACAATTGTTGTTCGAATTCGCGATGGCGCAAATTTAAACGGTGTATGACTTTTTTTAAATTTTGAATTTTTCCGCCGTCTCGTTTCCGACGGTTTCACCTTGAACGTTTCCACGCCCGCTTTCGATTACGGACGAAATGTTAACGTTTGTTCATGTGTTTTGTCGCATCGTCCGAGGAGCCTCGACGCCGAGATAAATACATATCGTTGTTTATTTTTTATCTATTTGTATTTATTTATGTTAATTATTACTATAGGTGATGAACAATGAACAGCACATTCGTGCATGCCCGGAAAACTGTAGCGTTCGATCTGTTTTGATTGACTTCAAGGATAAGTGTGTTTTTCATATTTTTTTGCAGTGCGCATGTGTTTACGTTCGCCACTATTGCGTATTTCGAGATTGCATCCCAGACTGTCCGACTCCACGGTGACATGCTTCAGATTAAAATCCAATGCTCGTTTATTTTTCTAATTTAAATGAGCATTGTTTATATTGAATTATATATTTTTTTATAAGGATTCCCGTTAGGTGTGCCGTGTTTTTAAATTTTCCATAGACGGATGTAACGCACGTGCCGCAAGATGACTGGCTGTGCAGTTTCGCACTCGTGAGCCGATCGCAAATTTAATTTGAATAATCCCGTCGACGAAAGCCCAAAAGTGCAGCGACGTTCGAATCGCATTCCGTCAAATATATTTGAGTTGTCCATTTTTATGTGCCATTGTGAATATCGATGCGATAATAGTGCTTGATAATTTTCATTTTTATAGCTTCTCGTCTCCGCCATTAGTCAAGATTATAAGTGGCGTCGACTTGACATTGCATGCCCATCGTCCTACGCAAACCCGTCGATGAATTCATCTCCGCCCAGTGTCGAAATCGTCTTTATGTAATCTGACAATTGAAGATAAATGCCGAAGTATCTATTTGGAAAGAGGACGCGGGCGTTGTTGTTTTGTACCTTGGTTTTGACGGAGGGTACGAAATAGGTCGCAGCGGAAAATGGGTCACGTGCCCTTATAAAATGGCCTCTTTGCAAAATTTTCCGTTCTCATTCGCCGTCATACATTTTCATGCCATTCCGTACGATATAAAATCTCGTTTTTATACGCCTCTTTTTGCTCCTTCGACATTTCTAATAATCGCCGGGAATAAGGTCAAACGACATTACGGACATGGTCGTTTTTATGTGGCTTCGAATCTCTTCAATTCTGTCTGTCCGTATTCGATTTTTATTGATCGAAGGCTTCCGACGGAACACCGCTCGAGATATCGATCGCATCCGAAGAACAATTGCATTCGAAGGTTGATACGTATTTTAGATATTGCGCGAATGCCAAAATTTTATTAAATCCCTGGCCCAGATGCTTAGAACTACGCATCATTTTTAAAGCATTGTTTGTACTGATAAATCTACTGATATAGAGCAATAAACGTATTTGTGCGAAAAATTCGATAAACCGATCGATTTGTCACGGTCGCGTGCGAAACGCATCCGATGCCGAAAATCATCATCATATGATGATCGACGTATTTGATGTTATGATGCGAGATCGAATCTGACGACGCACAGAAAGCGTCGGCGCCGACAAAACTATGTCAACGGCCCTTCATGGGCCATATAATAATCCAATCAAGAATAATTGTGCGTGGTTAAGCTCAATTTTATTGATCCATTATGCTTCGCAGTTAATGCCAGAAAAATATATTTTTGTATGATCTAAATTAAATCAATCGATTCCCATGCCAATACATTTTTAGCTGCTTGAGGGCAGGGCTATCTGCTTCTTCGATGTGAATATCATCATCATAGTGCCGTCACACTTGCGGGAATAACAAAATAAAAATATTGTATGGTTGCACCATGTTGGCGCATATTGGTCTGGTGAAATAAGTTTGGGCTGCGGGGATGAGGAGAGAAAGGATGCGCGCGCAATACAGTGGTTAAGTCTTCGTACATGTATGTTTTTCAAATTGTTGTATTAACCTTTCCCTACCGGTGATGTATTTACTACACCTCGACTTTAATAATGAGAATATCGATATGAAATATAATATGAATAGTCCCGGGATCGAAATTTTGGCTCGGATTCCCTAGTGGTCACAATGTTGGGTATAAAGTTACTATCTGCCGTACATGAACTATGAGAAGAAGATCGAGGAGATGAAGACAAGAGATAGCCACATTTACTGAAAATATCCCACTACAACTACTAAGCCGATAGTAATTCATAATTACATCAAAAATATGGTTGGGGTGGATACCATTGGGGCAGACCAATTAGCCACATCTTATTGCGTTGTGCTAATATACGTATATAATAAAGCATCCATATAGCAAAACAACTCCATGTTTAATTGTAGGCAATGGATGGTATAATAAAGTTATCTTCGACATTCGTAGTAGACTTTGGGCGGCCCGGTATTTTCCTGTCCTTCAAAGTCCTAGTCTTCGTGTGTCTTCTAATGTTACAGTGCAGCCGTTTGATGCAAATTTTCATTATTTTAGCAATTAATTGGAAAGCCTTTAGTATTTATCGTAGTATATAATTTTGCCATTGTAAATCTTAAAAATATGATCGATCGATCCACATTTTGATGTCCAGATCTTGACCTTGTTCGAAGCATATAAAAGGCTTCGCATCGGCGCGCTTATAAACTTAATCAAATGAACGAGAATTAATTTACATACACAACATGGACGATGTTCGTGCTTTGAATACATTTTTATTTATTTGTATTTTTTAATTAAATCGGCGATGCCAAAACACCTTGCGGCGTATTTCATTCTGCGCGCTAGCGAACGTTTTTATCCCTTCAGCTAGCATAGGTTTCGTGTTTAAGTTCGGGGAATAGGGAATGTAATCCCAGATTGGCGATTTTCCTCGTCTTCTTCGGGGATATACAACATGGATTTACACTATCTCAAAACGGAACAAATCCCGCTCGCAAAAAATATGTTCACGAATGAGAATAATGTATGTAAATCTCTCCATTCTACGGAGTTCTATTATTAAACCGCATCATCTGCGCGAAATCTGAAGGCCGCCTTCGTTATAAGCGTGCGTAGAAACAGCGAGTGATGTAGGGATCCCACAGGGCCCATAAACGACCGTGCCAGGATGTACCCTTAACCATTACCGTTATTCTCCTTCGACGGCCGAGAGAGAGATTGCCAATTTAAAAATTGCCCTTGTCAAATTATTGCAGGATTCGCAGTCTCGGGGCTTCGAAATGATTCCACATTTTTGTTCATTCATTATCGTAAGTTTCCGGCTCGTCCCACATATAGGCTATTTGTGTTGCGGCAGTTCTTGCTGACATTTTCTTAATCTTTTTCAACAATGTCCGTGTTCATCCAAGCCTTTGGAGCCCTAAAAGAACCATGAGGGTGTATATTTTGTAATTTGTTATATGTACATATCTATTCACAAAAAAAAAATGTGACAATATGATCAAGTTTGCCTTTTCGCGTTGGTGTACATTATAATTATGCAATAAATATTTGGCATTCGAAATAAAGATGATAAAAATGCACAGAATTGTTGATAAAATGCCATAAAATTTAAATAATGATTGAATGCAGCACTCTTAATACTCATTATTTATTGAGAAAAACGCTCATAGTTACCCTATATGATAGGATGATCGCGTATTTGCGAGCGAATTCCAATGATTCAGAAAGAGCACACTCGTCCGCTGAGCTCGGAGAGAGACAGAGACGGATAAAATGTAGCGCAGTTCAGTAACTGTGCATGGGAGACAGAGACGGAGAACTTCCTGCGTATATCGCACGATTGTATAGATCGTTAACCCAAATGTATCGATTAATATTGATATTTAAATGATATAATGAATCGATTTTATGTGTATTGGTTATGTTTACTCGAAGAAATCACCGAATATTTAACTCGTTCGTCGCTGCGTCCACCAGATATGCTATGTCCGAGTCTCCGAAAAACGAATCCAGTGTCTCATTTTTACGTATTTCTATAACGATTTGCAAATGTTAACTTTACGAACGTCTTTCTATCATGTTTTCCAGATGACAACTATCTAAATGTCTTTCTAGGTGGCCCTCGAAACTTTTTGTTAATTTGACTAATGACAGAGTCAAGCTTATAGATCTAACATAAAACAATACCTGAGAGAAGATGCGCCATATGTCGTCTCTGTTTATCGCGTGCGTTATAATATCGCATCGCTAATCCCCGACTGTCGAATTTGGGCCTCGTGAGAAACAACACCGATTCATGTCAGGCGATGAAAGTGTTAAATATAAGCTTCATATGCGCCGCCGCAGTCCTGACAGATTATTGGATTTGTATGGATGATAAGTGGCGGACAAGCAAATATAGCATTTAAGACTATGAAGAATTTAAATTAGCTCACTACTCAAAAATCGTCGTTTTTCTGCGTCAAGGGGTTGACGTGCGCGAAATGCCCCCGCAATTAGTGTGTTAAGATTCATCGTTACCGCATGATCACGCTCATATTTAAAGTATGGAAAAACAATGTTATCGGTCGTTTATTTTTCTTGCAGGGTGCAGTCCATTGCCATTTAACGAAATAGAATCCATCTAATATTTATACGGTCTTTCCCAAATGTTCTGCATCCATTTTAAGGTGTCTGCATGCATATTGTAGGCTTTTGACCTTTTCGTTCGAAATTCGCTCCCTCGCTTTTGTGTGTTAAATGTACTTTTTACGTTCAGAAACGAGCTTGCATAGACATGGCGTTTCTGCCTTTTGAATAATGGATGATATTTTTCATGCATCCCTTAGGAAAAATATAGAATTTGAAGCATGGACCTTTGGGTCGTATATCTTCTCTTTTGTTCGAGAATGTCCGCGCTGATGATTTGTCTCGCGAGACGTTTTCGAAACTATAAATAGAATAATGGCTCCCCAGCCATGGCCAATTTTATACCTGGAAGCTGCTTCGTTTTGGAAATCGCCGATGAAGAACTTCGTTCTCGTCTTGTCCTACGTCATCTGCCCTCGTCGCCGCGGAGTCTCTCATCCGTTACAATAGACGAGAGCAAATTGTTAATAGATCCGTTCTGATGCAGAGAAGCAACTTCGACTTTGAGCAGTCCGGAGGACGTCGGCCTGTCCCTGCCAGCAGGGGTCAAATCTACGGACACTGGCCTCCGCAATTATAATGCTCTTATACAGAGACATCTTTTTATTTTATTCGGCTGCTGTTTGCTCAAAGATCGCAGACACTTCAAACGCGACTCTAATACATTGCTCACAATGATGACTCAGACCAGTCTTCATACGCCGAAGAATCTGCTCTTGCTGACTTTTGTTTTCTTGAAATGCACATCGATTTGCTATTTATAAGACGGAAGCACATGTAGTGCTATTAGCTACTCTGTATTATACACGCCGATAATTTGTTTTTGTCCAAATTGCTCGTCTGATTTCGCTTATCAGTAATTCAAATATTTTTGCGGAGAAAATGTTCTTCGCACTTATTTAACAAGATTCGGTTGCATTGAGATGAAAAAAAATCGTCCTTTTAATGGACCAAAAAGTTATGCCGAAGCTCTGACAAACAAAATTCATATACAAAGCCAGCAATTATTAAAATTCTTCGTTTGTGTGCAGAAAAATTTAAAAAGTCGCCAATTAGAGTTTGGTAAGGGATTTTAACACTATGTTTACCGCGCGCTGAATATGAACTTCATCAACAATATTGCCAAAAACTGTATAAACCGTAATATTTATATTTTTCAAAGGCAATGCCATGGATTACCAACATAAATTTATGCAAATCTTTAGATTCAAACGTTTTCACAAGAAACAATGATCTAAATCATGGGTCGTCAACCTGGTCCGTACCGCCCACTAGTGGGCGGTAAGGGCTTTCGTGGTGGGCTGTGGGAGATTTTTGCTTTTACCCAAAAATCTTTGATAATTTCATTTCACAATTTTTATTTTTCGGCATAGCTTTCTTCATCCATCTACTAAACATATTGCGATCGGATTACCTTTTTTCATTGCTACATTTAGAAAGTAACACGTGCCTAATTGCAAATTCTTAGAATTTCGTCCTGGGAACCTAGCGGACGCAGGCTGAAATGATGGCTTTATCTATGCGAAACGTATTAAAATAATGAGATGCGCAGCTGTTTTGGATAAGTAAGATGTATAGACCTTTCTTTATTCAATACGACGATAATCCTTTGTAATTTTTGAGAAGTCAAGGTAATCTTACCAAAAAAAAATAAGTCGAAATTACCGATAGTTAAATATTGACAAAATTGTAGAAATTCTGGCAGTCCATCACATTATCACAAGCAGTACACATCGGTCTTCAACAAACTTCGTTTCAAAACTCTTCGACGGTTTACTTCCAAATTCGCTTCACTTCGGGGAAACTTTCTGCCCGTGTGTCTTCAAAGAATCCTGACATCAAGAAATCCGTTCAAAACAAAGTGTAGTGTTTAATTGTAGGCAGTACCTACATATTTATATTCGTGATAAGCTAAAGTTAAATAACTTTTTTACAATAGTGTTCCCATGTCTCAAAAGAAAAAATATGCCCGTGGCTATTCGCCAGAATACCTGCAGATGGGTTTCATCGAAGCACCTCATAATGAACTGCTTCCAATGTGTCTGCTGTGCCAGAAGACTTTTTCCAATGAAGCGATGAAGCCATGTCGGTTGAGAGACCATCTTGCTTCAAAGCATGCAGAATACCAAAATAAGTCAATTGGATATTTTCAAGAATTGTTTAAAAAATTTCAAAATCGTCCTACAATGAAGACTTTGGTTCAAAAACAAAATGCAAAAAATGAAGATGGATTAATAGCATCATATCACATGTCAAATTTAATTGCAAAAACCGGCAAAAGCCATAACATTGGAGAAACCTTGATAATACCCTGCATAAAAGAATTCATAACCACTGTAATGCACCTGGATATACCTGATAGTTTAAAAACACTTCCCCTGAGTGATACTACCGTTAGGAGAAGAATTGATGAAATGGCAATTAACGTTGAAAGAAAGCTTGTCACTATTCTACAAAACACTTCATTTTCCATACAACTGGATGAGTCTACTAATTTGGATAATAATTCTCTACTGATGGTCTATGTACGATACTTTGATGATAATAATGAACTCCAAGAAGAAATGTTATTCACTGTGAATCTAATTTCGGACACAAAGGGATTATCAATATTTAATGCTGTGAAAGTATACTTTGAAAAAAATAATATACCATTGACCAATATCATTGCATGTGCTACTGATGGAGCACCATCAATGATTGGATGTTATCGTGGATTCACTGCCTATTTGAAGAAAGAAGTGTCAAACGTTTTATGTGTTCATTGTGTGGTGCACAGACAACATCTCGTGGCTAAGACTTTAAGTGCAAGTCTACACTCATCGTTAAATATAATAATTAAGGCGGTCAATAAGATCAAATCTAATGCTAAAAATGATAGAATATTTCGACTTATGTGCGAGGACAATGACGAGCAATTTATCAGGCTGCTTTTACACACAGAAGTTCGTTGGCTCTCTAAAGGTGCATGCTTGTCTCGCTTTGTGGCATTATACGACAGTATCATGCAGTTTTTTGAGGAAAATCGAGAAGGAGAAATCTACCAACAATTGAAAATGGTTAAGCATGATGCTTTTTATTTGGCAGATATTTTCAAACGATTTAATGAAATTAACCTGCAGCTTCAAGGTGCAATAAAACACTGATTAGCTGTAAAAATACTGTGTCCTTATTTATTGAAAAACTTGAGATTCTCCATCGTAACTTTCTGAAGGGAGAATTTTATCAATTTCCCGAATTATTATCAATAAAAGAAGATATAACGCAAGAAGAAATCGAAAGGTTTAGTTGTCATATCACTGAATTAAAAATTGATATGAAAATAAGATTCAAAGATATTATAAATTTAGTGACATACAATTGGATGATAAATCCTTTCAACGTAAATTTGGATGAGGTCGATGTAGTTTATCAAGAAGAGTTGTTGCAATTAAAATATGACGAGGAAAGCAAAAATGTTTTCAATATTTCGGGAAGCCAAAAACTTTGGCAAAATAAAAAAATGCCTGATTTGTATCCAAAAATGTGGGAAAAGATGAAAGATATTCTAATACCCTTTCCCACATCTTATCTCGTCGAAGCAGGTTTCAGTGTCGTGAATAACATCATGACAAAACAAAGAAATCGCCTCAAAATCACTGAAAGAGGAGATCTTCGATTGTTTTTAACGAAAATTGAACCAGATATAAAATACTTAGTCACACAACATCAGGCTCAAGGTTCTCATTAGTTATTAAATATGATTTTTAAAATTTCTTGTTTTTCAGTATGTATATTTCTGGTTTTTTTTCAGTATGTATTTATATATACGTACTATTTTTTGTTGCAATAAAATGTTGGTGATAAAAACTTGTTTTTTTTCAAATCTCCCAAATTTTTCTTATAAATTTTTTTTCACTCATACTGGATTGAAAATATAGCTACATATGTTGGTGGGCGGTAAGGAAATTTTAACCATGAAAAGTTAGCAAAAGTGGGCGGTAGGCATAAAAAGGTTGACGACCCCTGATCTAAATGCTCATGTACAAATACATTTTCCCTGATATAAGAAATATGTAGAAAAATTATAGACAATCGTTAAGTAAAATCGGTAAACTTAGTGTTAAGAATGAATTCATGTGAATTTAAAAAGACTATTTCTATGAATTCATATTTCCGTTAATTCATGATAAGGCGATGAATAACATTTATATTTTTCTAGGAATTAAAGAATTAGCTCTGTTGTCCATTGCAAAACTAATTTAGCAGCGTTTTCTCAGTGTTAAATTGCTTACTATTGTAAAGGAGCAAGAGTCTCTTTCTTCATTATTAGGTACCGTTGCCTCAACGCAAAAAATAATAAAGATCTCCGAATAGACTTGTATTTGCATTTTTTTTTGTCGACGGTCGAAATAAAGTCGAGCTCTGAGCATAAAAGTTTTGTTGTACACTTTTTTTTTGCAGGGCAGCTTCCCCCAGGCGTTCGACAAAATATATACATTTTAAACGGAGATTTTAGCTTAGTATTCGAGATAATTTCTGAAAAGTGTTTGTTTTCGGCGATTATTCTTTATGCTGCATTTTCTACCTGTCGTCCCTTTCCGCATCCAGCTAATGGAATTGGGTTGTAAAACTGAGCGAAAACGTACCGTTGTCCGTTTGGACGATACTTACGATTTAGTCGTGTTTTTCTAGTGGTTTTTTTTTGTGACGAATGTGGAATATTCCAAATGGCGACGATGAATTCTCGAAGCAGCGTATTCGATGTTGTGTGAGTCGATGAGTATGTTAAATTATGAAATTCGTCGACAGAGCTGATGATACGAATTTAGCTGCGTCTGCACGCGGACAGATTTGAACATTGCAGCTATAACTCGAGTTGGTTCTTTTGCTCGACCACATTATGTGGTCATCGAGTTTTTGTTCATGTCCGGAGTTCATGATCGATTATGCAATTTACTTATCTGGACTCGTGTCGTTCTGGTCTATATGAGTTCTAATTGCGAATGCGGAAGGATGGCGCGATCTTTGACTTGGTGGTCCCCGCATTATTGTTCGCTTGATGTTTTGACCTATTTAATCATGAAGTGATTGAGAAGTAACGACTAAATGTAATATGAATGCACGAAGCAATGCCATGCTTGTAAGGCGAGAAGCTGTGGTTGTGCGGGGAAGCTCCTAATATTTATTTCATAACCTTATAATCTCGGTTTTTTTGCGCATCTTGAAGTTTTTGGGATTTTAATGCAATATATTAAATACTATTATAATATATGTTTTAAAATAATATACAAAGAGTGTTCCAAAAGTATCCGACCTGCCGTATAGATGGCAGTTACTGTTGTATGATATTATGATCAAAAATGTCTGGACGTTAAGTTGCTTCCGTAATCATACAGATCATATAAAATGCCGCAAAAAGCCCTAAAAAAGGACGGAGTGGCAATAAGGTATGTATGTTCAATCGGTCCGCTTTTCGGACCGCTGATATGGCAAATGTGCGCCTCGCGATCGGATGTCATACATGTGTTGTTTAATTTTTTTTATTGCGGGCTTATGCCGGCTGGGTCGTTAAGCGATAACGAATAAAAGATGGATTAGACAACTTTGTATGTATTATAATTATAATAAGGGATAGTCAATCAGTGTTGATTCATGTAAAGTAGAATGGCCAAATAAAATAAAAACCATGTGCTACTTTCAACCGGGTCGGTATCCTGCGTTTTGCGCAGCAAACCCAGTTGAGCCCGTGGCGGGCGCTTGCTTATCTACGCCCTTGTTACGATGCTACGCCCCTGCATTTTGGATTTAGCTCTATATAAAGCCGAGATAGACGCAAAGCATTAGTTTCTTTGCTCCTCGTCCATTACTCTTTGTAGAGAATTTATCTTCAAAAGACATTCACCAATATTGACTTGTAGCTAACGACGTCCATTATCTTGTTTATGTGTTTATCCTTCGTTTTCGTTTTCAGCTGATAGCAGCGCATCATTCTTCTCCACGTACAGAATGAGATATTGCGCTCTTAATCATCGTTCCTATCGCATACTGCGCCTTATGCGTTCAATTACCCCATCATTTTCACTTTCCTTGCAATGGCCAACCTATTGCACTCCGACAACTTGCAATAGGATAAATAAAAATCCGGAAATCGACCCAAATGCTGCGTGTACGTATGAAGTGCCGATTTGTTTTTCAGCAATCGCACTTGTGTCATTAAAAAGTGTTTAACGACTACGCTCCATAAATATTCTTCGTGTATCATGATTGGCAAATATCTGCTTTTTGCGTCTTTGTGCTCGGGCGCAAAAAAATATTGCGGAAATACTGTATAAAGATCGTATTGATATACTGGTTTGGCTACCGATTCGATTTAATATATGAAGATTATAATAATTATTAGAATGCTATAGGACAGTATTTTGTGCATTTACGATGCCAACTGAATCCAACGAGCGTTGAGGTTGATGTACTTTGGGAGCTATTGACCAAAGTGTGTCCTGGATCGTCGATTCTCAACCGGTGGTAAATATTCAAGATCCAAATGAGATGATCGGCTTCTTATATTGATGGAATATTCGGATTTCGCTGCTGCTGCGAATTTCGTTCCATCCACATTGACGTCAGGCCGACTTTAAAACCGGTGACACACTTGTGTTTAATTTTTCCAGAGTAAGGCATTCGCTTTTGCCGCAGTTTCGTAATTCACGTCGACATAAACGGTCTCTCTAATTTTAGGTTGAGGTTTCTCGACGTTCAGAATGAATGTAAGACTCTTTTGATTATTTTCAGAATGTTAATCAAACTATTTTTAAATGTACGCCATAAGTATGCTTAAACGACGTGCCGACTGTCTCGGACCATCGTCACACTCTGTATGTGTACGTTTGGTAGCTCAAAAACACTTCAACTCGGTTATAACGAACATTATAGGATCAACGTAAATTCCAATTTTCCAATCCCTCATTTCCTCGCTAGGGTTATGGTAAAATACTACTATCTCAGATTTGCTCTTATACCAACTAAGGGTCTCCTCCGTTCACAATATCATCATCATCATAGTGCAGCCATAAACAGTCCACTGCATAACTATGGGCCTCTTTAATATCCATTCACAGGAAGGGGTTACATCTATCTCATCTGTATCATACATTCACTTTTCATTCGCTCGATATTGACGGTAGCATTACCACCAAGTTTCATTTAGAACGTTCACCCAGCGGGTCTCCTGAATGAACGTATTGACGAACGCTTTCGCTACCGTCTCGATAGGGAGTGTGGGAGGTTTGTAAAGACTGAGTAGTTTTTTTCGGGAGACAGAAGAAAACTACTCTAGACGACCTTTTTGATTCTACTGGAAAGGGCTTTCTGGAGTGCAGAGTCCAGTCCATCCGGGGTTGGGTGAATTTGATACAGTGCTTTCCTATGTAACGTCGCAAAATGAAGTTCTTTAATACCGGCCGGGCACAATCAAACAATATTTATTTGATCAGACTGGAAGCAAACTGGAACATGTTTAATTTGTCGTTGTCATTTTAACTTAATAATAATATTGCGGTTTGACCTATTTTGCTCGTTACATCCGTGATGTTCGCTAAAAGCATAGATCGTTTATAATCAGTTTCCGTCATAGCCTTGATCTTGTTATAACAATCGTATTTAAATATCACAAATCGTTCACGTATTTCGTGCACGCTTTCCTCTTGTATTCCACGACGTAAATCCTATCTTGCATGACCGCATTTGTTGATGTAAACGTGAAAGAAAAATGTGCATTAATTTATAGTTCGCCAAATCGCTTTCATTATAATTATTTCGTATGACTTGATTTGCAAATCAAAATTGTTTGGAATTGTCACGTGCTCTGAGACTGTCGTTATCGTTTTCTTAGCGTTTGTTCAACGTTGTAATTGGCAGTCACGACATTCAAATGAGATGTATACGGCAGATATCTTTAATAACCATGGACACGACATACAGTACATAATCTCGCACGATGGAGCTTCTCAAATCTTTCTGAGCCAATGTGAAAGATTCCAGACTAATTTCGTATATGTATAAACAACTCAAAAATGGATAGACCAGACGTTATTCCCGGAACAGCTTTATACTTAATACATTACCGGACTGAATTCTTGTATTTTTTCTTTGTCGAGCTTGTGCCAAAATTAAATTCGAATACATAAAGCAATTCCAGACGAAGTTTTCTTCGCTTTTTGATAAAATTTACCAAAAAAACAGTCGCCTTTTCCTCGTTTCTGCAAGTCGTCGAGGTGATTCATGCACATCAACAAAGACTTGGTGAGCGATTGTTGCTATTAGCTGTGCGTGATTCACATAAAGTCTGTATGAATATTTAAAGTTGCCTAATATGTCGCAATATCTAATGTTTTATAATGTAACCTCTTCAATGTGGAGGGTCGATGTGACCCATTTGTGCGTTATGCAGATATATGTGACCGATATTGCGGCTTTACAACGAATTGATTTTTCTTTTTATTGTACAGTCTTGTTCAAACTATGTATGAATATTTAAGTTGGGGGTTATTTATATCCAAAACGTATTTGATTGTGTTTCTAGTCATTTGAACATTATTATCTACGTTGGATGAGCTTATTGAATGTCAATTGGCTATCGTCCTTATGGTGTTAATGGTTTTTTCTTAGTGTGTGGTCTTTCGTCATTTAGTCATTATTGCGAAATGTTTTTTGTATGATGACCAATCCCAAAAGCTTGGAATAATCCATTAAAAACGTCATTAGTATTAGTACAATGTTAGTACAGGAGGCAGCGATATTATATGTGTAATTATTCGTACAAACCTGGTACTTGTTCATTTTGTTTTGATATTGCAAATAAACAAAACGGCACTCTACCGTGA
The DNA here is from genome assembly GCA_008973525.1 of Stenopsyche tienmushanensis. Classification (NCBI taxonomy): domain Eukaryota; kingdom Metazoa; phylum Arthropoda; class Insecta; order Trichoptera; family Stenopsychidae; genus Stenopsyche; species Stenopsyche tienmushanensis. The sequence continues at coordinate 1,202,685 of WACJ01000274.1, forward strand.
TGATGTTGTTTGCTGACATTTATAACAATTTTACAAGACTGAAACTATGTTATCAGAGTCGTAACAAGAGGATGGGCGCAAGTGAGGCTGGGGCGCAAAACACAGAATACCAATCGAGAGTTGCACATGGTTTTTATTTTACTTTACCATTCTACTTTAGTTGGTCTTCTTCTGGCAATTTCGTTTTGTAATGAAAGTTCGTAATCATTCTGTAGACATGTTCGGGTATGGCGTCCGATCACGAGTCATGTCAGCGATTCGAAAAGTGGACCGGTTGAACACAAACCTTGTGGCCACTATGTCCTCTTTTAGGGCGTTTTGCAGTATTTTCGGGGATAAAAGTGTACCCGGGGCCATGGACCCATGTTTCAATATATTTTGAAAGGCCTAGCATGTCGATGTTCATCCAATAACATTTTGCGAATTTGAAGTGTGTGAATGAAGTTACAATACTTCAATAAAGTTCCCGCGTTATAAATTTAGCCACGTCTACCGAAGCCCTAGCCATCTTGTATCGAAAGTAGACGGCATTTATTTAAAAATAATTAACGTTAAGTACTTGTAGACAATAAAACAGCTTTGTAGATTTTAATTTAATGCTGATATATACAATTATTCAGGTTTCGTTTTTTTAAATTAATGTCCGCATCGTCGAAAGATTGATAGACTGTGGCGTTCTTGATAGATTTTTGGTGGCTGGGTATTTTCCTGTTTTTCAAAGTCCCAGTCTTCAGATGTATAATGCATCCCATTGGTAATGGATATATTAAATGTCATGAAGAAAGCTGATGGCATAAATGGAAAGATGGTTAGGCAGATGGAGATGAAGACAGATGTTATTGTTTGGAAAACCTTGCATAAAAGTATCAGATGTTTGTCCTCCTTCTGTTGTTACTTCTCTTTTATATCACACAAAAATCTTATCCTGTATTTTTTTCTGAAATAAGACATTATTCTCATTGAAAATGTTTATAATGGGATTAACTATTGCTATAGATTGAATTTTTTCCACAAAAAATCGCAACTAAGCCCATTTGCCACATATTTATCAGTGAACTAGAAACATCAATTTCTTTATAAGATCAGTGTATGGATTTGTCACAATATACGGGTCTAATTATAGTCCCAAAAGACATTTCCCTATGGTTCATGTTTGTTTCTTATTGTTTGAAATATCTCATGGTTCACATGCTTCATGTTGAAATGTCTGCTGAAATATGATTCAAACATTATTGACACAAGGGATGCATTTATTTTGCAGCATGTTGTCGATGATCCATCTGCTTGCATACTACGCATGTCGTTCCAGTTCTTTTAATCATTTTTGCCGTTGTTGTCCCACAGCTGACCTTAACCTCGACCAACAAAGAAAATTGCTCCACGTAAGTAGCGTATCACATAACTGCCCCATGAGGTATCCATATTTCCAGCACAACCAGTTTTTCATATATACGATACGTCGGCTTTTCACTTATAAAGTATCAGATCTAATACCTGTTTCGACAAACGGTCTAAATTTTGTATGAAATTCGGACGAGCGTGGAAAGTTTTGCACCGTATTTGGGTGTTGATATATATATACACGATGCATGATTAATGCGCAATTGCATCGAAACATAGCGATCATAAGATTGTTATCGATTACTTAAGAATAATTATGTGCTACGACCGGTTTTCGAAAGAATTACATGGTTTATTGTAAGAAATGTTGCTACAGAATCGTCTCTGTATTGGGTGTGCTTGTGAAATATACGAGAAGAACGAGTTGTTTTAAGGTCAGGTGATTCTTGCGTGTCTCGGATTTAAATAGTTTATGGTGGATTCGAAAGCAGGAAGCTGCGACTTCTTCAAATGGTTGGTCCTGTGGCTCAGAGCGAAATTGTCTTCGAGTTTCTTCCTGTCGGCCACAAGGCTGTCCGGTTTTATCGTCTTCCGCTAGCTCCGACTTGTTGAATTGCGGACGCAGCAAAGTTTGTTCTTCATCGTGCTTTGAAATAGTATTTCTAATTAATTTTGACGTGTATACACGAGACTGTTTGATTCCTCAAAATGTTTACACAGGTGAATTTGGAAAGATGCGGCCTGTATGATATGTTTATTCTATATTTTTTCGTACGTCACTATTGCATCCGTCATCGAAAGAAATGCGAACTTTCGACTCATTGCTGAAAACAGTAAAATAAACTATCGAGACTAGGAAGCAAGTGGAAAATATTTTAGTTTTTTCAGTTGTCAACACATTAGAAGTGGGAAGATTCCAAAAATCTATAAAAAATTGATGCTAATTTGTCAAACTTCTCTCGCTCGAACAGTAGTCACATATTTATACGTTTGAATATGAACATGTTTGTTTCGTTGTTTATCTGTCCTTATGTGGATAAGTTATCTTCCGAATTGGCGCTTGTGTGGATAAATTAAAATTTAAAGACATTCTTCTTATTTTGCTTTTTTTGCAGATCCTGATTTGTGCTTTTAGGATCTTGTATTGCAAGAATCTTTCTCAATAAAATTACATACATACTGGCTGTAGACTTGGACGCTGTTGGTTCTTGTTTTGAATCAATTAAGTGTTTGTACAGCGTCGCTTGTGCCATTCGAACATTAATCGACGCAGATCAGCGACATATTGTATTACCTGAAATGGCGTAGCAAATTAATTGCACATAAAAATGTGTGGCATCCATTGTATATGCAAGCATATTTCGTAAAAGCGATGCTCGTTATCTAGGTTTTTTGTTTTGTGGACAGCGAGGAAACGGATAACAGCGACAAAAAATGAAGAAACGATCATCAAAGTGCAACGGGTTACAATGCAATTGCAATGCATATGGTAATAAACGTCCTTTAAAAAAGTAATTAAACTTCTGATGCAATTATATTGGGCCTTCAGATAATATTGGGTTTACGCTAACCATTGCCAAATATAGTCCTTCTTCGTTTCCTCCATGTTTTTCTATATTTGGCCAATTTTGGTTATTCGGGTCAAGTTTTATTCGACAAATTCCAATTTAGCAAAGTACTACACGCCAATTTCATGTTTCGGTTGTGCTATTATTTTGATAACCTCTTCAAATTCTGTATATATATTTTTTTTATATACTTTGTAAGGCTTTATTATGTAATATATTTTTATAAATCGGAGATTTGTATCTCCCCTATTTTTTTCAATGATGATAACAATGGCGCAATATTTAAAAATAGTGATTTGCCATTTTTAGCTGATATGTGCTGAAATTCAACACACGTACAGATGTTATATTAAAAATTTCTTGTGCGCGCGCATCTGCTGTGTTTGTAGCATATTGTTTTAACACGTTATCAGCGGGGAGAGTATTTTAATCGTTTATACAGTCTGATCGTAGGGAAAAATATCAATTGTATGCTTTTTTTAGCAAATGTATCATATGAAATGGGACAACGGCAATTTGTATAGTAAAAAGTTGAACTAAGAAAACAAGGATAATCTAAATCATCAAATTTCTACTTGGTTTCGATTATAATATTATATTTACAATACAATTTTTTATTTCATAATTTTAATACTCATTATTTATCAAGAAAAACGCTCATAGTAAACCTGTAGGATGATCGCGTATTTGCGAGCGAATTCCAATGCAAGCAAAGCATTCTCGCACGTTGAGCTCGGAGAGCGACAGAGACGGAAAAAATGTAGCGCAGTTCGGTAACTGTGCATGGGAGACAGAGACACGGAGAGCGTCCTGCGTACATCGCACGATTGTATAGATCGTTAACCCAAATTAATCGACTAATATTGATGTGTAAATGATATAATGAATCAATTTTAGATGGTTTGTTTATTTACTGAAATCGTTCGTCGCTGCGTTCACCAGATATGCGCATCTCCGAAGTCCGAGTTCCCGAAAAGCGAATCCAGCGTCTAATTTTTACGTATTTCTATAACGACTTGCAAATGCTTTCCAGATGACAACTGTCTAAATATCTTTCGAGGTTGACCTCGAAACTTGCATTCCTACCCTTGTCTGTTCGCACTTGCTTGTCTTCACTTTGTTTTTGTTAATTTGACTAATGACAGGGCCAAGCTTATCGATTTAAGATAAAACAGCATCTGAGAGAAGATGCGCCACATGTCGTGCGTGTTTATTCTTTCCGTTGACGTTCCAACTATTGAAACTGGGCCTCGTGAGAAACAACACCGATTCATGTTGAGCTACGAGTGTTAAATATAAGCTTTATACGCGCTGGTACGGTTCTGACAGATAAGTGGATTTGTACGGATGATAAGTGACGGACAAGCAAATATAGCATCTAAGACTATGAAGATTTTAAATTAACGCTCGCAAATATGCGGTCATCCTATCATACACGTTTTTACACATCGAGAGTACACTGTATGTTGAATGCGTTGTAAAGTAGATATTGAGGCTTTCGTGCATATATTTGAAATCGAAATTTATATCTGTATTTAATCTCCGCCTTTTTGATTTCCACCCTCTTTCAACCCTCCCATCCAAAGGCTCGAATTAACGTACATCTACGTACATTTGAATATATTTATAATTCATATTTATCGAACGTCAAGTCTCTTGTGTTACGCTTAGCTATACCTGTTGACTTCCATGTCAGTCTTAGCCGGGGATAGTCGAATCGTTAAAAACACATTAGGAAGTCTGGCAATTCCAGCGAAGTTGTTCAAATACTAGATTATATGAATACTGAAGTCCGATATAGATAAACCGGGCGTATCGCATGAATGCTTCCCGTATCGTCCAATGCCAAAAATTCCTAGCATGGGAAATCGTTATCGTGGATTCGTGCACAAGAAGCGACGATAAACCGATCTGCTCTTCTCGCGGTCGACAGAATCATCGGATTGTTCGTTATCCGAAGGCCGAACCAATTTAGCTAGTCAAAATTGTCGTTACGTTGCCCTCTTCATAAAGCATGGCTACAATTAAACGCCGACTGTTGATGGTTGATTGCAAATAAAGCCTTATTTAAGTGCTATAATGATAATTTTGATCGATATTTTTGTCCGGTCATTGTACTTCGTTTTTCGCGTTGCAGTTAATTCGGCGACTTTGATGAAGCGATCCTTTGTGCGAAATGATGGATCTCCGCAACTGTATTCGAACGTATCATTTCGATCGCGAATGAATTATGCATGTCGCGTTTGTATGGGCGACGGCACTCACACCATATTATTGAATATACACACCATTCTAGATATCTATTCAATAATATGGGTCACATCATTGAGCGTACCGTATAGCCAGATGTGGATGCAGATTCGACGCCATTAACTGGTGTATCAATTAATAAATTAGATAATTTAGTATGTGGAGAGGGCCTTCGATATGTTACGCGATACAAGGTATTGGACGAAGGGCCTCGCTGTATTATGCTAATGTCGTTCGTTGTTTAGATTGGTCCTTTGAAAAGGTTTGATTTAGCATATAAAACGGCAGAGTTGCTCGTTCGGTCTTCGATTCGGAGAATACGGACACAAGACCAAACATGGACGATTGTGACCTTTTGTAATATGTTTTTTGTCTCTACTTTGGAGCAAGATGAAAAGCTGCTCGACGTTGCAATTCTTTCAAATTCAATTTTTTCTTAACCCTTTGTGTTCGCTGAGTTTTTGTCGTTATCGACACATTTTAAGTACATATAGGATTACCCGTAAAGAACACAATGTATACGAATTGTTTAAAACTATATGTAGAGGTATATTAACACTTTGAGACCCGCTGACGCCTTTTGGCGTAAAAATTCCCCAACCGTTATGAACCGCTGACGCCATTTGGCGTAAAAACGTGGGCCTACAACATCATAAAAAAAAATGTTACCGACACTAATATTTCACTATTCGTTGACAGATTTCTCTACAGATATAAAGGGTATGTAAATTTGAGTTTTAAGTTTGAAGAAAGTAAATAAATTTCCTATAAGAATCATATTAGAAATCGATCCTAAGACAATTTTAAATTGAAAAGTAGCTCCCAAGACAAAAAAGGTTGGACGATCCTGAAGTAAAGGATATATACATATCCAGTGGCGGTCCTTCCATAGAATTGCGAAGTATTATCACCCTCATATAGTAAATAAATTTTAAATGAAATATAAATAACAAGTATTATTTATAGAAAGAAAAAAAAATGTATTTCGTTGGTTTGAGAACCACTGGTTGAAAGTTGTAAAATGAAGATCACATATCTATACCTTTGATTGTGTAGAATATAACCTGAAAATATCACGTATATACACTCATAGGTTAAAAAGATATGTAAATTATTATAAAGGTCTTGATTTCTTGCGAAATTTGCCTAAAACGAGCGGCCCCCGCAGCTTTTTTACACCAAAAAGCGCGGTTCTCAAAGTGTTAATCCACTCGATCAACGCCTTTTTAAAGAGGTAAGACACAGAGCTGTGTCCGAATTTCTGTGATTCATAAAGAAGATTAGAGTCACTAGTTCAATCAATAACAGGAGTTTATGGAGTGAAGTTGAGGTTAATTCTGTTCAAGAATGAGTTGACGTATCAGATCTGGATTGACTATACCAGTCATCAAAGTATATTTGCAATACAAAAAGTTTTTTTTAAATTTATACTAAATGCAGTTCGCTCATGTAATCTTAATCTGAACATCCATTGATAAAAATATAAAAATGAAAAAGTATATTAAAAGTTATTTAATTCTGCTCTGAATTATGCTATTTACCTTCAATGGGTCATCGTCACTGTCATCTGACTCAACGCTAGAAGGAGCGATTTCAATTGTCTTCGTCATCCAGCATCATTTCATTCCCGTGTATATTTTGTCAATGTCTTTCAACCACTTCACTCGAAGTTAAATTATTATCTAAGGTCGCGTAAAAAATAGAAGAGTACATCAGTCGATGTGCACTAAACACATGACCCTCTCTTGTTTATAAATGTTTGAACATTTTGAGCAAAATTTGGTTTCGAACGATTGCTTCGGCAGTCTGCGTTTATATTGGATCATTGCAAGCAGTAACAGCGTACAGCAAATGCTGAACTGACGAGTTTTTTTTCCCGAGAGAATTATTGTAATTATAGGTGCAGACTTGATCTACCACCATTTTTTTGGTGGGATATTACGAAAGGTTAACGCACCGCTCTGAAGAGGTTTGACCAAGAAGAGTATTCCCCTTGAGTGCGTAAATGTCGTGTACGAATCCGCGAAGTCCGTAACGAATTATACTTTTATTGTTGCGATAAATTTAAATTTTAGTACTCCTCGTATAATAGAAATCTTATCTTGACCTAATTATGGCAATTTCTTGCGTTTTGCTCGCTTTGGATGCTGCAAACGAACCGATGATTGCGTATTTTAAAAATATTTGCTGATACCACCAATTTTATTTCTGCGATACTAAGTAGATTTGCTTGAATCATTGCAGAAGGATGCTAATTGAGTAATGTTAAACGTTTTGCTCCACTTTGCAGCCGCGGGTTCAAAGTCCAACTGATGTATCCTTTTTGTTTAATTTTCGATCTTTCGTTTATCAGCATCCGTTAGTTGTTTTCGACGATATCTTACCCACCGGAACTTCTCAACCACACTACGGCCAAATATTATCTTCTAAATAAACATGTGACATTTTAAAAAGGATGCAGTTGACCGCCTTAATTGTTAATATGTGTTTATTATTGAAACACGAAACTGGTTATAGTTGTTCGTTCAATCGACATTTGAAAACTATTCATATTTATGCACGCCACGCCATCTATTATCGATTAAATAAGTAAATTCGATAACGAGCGAAAATATGGATCTATTTTAAATTATGGTTTTTTTAAATGTATGATTTGTTTGTTCAAAGATCACATGGACAAAAAATCAAGCTGTTCAAGATCGTTTGAGCCAGGCCATTATATATCATCTGCACGCATCGTTTGTTTCATCAGAGTTCATGACCTTGTTCGTGGATTTTGCCATTCATGAACATCTCAGGAATGTACTCCAGTATTTGTTCATCCGGTTGAACGTCTTCGATGTAATGCGTCTTTTTCATTGCCATGGGATCCTTATGATAATTTTATACATTCAGCTGATTGTCGATGTTTGTTGCTAAGCGGGGTTGGAAATGCATCCTTCCTAGTGTCAGACAACGATATATCGATGGGTATGCAATTGAATCTTAACCGTTTGATGCACGCCTGGAACACCGATTTTCGCAATTTATGAACGTAAAAGTGAATTTAAACCATCGCTTAAATACACAATTATTATTCCTTCATATTGTTTTGAATCAAAAGCACTTGCTTTCAACCTTTTTATTGTTGCAGAGGTTCCAATTCTATTTTTATTGTATTAATGTATTCAACTTGTGTATGTGGGGTGATACTGAGGTTTATAAATTTTTCGAAAATTACACAAATATTTTGCCACAATTTACAAAAAAGTGCACATTTACAAAATTACACAGAGAGTTTACGCCCTGTTGTGTGTGTCTTTTGTATGACAATTTAGTACATGATGACCTTTATAGAGAAAAGGATTCATCGATCTTACTACACCGTCATCGATTTTGGTTCTCCTAGTTTCGTTATAAAATAAGCATTCTATATAGATCTCTATATTATGGATGTAACTATTTGGGGAACACAATTCATTAAATTTGATGCCATATTTAGCTTTCTTCTCTTTCATGTATTACCGTAACCACAATCGCCCTCGACTTGTCGTTTTTAAATTCAAACATCTTTATATATTTTTTGAATCTTCTACCTGAGGTTACATAAGAGTATATTGTATAATAATTTTTAAACTTCGAAATCATTTTACAGATAAGTGAATTGAATATAATATAGTTTAAGTGGAATGCGATTTTTTAACTTAGGTACATACAAATATACTACTTTAGTTGTTGGTGTTTATAATATGTATGTATGCCAAGTCAGTGTATTGCAAAAATCGAATTATTCACCAAAATTAATTTATCTTATTTATGGAAGTTTGAGAGTCTTTAAACCACTTAAGTTTGTTTTTGTCCACGAAGACGGTATGCATAGAGTTAAATGGCGCAATAAGCAAACACATATCTGCTTACGCATGACGGCATTTGACGGTAACTGTACGTCAATGAGTTAATATTTACATCGCGTGAGAACTGTCTCAAAATAACTTCATAGAACGCTATATAAAATTCATAACTAAATAGTTTGTATTACATCAAAATTTATTGAATAATATAAGATCCATTCTGTTCTATTACCTTTCTCCATCTCACCGGAAGCCTCATAATGTTTTCTTGCCAAAATATTCCAGGTTTGTCTGTTCGCTAATTCTGGCCGTTTTATGGCAATTGCATCCTTTAGATTGTCTAGTTGGAAACAATATTTTGTTGAATTGATCGTTTCACCTTGCTGAAGTAGCTCATAATAAACTACCCCCCTCCAGTCCCACCAAATGCATAGCAAAACTTTTTTTTGGATATAGGCCAGGTTTAGCTACAGTTAAAGCTTCTGTACCCTTGGTTCAAGACCCTTTGCGTTGGATATTCTCATAGAGTATCCAACTTTCATCTCCAGTGACAAGTCTCTTCAAAAAAGGTTGGCTATTATGTCGTTGGAGAAGAAGATCGCATGTTGAAATACGCTGAAGTTTATTTGAGTCAGTCAGTTCATGAGGAAGCCACACTTCTGGACGATTGATGTAGCCCAATTTTGTCAGATGATTATGGACGGATGTTCGTGGAATTTCTAACTTGTTAGCTATTTCGCGAACAGTATATCGCGGGTTTTCTTCAACCATGACTATGATTAGATATGTGTTAATTTGCGAAGGAAACTTATGGGACAACCTAATATTTTGCATTTGTTGGAATACCTTATATACAAACTGTTCTTATTAATAAATTGAGACAATTCTAAATAAATCAACAATTTTAATGGCGTATATTAACTTTTTTTTAAATTATGTGTTCACAACACATCCCTGAACAAATCCCATAAATGATTGTGGTTTACATGCACACATGTCGCCTTAATATATAATTCAAACAACTTTTTAGGCAATTTCTAATATCTCTAAATTCACTGGCAGTTAAAAGGTTAATAGCTAGTTACGGGATCCAAAAATAATCTATCCAATGAAATGTTTTTTTGTTGGTTATATTATTTTGGTGTAATCCGTTTTGAAAGCAGCAATTACATATTGATCTAACGTTTCGCAAATAGTGAGGGAAGGCCCTAATCTCATTTGGGAATACACATCGTGATTGCCATGCTTCTGTTTCTTTCTGAGTTTTCTTTTTTGTATCGGTCGATCTAGCTCGGGCAAGACCGAGACTAACCTTTCGGTAACGATCTCTTGAATTTCACAGCACAGTGGAGAATATCCGCGGAGAATATCAACATATCCCGGTTGATAAACCACACACGCGTTTCGTAATAATGTTATAAAAAGTGTTTGAGCGAGCACGAAAGAGTCGTATGGAAGAATTAGAGCGTGCTGCTTTTGTTGTGTTTGAATCTACTACGGCCATGAAAACGAACCGTATATTCAAAGCGCTCTTGAAATCGGACACAATTTTGGCAAGACGAGTTTACTGACATAATCGATTTTTTGTTTGGTGACGAAACAGGTTTTCGTATGATATCATGGCGAACGAGAAATCGGACGTGCTTCGCGAGTGATCAATTGGGAAAACCGATTTTCTTCCCGGGCGGCATTGTGCTGAATTTTCCAGACGGTTTTCGTGAGATTCTTGCGTGAGTGGGAGTCAATCGAGCCGAAGAGCAAACATCTCGTCAAACGTTTGAGCTGATCCGTACCTTGTGGGTGGCAGATGTCATTTTTTTAATGTCAATTTTTCAGGCTCCCAATATGCGGTCCTTGATTTTAATTTAAATTTGATCAAAATTATCTCATTCCGTTATAGTCATCTCTGACATGGTATGATGGCACTCATGAGTAAAAAATGTGAGATTGCAAAAATACAAGGTTTTTTCATTTTCAGGTGATTTAAAACGCAATAGATTTTTTTAGCATTTCATATTTTTAGACCGCTTACGAATCTGTAACCTTCACGTCGTTTATACGAGATCACATTTTTTTTGTCTTTTTAAATTTAACAGCGTACGAAATAAACAATGTTTTTGTAGCTATATTCTTTACTACCCTATGGATTTCTGAGTGGTTGTATGACAGTATAAAACATTGGTGACGTATAACAACCAATACAATTAAAGTTCGATTAACCCACTATGATGGTTTTGAAATGATCAATATTTGGATTTCTCACTGACGAATCAAACATGAACCGGGTGTCATTTAAATACTATTTGACGGATAGATTAAATGACATTGACATTGATAAAAATATATTAGGAGGACCCAAAAATATCCGCATATTTAGTTCCGTGAATAAGAATTATCAAGAAGGTCTAGCATGTATACTCGTTTTTATTGTGTTCGGTCAAGGCGTGTAGTACCCATCCTACCCCATAACAACCATCCTATTCGTTTTGTCGATGATTTAGGCCCAATCCACACTATGGTGCCGGTAACGGTTCGATCTCGGCCTCGGTCCGGTCAAATATTCTTATACAAAAAATGGGATTGGAACGATCCGATAGTGTGAATACTCTGATTGTTTCTTGTGTAAGAATATTTGATCGGACCGGAATCGGAGCGAGATCGAACCGTCAACGGCACCAAAGTGTGGATAGGGCCTTAGTTAGTTTTGAGTCTGCAAATTTAATCCCCACACAATATGTATAAAAGATGATTTCATGCGAAGCGGTTTTTTGTAAATATATTTAGGAATTATTCTAGATTCTAGATCCAAAATGTTTTTTATGCAATTTTTCAATAAAAAGTATGTACTTTGTGCCAAACTTTTGTTTTCGTTTTTATTTAGATTTTTCTTGTTTGTAAATGGTAATATCATCGATTGAATTGTGGGATTATTTTAAAATTTAACATTGTATTCGGATATATTTAACCTTTTGCGGTCGTTGGTCTACTCTCAGCATCCAAAGTTTTTTTACCGTCTACATCATGAACCAAAACGTTGCTCCGACAAATCAGAGATAACGAAAATCAATATTAAATAATGCGGTCGTTCCACACTCACCCCACTGGCGGACCCTCTCAAACTATTTTTGGCAGACCCTATCCCAACTCTTCTGATTTAATTTTTCAAACAAACAAGCATTTCTTGGTCAAATATTGGTCAAAATAAATCTTCTTCGATTGTAAAGATCTTTAACCCAAATTTATCGACTAATAATGATATATGATGTAATTAATCGATTTCAAGTGTATTGTTTATGTTTACGCAAAGAAATGACTATATATTGTGTGCTGTCGACAGTGCTTATTTATTTATGTACAAGCTTCATACACGCCGCGACGATCCTGAGAGACAAGTACGGAGGATGAAGTGGCGGACATACGAATATAGCATCTAAATTTATGATGATTAAATATTAGCTCACTGCTCGAAAGGTTAAGCACTCACATCTACCGGAGATGTTATTAATGATTACGCCTTTCAAATATAAAAGCTATAAAAACTTATATCAATCATATAAATGCAGTTTAATCTCTTTTAATTTACTTACTCTCTTTATATTAGATACAGTGCGGAAAATCATATCGTAAAAGCATGCATAAAATAATATTCTTTGATTTAATTGTGTTATTCATGCACTTTACCTTGGTTGTGTAAAAAATGGCTATTGCACAAAGCTATTGTATAGCATTGATGTTATTATGTTTATAACAAAGGATCGTATTTTTTTAAACGATTGCTTAAACCTTTAACCAGTCGATTATGCATGCAATTAACCTTTGAAGTCCTGCTGCAAATTCCGTATGATTTTTTGATCTTCCAATTAGAAAAAGAGGTCATGATCGTCATATAAATTTGATGCAGCGCAAATATAGTTGATCATTCAATATCGGGGAACATTTCGAAACTTTCGTATGCAACATGCATACATTTTGTGTTTAACACATTATCGCCCGGGGGTATTATCTCGTCCATCATTCCTCGGTACATTTACTTCATCGGTGAGTCTGAATCGAATTAAATTGACGCAAAAAACGCGATCAAATTGCAATAGTCGTTTTAAAAATTTCACCATCGCTTTTTATACACCGAGATATTGCCAGCTGCCTTGATTTATCAAATGTGTTGTACATTTTTCGTCTTCATCGATTGGATTGCCACATAGTAAAAGCGGTCACATTGGCCGACAATCGTGATGACCCTTCGTAACTCGGTCGACACAATAAAAGGTGTAACATATCAATAAAAATATTTTATTCCATTGCAACGAATCGTAATGGTTTTACACTTCGACCACTTTTACATTTTGCAAGCTCCATAAAATAGCACACGGCGGTGAACAATGCACATCGCCGTTGTGAAATATTAAAATCGATCATAACTAGACCAATGAATGATATCTTATCTTAGAGCTAATTGAAATATTATGTTTTCTTATACATTTGTAATAATATTCGAACTTATCAAATGGCTTGGGAACGTTAATGATGAATCATTACGATATGCACCTGTTGGTATTTTTGTTGTTGTTGCACTTTCTTATTAACATAATCAACATTTTTGTCGCGTATGTGTAAATTTCGAATTAAAATCGATTTCAAGCAAATTGACATTTCTTCTTTGTTTCCGTAAATGTTAAGGTCATTGTAAGGCGAAACTGTTGTCGTTTTCCGTTTTACCATCGCATCTTGTTTGACAAACGACAAGTCTATGATGGGATGACGCCCATTCGATTATTTTATCTATAAGAAACTATGATAGAATCGTTGAATTTATTAAAACCATTTCAAAGTGCATATTTCTACTCCTGAGATGCTATCCTTTTGTTGCAAATATTACAAGCATATCAGTGCTTGCAGCATTCGATAATTAATATGCTACCATTGACCGTATGCCTTCTTGACCTTTTATTCCAGTAACATCATCTGGTAGTTCTATAGAATATTGGGAATATTTTCAATGGTTTAAAAAAAATCCTTATGCCTCGTTCACATCTAGCTTAAAATAAAATGAAGGCAGAAAAGTAGTGACCGCACGTTAATTCGGGACTCTTTTTTGCCTAGGGCTGCCAACTCGGTCCCGTCGTGACAAAGAACACTTTAAAATAAATCTACAGGCAGGACCTTTTCAAACAAAATGCGAATAAATATTATTTAGTATTTTAGATACTGTGTAAAAGTAAGATGGTTGTTTTTATCTTGGAATTAATGGGTTTATTATATTGTTATACATTATTGGTTTTAATATTATATTTACTTAGAATTTCACATCAATTTTGAAACATGCTGATTGAATTTAACGACATTTTTTCCTACGCCCCTCCCAACAATTTTTTTAAATTAGTACACTATTTAACATTAATCTATAGAAAAGGTGCTTGAATAAAGTATACTCCTCTTACGTCAGGACTTACTCCATATCCCATGTATGTTTCGCTTGGCACGCATGAATATTTGTTGAAATTTTCTATCCCGGGACATTTATTGGCACGATACAATCGTTCGTTTAATATAGTCCTGGAATAGAAGGTCATGGCGGCTTCATGAGCACAGTCGAAACGAGTACAGCCTTGTTGATAAATGCTTCTTGAGTTGACGATGAATTCGGCGTGTCCAGTCGTAGAGTTTCTGATACTAGCTGCACTAGTATGGATGACGTCCACAAAATTTGCATCTCCAGCATTCACATAGGCTTCCGGCTTACGTGCGAAACAGGGACTGGCCGGATCTAAAGCAGTTAGTCTATTTATCTTCAAATTGTGTCTGTTGTTGAATGTTTTTGCTGCAAAACCAGAGATCTGCGCTCCTAAGCTGAAACCGATCAAATGTATTTTGCAAGGCGCTACTCCTTTCATGTATAGTTGAGATATTAATATTTCCAGGAATTTTCCTAAATATGAATACATTGCAGACGCAATGAAGTAATCCGTGTCCAAATAATTTCCAGTGTGTAGCTGGATGAAATTAACATTTCCTTTAGCTTTATAATTACTTGCCATTTCATAAATTTGGCTTCGGTCAGGGACAGTTGACCAACCATGAGTGAAAATAGTTACATTATTTTCTCTCTTGAAATCTGGCGAGTCCCATAGTGAATTTATGGCATTTGAATAATTGTACACTTTAAAACTGCCTCCATTCCAATGGATGACGCTGAGTCTGTTGATATCTATATTTTCGCCAACATCTCTTGCGATGGTGTTTTCGACGTCGATACCTGTAAAAAGATATTACGATGGTCATGACATTATTAAAACATTACATGATGGTGGCAAATAAAGTTTGCACGCCAACAATTAAATACGACCAGTCCGAAATTATTCTTATAAAATTAAACGCGTTATATTCCCATGTTACAATAAAAAGTGTTTTTTCACAATTGGATTTATATGATTGTATTTTTGCACATAGTTTTTATCGCATTTCTGACGCAAATGAGAAAATTAACACAGTTAGGCCGGGCAATTAGTTCCGTACGTGGAAGAGGATGTTTTTCTCAAAAATAATTTATAGCCCCGTCAATTAAATGTAATTATATTTTATGCGATGTCAAAAATGTTGTTTCGAGAAAAACGCATTAAAAGTTTTAAGTACTTATTTTTTTTTAAAAAAAAAAAAGGGAAATATACTACTATTCAGCGATTCTTGCTTTATAAAATCGTTCTTCAGCTACTTTAGCTTGTTCTTTTTGGCTGATTTGGCGTATCTGTGAACTGTTCTAGCTTATTTGGAATATTCGGAGCCTTGGCGGTTGGCAAGGTGTATACCTTTTTGTTGCGTGTTTCCACGAATCGCAATGCATCTTTGTATCCATTCTTTTTAAAATAGGTTTAAATGCTTCTTTAAAAATGCAGGCTGTAGTATATGTCGCGATTTCTAGTATTTTTTTTGCCACAAAAAATATATTTCGGTACCAGTGACCATACGCACGCGTTGAAACGAGCCAAGGCATCATTCCAAGTAATTTAATTTGAAAAAGAGCAAATACTTACAATGATCGTTCAGTAAATATGCGTATGTAAGTTCCAGCAGGCCATTTTCAACAACAGAATCGGGAATTTCTAGACTTTTAACACGGATGTGAAAAAACATAATGAAAAATATAAACGTCGGGAAATTCATGATAAAACTTATTTGAGTCGAATTGAATGTCGTCTTTCGATGATGGTATACCGAATGTCTCTGATCCAAAATTTATTTATATACCCGATGCTCATCAGAATTCATGATTTTTTTTTTTTGCTAATATGTATTGTTTCATTTTTTATTAGGTATGCTTAAAAACGATGTATATTATATATTTTAATGCGTTGAATCATATGAATGAAAATGATTGTTATTAATACGAGGATCATCCAGAAAGTAAGGTTACATCATTTATATAGGATCGAAAAATGCTTGTATTTAATTGAAATTTACAGAATACTTCACAAATATATTAATTTATTTTTCATGGTAATCGCCACACCCACATCTCATCACCCGTCACGATATAATCGAGAAAGGCTTCTCCCTCCTGTTCAAAAACGATCTAAAAATTCAAGCGCGGCGGTCACGTGATTTTGACGGTGTTCCAGTGTGAGGATTTTGGGCACCCATGGAGCACACAACTCGCCGTAACCAATCCCGAAAAGTTCGGGATTAAAATTTTTATCTAACAATTTGTACACCTCACCAGCACGATCAAAGCTACTAAATCGAGGCATTCCCGTCGAAATCTGAACGCTTGGAAACAGTGGCGTAACTACTTAATTGGCGACCTTAGGTGACGCCTAGGAGCAATAATTGTCTAATCTATGTAAACATATATACAGTACATATATGTTTTTCAAATTGTTATATTAACCTTTCCCTACCGGTGATGTATTTACTACACATCGACTCTAATAATAGGAATATCGATATGAAATATTATAGATACGGGGTTCAAAAATTTTGTGTTGCTCCGTAATATAATTACGAATCACATCAAAGCATTATAGTATATAAATATTCATCTGCAGCGACGGAAATAAATAATTTGTCGACAAATCGGGAATTTTGCGAGTTTTAGTCCGTGTTTCCGCAGAAAGGAGTTTTATCAGTCACATTGATGGTGCTATAGGAAAATGGGGGCTCACGCGTTTATCATTTCGAACTAGCATTTAAATATCTGATGACGATACCTAAAACGAGTGTTGAGGTTGAGCGTGCATTTTCAACAGCAAGTTGCCTGGCTACCAAAATCAGATCCAGACTAAATGACGAAACACTCGATGCTTTAATGTCACTTCGGGCATATTTTCACATGTATACAATATCCCTTGAAAGAAAATTGAATCTAAATAAATTCGTGCGGAAGTTAAAATGATGTCATTTGTAACTATAATTTCCCCACAAAATTTAAAATAAATGATATTTTCAATATCATTAGTCAGGAACATTATATATAAGGTGCTTGTATAAAGTATACTCCTCTTGCGACAGGACTGACTCCATATCCCATGTATGTTTCGCTTGGCACGCATGAATATTTGTTGACACTTTCTATCCCGGTACATTTATTGGCACGATACAATTGTTCATTTAAAATAGTTCTGGAATAGAAGACGATGGCCGCTTCATGACCACATAGGAAGGGTTGGTTGCAGCCAGGTTGATAAAAGCCTCTTCCGTTGATGATGAATTCGATGTGTCCGGTCGTAACATTTCTGATACTAGCTACACTAGTATGGATGACGTCCACAAAATTAGCATCTCCAGCATTCACATAGGCTTCCGGCTTATGTACGAAACAGGGGCTGGACGGATCTAAAGCAGTTAGTCTATTTATCTTCAAATTGTGTCTGTTGTTGAAAGTTCTTGCTGCAAAACCAGCGATCTGCGCCCCTAAGCTGAAACCGATCAAATGTATGTTGCTAGGTTTTACTCCTTTTATGTATAGTTGCGATATTAATTTTCCCAGGAATTTTCCTAAATGTGAATACATCGCTGACGCAATGAAGAAATCGTCGAGCAAATAATTTCCTGTGTGTAGCTGGATGAAATTAACATTTCCTTTAGCTTTATAATTACTTGCCATTCCATAAATTTCCCTTCGGTCAGGGGCAGTTGACCAACCATGAGTGAAAATAGTTACGTTATTTTTTCTATTGAAATCTGGCGAATCCCATAGTAAATTTATGGCATTTGAATAATTGTACACTTTAAAACTGCCTCCATTCCAATGGATGACGCCGAGTCTGTTTACATCCATATTTTCGTCAAAATCTCTCGCAATGGTACTTTCGGCGTCGGCACCTGTAAAATTATAGTATGATGGTCGTGACATTATTTAAACATTACATGCGAATCACGACGTCGATCAATTTAGAAAAAAAAATCATGCGTTTGCACAAATCATAACTTTCCATATACTCATATTTTTTGTAATCTCATGGATGACGATTTATTAAAATACGATAATATTAAAAGTGGTTTTTTACAATTAAAATTAAAATTGTAAAATTTGATTGTTTTTTTTTTGCATATAGTTTTTATCGCATTTCTGACGCAAATGAGAAAATTAACACGGTAAGCACGGGCAATTCATTTCGTAATTGAATCTGGACACGTTCGTTTTTGTGAAAAAAATTGATACAGACGCAATGCGGTCTGCAACGCTCGGCTCGAATTTCACGCCAAAGTGGTGTGAGCGGTCGTTATGGTGTTAAGAAGCACTTATTAAATGGGATTCATATTTTATTAAATTTATAAAATGTACATTTGAATATTAATGAAAATCATATTGAGTTACAAATATTAGATATATTACTATTACTGTATTTGACGATAACTGGCATCGTTTGTAAAAGATAAAAACGTCCGCCCCGCATGTAATGTGTTAAACAACGAATGAGACTGACTCAGGTTTATTATGAATCAACTAAAATGATATACTTATATGTTTGGAGGACCGGAAAGAAATTCAAAAAAAATGTTCCTTAAAGAAAACATTTATTTTTAAAAAAATCTAATAAAAAAAAGTTTCCATAATTTTCTATAACCTTTCACCACCTATTGGATAGTTTTTCGATGCCATTTTTGTATTAAAAAAATTATATTTCATCGAAAAACTTTTGAATATGGATTTCCACATCGTCGAAAGTGAAATCAGGTGAGTCAAGTGAAAAATCTCTATCGTTATTTTTAATTTTTAAAAAATAACAACCTCCTAATATTTTGTGGTTCTTATAATATAATAATTTAATTTTATAAAAGCAAATACTCACAACGATTCTTCAGTGAATATGCGAATTGCAGTATGCCGTTTTCAATAACAGAATCGAAAATTTCTAGGGTGTTCACACGGATGCAAGAAAACATCATGAAAAATATAATTGTCGGAAAATTCATGATAAAATTTATTTATGGCAAATCGATTTGAGTATCGTCTTTCGACGATGGTATACCGAATGTCTTTGAGAGGATAT
This sequence comes from Stenopsyche tienmushanensis, assembly GCA_008973525.1. Taxonomy (NCBI): domain Eukaryota; kingdom Metazoa; phylum Arthropoda; class Insecta; order Trichoptera; family Stenopsychidae; genus Stenopsyche; species Stenopsyche tienmushanensis. Next base: position 1,222,161 of record WACJ01000274.1, read on the forward strand.
TTCCAAAATACATTTATATACCGAAGCACATCAATCACTACATATTCATGTTGTTTTTTTTACAATACTAAAATGGTATTTTATAATTTTTTGTTAGATATGTTTGAAAATGATGTATTCATACATTTCAAAACGTTGAATCGTTTCAACGATGAGACTTCATTCACCATCAATGAATGATAGCGATTTTCAGGAACTCTATATATAAGATGCTTGTATAAAGTATATTCCTCTTGCGACAGGACTGACTCCATATCCCATGTATGTTTCGCTTGGCACGCATGGATATTTATTGACACTTTCTATCCCGGTACATTTATTGGCACGATACAATTGGTCATTTAAAATAGTTCTGGAATAGAAGACGACGGCCGCTTCATGAGCACATAAGAAGGGTTGGTTTACAGCCAGGTTGATAAAAGCCTTTTCTGTCCACAAAATTTGCATCTCCGGCATTCACATATGCTACTGGTTTATATAAGAAATAGGGACTGACTGGATCTAAAGCAGTTAGTCTATTTATTTTCCAATTATATATGTCGTTGAATGTTCTTGCTGCAAAAACAGTGATCTGCGCCCCTAAGCTGAAACCGATCAAATGTATTTTGTTAGGTGTCAGTCTTTTCGCGTATATTTGCGATATAAATTCTTCCAGGAATTTTCCTAAATATAAATATATTGATGATGCAACGTAGAAATCGTTAACTTTTTACCCCATAGTTTTATATGTAATGACCATTTCATAAATTTCATCTGCATCAGGTCGAGCTAAATAACCACGACTGAAAATGGTTACATTATTATTTCTATTGAATCCTGGCGAGTCCCATGGTGAATTTATGGCATTTGAGGAATTGTTCGCTTGATTTGGCATTTGAGGAATTATGACGGTTGCGACATTATTTAAATATTACATAAAGTTATTATATCAATTATATTAATGTTGAATAATATTTTGAGGAATCTAATATATAAAGATTAATCTTTGTTCATATTTAATGCGCTCCCATATCGTTCATTCGATTGCGATAAAACTTTGCCAACTTATTGGTTGCACTTTCTCAAATAATATAGGTATAGTACAATTAACTTGTAGTAGATCTTATGTATAAATCCCGCGTCAATGCAAAAAACGAAAATATATATTTTTTAAAATGCTCAACTTCACTGGCCTGTAATCCACAGATGCAAAATCACTAAGTAATAATTTAATTTGGTAAAAAAGCTACGGAACCTGAAATATATGAGTTTTTTTTAATAATTTTTTTTTATGTGAATAATTTGATAATTTATTTTTTTCCAGCCCAAATAAATATAAAACCTTAATGCGTATACGTTTTTACCTTTAACACTATTTTTGAATTTAAAAAATCTGATACTATGTACCTTGGATATTGTTGATTTGTGCGTTTTATACAGTCGGCCCACGACTTTTACGCAATTGTTGTTTTTGGTTTTATGGCAATTATACATATTCTGATTTTGACGATTTTATGATTGGCAATAATTTCTATTCCAGTGAATAATGTCGACTTACAGTGTGACTTGTGGAAATAATTGACAATATTGATTATCGCCTTGAATAGTAATCTAATTTTAAATCTTCATAGTCTTAGATGCTATATTTGCTTGTTCGCCATTTATCATCCATGCAAATCCACTTATCTGTCAAGACCGCAGGAGCGCATATAAAGCTTATATTTAACACTCGCATCGCCCAACGTGAATCGGTGTTGTTTCTCACGGGTCCAAATGATGCCGATGTGGATGCCGTTGCCGATTACTGTCATTGAGACCTAGATTATATGATAAAAAAACTAAATTTGATATTTTTTTTGGTATTTCAACAAATATATTTCATTTAGCTTCCATTGTATTTAGCATCACCAATTCAATACCAAAATACTACAATAAAAAATAAGGATATTAAGTCTTAACGTAGTAAACTCCTCTAGCAGTGGGACTCACTCCGTATCCCATGTAGGTTCCATCTGGTACGCATGTGAACACGCTGGTTTGTTCTATATTTGGACATTTGCTAGCAGGATACCTATTTACTAGTATGGAATTGATAAAGTACTTAATAACAATGGCATGCGGACAATCGATTAGATCCATGCAACCAGGTTGAAAAAAATGTCTCGAGTTGGCTACAAACTCGACATGTCCGGTACTGATGTTTCTCAAACTGAATGCACTTGTATGAATGACATCTAAGAATGTTGCGTCTTCAGTATTCACATATATTTCAGGCTTGTGGATGAAACACGGACTGCCCGGGTCTAATGCGGTTATTCTTCTTATTTTTATATTATGCCGATTGCGGAATGATCTTGCAGCAATTCCAGATATTTGTGCTCCTAGGCTAAAACCGATGATATGAATTTTATTCGGATTCACCCCTTTATTGTATAGAGCTGTTAAAAAATCTCCCAAGAATCTTCCCAAATATGACGACAATGCTGCCGCGTAGAAATAGTCCGTCTGGAGATGCTGAGCCGTGTTAAACTGGATAAAATTGTTATCTCCCTTAGTTTTAAATTTTACAGCCATATTCTTTACGTCGGAAGTGTCTGGAGTCGTAGCAAAGCCGTGAATAAAAATATTTATATTCTTAGTTCTATCAAATTCTGGTGCATCCCATAGTAGGTTAGCGGCATTTGACATATTGTATGATTTGAATACATCCCCGTTCCAATGGAGAATGCCAACGCTGTCGATATTCATGTTTTCTCCCGGAACTCTCATAATATTTTCAACCTCTGCACCTGGAAAAATATGAAGGATTTATAATGGAATAACACGAAATCAAATATTATTGCATTCATATGACTATGAGTCGAATGAACTTAATGGGTCATTTCATTTTGACGGTCAAAAAAATATGATTGCAGATACTAACATAATATCCCACTTCGTCTAAGAAGTCAAAGTAGACATGAATAATACGCTAAAATATATTCATTTTTTATGTGGCTTTTAGCAATTATTTTTATGGGATCATTCCCAACTATTTTGAGATGGGTTTTCATGGCGTATGTATATTTTTTAAAATGTCGTCGCCAACCACAATTTCCTGACGGATTTGAATCCGAAATTATTGCGTAACCGCGGGACTACACTAAAAGCCCCAGAACTTAATAGGACTACACTTGTTAATATTATGGAATGTCATTTAATGAAATATTAATAAATTTAAGTAAAATGTATACTTACATAAGTCTTTTAAGTGGAACGAATATTGAACGATGCCATTAATGATGCCATTTTCGAGTGGCTGGAACGATTTTGTGAATCTCGGAATGGATATCAACGCAACCAGTGTGAATATTACGCAACGCATGATTGAAATCACAAGGGAAGAGTCGTTTTATCAAATTGATGTTGTGAAATTCTGCTTATATCGTCTTTAAAGTGAGTGAAAAAATCGAAAGGTATGTGTAAATTATCATAGTTTTACATAAACATATATTTTATACGCACAGGGCATATCTATCGCTTTAATATTTTTATTCTAATACCTCAAATCGAATTATTGTTATCACATATATTTCAATATTGTAGTTCTTTTTGGTTGGAACTTCTCCATTTATTGGGTTGATGCAAAAAGTTAAGACCGATTTTTACATATACAATTAAACATTTGTGCTATTTATTTAATCAATTATGTAATTTCTATCCGTTCTTATAATCTTCTCCTATCTTTATATCAACTTGTTAATACCATTAGTGTAAAATTCCGTGGATTTTGATGCGAAAAATGTAGTAAGGGATGTTTTTACCTGCTGTATTGTATCAAATTTTTTATCATTTAAAACATTTTGTAGTGATCGGAATAAATAAAAATCGGAAGGAGCAAGATCTGGAGAGCACGGTGGATGCTTGATAACATCCCAATTCAACTCATTTAGCTTGTGTTGGGTTGTCATAGCCACATGTGGTCGCGCATTGTCGTGATGAAACACAACCCCTTTTCTGTTTACCAATTCTGGTTTATCCTTTTGAAGGGTGATGTTCAATTTGGATAGTTGCCGAAAATATCATTCTGCTGTAATCGTCTGATTGCGTTTCAAGAGTTCAAAATACACAATACCCTTACAATCCCACTAAACACAAAGCAAAACTTTTTTTTATGGATTTCGGCCTTCGAAGTTGTTAATGGGGCTTGTCCAGGTATAGCCCAATGTCTTTTTCTTGTCACGTTATTGTACACGACCCATTTCTCATTTCCCGTGTTTCTCAATCAAAGCAACGCACGTTGAAACACGATCCAATAAATTGGCAGCGGACAATTGATGAGGTATCTAAACGTCGTACCGCGAAACCATCCCCATACGCTTCAAATATCTTATTACGGTTGTTTGGTTGACTCCCATCATCGACGAGATCTCCCTGGTGGTTAGACGTGGATTGGTGTCAATTATGACTTTTAAATTGTCTTCATCAGACTTCAATGGTCGCCCGATACGCGGTTTATCAATTAGTGAAAAATCCCCAGATGGGAATTTTGTAAACCTACTTCGTACCTGTTGAACTTTGGTGACAACTGCTCCATACACTTTGTAAATGTTTTTGGTTGCCATACTCGCGGTATTGTATTTACGGAATTCATAAAGTAAATAATGATGTAAATGCACTTTAACGACCGAAATTTTGAAAAAATACAGGGGCTTTTCACTGTACTTTGGCCAGGCCAAAATTGAATAGAAAGTATAGGGAAAGCATCCTTTATACAATGGAATCATTTAAAAGAAGATGCTATTCATCATTTCTGAAGAATTTATTTTTTTACCTATGATCATAAAAAACGGTCTTAACTTTTGCATCAACCCAATAATTAGGATTCATTGGAACTGGAATCCAAAGTACAATCCCGAGCTTAGCGAAAGACTTCTGTCGATAATTTTATTAGAATTTTACAAGTTCGGTCTAATCCCTTAAGTTCAGCTTGGACTAACTGTAATGAAAAGAATTTTGTTGTTATGGATTTCACTATTACACGACACCAGACCTAGTTTTTTAACTGAAGGTTGGCATTTTAACCCCCTAAAGAGGTAACACACAGTGTTGTGTCCGAATTCCAACGACTCATAAAGAGCATTCTTAGACGTTGAGTTCGAAGACAGATAGAGACGGAGAGTGTCTTGCACATTGAGTTTGAAGAGAAACAGAGACGGAGAGGGTGTATCTTGCGTACATTGTACGATTGTATAGATCGTTAACCCAAATGTATCGACTTATAATTGGCTTAATAGTAACACCAATTTTTTTTACTGGATTATTTGCATAAAGAAGTGAAAAATAATGGTATCAGAAGATGTATGAAAAGGATTACAGATTACACGCACATATATTTAAAAAATATACATATTTATAAAATATATATATTTATAAAACATATATATTTATAAAGCACACACCTGCGCTTTTTTTTTCTTTTAACCAAAAGAAATTGTATAATTAGTTTGAGAGCAGAAGCAGCCAAAAAAAACGTTGTCTAGCCTTGACAACCCTTTCCCCCCGTATTCAACGTATTGACGAACCAAAAAAATCCTGCTTCATTTTAAGAAAAACTTTTTTAAAAAACTGCTTTAAATAAATTTAATTCTAGAGACTGGAAGATGCTGTAAATGATTGGTCGTTGTTTTATTTCTTCATGTTCGATCAATGTACATATATTACTATTACCGTCTACAAATTTAAATTTCAGTTTCGGCTTTTAACACTTATGTTATATTAGGTGTATTAAAAAGTATTTGCCGATTGTTTCGGTGCCAAAAGGGACAAACTATTTGTCTTGACGACAAGACTTTACTGTTTTTCGTCGCTGTCCTTTGTTGTCTTCGGTCAGTTTGTGCGGCACCCAACCCATACGATTCGGCTTCCCCATCGTTTTAAATGCTTTAATGCTGATTACCACGGTGAATGTATCTTTTGCAATAGTTCTTCGATAGTTTAATAAAGACGCCACTCCAGAACAGTCGAGGGGGAATAACCAAATTGGTCAACTATAAGAATGATGCGAGTATCTTAATTATCAAGGCAAACGCCTGCTCTTAAGATAACACGAACGAAAGCCATCTTATATTTTTTGAAAGAGCGATTTCAGTTATTTATACCTAAATTTTATGACGGTCAAAATATTCTTTAGATTACGATTTTTTGTTGAATAGTAAGTATGAACATTATACATATAAAAATATATTGAGAATGTTTAGAAGTGTAGGGGTACCTTTACGGCACGACTTGCCATCGATGCACCAGTATATGATGAGACGCAAGACTCTTTGTCTTACGATTTCTGGCCCGATAGGGTCGAATATGGAATTAAATAAGGCTCATCCTTATTTAATTCCATATTCCATAAGGCTCATCCTTATTTAATTCCATATTCGAGTATTTTTTTTTAATATTCTTTTTCTTTCAAGAATGAGTCATTGCTTAAGAAAAGTGAACAATTAGCATCGGCGAAAATAAATAAATAAAAATATTTACTCGACATGATCAAAAAGATCTAAACTATTGATACAAACTGCTATCAATTAAAGAAATTGCACTGAGAAGTTGAATTGAAGAAGTTAGTACACGAAAATTAAAACTAGTTATTTTCTTTCTTTTTATTGTTTATTATTGTTTAAATTGTAAACGTAGCCTTTCGGCTTCACGATAAATCAAAATTACTGCTTTTTATATCAAAATTTGAAAACTGTAGAGATATAGTAAACTCCTCTAGCTGCGGGACTCACTCCATATCCCATATAGGTTCCGTCTGGTATGCACGTGAACACGCTGGTTTGTTCTAAATTTGGACATTTTTTAGCAGGATATATATCTTCGTCTAATACGGATTTGGCAAAATAAACCAGGGCTTTTTCATGTGGACAATTGGCAATTTCGTCACAATCTGGTTGAAAAACGTGTCGCGAATTTGCGACGAACTCGACATGTCCAGTATTAATTTGTCTCAGACTGAATATACTCGTATGAATGACATCTAAGAATGTTGCATCTTCAGTATTCACATATACTTCAGGCTTGTAGGTGAAACAGGGACTGGCCGGGTCTAATGCTGTTATTCTTCTTATTTTTATATTATGCCGATTGCGGAATGATCTTGCAGCAATTCCAGATATTTGTGCTCCTAGGCTAAAACCGATGATATGAATTTTACTCGGATTCACCCCTTTATTGTATAGAGCTGTTAAAAAATCTCCCAAGAATCTTCCCAAATATGACGACAATGCTGCCGCGTAGAAATAGTCCGTTTGGAGATGCTGATTCGTATTAAATTGGAGAAAATTACGTATTCCTTTAGTTTTATAAGCTAATGCTAATTTTTTTAGAGGTGCATGGTCGGGAATAGTATTAAATCCGCCTGTGTAAATAGTTATATTTGCAGTTCTATCAAAGTCTGGTGCATCCCATAGCAGGTTAGCGGCATTTGACATACTGTATGATTTGAATACATCCCCATTCCAGTGAAGAATGCCAATGCTGTCGATGTTCAAGGTTTCTCCCGCAACTCTCATAATATTCTCAGCCTCTTCACCTGGAAAAACATGAAGGATTTAAATTGTAATAGTATGAAATAAAATATTATTGCAATCATTTGTCTATGCACCGAATGAACTTAATATGCATTTATCTAATTTATTTATTAAACCAAGCTACAAAACAATGATGTGTTAGTGTTGAGATGGTCGAATAAAAACGCATCAATAAATAATTAGATCACATAATTAAATCAATAATCACAAACGGCATGTTATATTTCAAATTTTATATTAAAGAACAATAGCCCAACTCTTCAAAATGGTCATCAACAATCACTCAGAAGTGTAAACCGGTGAAATTTCACGGCGAAACGAAGATTTTTAAAATAAAAGAGTATATTTACAGATTGGTCTCGCTTGGTTGTTCATTAAGTGTATCAAGGCATTTATAATCTCTTTTTCGAATGGTAGCATGGATTTAACCAGGATTGGAAAGAGAAGCACCGAAGCTAGTATGAAAATTGAACGCATGATTACAACACGTAAATTCCACCGTTGCGTTGTAATACTCAACTTTGTCTGTACTCTGACCGACGTTTGGAATTTGGTCATTTTATATATTTGCGCGGGTGAAAACAATCCAAGAACCCTTCAAATATGTTATTTTTAAAATGTATATATTTATTGAATCAACAAGATTTTTATTTTGAATTTTAAAGATGCAAGATGCTACCTTCAATATGGACCTAATGCAGAGTTGAATGGGATGTATGTAACCCTTTCCTATGAATGGATATCGAAGAGGCCGTGTTTCTGCAGTGAATTGTCATGGGTTGCACTATGATGGCGATGATGATTTACATAGATATGAATAAACAAACATGTTTTTATTAGAGCTTAATTAACCCTTTGAGTAGTGAGCTAATTTTAAATCATCATAAACTTGGATGCTATATTTGTATTAGGGTGTCCCATAAATTTCTTTCGTTTTCATACATTGTTACAATAATTTGTATTACATCAAAATTTATTGAATAATATATGATCCATTCTGTTCTATTACCTTTCTCCATCTCTCCGGAAGCCTCATTTCCCAGGTTTGTTGGCAAAATATTGATCAAAGTACATGAAAAACAACACCTCGTCTGTTCACTAATTCTGGCCATTTTCTGGCAATTGCATCCTCCAATTGCAACCTTGCTGAAGTAGCTCATAATAAACTACCCCCTTCCAGTCCCACCAAATGCATAGTAAAACTTTTTTTGGATGTAGGCCAGGTTTAGATACGGTTAAAGCTTATGTACTCTTGGTCCAAGACCGTTTACCTTAGATATTCTCATAGAGTATCCAACTTTCATCTCCAGTGACAAGTCTCTTCAAAAAAGGTTGACTATTATGTCGTCGGAGAATATGATCGCATGTTGAAATACGCTGAAGTTTATTTGAGTCAGTCAGTTCACGAGGAAGCCACACATCTGAACGATTGATGTAGCCCAATTTTGTCAGATGATTATGAACGGATGCTCGTGGAATTTCTAACTTGTTATCTATTTCGCGAACAGTATATCGCGGGTTTTTTTCAACCATGGCTATGATTAGATCTGTGTTCATTTGCGAAAGAAACTTATGGGACAACCTAATATATCCGCCACTTATCATCAGTACAAATCCACGTATCTGTAAGGATCGTCGCTGCGTGCATGAAGCCTGTACATAAATAAATACCGACTTACAAGATACTCTCTCCGTCTCTGTTCTTCAAACTCAACGTGCAAGACACTCTCCGTGTTTGTGCTGCTCTTTCTAAATCACTGGAATTCTGACACAAAATTGTATCTGTCTTACCTCTTTAGGGGGTTAAGGGGGTATTCTAGTCTGGAAATTTTACACCTTAAGTATTTCATATTTTGAGTTGATTTCAAGCAATAGAACCCATATACCTTTTTTATATGGGCATCTTCTCTTTTTTTGCACGATGATCTTTGGAACATATCCACTGCACGAAAAGAGGATATGTGTACATTGTTTTTATCCAGATTGTTCATGCATTTTGTTGGTTTGGTTGCCATTGTTGCTGACTTCCATTAAACATTTGAAAAGCGCTGATTTATCATTGATTAACCATTAATGCAAGTATAATAAATATATATTTCTTTATCGGTTCAATAGTCTATTCCATTTCTTATTACAATTATTATAATGATTTTCTTTTAAAGTATTTCCGTTAACCCGTTGCCCCACGTCTTGTTGGCTGAGCAGCGTCTTTGCGTGATGATGATAAAATCATTAATAACCTATTTGAATCAAAACATGACTAATCAGCGAGACTTGAACCTAGGAGCGCAATTCATGTTGTTTACATTTGAGCCAGACGATCTTAATCATTTTTATGCTGATAAACTTACGACGACTTCTCTCATTTTTCCAGACTGTTCAATCTGTTGAGTGTACGTTGTACGATATTGTAGATCAGAGGTGTCTATTTTTTAACCCAAGGGTTACACTGGCTCCTCTACTAATTCCCAAGTCCAAAACCTAACCTATGGTGGCCGATGGTGTCGTTATTACCGTTACTAAAAAATGATCCAAATTCATTAACAGAATTGTCATATTGCTCAGAACCCGTAAGCCGATTGGTCGTGGGATTTTATCGTTAAAAGTGTTCTTTCTTTCGTTTCATCCATCTTTTTTTCATCATGCCTTTTTATATTAGTGGTCCCTTTGTGAAACTGTTTCTTTATCTCGATCTACAAACTGCTCTCGTTTAACCTTTGTTAGATGACCTGATCGCCGACCTTGGAGGAGTTGGCCGGAGCAGTCGCGACGTTAGTTTTCTTAAAAATTTAAACTGATAACATGAGCAAACTGAATTATTGTTATTTCTGTGAACTCTGAATAGTTAGATAGCCTATTAAAATGATCCAGACATGTTTCAAGATGCGTATTGAATTTTAAAAGCAATCGAGGACTTGTACATCAATCATATCTGATTCACTATATCGCTGCGAGACGCATATGTGCGTGGAACTTCACTACTAATCCCAATGATCGAAGATTTAAATGGAGCCTATTTTGCTGAAATCTTAATTTCGCGCTTAAAAAGTGTGCATATCCTCTCTTTATGATGCTAGCTCGCTGCTCCAAATCACCCGCGGACAGTTTTATTCTTCTTTTACAAACTGCATGTGTTTTATTTATTTATCATATCTATTTTTTCCATATTTTGATACAAATTTAACTTCCATAATCATTAAGCACTTCGCATATTTAAGGAAAACAATGAGTTTATTTATGTAAATATTGTTAATTGTGCAATATTTTGCTTTACATGTTTCATAATTGACGGGAAAACGCAAAACAATTTCGATATGTTAATTAATGTGCATATTGTCCTTTACTTTAGTTCAATAATGTCTAGAAAAGTCGATGTTATGCGTCATGCTATATTTTCTAATGAGGAGTTTGTCGATCTTACTTCCTATATCATATGAATTAGGAGGGCCGTAACATGGGGTAGCAAAGCAGGCGCCTACCATGGGCGCAACTGGGCATGGGGCGCAAAATTAAATATTGAGCATAAGCCTGCAATAAAATAAATACAACAATATTTCCGACCGATAGTAAAATTTAAACAACCCATCCGATCAGTCTACTTCGAACAACTACAGTTTAATTTTAGTCGTTATGAAACCATCTTATTGCATCTAATTTCCCATTCGTTGTGCCTAAATCAATTAAATTCTTTCGGATGTACACCATGATTGGGTGAGATTTAGAAAACGCCAGCATCAAGAAGACCTCGTGTCTGATTAACAATGGGCAGTGATTCGCCGAAGAAACAATTCATACGACACCGAGGTGACAGTCACAACATATGCAAATGGATCACTATTTTGTTTTCCACCCGGTCGCTTTGTCAAGGCTCTCGATATCCATTCATTAAAATGGACAGGTCGAGACAGTCTCTAAAAAACAATTGTATTAGCCGATATAGTGGTGATTTACACGTGGGTGCTTTGTTCGGAGACATAAAAGAGTCACACTTGTTTATATATTCATGAAATGCTAGATGTCGGGCCTGAATCATCAATATGTGTCTCATCTCTTCCTAAGATTTGGACCTAAAGAAATAAGCAGCTAAATAAAAAAAAATACATCTAGGTAGCTGGATAATTTATTGGATTGACTTTTGACTATTGCCTTATCTGAGCTCAGATAAAAGACTCTCGGTTATATACATTGTATGCATGTAATTTTTTTTCATTTAGCACTTTAACAAGGAGAATGCAAAAAAATATTTATACTATTAAATATAAAAAAATCAAATGTGTGATTCGTGTCAATCTTATACAGATGAAAGTATATATTCATTAAGGAGTCATCTCACTTTGACGAGCCAAAATTCTAGTATTTTTTGTCACAAAAAATATATTTCGGTACCAGGGACCATACGCACTCGTTGAAACGAGCCAAGGTATCTTTCAAATAAATTCTTCATAAATGGCTCTTAAGATTTGCTGAACATCCTCTGTAAGAAAGGGAGGTTGCTTGTACAAATATAACGATCTTGTAGTTGCATGTTTTTGCAATTCGCACCAAGTATCTGCGCCTTCCGGCAAGTGTGAATGCTGAGGGACGTCGTCAGTAGAAACTGTGTGATAGTATGTGGCCCAAAAAGCATTTCTCAATTTTTTTTATTGCACGAAGATGTAAGCGGATAGTTAAGCCTTCACTTTATACAGAACTTCTTCCTTCTCTAATTCACCTTTTTTAAATCTGTATTAAAATTTTATATTTAAACATTTTTTTGACTTAATTTGCTCCTTACTAGAACAAAGATAAGAAAGGTCCCCAATAGGAACCTCTGGCCTACAATCTGGGGTGCGCATTACGCGAATTAGCTGTAAAACATTGAAATAATCTGAATTTCTGATTAGTTTTGCGAATTTCCATAACACGAACTGTAAGAATAATGTGGTCCAAATATTGTAATTGACAACATTTGAATGAATGTTGTCAATTATTAACATGCATGTTAATTATTTCATTTTTATACCAATATACTCCATTGTCTATTTCAAATGTATGTTGCAAATAAATTTCCAAAAAGCTTTGCGGTGGTTAAAGTGTTGGCACAAAAAGTCAATCTTTGGATCATAGTACATACTATTGTGATTTAAATTTAAATTAGATATTTTAATATTTTTTTAGCTCAGTATATTTCCTCAACAAAAACGTCTTTTCGCAATAGATATTATAAATATTTTTTATTGAACCGCAATAATATTCCAAATACAATTCACAAGTTTCTAAAAAAATATACATTCAAAGAGTACTGTTGTCAATATTTGACTGAATTTCTAACAAGAATCACCCTTAGAGCTCTTTAACCCCCCCAAAGAGGTTAGATACAATGTTGTGTCCGAATTCCAGTGACTCATAAAGAGCATTCTTACACGTTAAATTCGGAGACAGAGAGGCAGGTAGGGTTTTTGAATTGAAAAATGGAAGCAAGCGAACAATAAGACGAAAATTAAAACTAATTATTGTTTATTTATTTGTGTTTTATTATAAACGTACCCTTTCGTCTTTATAATATCCAAATCATCAGTCAAGTACTTTTATTCACTATATGTTTCCATTGCAAATATAAAGAAAATTAATGATCTACATTCATATAATTGGTGTAGGGGTGGGTTCAAGTGAGGTTTTTACTAAATAGCATATGTATTTATAATACTAATAATACAATAATGTTACTACATGTTTGAATTTTTAATCTTCATCCATACAGTAACAACCCTATATTAACGAGAGATAACAACCATAAGTAATTAATAATATCAAAACTTAAAAAAATAAAAGGAAATTATAACCAAATTTCCTTCAACGTGGAAAAAAATCAATGATGATAATTATTGTATCGAGTATAGCTTTTAATCAAAATTTAAAACAGTGGAGGCGTAGTAAACCCCTCTAGCTGCGGGACTCACTCCATATCCCATATAGGTTCCGTCTGGTATGCACGTGAACACGCTGGTTTGTTCTAAATTTGGACATTTTTTAGCAGGATATATCTTTTCGTCTAATACGGATTTGGCAAAATAAACAAGGGCTTTTTCATGTGGACAATTGGCAATTTCGTCACAATCCGGTTGAAACACGTGTCGCGAATTTGCGACGAACTCGACATGTCCGGTATTAATGTGTCTCAAACTGAATATACTCGTATGAATGACATCTAAGAATGTTGCGTCTTCAGTATTCACATATACTTCAGGCCTGTAGGTGAAACAGGGACTGGCCGGATCTAATGCTGTTATTCTTCTTATTTTTATATTATGCCGATTGCGAAATGATCTTGCAGCAAATCCAGATATTTGTGCTCCTAGGCTAAAACCAATGAGATGGATTTGACTCGGATTGACCCCTTTATTGTATAGCGCTGTTAAAAAATCTCCCAAACGTCTTCCTAAATACGGCGCCAATGCTGCTGCGTAAAAAAAGTCCGTTTGTAGATGCTGATTCGTATTAAATTGGAGAAAATTACGTATTCCTTTAGTTTTATAAGATAATGCTAATTCTTTTACAAGTGCATGGTCAGGAAGAGTATTAAATCCGTGTGTGTAAATAGTTATATTTGCAGTTCTGTCAAAGTCTGGTGCATCCCATAGCAGGTTGGCGGCATTTGACATACTGTATGATTTGAATACATCCCCATTCCAGTGAAGAATGCTAATGCTGTCGATATTCAAGGTTTCTCCCGCAACTCTCATAAAATTATCTGCCTCTTCACCTGGAAAAACATGAAGGATTTAAATTGTAACAACATGAAATGATATATTATTGTAATCATTTGTCTATGAGCCAAATGAACTTAATATACATTGATCGAATAAAAATGCATCAATAAATAATTAAGTTTCGAGTACATTTATATAGTTGATCCTTCAGAAACAAACATCAGAGTAACGCCAGCAGCAGCCATGCAGACCTAAATTATAGGCATTACACCACCCCCTATACTCACTCATGGAACATTGACTTCCAAAATGTCATCCTGGTTCACGCCAGATTATTCCGATTGTTATCTATGATTTTATATCTAAAGACTTTAAAATCAGCTCGAGAGGTACAATAGCAATTAAATCAATTTGAGTAGTAACCCATACGAGATTTATTTATGATAATTCGTAGACTTTGTAATGAATTTTCTATCCTACGTGGTTATTTAACGTTTTTTGAGTTGTCCTTTGTCTTTTGAAGAAAGTTAATTTTTATACGGCTTTTGGATCATTAATAAAATATCAAATGATTTTCATTTCTCGATATGGATGTTTTTACAAAAGAGCATATTTTAAAATTTATCTTATTGAACAACAGTTCAACTCCTCGAAATAGTGATCCATAATCACTTAAATTAGCACAGCGGTTCCTACCCTGAGAGTAATTACCTCCGAGGGGTAAAACGGCTAATCTGCGGGGGCAATGGCGTTATTAAATTTCAAAGGGCGGTAAAATCAGTTTCCCTAATAGGCTTACAGGGGTAACGAGACTAAAAAGGTTAGGTACCGCTGGACTAGCAGAAATGTAAACCGGTGAAATTTCACGACTCCTGTTGTAGACCATGAATTTGGTTGATTGTGAGCATAAACCGAATGTTGGATGTTAATGACATTCGCGATTGAGTTCACGGTTGACCGATGGTGTCGTTACCGTTACTAAAAAATCGAAATTCATTAACAGAATTGTCCGTAACCGGTAAGCCGATTGGTCATGGGATTTTGTCGTTAAAACTGTTCTTTCTTTCATTTTATCCAGAGTAATGTGGCATAACTTTCAAAATAGTACGCCGAACATTATTTAAATATTAAAAAAATATTTATCACATAAATAGGAAATTTGGCTATCGTTTATAAATCAAAATTAATTTATACCCAGTTAAACAGCTATGTGTCGCAATCCAAAAATTCATAATTTTTTTGCAATAATTTCTATTTTAGGGTATCGAATCATGGCTTGTTATATTAGTGGTCCCTTTGTGAAACTGTTTCTTTATCTCGATCTACAAACTGCCTCTCAACTGTCTATCACTCGCGGATAGTTTTATTCGTCTTTAACAAACTGTTGCTTTTAAATCTGGCGAATTGTATCATGTGTATTTTTTTCCATATTCTGATACAAATTTAACTTCCATATTCATTATGCACTTCGCATATTTAAGGAAAACAATGAGTTTATTCACGTAAATATTGTTAATTGCGCATTATTTTGCTTCACATGTTTCATAATTGACAAGAAAACGCAAAACCATTTCGATATGTTAATTAATGTGCATATTGTCCTTGACTTTAGTTCAATAATGTCTAGAAAAGTCGATGTTATGCGTCATGCTATATTTTTATGAAGAGTTTGTCGATCTTACTTCCTATATCATATGTGAATTAGCAGGCCGTAGCAAGGGGATGCAATTGGGCTTGAGGTGCAAAATGCAGAATACCGACCCGATCGAGAGTTGCACATGGTTTTAATTTTACTTGACCATTCTATTGTACATAATTCAACAATGGTTAACTCTGTCTGTTTTTATAACATATACTAAGTTTTTTAATCCCTCTTTTCTTCGTTATTGCTTTTAAACGTTGGGCCGAACCAACCGGCATAAGCCCGCAATAAAATAAAGACAACAATATTTTTAACAGATTGTAAAATTTAAACAACGCATCCGATCAGTTTTCATCGGACAACTTCAGTTTGTAATGAAGGATCGTAATCGTTCTATAGACATGTTCAGGTATCGCGAGGCGATTATTAATCGTGTGAGCGGTCAGAAAAGCGGACTGATTGGACACAGACCTTGTGGTCACTCCGTCTTCTTTTATGGCTTTTTGCGGTATTTTCTATGATCTGTATCCCCCTCCATATACAACCATGATTGAGGGAGATTTAAAAACGCCATCAGCTAGAAGACCTCGGGTCTGACAAACAATGGGCAGTGAATCGCCGAAGAAACAAATTATACGACACCGAGATGATAGTCACAACATGTTTAATTGGATCACTATTTTGTTTTCCACTCGTTTGTGGCGATTTACACGTGGGTGCGTTGTTCGAAGACATAAAAGAATCACACTTGTTTATATATTCATGAAATGCTAGATGGCTGACATGAATCATCAATATCTCTTCCTAAGATCTGGACCTAAACAAATAAACACCTAAATCACCACATCCAGGTAGCTGGATAATTTATTGGGTTGATTTTTGACTATTCTGAGCTCAATCAATCTTATCTCAACTGAACTCAATGTATAGTATGCATTTGATATTTTTCATTTAGAACTTTAAGGCCCGATCCACACTATGGTGCCGGTAACGGTTCGATCTCGCTCTCGGTCTTGGTCCGGTCAAAAATTCTCATACAAAAAACTGGATTGGAACGATCCGATAGTGTGAATACTCTGATTGTTTCTTGTGTAAGAATATTTGATCGGAGCGAGATCGAACCGTTACTGGCACCATAGTGTGGATCGGGCCTAACAAGGAGAATGCAAAGATTTATTTATACTATCCATGCCAATATCAAATGTGTGATTCGTGTCAATCTTATACATATGAAAGTATGTACATACATATATATTCTTTAAAAAAACCCTGATTTAATTCTGCGAATGTCCATAACATGAACTGTAAGAATAATGTGCTCCAAATCTGGTATTGAGACATTTGAATGAATGTTAACATGCATGTTAATGATTCCATTTCTATACCAATATACTCCGTTGTCTATTCCAAATATATGTTGAAAATCAATTTTCAAAAAGGTTTGTGGTAAAGTGTTGGCACAAAAAGTCAATCTTCGGATCATAGCACTGGTATGTAATTATTCAAATTTTAATTTGAAAATTTGATTTGATTCTAACATTTTCTTATTCCTCAACAAAAAAGTCTTGTCGCAATAGATATTTTAAATATTTTTTATTGAACCGCAATAATATTCCAAACACAATTCACAAGTTTCTAAAAAAATATACATTCAAAGAGTAGTGTTGTTGTTGTCAATATTTGGCTGAATTTCTAATAAGAATCTCCCTTAGAGCACTTTAACCCCCCCAAAGAGGTAAGACACAGTGTTGTGTCCGAATTCCAGTGACTCATAAAGAGCATTCTTACACGTTAAGTTCGGAGACAGAGAGAGGCAGGTAGGGTTTTTGAATTGAAAAATGGCCAGCGATCAATAAGACGAAAATTAAAACTAATTATTATTTATTTATTTTTTATTGTAAACGTACCCTTTCGTCTTTATAATATCCAAATCATCAGTCAAGTACTTTTATTCACTATATGTTTCCATTGCAAAAATAAAGAAAATTAATGATCTACATTCATATAATTGGTGTAGGGTTCAAGTGAGGTTTTTACTAAATAGCATATGTATTTATAATACTAATAATACAATAAAATTACTATGTTTTTGAATTTGTAATCTTCACCCATACAGTAACAACCCTATATTAACGAGAGATAACAACCATAAGTAATTAATAATATCAAAACTTAAAAAAATAAATGGAAATTATAACCAAATTTCCTTCAACGTGGAAAAAAATCAACAATGATAATTATTGTATCGAGTACAACTTTTAATTTCAAAATCTGAAAACTGTGGAGGCGTAGTAAACCCCTCTAGCTGCGGGACTCACTCCGTATCCCATGTAGGTTCCATCTGGTACGCATGTGAACAAGCTGGTTTGTTCTATGTTTGGACATTTTTTAGCAGGATATTTATTTTCGTCTAATACAGATTTGGCAAAATATATAATGGCTATTCCATGTATACAACCTATTATTACACCACAATCAGGTTGAAACACGTGTTTCTCAAACTGAATGCACTCGTATGAATGACATCTACGAATGTTGCGTCTTCAGTATTCACATATGCTTCAGGCCTGTAGGTGAAACAGGGACTGGCCGGGTCTAATGCCGTTATTCTCCTTATATTTTCATTATGCTGATTGCGAAATGATCTTGAAGCAAATGCAGAGATTTGTGCTCCTAGACTAAAACCGATGAGATGAATTTGACTCGGATTGACCCCTTTATTGTATAGCGCTGTTAAAAAATCTCCCAAACGTCTTCCTAAATACGGCGCCAATGCTGCTGCGTAAAAAAAGTCCGTTTGTAGATGCTGATTCGTATTAAATTGCAGAAAATTACGCATTCCTTTAGTTTTATAAGATAATGCTAATTGTTTTAAATCTGGATTATCCTGATGAGCATTAAATCCGTGTGTGTAAATAGTTATATTTGCAGTTCTGTCAAAGTCTGGTGCATCCCATAGCAGGTTAGCGGCATTTGACATACTGTATGATTTGAATACATCCCCATTCCAGTGAAGAATGCCAATGCTATCGATATTCAAGTTTTCTCCCGGAATTCTCATAATATTCTCAGCCTCTTCACCTGGAAAAACATCAAGGATTTAAACTGTAATAACATGAAATGATATAATATTGTAATCATTTGTCTATGAGCCAAATGAACTTAATATACATTTATCTCATTTATTTATTAAATCCTTCAGTTAATTCAGTCTTGTCCTTTTGGGCTGATCTGGTATCTCTGCGAGCAGTTCTAGCTTCTTTAGAAGATTCGGAGCCTCGGTGGTTGGCAAGACGAATACGTTCTTCATTGTGTGATCCTCATGACGTCCATTATTTTTAAAATGGATTCAAATATTTACGTTAAAAATACAGGCTGCAGTATGTGTCGCGATTTTCAGTATTTTTTTTGCCACAAAAAATATGTTTCGGTACCAGAGATCATACACACGCGTTGAAACTCTCATTGTTATTTTGTGTATTCGTACTAAGGCATCTTTCCAGTTAATCATCGGACGATAATTCTTCATAAACTGTTGAACTTCCTCGTTGAGAGCAGGAGGATGCTTCTACAAACATAACGATCTTATAGTTGCATGTTTTTGCAATTCGCGCCAAAAATCTGCGCCTTCCGGACAGTGTGAATGCAGAGGGGCTTCATCAGTCGAAATTTTATGATGTGGCTCAAATAGAAATTCACATATTTTCTATTGGGTCAGGAGTTCAGCGGATAGCTAAGCCATAATAATTAGATTAAATATTTTATTATTTTATTAGGTAGCTTTTCGGTGTTTGAAGCACTTCGTGCAGAGCTCTTTCTTTTTGTGCCCTTACTTTCCACTTGCTAATTTGCTTTTTTTAGATCTGTATTATTTGACTTAATTTGCTCCTTACTAGAACAAAGATACGAAAGGCCCCTATGGGAACCTCTGGCTTGCAAATAAAAACAGGTATAGGGGTAAGCCTGCGACCGCAGCGGTCTTAGAGCCGTTGGGGTGCAATCTGAAAGGCGTGATTGCTTCGAACGATTCTTCGTAAAGTATTGAAATAATCCGAATTTCTTCACCAAAATTATGGACAACATTTTTAGAGATATGTACTTTCGAAATAGTCATCTATTATTACTTAAAAAAAAAACATAAGTGCGAATTTTCACGGCGAATCGAAGATTTTGAATAATAAAAAAAATGCATATTTACAGATTTGCCTTAGGTTGTCCACCACGTGTAACAAGCCATTTACAATCTCTTTTTCAAACGGCAGCATGGATCCAACGAAGATTGGAAACAAAAGCACCGATGCTAGTATGGAAATTGAATGCATGATTAGAATACGTAAATTACACTGTTACGTTGAAATGCTTAAATTGATTGCACTGTGCTCGACGTTTGCTATTTGGCCCTTATATATGTGCGTAAGCGAGGCGATAAACAATCCAAGAACTGTTCAAATATTTTGGGTCTGTAAGGTCCCAATTAAAAAGTATGTATTTATTCAATAAGATTTTAGTTTTTAATTTCAAAAATGCATAAATTAAATTCATGACCTGAAAATGTTCTTTAATTCTTGTGGTCATTCATTACCTTAAAGTATTTGGGGGAGATCTTCTTATTTATGTTTTCTAATTTATAGTTTATACTATTTAAAACCCGCGATAATGCTACTCCAGTCTAATCCGGCGGCCCCTGTAATCCGACATCACAATACTAGTACATATGTACGGTAAAGCTTCGTCAACAATGTGAAACAAGAATGACTTTAGACCGCCTAATTCTATCATAATTTTCATTATATAATAAGTATTCTACATTAATAATATTGTTGAATTTACTTCGTAATTTAACGTATTATTCTCCATTTCTGTTTCCCCTACGTATGGATTAAAGATTCACAATTTACTAATAGAAATATCTTTCTAGAAAATGTCTAGAATTTTAGAGTTAATAAATTATAGAACTGATAATAGAAGCTGACACTGTGCAAAAACATGATTGGGTTTGCATTGTTTTTGTCCAGATGGTTTATGTATTTTGTTGGTTTGTTTATCATTGATGCTGGCTTGCTTTCATTAAATATTTGAAAAGCCCTGGTCTATCAATGATTAACTATTGAGCTACAAGAATACTAAATTGTGTTTTTTTTCTCGGTTCAATAGTTAATTCCTTCTTAATGTGATTGATGCTATTACATTTATTGTAATGTTAATTTTTGTATTAACGTTAACCCGTTGCACTGCGTCTCGATGGTTGAGCTCAATTAACAGTGGATTTAAATAAAATCAGTAACATCCTATTTGAATCAAAACATAACTAATCTACGAGACTTGAACCTAGGAGCACAACTCATGTTGTTTACATTTGAATCAGATGATGCTATTCATTTTTATGCTGATAAACTTACGACGACTTGTCTCGTTTCCATTTTTCCTCAACTTTTATACCGTATTCTCCATTGTGTATTCCAAATTTATTTTGAAAATCAATTTTGATTAAGTTTGCCACCGCAAAACAAGAGAGGCAAATGTGTAGATCAAACAACTCTTTAAACAAAATTCGATGGCAGTTAAATAGTTAAAGGTTTGGCATAGACATACATAATCCCCGGATCATAGTACTAGTATTTTTTTCAAATCTTGATTAGTTTATGCACATTTCGATTTATTTTCAATTATTACTATTTTTTTCATGCCGAAAATATCAAGGTTTGAGATATTTATTATTTTTTTTTAATTTTGTGTTGCAATACTATTTTAAATGCAAATCAAATGTTTCTAAAATACATACACTTAGATCTGTTTTTATGCGGTTTTCAAAAATGATGGAACTTATCCATCGTTTTTCGTTAGAGGACAAAGCTTTTTTTATGCGAATGCTCATTAAAAAAATCTAAATTTAACACTAGTGCAAGTTACAACCGTTAA